>LR990523.1:15475000-16150000 GCA_905147745.2 Phlogophora meticulosa
ATATAAATGTAATCTTCTTTCACAAAATTCAGTAGGAGATAAATCAATCACACCCTATTTTCTATACTTAGGGGTGGTTTTTCATTTTCAATTTTAAATGGGAACATACTTTGATGTATAAACAAACAGAATAATCGAAATCGGACAACACTGTAAAAATCATTACGTGGTCATAAAATAAAAAAAATAAAATTATGCACGTGTCGAATTGAGAACCTCCTTCTTTTTAATCATCGGTTAAAAAATTAATTATGCTACCAAGACTTACGTATCGCTGCGGGTATAAAATTCCAGCGTGCAGTTGGGAAATTCTTCGGGGCAATCATACCAAAAAAACACTAACAAGAGTGTTTTATTGGTTTAGTTTTTCATGGTTTAAGCATCAAAATCAAAATTCATTTATTCAAATTAGGCTGAGAATCAGCACTTTTTGGACGTCAAAACGTTTACAAAAGACAGTCCCCCAAAACGCCCACCCTTCACCACTTCCTAGTGTATGCATAACTAAACCATGATATAGGCATATTGGATTGAAATAAATAACGTTAAATACGCAAGTACTTTCCCGAATAAACTCTTATGCCATTCAATATATTATGATAGCTGGGAAATTAACTATGTAACAGGGTTAACCCACTATCGCTTATTTTAATTAGGTCTTTCATACAATAACACATCTTGTGATTCTTATGTCACAACGTATAAGGTTCAAATTAAGACTCACGAGTCAGCAAAATTCAAAACTGTATTAAGGGCATTGGTAGTCAGGGGAATATAATTATTATTACAATTTCAGAACGTACTTCCCCGAAGTTGCCTAACTACGCATATTTACCATAATTGTCGTCATAGTCAATTGTCAATGTAAGAGGATAAATAGGTAATAATGAATATTAATTAATAAATTATCGAACACGTTTGTTGTTCGGCTTACGCAATTAAAGAATCTCCATGGATTGGCGTCATTATTGTAGTCAAGAGTTAAAACAATGCAGGGGAAAAGTTGTTGTTGTTTATTGGTAGGCATTAGGTTTATTTTATAGGAAATTACTCATTTGTACAGAGGCCAGCACATCAAGTTACCCCAAAACTGTCAAATTCTCCCAATTAGTCATGAACCTTATTCTTTTGTTTTAAAGTTGAAAAACTATCAAAGGAATTTGACAGATTGGGGAAGCTTGATGTGCAGCTGGCGTCTGTACATACTTTTAAACATATTATAAGAAATAACATACATGATAGTTAAAAAAAATATCTAATATTTAAAATTCTCGGGTCACGTCCGAAATGTCTCGACCGGTTTTCGTGAATTTTTTTGTCCATATCGGTTAGGTCTGGGAAATATTTTTTATTCCCCTAAATGCTAAGGGTGGTCCACCCCAAACATTTTATATGGCAAAACAACGTTTGCTGGGTCAGCTAGTTTACTTATAAAAAAGACCCAAGCTTACGGTGATTAGGGATCTAGAGTGAGGAACCTCCTCACAATGCGTGCCGTATCCAAGACGACCGCCGTCTGCGTCTGACTCTTGACCCAGCTGAATAGCGATAGTTTCTCTAGATCTTGGTCGAAACTCTTCGCTATCAAACCAGTAACTGATACGACTATCGACACTAGAATTGTTGAGTCTATGTTCCACATGCTGGTAACCTCATCATCGAGATACTTTATGATCTAATGTTTTCAGCTTTTCGAGGTTCCCATCACGGGGAAAAGTGACATCAACAATAACAGCGCGACTATCGATCGATTATTACCATATCAGGTTGATAGGCTCAGATGGTTTTGTCACGTTGAGAGGATGAACGAAAATAATAAAAATATATAATGCTGGACAATCCACACAGCATCATCTAGCCCCAAGCAAAGCAGAGCTTGTGTTATGGGTACTAGATGACTGATATACTTAATACAATACTAATGTATTGTTGAGTCTATGTTCCACATGCTGGTAACCTCATCATCGAGATACTTTATGATCTAATGTTTTCAGCTTTTCGAGGTTCCCATCACGGGGAAAAGTGACATCAACAATAACAGCGCGACTATCGATCGATTATTACCATATCAGGTTGATAGGCTCAGATGGTTTTGTCACGTTGAGAGGATGAACGAAAATAATAAAAATATATAATGCTGGACAATCCACACAGCATCATCTAGCCCCAAGCAAAGCAGAGCTTGTGTTATGGGTACTAGATGACTGATATACTTAATACAATACATTACATAGATAGACATTTTTTATTACACATAGCAAATACCTAGAACACCCGGAACAAATATTTGGTCAAATGCGTAATACTCGCAACCAGCGTGCGTGTTTGACCAGTTGTATGAACGTAAACGAAGCAAAAGGAGTATGTAAGGATCGTAGCAGGTGGCGTTCTGTAGTTTCTGCCCACCCACATGGGATAAAGGCGTGTGTTCATGTGTATGTTTATGTGAATAGTATTTGTTTGCTAACATAATTAAGGATAATATTACGCAAAAGATAATATGGCGTCACTATTATGGTGAAATTGTATGTTATGAGTTTTAGCTATTGAGGACAATGACTAAGTATGTTTGTGACGTTTGACCTGCTTTTGTTATTACATATTAACGTCATCATGATCACTCAGAAATCTTGTTTTTTAACCAATCGTTGGCGCCTAACATACCTCATTGACTTAGCATAGGTACTGATGATTCATACAGCCTGTCTTTTCTGAGAGAGAGAACTGTAAATCTGCTTTCACTTCGCCGACATTTTCACGAGGATAATTTTTATAGAACAGCATGGCCAATCGGCCGTGCTGTTCCATTTTGCAATTGATTTTCTTCGATCGATCGATTTTAAGAGATTTTAAAAATAAGAGCTGATATTTAGCAGCTCCTATTTTCAGTTTAGTCACTTAGTTAATAGCGTTTTTTACATATCATTCCTCTGTTGGAATTTCAACTGTGAGCGCGCAGCCGAGAGAGAAAATATAATACACATGCCTGTAACTGTGCAAGTTACTTGCATGCCATTCACCAATGAGAAGTTGTTATGGCACTATGTCATGCAAGCTGGCATAAGTTCCTCATACAGGAGCGACATGACACATTTAAAATCTATCTTCTGGCTTCCAGCACCGGATACAGCTAAATACCACCAGTACCAGTATTTTACATGGAGCGACTGCCTATCTGAACTCCACAGCCCGGGTACTGGGCAACACGATGCCCCTTGTTGAGAGTGGTTGTCAGACATTCGGGCCTCTTCAGCACTTCAAAATCTATCTCTTTGGGAGAAAAAATAAATGAATAAAAAAAACTCACCCATTAGTTTGATGTATCATATCACACAAAGTGAATAATATATCGACTTCGAGCGGCGTGATCTGGGACATCATCTGCGCTGAGTGCAGGAACTCCTCTTTGGTCACCTCTTGAGTGCGTGTGCCGTTGGTTGCGTTGAGGTACACCCGCTTTATCAACTCCATGTTGTTCAGCAAGGAGTTGAACGCCATGTAGTAGGGGAAGCTGATCTTGCGCTCCCCTTGGGGGAAGCCAGACGCCTGAAAATGTATGTCAAATAAGTATTGTAGTCTTTTGGCATTAAGATTGTGGTATGTGTTTTCAATTTTGTATTTTTCCACTGTTTTTGACAGAAAAAATGGAAAAGTTACGCGCTGCTGAAGTTTTTTTTCCATCTTTGTCACCTAGAACGGCCTTTGTACTGAATGGCGCGAAGTCACTATGGTGACTCTGTTTAGTAAAGTCAGATGCTAGCGTGTTTTTGAGTAGAAACAGCAATCTGTTTCTACTCAAAAAAGATTTTTAAATTCTTAAAATTTTGTGGGAAATATCACATTTCTATTTTTTTAGTTTCGAGAAATCTTAAAAAAAGCCTGGACTAAGACTTGTATTTTCCCATTGCAGGGCAAAACCCAGGAAAGTTATAATAATAAGAGAGGTTTTTAAATAAATTAAATTACGCATTGAAGCATTCATTAAATAAATAATATAGTCCTGTTGTAATTCCCACTGTTTACTAACCATATTGTACCTAAGTAAAAAATACATATTTTACGTAACTAACTGTCAAAATTTTCCAAACTTATATTTTCGTCATCACTATTGTGCCATCAATTTATTATTGTCTGTTGCTACTTTTTTTTGGAATAGACAAAAATAAAATGATTCACCATATAGTAATGTGAAAAACACAAGAACGATTACATTACGTTGATAGAAACGCAATGTAGGTAACATTACGTTTTTACATTTCATCATAATTTAAATAATTCAAAAAAATATTATTAATTTTTAGCCTATGTTGTGCAGGACAAAGGGATCCCCTTTTTCCTTCCACTTCTCCCTATCCTGTCTGAAGGCATCCAGCTCGTACCGATAAATTAATGATGAGTCCCTGAGAGATAGAGAGAGACTGAATGTCATACTCCACATAAATCCATGTCACATTTTCTGCCTACTGTAATCAGGCTAAGATTTGACATTTTTAAACTAATAGGTACTGCGTTTTAATTTAAATCCACAGGATTTATCATAAATTTGTATTGCTCACATACTCAATGTATTATTCCAGTCAATATACTCGTACATTTGAAGAACTGTAGGAGAATTGTTAATAATGTACAAATTATAAATAAAAAAGTACAAAAGAATGGCGATGCTTGGCTACGTGAAGTAGTTGACGTCGTTTGGCTGAAATGATGAATGGGAACGACGAAAGAAATAATAAAACAGTAAAAGGGCCACTCACATTAATAACCTTCGAATTCAAATCCTTAGTGAGAAGATGCTTCTTGACAGACAGCATGATATCCCTAAAGTCGCCGGCACTGATGAACCCTGACCCATCCTTATCACACTTCTTGAAGGCTTCCACTCCATACTCCTCGTGGAAGTCGTGAAGGAACTGGCTGAACTCGGGGTACGTTACCAGTCTCTTCTTGTCTTTACCGAAGTATAGACGGACGAAGGTGCTTTCCATGTTGAATGGGAGTTTCTGGTGAAGGGCCGTTTTGCGCATGACTTCGGCAAATTCGTCTGGAATGGGATGTAGCGATTTTTCATTAGAATCAAATTATTCCATGTTATGCTAAAAATTATAGTATGTTCCGTCTTAGTATATATTAATACGTGAAGCGAAAACTTTGGATCCCTTTTTAAGAATATTACACGCATGGAGGAGTATGAGATTTGGTGTAGCAAAAGTTTCTAATATGTACCATTTAGCGACCCTAGTTACAATAGAGAGATGCTAACTTTTGTCAAAGCACACATTTTCGACCCAGATATCCTATTTTGAACAGTATTCAAAGCAGAGTAAAGAGCTTAATACAAAATCAGCTACTTAAGATTCGGGTTTGCGGCGTTTGACATTTGAGTTTGTAATTAGAACTTGTACCTACGTTGTCGGAATAGAGTTCGAAATTCAATTGATTCGAGTTCCTCTAAGTGTGTTTTATAAACAAGGCTGTTAAAGTTTTATGTTGGCCTATAAAACTAATTGTAGGTACTCATCGGACCCGAAGACATCCAAGATTAGTCGTGATTCCACGCAAAGTTTAAATCAACCAGTTTCTATTGTATTCATCTTCAAGCTGTTACAATAGAGATTATTAGATTTATCATACCGAAAGCAACAAGCCCATTGCCGTTGGTATCGAACAGCTGGAAGGCGGTCTTGTACAGCGCATCGGGAACACACAGCAACCCCTCAAACGCCTGGAACTCCGAGAACGAGATGAACCCGTCCTTGTCCATGTCCACGATCCCCGCGATGAGCTTGACTGATTCCGCATTGTAGTCATCTGAAAATACAAAGGTCAGGTTTGTTTAAGCCTGTTATTATTTCGTTACAGTCATTTACAGTACAGGGGAGACCCCTTAGCAGTAGTCAGGGATGAAACGAACGTTTTACTGGATGGGTTCGGCAGGCGGGCTGTGTTACGTAATTTGTGCGGTTCAAAAACTGCTGCTACACATTCTAATTTCAATAAAGAAATTTTGATTTTCAGTTTATCTCGTGAGTCTCCTTTAATGTGAAGATTACTGTGGTGTGAAATTAGACAGACGGAATATTTTGTACATAGAGTTGTGTGGAAATCGATTGTCATGGTATGGGCATGTGATGCGAAGGAATGAGGACCATGTTGTGAGGAAAGTTTTGAGTATGAATGTGCAGGGTTACAAGAGTAAAGGGAGACCAAAGAAAAGATGGATGGATTGTGTGAAAGATGATATGGCTAGAAAAGAGGTGACTCTTGAGATATCTATATGTGCCGTCATCTCAAGAGTTGCCTCTGATGATCAGATCAGACAATGCTCATTGCGGTACACTTATTAAGAATCCAAGCATTCCATCTGCTGACTCATCATAGTTTACCACAATAATTGTATCTGATTATTTATCTTTAGAATACAGTGATAGGTCACTGTGTTCTAGAACAAAACTTAAAACAAAATTGGATATTTTAGGTCCGACTGGCATGCGGCAATTTGGTGCTGGCAGTCTCAAATTTTCCCGATGGTAGTTCCTATCAGCTGATGATCGACTAGCTTTCTAGCGTCGCAGATTGCGTTACGAAAAGAGATAGTCCAGCATGCGCCCCAATGGAGAAACCCATAACGAATCATGTGGTAATTATTAAAATATAGTTACATGGTCATCATTTTATATTGGATATGCTTAGGCAAGACTTAATATAAAATTTATATTGCATGAAGCTAATTGGAATTAGCTTAGAAGAAGGATTAAGGAAAACATTCATTTAACATGGTTACGACATAATTATGAAAGAATGACTACATTCAATTATCATCTTCGGGTACTTTCAAGGAAGCAGCAATAAATTGCCCATATAAGGCAAGTAATAGTGAGGTTAGGTTCGGTTAGGTATGCTGGGAAGGCGATGAGCTTAAAACACGTGATCCTTGCATCAATAGACCGTCAACGGTTGTTCAATCTTGTTAGTATATTGCTGTTTATTTCAGTAGCTTCGCCATACAGCATGTCTTTAGATACAATGCGATAAAAGGAAATATGCAAGTATTTCAAAACTTTTTCATTATTGAAATGTACATTCGATAGGAGTCAGGAAACTTGGAAAGAAAGGGAAGGAAAGAAGAATAGCAGAAAGCTTATTATATTTTTTTTATGTTGCGCTTTCTTCGTGCAATGGAACGTATAATCGAGACGCCTTGTCCTCGGCAATGCCGGTAGTGACATAAAAATCATGTGATTCAAACATCAATTCTTAGCAAACTGCTTGAAATATCACCAAGTTTTATTGTAAGTGCAATTTCTGCTTGAATAAAGCAAAAGAATAATTTAATTTATTTGTTGTGGGGCTAACGTGGAATATGACGTCACACCATAGCCGCCACAGCAATGGCAGTTTGAACTGCAGTAAAAAATTGTAGGGAAACTGATTCTTTTTTAACGTCAATCAGTTGTTGAATTTGTTTTTTTTATACTTTTCCTGGTATGTTTACAAACAAAATGTACAAAATACATACATAGTATCTATTGATACAACTGATTGCTAAAACAAAAAGAGATTCATGCATTCATTTTCTTCTAAAAGTAGACCGAACTTGTCAGTATAGTACCTACACTTTAACAATTTGTACAACTACAGTACACATACTAAGATGTCTATAAGTAGTATGCACTATATGCCGCACTATTAATTACTGCACCGGTATAGATCGTTTCTAAACAGATCTTGTTACTGACCAACATGCGATGGTAAACACTGAACATATTAACAAGCCAAGAGCCAACCTTCACAACTTTTGTAATAATTATTCTAGCTTACATAATTGTAAGCTAGAATAATTAGACGATATATGAATGTTTTCAACCAGTGTGTGTTGCTAGTAATGATTTATGAATCAGAGACGTGGTTGCTCACAATGGGTATGATAAACAAAGGCTCAAGGTAACCCAAAGGGTAATGAAAAGAGCTATGCTTGGAGTTTCTCTGCGGGATCGGATCAGCAATGAAGAGATTCGCAAGAGAACCAAAGCTACCGACATCGCCCGAAGAATTGCCAAACTCTATTGGCTGTGGGAAGGCACATTGCTCGCAGAACCGATGGCCGATGGGGTGGGAAGGTTCTTGCGTGGCAACAGCGTACTGGAACGCGCAGCGTAGGTAAGCCAATGTGGACTGACTGAATGTGATCTCAGGAAGTCGATAGATGAAGGCAGCGCAGATATAATAGTCGTGGAAATGTTTGGGAGAAACCTATATCCAGCAGCGGACGTCTTTTGGCTGGAATGATGATGATATGCAATGCGGAAGAATAAGGGCCATGTCGTGAGGAAAGTAATGGTCGTGATTGTGGATAGCTACAGGAATAGACGACCAAGGAAACGACGGATGGTTTGTGCGAACGATGATATGGCTAGACAAGGATGACGTCTGATAGAAATTTGTATGGAAGAAGACATTATTCACCAGCCTTATATAAAATGAGTCAAACGCAGAAGCATGATGATTAGATCAGACAATGCTCATTGCGGTATTCATAAAAGTGTTTTGGGCGTTTCGAAATATGTTGTCATTATTTTAATCCACTTTATGCAATAGCAAACACAAGATTAAACAGTATGTTGACTTGCCTTTAGAAATCGAACTGATTCTTTTCTACACTTATAAAGAATCCAAGCATTCCATTTGCTGAATCATCATAATATACCACAATAATTGTATCTGATTATTTATCTATGTGATAAGCCAGTCCACTATTATTGACAGTATTACTTTTAATAGTAAGTAATTTACTTTACATTCAGCGTACACGCTGCGCGCACGCATGGGCGATGCGTGACGTCATAATTAAGATATCGTGGTCGATAAGGTAATCATACTTCTTTTTCTTATTAAAATGATTTTGTAGGTACGGCTTCTACATAGAATTGTGAATCATTACAATAGATCATCTTGTGTGGTAGTTAGTACTATAAATAATCAGTTTTATGATCGTATGGCGTGCTTTTGATAAAATTATTATCTTGTTATCTATTGCCGTTTGATACCTATTTATGTTTATCTGGTGAATTTAGGACATCTGTTTAGTTTATTTTCACCGACCAAGAGAAGTTGGATGACTTAGAGAGAGAGAGAGAGAGAGAGGACTAAACAAATTATGGATGGGTTAAAGTAAAGATGATATGGCTAGATATGATACGGATGATATGGAGGTGTAAACTGAGATGATGAATAATAGATACGAATGGAAGACATGCACGCTGCGTTTTTTCGTCTTCTATACATCTCTATACCAAATCAGTTCAGATTTTATACGGGCATGAGGATGTGTGATGTGATTCAGAACATTTTTTATTGATAGGTGTATGTGGAAAGATACCATAAATACAAACCTTGTAACATCTTCACTGCACGCGTACCATGACCACCACAGAAACGGGTTTTGTCGACAGAAGATTAGACAACATGAGAGATTGTTGAAATATTTCTACCGCCTTAAGCATGGCGATATTAAAACTGAGAGTTGAAAATTTCATACTCTCTACAGTCTACCGGGCGCCCGTGCTCGGGTAGAAAATATGTCAAATTGGAAAGAAAGAACGTTGTCTATTCTTGGTAGAATTGATTCATAAATAATGCTTGACAATCCACACAGCATCATCTAGCCCCAAGCTAAGCAGAGCTTGTGTTATGGGTACTAGATGACTGATATACTTAATACAATACATTACATAGATATATATTTTTATTGTACATAGCAAATACCCAGAACACCCGGAACAAACCTTTGTAGATCGTACAAACAAGGCGGGAAATCGAAATTTCCCAAGGCGGGAAATCGAAATTTCCCAATTCGGGAAATCGAACCCGTAACCTCCTGCGTCGCAGGCGGACCTTCGCCACATAGGTCGTCATTTAGATTTGATCATGATACGCGCGCTGGTGGTGATATGTAAATGGTGGAAAGAATACCACTCGTCATCTTCGTTCTATCCCAGGAACACCTGCAGCGGCCTATAGGCTCATCATTTTTGCTGCAAAATGTATACTAACCTTCTTCGAAGAATCCTAAAAACTTCCGTACAAAATCTTCGCTGGTAATGTACCTCTCACCGTTCTTAGTAACGGTGGCGTATTTTAGGAATATCTCATGGAGACGGTCTCGGTCCGCCCGCTTAAGATAACCAGCCCCCTGTGGACAATTTAATTATGTTAAATAATAGACTAGGCACATCGGCAGCTCATTTAAAGGCTTTTTTTGTTTGTCTAACAAACCAGAACCGAGCTGTTGGTTTGTAAGACAGAGAAAAAGAACCGTTATAACCAGTGCCACCGCTATAGACATCTGGTTGGGTTACCATAGGAATCTCAGGTCCGTTGTCATCTTAGAGACAAAGGTGTGCCTGTCGGCCAAGAAGCACATGCGATCTGTTGTGCTATTCTATAAAATATCTCTCCGTAAAAACTTGGGTGAAGTGTCCGATGCAGTGAGTTTGGCACTGTCTTGCTTTACCACTGACAGCTCACTTCACCGCTCATTCCAGCTAAGTTTTCATGGGGAGATTTTTTTACAAAAAAAACAGGTTGATTGTCTTAAATATAAAACTTTAAACAACCTATTCTATGAAATCAAATCTCAATTGGTTTTGTTATTGACTAAGGATGTTGCAGTTCTTAGGAACGAAGGGTTTTGCAATGGCTTCAAAATCTTACCCCCTTGCTGAACGCGAAGTAACGTTGCACCAAGCCCGATCTCCACCATTATCTACCTAGCCTTTGCCCAACTATGTTGGGGTCAGCTTTCAGTCTTACAGGATGCAACTGAATACCAGTATTTTACATGGAGCGACTGCATATCTGACCTCCACAACCCAGTTACTGGGCAACACGTCGCACCCAGGTAAGATTAAACCTCATAAAATAAATGGTTATTCTGAAGACCATACTGGATCTAACGTTACTCCGAGTTCATTAAAAGACTAAGGAGGAACGACATACATTGAACACTGAGCCATATATAATAATAATAACATACAAGGTGGTATAATCCTAGAGATGGAACAACGTGACCACATAATCATCTGTTTTACAAGAAAATGCAGTAAGTACACAGGTATAAGTATGAATTATGTGTTCAATTCTTTTCATATAATGTACTGGTGTTGTGTTCAAGAATAGTTGCAAATTGTGAAAACGTACTTGACCTAGTTTACTCTGATATGAGTTTGTCATGGTTCTGATAACGAAATAAATGTATTTATTTTACTTTTAACTTTCTTTTGTTTTTATATTATTTTCTGGCATACTACTTATCTGGGTACATGGTAGGTAATAGCTGTGGTATTCTTCTGTTCAACTGTGTTTTTCTGGTGAGTTAAAAGCCAATGTAAAAAAAAAACCATAACCGGTATAAACCGATGGGTCTAGAAGCTTGAAATGTTACCCAAGAGTTCTTTATATAAGAAAGGCGAACACTATGGAGGGCTTATTAAAAATCTCCTCCCAAAAGGGATTAAATATGGAGTGAAGATGGTCATTTTTGCCGGGAAAACAAATAAGCCATGTGCCCATCGCTTGATATTGATATTCAGAAAATATTTTGTAATAACAATAATTTTACGGAATTTCATATGATATCATTAGTAATTTCCTTAACGTTTGTTATGTTAATTACATTTGTTGTTCCAATAAAATCATAATAATTAACAACATTTGTAGGCATATTTACATAATAATTATTTAGGTACAGAAAAACCAGGGTTGGTTTGAAAAACACATGGAATTCTGTATAACCCGGGGAAAGTAGTATTGATCTACGGAGTACTGTTGATCGATTTCCATGTGCCTGTTGAGTTCGGTGATGCAGCCTACTACCAGTATTTCACATGGTGCGACTGCCTATCTGACCTCCACAACACAGTAACAGGGCAATACGATACCGCTTCATAGGACTGGTAGTCAGACTTTCGGGCTTCTGACAACCCGTCAAAGATCTACAAATTACTCGGCCTTAACGTGCTTTCCGAGACACGGAGAAGCCTCGACATCTAATGAAGTCATCCAACCACTGACTGACCTGGGTTAGTCTAGCTTAACCTTCGGTCGACTGTTGTGGCTGTTTTTATTTTATACACGAGCTCCTCTTTTATTATTTACTAAATTGAAAATCGATTCTACCATTTATAATTTTATTTATTTTGATCAACGGCTTATGGGCGTGCGCAATATGGTCATACTATAAAAATTCTAGACATCCTTGTAGGTCTAGTACCTACACTTGTGATACATATAACATAAGTCGTGATTATCCGCACAATCCGGTATTGTATTATAAACGTGTGCGTATGACGAATGACCTCTACAGACATTGCCAATTGCTAAAATCCGGTGTCCGGACGGTGAAAAGGTACAGACGCTAGCACATCAAGCTATCGCAAACTGTAAATTTTCCCAATTGAACATGAACCTTATTCATTTGTAATAAAGTTGATAAACCATCTATCAAACAAGATTGACAGATTGGGGTAACTTGATTTGCTGGCCTCTGTACATCGGTAGTACAAAAAAGCAGCAGTTGTTTGTGTATATGAGTTTAAATGTTTGTATAAGCACCCACGGCCCAGGAGAAATTCCTCGTGTGGGGTAAAGTTTAAAAAAAAGAAAGAGGAAAAAAAGGAACTGCTCACAAAAAGAAAATGAAAGTCGGTGTTTCTAGTGTAGTTTCATTTTACCACTCGACGTCGACTTCCGATACTTTAGTAAGTAATGGTATTTTGGAGTCGGTTGCTTTTTGAGCTTTTGTTGTAACAAATACCACACATTTATGTACCACTACGTCCGTTACTAAACAATGTTTCATTATTCGAATAGGTGAAGTGAATTAGAAACTTATAATTGTAGTAAACTGGAAAACTGCTCAAGCAAATTTAATTAAATACATGGCGTAAATCGGTGTACATGACAGAAAAAACTCGCCGAATGTAAACCTTCCTTTTTTGGAAGTCGGTTAAGAAGAGTGGTGCGCGTTTCGTAAGCATAGTACCTTTGATAATTTACTGTACCTGTTGGAAGCCCGAATGTTGAGCGAGCCTGATTTCTGGGTAATGTTAAATTAGGCGATAGCCTAATTCTTCTAGCAATGCGGTGTTTAGGTTAATTTATAGCTATAGGTAACAGGCTCGCCCTCTTTTTACATGAGACTTTGAGTGTTATTATTACACTACTTCCTCTATCTTAGTTTAGATTATTCCTCTATCTTAGTCTAGACCATTAGTTCAGATTATTTATATATAGTTTAATAACAGGACATAGTATAGAGAAGTATTGATTAACTATAAATAATAATAAATAAATAATGCTGGACAATCCACACAGCATCATCTAGCCCCAAGCTAAGCAGAGCTTGTGTTATGGGTACTAGATGACTGATATACTTAATACAATACATTACATACATAGATATTTTTTATTATACATAGCAAATACCCAGAACACCCGGAACAAATATTTGTAGATCGTACAAACATTTGTCCCAAGGCGGGAATCGAACCCGCAACCTCCTGCGTCGCAGGCGGTCCTTCTCCCGCCGCGCCACATCGGTCGTCAACTATCATCATAATACCTAGTATGTGTTGGAAACTAGAAATCCCCCCCCCCCGGCTTTTTATGATTCTATTACAACATAATAAAGGCAATCCTCAGCTATAGAAAGCCTACAATAACAAGTTGAATGTACAGGGATTTACTGTTTCAAAAAAGTCCCCAAGTTAATCTTGATCTCTGTGGTACGTACTGGCACCAATGAAGACCGATTTCCCCTAGTCAGGGGCATTGGGAAACACGCCTTCCGAATGCAGTTCCAAATATTCATCATTCTCTTGCCCTTACCCTAATTTATTTGAGGTCTGCGCAACATGCCTTCTTCTCCATATCTCTTTTATTAAGGAGCCAGTTGGGGTTCTCACTCACGATCATCTTTCACACAGTCCATCCATCATCACTTTGGCCTCCCTAATCTTATATCATTTTCACTCGTTTATGTATTATTCGTCATAAATAAATAAATAATGCTGGACAATCCACACAGCATCATCTAGCCCCAAGCTAAGCAGAGCTTGTGTTATGGGTACTAGATGACTGATATACTTAATACAATACATTACATGGATAGATATTTTTTATTATACATAGCAAATACCCAGAACACCCGGAACAAATCCTTGTAGATCGTACAAAGATTTGTCCCAGGGCGGGAATCGAACCCGCAACCTCCTGCGTCGCAGGCGGACCTTCGCCCGTTGCGCCACATAGGTCGTCATCACAGTAGTCACCCACTTTCTAGCCATATCATCTTTCAAACAGTTCATCCATCGTTTATTTGGCCTCCCCTACTCTTTTATGTTCTTCACTCCTCTATTATTCGTCGTCTCAGTAGTCACCCACTTTCACTTTTCTTTTTCTTTCTTTCTCCTGCTGGGAAGAAGAAGTGGAGGAACAAACTCCCCAGCAACACGTCTGACTGATAGGTTTGAAGAACCTGAAGCTATACAACACATTATGTCAACAACAACAATCATGTCAATCATCCTTATACGTCATTCAATTAAATAATTTGCTACATGTTAGCTAGCACACACCAATATGCCAAAATAAATAAATAAAAAGTTACATATACCAAAATCGACAATTAACTCAAGCAAAGCCTGCTAAACTGAATACATAAAAAGCCTCCAAGGCAGTCCAAGGGCGTGCCCGCTGACATGTGCAATGCTGAATTATATCAATACAACTCATTCATACAATGTAATGAGAGGATCATGTCAATAACATAAAAATAAGGATAGTAGAAGAAACATACACAAAAATAAAGAACTATTAAACAGTAAAAGAACATAGTAACATTGTCCTGCGTTCAACAAAGCGACCAACTATTCTTGTCTTCTAAATAGTCGTTGATCGAATAATATGCTTTAGAACAAAGGTTTGATTTAACTTTAGCTTTAAACGCGTTAAAAGGTAAATCCAGCAAAGAATGAGTTAACATGTTATAAAAGCGGATACCGAGCCCCACAAATGAGCTCTGGACCTTATGAAGCCGGTGGAAAGGAGCGTACAGTTTGTGCTTATTTCTGGTATTAAAATTGTGGATGTCACTGTTTTTAGTGTACATATGTATATTTTGCCTAATGTATATTATGTTGGCAAAAATAAATTGAGAAGCCACTGTGAGAATACCAATCTCTTTAAATAGATCTCTTAAGGAGACTCTGGGCTCTAATTGGTATATTGCACGAACAGCTCGTTTTTGTAGCACAAATTTATTTTGAATATCTGCAGCTTTGCCCCACAACAGCATACCGTAAGACATTACGCTGTGAAAATAACTAAAATAGACTAACCGAGCTGTGTCCACGTCAGTGTATTGTATATGAGGGCCCCACTGTAGTTTGGCATCTACTGTTATGCCCAAAAAGACTGCAGAGTCTACCGTATCAAGCACCTCATTACTAATGATTATATTCGGTCCGGTCATCTAACACACAGCTAATCCATCGTTTCTTAGGCCTCTCGAGTCTTATATCTTTTTCACTTCTCTATTAGTCGTCATCATCAAACATGCTGCGCCGACCCCAAATAAATTGGGATAAGGGCAGGAGGATGATGATATTAGTCGTCATCTCATAATCGCCCTGTTTCTAGCCATATGATCTTTTTCTTTGGTCTTTTACTACTCCTACAGCCATCCTTAATCATACTAAAAACTTTATGAATAATACCTAATGTTATTAATATGATTAATCAGCATCTTTAGTTACTCCAAAGGAACTAAATGTTATAATGGGTTAGTAAGGCAGTAGTTCTAAACATTCCTAATTATATTTGGGTTAGCTACCAAAATTTGCAGATCTATATTGATGCTTCTATAGGTTCATGTAGTTAATTTTCCAATTATGTCGACTCAATTCAATTGTTGCATAATAAGATAATCTGCCTTACATTTAAATAATAAAAATAGAAACTCAAAACATTTATGTAACCGTGAAAGTACCTACAATCTATCAGTAGACACATATCAGCCCTAAAGGGCACGAGGAAGCTTTAGTGCCCTTTGCTCATACGCATTCTTGGATGTTATTTTATTGAATCTTCTCGTAATACGTAATAAAAGAAATGCAATACGTATACCACACACCGTCACAGTTAAACTGACGTTACAGGGAATCGTAAATACGTAGTTATGGCATCCTACGTCTATCCGGTTACGCTTCTAGGGATGCCAGTGTTAATTAATTTCATTTTTCCCCGTGAACAGGAAAATATGATTTGAATGTGCGTATAATACAGTAGTATAAATTAGTAAGATGGTCCAACGACTTCTCATTCGTTATTTAGAACTGCCATCAAGCGGTCATAACAATAATTCAATTATTATATTAATAATTGCAATTAATCATTTCATAGTGCTTTTTTAGCCTGTGCTTCATTTTCAAATTTTGAGTTCGCATACATTGTTTTGATTACAATGGCGACTTTCACTTCAGTTTTCTTGATGGTAATATTTTTTTTTTTGTAAAAAATTAAATCGATAGTAAAAAAAAATTTTTTTGAGTAAATATCAAATGAATCAAGATTGTTTCTAAAATAAGGTTTTATTTTTATTAACAGGTGACCCTCTTAGTGGCAGCTAGCAGTGCTGCACCTAATAAGAGTAAGTTTTCTTGTTTTACCTTTTATTTTTACTCTAATTTTTTGTCTATTATAATTAAAAGACGGTGACAGTCTACTTCCGATAACTAGAATGAAGACTCTCTGAAAATAGAACGAGAAATACACGATTTTCCTTGTGGAGCTAGAATACGTACTAAAATCGTGTAATATTATCGGACCCTTAATAATAATTCAGGGTTAAAAGTAGAATATTTTTATTAATAAATCCATTTTTTTTGCAGAGCTCCGCTTAAAAATTCCTGATGAATGTATAGGCAAGGGCTTCTGTGCCATCAAGCCAGAAGGGTATGACGAAATGCAGAAGATGCTCGACAAACTCCTGACACCCAAATTTGTTGCGGTAAGTTATTTATATTGTGATGAGCCATTGATCAGCACCTACTTAAGATTCACTGCTAATTTGAGTGTTTTATTATTATTTTGACATATTATTCCGTAAGTAGGTATCTAGTTCTAAGGTCTATGCTCTTGTTTTGCATACAGGCCGGAAGAATATTAATTCTGGCTGGTTTCAAACGCTCAAGAAATCTTAGATTTGTTTAAATATAGAACGTGCCTGACTTATCTTAGTGACGTGCGAATGTAAAGAAGTTACTTAAATGAATGCTATACAATCATTAGCCCTATTATTGGTAGCAATTCCCGACCCGGTCCAGTAGAAGAACAAAACTCTATATTACTAACACTTTTCTAACGGTTCTATTACTTATTTTTTTACAGCAAGCAAACATAGGAGATCGGATCGGGGACGACGGACCGAAAGAGGAAGTTTCTCCAGAAAGCGACTGGCATAACTGCCCCTATAGGAAAACGGTATGATTCCATTTTATTTAGCTACGCTAGGTTCAGTATCAAGTAAATAGTTATAACCGCTCAAACTCTCATTATTCTTAAACATGTCATTATTCTCAATGTTTCAAGGCAATCCTTTGATTTGTCTTGTTTTATGTACTTTATTTGTAACAAAAAAAGCTGATGTTTTTATATTTGCTCTTTCAGACTCAGGATTCGTTGTATGCCTACAGTTACTCCAACGATACGGACCCAGATTTTATTGTGCAACATGCCCTGTTTAAACAACCCATCGACATCATCACATGCGCGTGAGTAAATTATTGAATTGTTTTGTTTATTTAAGTACTTCTTTTGATTCATGTATGACTTGAGTTACCACTCTGTCATGCAACAAAAAAATGGTCTTTCTTTAATTATGAGGCCATTTAAGTTACATCATTTTGTTGTCAATGTTTGACTTAATTATTTGTCAAGGATATTCTTTTCAACCTTTCGGATGTTATTATTATTCCATTATTTTAAATTGGCATACGTCTTGTCAGACTCGTAACCAAATGCCAGTATTTCTGTCATCTCAGATGCTTGTCATATATCTAACTTATAACTTTTCTTTTCACAGGACCGATAAAATCGATACCGGCGCCTCTGAACAGTGCTTCCAGCACTTAGGATTGGGTTCTTTCAATATGAAGACCCGTTGCCAATCCTCGACAGCTAAGCGCAGTCTTCTCGTGTACGATTTTAATTTGGGAGATGTGGTCAAGAAGTTCTACGATGTACCTTGCTGCTGTTCTTGCCTCATTAGTAGCACCATTTAATTATTTCCACATCAACTAATCAAACGCTTTTTATATGGTGCGTGCCTTTTTGGTCTTAGAACCGTACCTAGTAGCAACCCTTATCAGAAATCAAAGTTATTAAATAAGCTGACACAGAATCTGCTCAATGACTGATTATGGAGATAAAGGTCGTTATAACCGGTAAAGCCCAATATTCAAATACCTCTGTGGCAGAAACCAAAGACCATGGATTCCATGCAAGTGATCACGTAACGAATCAAAAGCTATGGCCATGTAGAATTATTTTAAAGACTGATTTAACTATTTTGATTGTTAGAAAATTTTTAGAACACCTTTAAATTATTTTATTTTTGATTGATTTTTATTATTGTGTAAGTTTTAGCATATTAATATTTATGACGTTAGCCAGGTTGTTAAATTAATTAATTTAACTGCATGTAAACTGTTTATATCTAAGTAGATATGTGTTGTAATTCTGAAAATAAACTTCCTTAACCCGTATGTAAATAAACTTATGCCAGTTATTAATTCTCTTTTTAATTTTGGACTAACTCTGTTAGCAAGGTACTTATGTTTATTTTGTTTCCTACTATTAATTAACTTGATGATTCAGAATATAACACGGTAAGTTGTTGTTTTAGCATACGTCAATGGGCTTTTGGAAGTCACCAAACGTGTGTGTTTGTATGTGTTTGAATACTTTTGCTAGTAGGTATTGCTGCTTTAATTCTCTGTGAAGGTGTGGGTACTTAAAATAATGTAAGAGACTTTGTGATTTTTCTTTCAATGTTCAAATTTTTTCTCTTTAACTTTTTAAAAAACGTGCCCCACACTAAAAAATTCTCCTGTATCGTGGGTGCGTTTACATACATAGTGTAGCATTGTGTAAAATATCTTAAAGTCAATAATGTGGAAATAAATAGCCAATTGAAAAAGAATTGTCTGATCGACAAACGGATTAATGTAGCTGTAAGACTGTCTGGCTTTTTGCACGTAACACTATTAAATACAAGAACCCTTTATCGTCGTTATAAAACAACATGAGAATAATATTTCCGTTACGTATTTTCATTATACACACAATTCATAAAGACATCGATCCGAGACAAAAAATGGAATGTATTCATGCGATTATGAACGTTATGTCTCAATAACAATATTTATTACCCCTTACACAAAATTTGTTGGTATCTGATAAGGAAGCTTATTTATATCGTTAGACTGAAGTTCGCAATGAACTATCAACCTTATTTGGAAGACAATAGACTTAGATTTGGGTTGTTTGAAAAGCAAACCGTTTTCATTTGTTTGGATTCGTTTTTACACTTATTTTGAAAGACATGATTCTCTCAGGGAACTTTAGGTTTAGTGTAGTTCCTAAATTGATAGAAACAGTGGATTGAGTTAGCTTCGTTTAGTTATCATTTAGAGAGTTGAACTCAATTGCGTAAAAAAATGCGGGTGGATTCTGGTGCTTTCCCACTTACCGATTTTCAAGATACCTTTACACGATGCATTAATAAATTAAGGCGATCGCGTGATTTATCAATATCAAGTTATTTCTCCCCCCTCCCCCTTTGTTGTTACCGTTGGCAGTGATTATAGACAACAAGGTTGTGGTTGCAAGGCCAAGGCCACACAATATTCATCCTATAGCACATGCAACTAACATTATGTAAAAATTACATAATATATCCGTCTGAACACACGAAGTTAAAAATAATACAGAACATCATGACTTCTTATCTTTTACATTATTTTGATGATTGTGTGCAAAACCGTGTAAAAAATTATGAGGTTTTGTCATATTGTTGATTTACTCATTTTACTCTATTTTAATAAATAAAGATCAGATCGTACCTAAATAAAAACAGCGGCATAGGTCGACCGAAAGTTAAGCTACGCTTGTCTAGGTCAGTCTGTGGATGGGTGACCGTTCATTACACATCGAGATTCTTCCGTGCCCCAGAAAGCACGTTAAGCTGTTGGTCTCGGCTATCATTTGTTGATCAGACAGTTGTTGCAGCCCGAAAGTCTAACAAACAATCTTACTAGGGGAATTGTGTTGCCCAGTACCTGAGTTATGGAGGTCAGATGGGCAGCTGTTCCATGTAAAATATTTTTACACTGGAAGCCGACCTCAACATGTTCAGAAAAGGCCAGGCAGATAATGACTCTATTTTAATAAATAAGCTAAATTTTTGAGAAGTTTTAACTGGAGGTGGCTTTTGCCAATGATAGGTTTTTGAGGTTTTTGAAGGTTTTTAAAGGTTTTTGAGACAGAAAAATATTATTATTTAATCTTTAGTTTAGTCATAAATCAAACAAGAGTAATACTGAAAGTGGAATATTTATATTTGTGTGACTTATACTATAGGTAATCATGTCAGCTTAAAGATGTCTTATAATTATTGAGAATTCTTTATATTTTCCACATAATAAATGTTCATAGAAGGGTTCCTGAACAGACTTTTTTTTGTAATGGATAACTTAAACCACATTTCGCGTCTACCTGGTTTTATGCCATTGGCTTCAGGCAAATTTCCGTATTGCTAAAACATACTAAGAATTAAATCAATCATAACCCACTTAGAATACTCTCTCTACTAATAGGTCTCTACTAGTGAGTTACGACTTGTAAATAATATGATTTCTCGATAACCTGTAGTCATCGCCCGTGCCAATTTTACCTTACAGGTAGTATTTACTAGGTACATGTTTTACATTTTCCTCATGAAGGTATAAGAATAGTTGTTATTTGTTGAAGACAAATATAAATTAAATATGGTGGAAGAGATTTGTTAAAGTATTTTTTCTGATTCTGAATATGTTGCCAGGATAATATATCTGTAGTGTATTGCTTTTAGGACTCCCCAGACATCCAGCAGATGCCATTGACTGATTGAGAAAGACATAATTAGTATGAAGATGGAAAATAATATACACCCATGTGAATATTCTGAGCATATTATATCATCATTGATTACATATCTACACTCTACATAGATAACAATACATTTTAGTTTAAACAATGTAAAGTTATGATAGATGGTTTTGACGAAAACTCTAAGGTCAAGGAAGGTGACTTTTTAACATGTTTTTTTTCACAGAAACTGAATTTGTTCATGGTATTATGTACTGATGTTCAATAGTATGTTTTATTGGGTAAATATATAATTCTCACACAATTGCTTTCATTATAAAGCCTTGGTTTCCTTTGGCACATGATGTTAATAGATTTATGTCCATTATTGAGCATTTCACGAAGAGACAGAATAATTTATTGTTAATTAGATAAACAGAATCAGGTTAGGCTAAAGCAGGTTTTAGGTGATCAATTACCATAAACAGGTTCTCTATTATTTTACTGTGAGAGTATAAATAGATGTATTTATATTTCAAGGCTTCATCAGCTTGTTAGTGGGTGATAATAAATACACATAACTAAAACTATACTAGTAACATATAGGAACAGTAAGGTAATTATATTCTCATTCAATAATATTCATACAGATAATTTGAAATCAATGGCCGATTTACTGCAATGTGGTTGTTAATTATATTTTTTATAACTGAAAATAACTGCCAATAAAAAGGATGAATTGCCAATAAGTGTTGAAATAGAATCATATTAAGACTAAACTCATTCCAAACCATGTTCCGCTGACTTTAGTGCACATTTTTCATTAACAAAAACACATAGTTATCACTATCGGAACACAATCACAGGCACATTTGAAAAAAGAACTGCATTTAATTACTGTTTCATTCTTGAATTAGTGGGATGCACAAGTATAAATTAAAAAAATATGTTACCCGACGTGTTGACATTTTGTTGTGAAGAATCCTACTGAACTGAACTAAGGCCATCACCACGTTGACGTAACTGATAAGAATAATATTATCTTGTGTACTTAAGTAATATAAAATATTTCATATGCTCTTATCTTACATTTAGCAAGTTTCTCCATTCAAGATTGACATGTTTTCCTTATAATAATTGTAAATAAATAAAAGTTTTTGGATTCTATGAATACCAGGTAAGTGAAACCTACAAAAACAAAAATATTTCTTCCTTCATATGCCTGAATATTCAAGTTCTTATAATATTTTATCTGCATGACAATGTGTTGTAATATATCATATTTATTTTTTATTTCCTCACAAGAGGTTGAAGAGGTTAGGTTGGTTATCTAATAGTGTTTTATCTTGGACATGGTTTGAAAATTTGAATATGGAAAGTAATACAAGATGAATATCTCGAAATATTTTCATTGTTTAGAAATTCTCAGGTGTTTTCGGTATGCGAAGGTCGCCAAGACGCATAGTGACGTACCGCTGCAGTTCAAGGGCGGACAAATCAAGGGTATTCATTTAAAAATAAAGCGCACTGTCAACATCACTCTTTTGTCAACAACGATACGCACTGATTAAGTAACTCAATTAAACCTTTTTAATTATAATTAAAAACTTACCCACCTCTTGACAGCTGGCCTGAGTGATTACAGAGCTCAACAAAGATTTAAACATTACAGTGTTTTTTTTTGTCACAACACAATTTTCTTGAAAGAATACTGTAATGTTCAACCCGGCAA
Source organism: Phlogophora meticulosa (assembly GCA_905147745.2). Taxonomy (NCBI): domain Eukaryota; kingdom Metazoa; phylum Arthropoda; class Insecta; order Lepidoptera; family Noctuidae; genus Phlogophora; species Phlogophora meticulosa. Next base: position 15,497,916 of record LR990523.1, read on the forward strand.
CAATTGTATAAACTACGGTAGCCCTGATAACTCGTCACGATACATAAAAATGTACAAAAGTCTATTTTTATTAGACACGCACTGTGCTCATGATCGTCTCAGCCGCCCGGCTGTAATAATGCAATAATATTTAAAAGGTCTTTTGTTTATTCGCTAACCTAAAACAATTTTGCACTCTTCAACTCGGCCGCATAGCTCGACGTTTTTTTTTGCAAATTTTGACGTAATAGTGATGTATACTGAAGTCGTTTTATATTTTTTTGTAGTGATGTAACTTCACTTCTACGATACGTTTCGTAACGGTGTTATTTGTACGAATTATCTGATTTGCCGTTATGCCTAATTTTCAGTGGGAGCTAAGATGGTATTGTTAGGGTATTTTATAAACCTAATAGATTTATTTCGTTGGTTTGTGCATTATTTAGATGCTCTATGAGATAAATATTTAAAAAATATATTTTGATTCATGATTAATTGCATTTGAAGCAAAATTAAATTATCAATCTACACAAAATACATTAGTCCTTCGCACTATCCGATATGACGTAAGTAAATGTTAGTTCCAAAAGAATTGCCTATGCGCTATTTTTTTTTGGAAATCTTTGCTGTAGTTATGTTATTCGTACAACATTATCAAACGAACTACTACAAGTCTACAGCTCTATCAAAACTAATTTATAAGGCTGAAACGATCATAAAACTTGCAACTTGACTTTTCATTGATTAACATTACCTGCCTAGTTAAGGTTTTTATGGCGTTTTCTCGGATTTACGTGACACAAAGGTCAATCGGGGAAAATAACGTATAACTCAACTTAAAAAATGTGAAACTAATCAATTTATTTTTGTTTAGCCTGCATCCTTATCAAAGCTATCTCTTGCTGTTACTAGAACAAGGTATAAGACATAGATGTCGCTAGTTGTTTAGAATAATTTAAATACCTAGGTACTCCGGCATTCTTTAAATTCAGCTGTTCTAGTAAGTATTTGGTTTTTCAATTCATAAAGATGAACGAATTGACCCATGAAAGTTTAATATTAATAATAATATTCATTATTATCTGTCTATGTTAATTGTAACGTTGCTGTGCGGTCAATCTTTGTGTGTGTACCATGGTGTTCGTTATTTGTAGGTTCTTAGAAATAACGATTACGAAAGGTACCTACCTAATATCGAGTTTAATTTCATTCAACTCTTCATAGCACGAAGTTTTAAAAAAGAGACGCAATGTAATTAGTTTGTACACCTCCACGGAAACATAAATAAGTACCTATCTAAGTAGTTAGTAACTTAGGTATCTACATTATCATTTCAATAGTAAGAAAACAGTAGGCCAAACTCAACCAAGTCCATTAGAGAAATAATACCTACCCAAAATTGCATTACCCTCGGCTTGTCAGTGTAAAACAGGCAAGCAATAAATTAAATAAAAGCCACAACCCGAATGCCTATCCACCGAGCAAAGTAAATTAGGCACAAATCACCTGTATTACTTATCTGCATGTAGACTGTTGCTCATTAGTGGCCAAGACTAAATTTGCCATTTAATCAGATCGAAACTGTAAGTTTTGTACGATTTACCTGCAGTCATTAATTTGCGTATTCACAAACGAGACACGAGACGCGTTGTCGATTTTAAGCAATAGGATTTGGTACGGCGCCGCTCCACGCAGCTGGAGTTAGTTTCAGTTGTCGTTTCGTCGTGAATTACTTATGGATTTATTAGTTTCATACACACGTACCTACATGGAGTTAATAAGTTCTCTTATTAATAATAACGAAACATTTTTCGAGTTTATAAGGGTACAGGCGCCTATGGTGGCCCTCCGTTACATTTATTCTGCCTGACACTTTTTTGGGCAAGTACCAATGTGAGTTTTTCAATTCATATGTACTTTCTAAGTTTATCTTGGACATCACTGACATCGGTGAAGGAAAACATCGTGTGGAAACCTGGACTTATAATTAATATAAGTCTGAAATCGCCAACCCGTCTTGAGCAAGCATGGTGATTAATGCTCGTGCCTTCTCTGTATGAGAAGAGGCCTTTGCCCTGCAGTGGAACAATAATAGGCTGGTACTTTACAAGCAACTTTTTTGTACTTCCACTGTTACCATAAAGTGGTTCGTTTGGCAAAAAAACAATTGCTATACAAACGTAGGCACATTGCCTGCCAGTCCACATTGTACTTCCCACCTCTAGTTTTGCGGATTACAATTCGAATTTCGAATAATAAGTTCGTTAGCGAATTCGCTGTTGCGGTCGCGACTGCAAACAAATGCATGTCACTATTTCGCTTCGGGCTTGCCTGCAGAATATCCCTGCAATCTAATACAGACCTCATTTCTAATGTGTTAAGGTCTTGAATATGTTCTCAATCTCGTAGTTCAAAAAGGCATTCGTTGTTTTATGGGTACTGTACGTTTGGCTACTCCACTACATTGTACATCACACTTGTGCACGACTTCATCCCGAATTTAAATTCGCTTTTTTTCGTATTCGCATTGGCTGGTTTAGTTCAATTTATTGACTTGTGCTTCTCGACTTTCCTATTTGCTTAGCTCTGCTCTGACATTTTTGAAGATATTAGACGGCATAGTTATAATATCAGTAGAAACTTTAACATTGGTTTGACATAGAACCATAAAATTTCGGATCAATGATTATATAAGAGGGGGAATTCCCACATTTTTAAGAACATTCGTATTCCACTTACTCTTAGTCTCAATATTAAAAAAATACGTCTCGTAATATGTATAATATCGATACCTTTGGGTAGAAAGGTCGTATAAACCATTTTGGCCAAATTGAGTTATATAAACCATTTTTCTCAGAATTTTTTTCTCTATCGATCTGTATATACGAAATGCAGAAATTCGCACAAAAATGGTTAATACGACCCAGAAATTTTCGGTCATAGCTTCTTAAAAAAGGTAAATTTTCAATGTAAAAGCCGAATGTTTTTTTTTGTAGTTTTGTTATGATGTAATGACCATAATTTATATTAACTCAGGGCGTAAAAATAGTCGTTAATTGTAAATGGTTTATACGCCCTAACGTGTTAAATGCATTACCTAAACATAGTTTAAATTCGACGTCGTAAATCCAAAGGCAGTTCGCGACGTTGGTGTATAAACCATGTTCATTGCAAGAAGCACTTTACGACCAACACACAAGGCTCGCATTTGGCGCGCAGCGACAAGCAGAAGAGCGAGCGGGATAGACAGATACGCGCATTTGTTTACTTGGATGCGAGTTCGCGCACTGAGCGTTTCGTCACAAGTTTCGTTTACAAGTTTTATTGTTATTACAACAAATGAATAATAAGTAGTGACTAAATAACTCTGTAAAATGGAGGGAGACACTAAAAATGGAACCCTGGATGCTTTACTTCGACGGAGGCAAGTGCTTAGTGCAATGTACGAAAGTCGACGGTTAAAATCTGTGAAAACGTGAGTACCTACACACTTAATTTAACACTGTTAGCTTATTTGGTAACAATAATTGTAGATGAATTCGGATTATCAATAGGTAAATAATGAACTATGAGTTAGTATAGATTTAAAATGTAAACTTACAGTACCTAATTGATAATTTACCATTGCTATTGATACCTATTATTTATAATGGACTAAGATATACGACCTAGTATTGATTTAAAAAGGCCTTGATCGTCTGCAGTTTGTTTACACTTCCGTGCGTTTAAAATAATAATTTTCTTTCATTCCTTCAATTTGACATGTAACGTTTGCTGGATCCGCATTAACGACTCAACAGTTTTATAAGAAATGGTTTATACACCCTTCAAGCTATGATACTTTATAATAGACTAGCAAATACGAAGTAACAAAAATTATAAACAATCTTCGTCATCTTGAGGAAATGGTTTTTACGACCTTCTTCGCTTAAAATATTTTCTTTTATTCCCTCAAACGACATGCTACTAATATTAGACCTGCATTTACAACACACGTTTTTTTAAGGGATGGCTTAAAAGCCCTTTTATCGCAAAATAAAATCGTGGCCCGAGCACATCGTAAAACAACGCATATTATTATAAAAATAAGGTTCAATATTGTATGGCATAACATTTTGGTTCTGCGGTGATGATAACGAAAAGAATTTTAAAATGTAGCCACATAGATAGTGTTTTAATTTTACTTAAGCTTAATTTAAATAATACAATAAATATTTATAAGGACTCGATACGAAAAATTGTATTGCAAAATGATTTAAACCTTTACAGTAACCGTAACTTTTATTTAAGCTATTTTCCTATACCTATTGTATGTGACTTTATTTCTTATTTTCAGTTCAACCCAACAAGTAGAGCCCGCAGTTAATATGCCACACAATATATCACAACATTCACAACAGAGTATTTTATCGGATAGTGACGTTATAGAAGACAGTGACTCTGAACGACCTGCAAAACGTGCCAAGAAACCACAAACAATAATTATGGATTCAACCACCAGTAATAGTGACAATACTTTCAGCACGTCTATGAATACGTCTTCACTATCCCATCCTTATTATGATAACAATGCTATACCGATTAATAGTCCTGTAAAAGCTGACACAAATAAAAAAATTAACATAATTTCAAACATAATTATTAAAAAGTCAAGTACAAAACGTAATAAAGAAAATGTATTATCTTCATCTTCTATAACTGTTGTAAATAATTCCCCGGATAAAAATGTCACCTTATCCACGAGCAATTTTAATGAAAACAATGCTCCAGTGGATGTCGATACTGACCTTAATGCCGTTATACCTTCGATGTACGTTGTCAGCGACACAGAACCAAATACACTAGCTCCAGTAATTGTATCTGACCATAACGTCGCGACACCTTTGACATACTATGTTGATGCTGCAGACCCAGATTTGTCTACTCCAGCTTATCTAGATACTCACCTGGATACTTCTTTGTACAATGTTGATGGTGCAAGTTCAGGCTTATCTCCTACAGTTGACATTAATACTGACCTAAGTTTGATGAACAAAACTGATCCCGTTTTACCCGCTCTTGATGCACATAACGTCCTTAACGTTGCAAGTACTTCAGGTTACAATGCCGCTGCAGACCCTGTTTCACCTTCTGCAGATAATAATATACAAACTAACCTGTATACTGATACTTCTTCGATAAAGAATGCTAACGCTGCAAGTCCATGTTTGTCTGCTAAAAAAGCTAAAAAGCGTCCAGTACGTGCCATGCATAAAAATATTTTAGATTTCTTGTCTGATGACGACGATACTGGTGACTATTCTGCAGGGAGTTCAGACGACTGGGCTCAAGAAAATACAAGTGGATCAAGTGATGAAGACACTTCTAAGACTAAAAAAAAAATGTTGAAGAAATTTAAAAAACAAGAAACAGATTTAATTAAAAGAAAAAAAATATTAAAAGTCAACAAAAGAAAGGTAGGAAAAATTAAAAAGGAAAAGGGAAAAGAATATGAAACTGAAAAAGGAAAGGTTGTACAGGAGAAGAAGATGCAAAGTAACCCTTGTAATCCCGACAAATGCAAAAGAGGTTGTTACAATATAACGGAGGAGAGACGAGCTACTTTATTCAATTTCTACTGGAATTTGGACTCGCAACGTCGAAAAGATTGGTTGGTACGAAGTTCACACGTTGTGCCTTGTGCAAGAAAAAGAACTGATTCAATTTTAAGCAGAAGAACCCTTACTTATGAGTATTACGTCAATAACGGTGATGACCACCAAAAAGTATGCCAAAAGTTTCTGATCAGCACCTTAGATATAACTCAAAAGTTTTTGTTGTATACTCTAAATAACTCTGCGAATGAAGTGGCTCAAAAAGACCGTCGCCAACGGAACACTTCAAATAAGTATTCCGACTTTGCAAAGACGCAAGTTAAACAGTTTATTGAAAAATTGCCTGCCGTCCCATCTCATTATAATAGAAAGAGAACAAATAGAGTTTACCTTCCACAAGAATTAAAAAACGTATCTAATCTTTATAGACTGTATTTAAAAGAATGTCAAAGTTCTAATATTGAATTTGTAAGTGAATCTCTATTCAGAGGTATATTTCAAAATGAGTATAATATATCATTCCATGTTCCTAAAAAGGATAAGTGTATACTATGTGTCAAAGCAGAAAATAACAAAGATTTTAGTGAAAGTGACAAAAATTCTCTTCAGGAACATTTAAACGAAAAACAGGCTAGTTATAAAAGATTTGAACAGCATCAAAGGTTGCCTGTGGACTCTGTTCATGCAACTATCGAACGTGAAGTTAAAAAAATTACTGTCTGGAGTCCAACACAATGGCCATCATACATTGAGGCTGCGAGAAAAAATCCCAGGCCTTATAATGTTAATGTAATGGAGTATTCTGATTTTCTCAATTGGAATGAAATAACTGCTGAGACAATTACAAATGAAACTTCTAAAACCCTGAAAATGCGAAACATCCGAATTATTACGTTGAAGAAAAAGAATCCAAATGAAATGTACATTAAATATTCTATGAAAGAAGAGACGTCACCTGATAAAGTAATATTATTTAAAAAATCTGACAATAAAGAAAAAGGTAAAGGTAGAGGTAAAGGAAGATCGAAAAGCCGTGCGATATTACCCGAACAAGGTGTAAGCAATGAAACACATGAAAGGGTGATGATTATGTCCCCAACTGCACTTTATAAAAACAAATTGCAAATATCGGATCTAAAATATAGAGATTTAAAACGTCTATGTGATAATGGCATTATACCAAAAAGGTATCACCATGATTATTTTAACTTACCCCATGGAAATATGGCTGACTCTCTTACGCTAACCGACGAAGAAGACGAGGAAGAGCTAATTGACTAATACAATTATTATAATAAATAATAATAACTTTTCGTATTTACGTGTGTACCAGTGCTTGATCGTTTATTTTTATTTTTTATTTAGTTGCAATTCACTATATTACTTAGTAAGTTAGCCTTAGTACAAAGGCTTAACTCAATAATTTATTGAATTAAGTACATTTAAATATGTAAAAAATTTCAAATAACGATCAAGTCATACTTTTATAAATGATTAAAATGCCTGATTACTTTAATTTAGAAGAAGTTTGAATAATTTTTGTTTTTTTATGACTAAGTAGATTTTTTATTTCACTTCTCAGTTTGTTGTTATAATTATTTTTCAATTTAAAAATGTTAAACCTGTTAGGTATGTTGTACCATTATTGAAATAATAGTAAATGTTGATTAGAAGGTTTTTATAATACTTAATAAATGTTGATTTCGTATTTCAGGTAGTTTTATTTTATTTGAATCGACCATTATTGGGTATTAGAATAATAATAATTGAGTTCCTACTAATTCTGAGAGTAACAGGATTGTTTATTAGTCAGAATTCAATTGATCTATGATTATAAATGGTTTTTAATACAAAAAAAACTACATTATATGGGTTTTTACGACAGTAAATGTGACCATAAGCTTACCAAAAATGGATATACGACCTATACAGTTTTTTTAAAGTACATTTTCATGGGGTATATTAACCAAGAATTGATTTTTTCTTAGACGTAAATCCAAGCTAACTTTAAAACTAAAGAAGATAGATAGGTTTTGATGATTTAACCTTTTTCATTTGCGCATTGTAAGAACCTTTCTCATAGATCATTTTTTAATAACTTCAAAAACAAAAAAGTTATGAATTTTCATGTAAAAAAAAAATAGTTTTTCTGCTCTCCTGAAAAGTCGGGTTTTGGTTTATACGACCTTTCTACCCAAAGGTATCGATATATATAATACGTTATATTTACCTACGTTTTTGACATGGGTTTGAATATTGATTGTCGCTGAGATGAAAATGTGACAAGAATTTGAACGTTTTATTTAAGAATTACGGGAATAAATCTTCTATTGTATTTTCAGATAGCTCTATTTTTAAAGGAGAATTGCATGACGCTATTAGTATGTAATAAGTAGTAGTGGTATATATATAGATGATATAATATAGATGTCGCCATAGATCAAAATATGATCATTGCTGTTTACAAGAATAGAATAGGTATACAATGCCATGACGCATTTGTCATCGTAAAATATCTTCACGATTGCTTCAAGTTAAGATAAGGACAACAAACAAGAAAAACATTTAAAAATAAGTTATCGGTCCCGTATCTATTTGTAGAAAAAAAAACTAGGTAAGGAGTTGTTAATTCTAAAAAAAAAGAACAAAATGAACAGTTGGCGTGGAGTATCCTACCTTTTGGAAGGGGCAATTAGAATAATATTATAGTATTACATTTTACGTTTAGTTTTTCGAGAAATTGCGAAGCGTTTGTTCAACGCTTCACGTGACAGAGGGCTGGCCTTTTTTTGGCCAACGAATGTGAATTATTGTGTGTTTATTTATTTTATTTTATTTCTTCATGTATTAGTAGTTGTATCGTTTTAACGAAATAAATACCACCTTATTTTACTTGTATATTTGACGGTCAGAAGAGCCTCTCATGGTCTTATTGAACTTTTACTTAAAACTACAGTTTAAACTTATGAATCGAAGTCGATTCAAGGCGATTGTTCCATTTGGTTTTCTTTAATTACTAAGTCTGGCAAAGTTCGGTGACTGTACATTTTTAATCCTACTGCAATTTGAACCTGTGGTAGGAAGAGAGAAGGTAGCTGAGATTACCCGCCATTTTGCTGGAAACTATCATAGCTCGTTTACTATTAGTTATTGGTAAAATGCGCTCTCCTCAGTTTAAATTAAAAAGTTTGTTAGTTTTATTTTCTACAAAGATTTGTTCCGAGTGTTCTGGGTATTTGCTATGTATACAAAAAAACATCTATCAATAGATAGATGTTTTTTTTTATACATAGCATGTTTAGATGACTGAATGAGAAAAATTGTACAACTTTTTTAATCATGCGGAGTTTGCCTGTAAGTGATTGTTGCACTATTGCATACATACATTCGCATGTTACCCTTAGTATAGAACCTGTGTAAACAATTGTAGGTGAACCAAATAAATAAATACAATACATTAAATATAACGTATTGTATTAAGTATATCGGTCATCTAGTACTCACAACACAAGCTCTGCTTAGCTTAGGGCTAGATGATGCTGTGTGGATTGTCCAGCATTATTTATTTATTTATTATTTAGCACATGGACTATTAAACTCCCATACGTCGTGAACAAGCAAACACAAAGTATGGAACAAAATCACAAAGATTTTTATGCAGTGGGGCCTTCAGAAATTCTATTACCGTACACTGAAAAGTACTGTGTGTAGGACATTAAATATTTTATAGATGCATGGAGATGCCTAAGTGCATTCAGCTGTAGGGGCTCAAGCGCTATGAGTATGGGCTTGCCTGTACGCAATTTCCATAATAATATTCAATAAACGCTGTAAAAGGACTTTCCGAATAAGCTTTCAGGCCTTTACGACATAACTGCTGTAGTCCATGCCCGGTATACGTAGTCCTTTGAGAATAAGGAGGTCACAATGTGAGTAGTGTTGCCAGATATTGTTTATATTTAGTTTAAAAAAAAAATACGAGGACCCTCGTATTAATGATGAAGGGACGCTTGACTCTAACTAAAATCAGCACTTTTAAGCTAAATATTTATAATAACTAAACCTATAATCTAAAAATGATTTCCACCATGGGAATGTACAAAAAAAACAAGATTCATTTTTACCATTTGTAGGCGTAATCAATGTGTGTACCTTGTATACCCATGCCGAATTACAGCTTTATAGTAGTAAATGTATCTGAGCTTAGCCGGGGGCAGACTGACGGACGGACGTACGGACATGGTGAAACCATAAAGGCTGTTTACTACGGAGGTCTAATAAACGTAAAAAAAGGAAACTGCCGATTAACCCGCCGAGGGGTCAATCATGTACTGAAGTCATGGTATTAGGTTATGCATCGATGTCTCTTTCAATCTAAAGTATTTTGAAGGTAAGCAATCGAGGATGGATTTAAAAACAAATCATCATCGATTTTTCGCCTTTTTCCAACTATGTCGGGTTCGGCTTTCAGTCTAACAGGATGCAGCTGAATGCCAGAATTTTACATGAAGCGACTGCTTATCTGAGCTCCACAACCCAGTTATTGGGCAACACGATACCCCTTAGTAAGACTGGTTGTCAGATTTTCGACTGTGTACTGTGTCAGACTACGAGTAACGATTATAAAAGATCTACAAATGACAGTTAGGACCAACGGTTTAGTATGCTTTTTGAGGCACGGAGGAGTCTCGATATGTTACGAACGGTCACCCATCCACAGAGTAACCTCGGGAAGCGTAGCTAAACCAACCCGTGCAGCTGTTTTTACAAAACAAATAACAGTTACAAATGCAACGGAAACTGTGTGTAAAGTTTAAACATCGCTTCTTATTTAACGTTCACCGTGAAAGTGGTTCCAACTTAACATCTATTTCAAAACTATCCTCAGTGCGGAAAATAAGGATATCTTGGGAACTAATCTAACAGGACGGTCAGGGACATTTCTCGTTTGGAACAGTCCCATTTATACTAAAACTCAATTGCTTTTAGAGGCTTTTAGTTTAACTTGTGAGGTACTAAAACCATTCATGGAGATATAATCTGGACATTGACAGTTTCACGTACGAATTTAGTTGTTAAATGTTATCATATGTATAGCATTTTCCCAAATACGTTGGGTCGGTTTTCAGTCTAACCGAATGTATGTTACTTAATGTGGAGTACACATGGAGTGACAGCCTGTCTGACTTCAATATTTCAGGTAACACAATACCCTTTGGTAAGCCTTGTTAATACACTTCCGACTACCTGAACGATTTTCAGAGAAAAGTTTAAATATACGTATTTAAACTTGATCACCCATCCACGGATCGACCTCGGGAAGTGTAGCTTAAGCTAAGGCAGTTATAATTTAACCACAAATGCATTGGTTGTTAAATGTTGTGCTACAGTTTTTTTTTTTTTTTTAAAACGTTGCCCCACACTAGGAATTTCTCCTGTGTCGTGGGTGCGTTTACAAACATTTAAAGTCACATACACAAACAGCCAGACCCGGAACAATTACCTGTAGGCCATACAAATATTTGTTCCGTGCGGGAATCGAACCCACGACACGCGACGCAGCAGTCGATCACTCAGCCACTGCGCCAACCGTGTCGTCAAAAGTTATATTGGTTTTGGAACGAAGTTCCTTATCGCGCGTTGCGAAAGGGAGCTAGACGGAAAAAAATAAGACGAAAAGTTGTAACGACACTTTTTGCTATAGTTGTAAGCCGTGCGGCGTGCGCGTGTTTCTCCGTCTGCCTCTCTCTCTCTCTCTCTCTCATAGAAAGCAAGCCAGTTATTTTCGTGCCGTCTTTCTATTTCGCATTGAACAGTGTGGTGTGACAGACAGGACTATTTTTTTTGAGTGTACACAGGTTTTTTGTACATAATAAATAATAAAAAAATTTCTTCATATTAACTAAAAAAAACCTAAAAAATAAAATACAATTCCTTCGCTAATTAATCGAAAGGAACTTCATTCCATCCGGGTGGTTGCTGTTCCACTACAGGGCAAAGGACTCTTCTCATACAGAGAAGGCACGAGCATTCATCACCACACTCGCTCAAGACGGGTAACCTATTTCAGACTTATATTAATTACAAGTCCAGGTTTCCACACAATGTTTTCCTTCACCGATGTCTGTGATGTTTAAGATAAACTTAAAAAAAAACATATGAATTGAAAAAGCCAAATTGGTACTTGTCTAGATTTGAACCCAGAACCTCGTGCTCAAGAGGCGAAGCCTAAACCACTTGGCCATCACGACGATATTAATAACGCACCCAAGTTATTTTATTAATGGCTGAAATGGTTCAATCGACTGTCCTGAATTTGTTTGTAAACTACCTATGCCCACTACTCAGATTGGATTGCACCACTCGATTGGCCGGCAACCACTTCTGCATACACCTTTTGCAAATACTAATTAAAGGCGTAATACCTTTTTCTGAGAACCACTCACAGTGTTAATGTTTCTTGTAAAACTAGTATTGACCTGTTCTGCGCCACAGCTAGGATGCTCTTAGCGAGGTAATTTTTCGTAGAAGAAGCACCTGCTAGCTACACTTAAAACTGCAGGTCCATATTACCTTAATGAAAATAATTTAATGAACTTAACTTTGTACTTTGAGTTAACTGAAACTGTGTTGCTATCGATCAATCGAGTTTGTATCTTCTAGTTGTATTCCTGCACAGTCTGCAAGAACCTATGTATTTTGTTTCTATCCCACTCCGTATATAAGAACACAGCTATATTTGTATGATATATTGGTACGTACCATTTTCATTACATAGGTTGATCGACTCATTCCGTTGGTCACGTCTGTCGTTTGTAGATCTTTGACAGTCGTCAGCAACCCGTAAGCCCGACAACTAACCTTACCAAGGGGTATCGTGTTGCCCCATAACTTGGTTGTGGAGGTCAGATAGGCAGTTGCTCTATGTAAAATACTGGTATTTAGCTGCATCCAGTTAGACTGAAAGCTGACCCTCACAAAGCTGGGAAAAAGCTAGGCAAATGATGCTGATATTAGTAGGTACTAAAGTTTATTTCTATCTTCATACGCCTTTGTGCTATTTCCAGAGCATTTTCTATCAGATCATGCAAGTGTTCATAACATCATCAAAATTAGTTCAGCTATTATGTAGTTGATTATACAATACAAATAGTAATACACGCTGCCATACATTTTGAATTCCGTTTTTGTAGTTTTTTTTTGTCTATTGATTCAGAATAAAAGGTATGTGAATATAGTCGTAAAATGTATAGATTTAAGCTCGGTATCCACTGACGCGTAGCGTCATACTCCTATGTATTCACAACACTACACTCAGTGTTCCCCCGATTAGAGTGGGATACAACATACCAAACAATAGCATGTGACGTCTCTTTCATACTTGCGTACTTTTAAATAAAGTGCGTTATACATAGATTGGTCACAATGGGTAACTATTGATGCACGCTCAAATGATGTAATTTTTTCTAACGCTACGGTAAATGTATGACGTTACGCTCCAGTGGACGGTGGATTTTACAAAGAGGGTTGATTTATCTATACCTATTTTATATTTTCAGCTAAGAGGATAAATGTAAAAGTTGTCTTTACTGTTGCGTATAATCCCACTAACGTAACCAAACGAGCTAGCGTAGTAATCAATGTCTGTTCATTATCTGTATTGAGAAAACGACTCCTCTGCCTAACCCTTCGGTAAATTACAGGTGTGTGATGATATTCAATGACTCCTCCGCGGTATGGCAGTAGAAGGCTGTAAACATTTTTATTATGTCGCGTCAGGTAGGTACTCCTAATGTACGGAATAAAATCCAATACGCATTCATTATTGAATGAAGCGTAAATAAGCGGCTTACGTACGATCAGTATATATTTTACTAGATTCCGCTCGCGGCTTTGCCCGCGTTGTTTGCTGATAAAAAGTATGTCTATGTAAGGACATAGACTTACTTTTTTATTGTCAGAGACAATAAAAAAGTATCATATATAGAAGTATCATGTATAGTAGTATTTTATCTATCTCTCCGCCAAAGTTTATCGAAATCCGTTCAGTGGTTTTGTCGTGAAATACGGAAAACAGACACACACACTTTCCCATTTATAATATGTATGGAAGTATGGATTTATACTAGCTGTGTCCGCAACTTCATCCACGTGGAATTTAACAAAACAGGGGTATTTTTTGTTTCAAAAGTAGCCTAAGTTACTCCTTATCACATCATCTATCTGTGAGTGAAAGACCCGTGTGCATTTTCGTAAATTACCTCTAACTAACGAATAGACAATGATTTTTGTTGGTTTATCTACCGTATAAACTTTCATACGCATTTGGAAAAAAGATGTTCTTTTGACATTCCAAATAGACAAATAGAAAATTTCATTAATTTATATGTATGTATAGATTTATGTGTATAGATTATGGAATACAATATCCCATAGTCGGTCGGAACACCTAATCGGTATTTACGTAAATCGCAAAAGATTTTCGTAAATATCGGGGTACGACGCAAAATTTATATATTTCTCCCTCCCTACAACTATCTTAACAGGCCTTAACCTAATGCAACAGTGTGGATATCAACTAAAAACAATGTTACAAAAAATATAACATAACTTATTTACATATCTATTCACAAATATAAGAAGAGTAGCAAAAAATATATTTGGAGAATCGAAAGGGAAAGGTATGATAGATAAGGATACATGGTGGTGGAATGATGAAGTGCAAAAGTTACTTAAAGAGAAAAAAGTTGCGTTTAAAGAATGGCAGAGTGTGGAAAATGGGAACGATGGTTTGAAAGAAGAAAAGAATACAATTTACAAGGAATGGAAGAGAAAAGCAAAAAAGGCGGTAGCAGTTGCTAGGGCTCAGGCACAGGAGAAGTTGTATGACTCACTGGATAGCCCTAGAGGCCAGAAGGAGCTCTATCGGATTACGAAAGCAAGGGAAAAAAGGACAGGAGATATTACTCATATCAAATGTATGAAAGATGATGTAGGTAAGGTTCTGTGCAATGATGATGAAATAAAAGAGCGATGGAAGGTTTATTTTGATAAGCTTATGAATGAGGAGAATGAATGGAATGGTATGGTACGAGGCACCAGTAAATGAGGGTTTGGTAAGACAAGTTAGCATGGATGAAGTGAGGCAAGCAGTAAGAAATATGAAAAATGGAAAGGCCATGGGCCCAGATGATATACCAGTAGAAGTATGGAAGGAACTTAAAGAAGATGGATTTACGTGGCTGACTTTATTCTTCAATAAGTTGTTGCATGAGGAAGTGATCCCACAAGATTGGTGCAATAGTTCACTAGTGCCCATCTTCAAAAATAAAGGGGATGTACAGGACTGCAACAACTATCGAGGGATAAAGCTCCTGTCGCATAGTATGAAAGTATGGGAAAGGTGATAGAGAAAAGATTACGAGAAGAGAGTGAGATTTCCCAAAATCAGTTCGGGTTTATGCCAGGTAGAGGAACAATGGACGCCACCTTTGCACTCCGCCAGTTGTGCGAGAAGTATAGATGTGCACATAAAAACTTGCATATGGTGTTCATTGACCTAGAAAAAGCGTATGATAGGGTGCCTCGGGAAGTGTTGTGGTGGGCCTTGAAGGAGAAAGGTGTGCCTGGGAAGTATGTTGAGTTGATTCGTGCGATGTACAGCCGATCTAGTACCTATGTCCGGTCGTCTGCTGGAAACACTGACAAGTTCAGTGTGGCTGTAGGATTGCACCAAGGGTCGGCCTTAAGCCCTTACCTCTTCCTGTTAATAATGGACGCACTGACGTCGGAAATACAGGAAGAGGCACCCTGGTGCATGCTATTTGCCGACGACATTGTCCTTGTCAGTGAAGATGGACCTGAGATCCAGGGTAGATTGGAGAAATGGCAACAGAAGCTGGAGAGTGTAGGCTTGAAAATCAGCAGAACCAAGACAGAGTATATGTTCTGCGATTACGGCGGTCTCGCCAGCCCTGAAGCCATTGCGCTTGATGGCGTGCTCCTTCCGATCTGCTCCGACTTTCGGTATCTCGGTTCATTAGTGCAAAGTGACGGAGGAATAGATCGGACTGTCAAGCACAGAATAAACACAGGGTGGATGAAGTGGCGGCAGGTAACGGGAACAACCTGCGATTCCCACGTTCCCCTTAAACTTAAAGGGAAGATCTATAAGACAATGATTAGACCTGCTGTCTTGTATGGATCAGAGTGTTGGGCCACAAAAGGAATGAATGAAAGGCAGTTGCATGCAGCGGAGATGAGAATGCTAAGGGGGATGTGTGGTGTTACGCGAATGGACAGAATAAGAAATGAGTATATAAGAGGAAGTCTGAAAGTGGCGCCTGTGACAGAGAAGTTGTGTGGAAATCGGCTATCATGGTATGGACACGTGATGCGAAGGAATGAGGATCATGTTGTGAGGAAAGTTTTGAGTATGAATGTAGAGGGTTACAAGAGTAGAGGGAGACCCAGGAAACGATGGATGGATTGTGTGAAAGTTGATATGGCTAAGAAGGAGGTGACTTCTGAGATGACGGGAAATAGAGATGTTTGGAAGAAGAAGACATGCTGCGCAGTAAATTGGGATAAGGGCAAGAGGATGATATCTATTCACAAATATAACGTTTCACTATAATTATCTTACATAACTAACTACATTTAATAGAGCTCTTGTGAATTCACGTTGCACGAGAAATAACCAGTCTCTCATGGACTTCAGATGGATGGAAATTGATTTTCATTTTGATTGAAACTGGATTGTTCAGATGAGGGGTGCTTTCGCCATAACATAAATCGAGATAGTCTATTTAGGTATTCACAATACCTTATTGAACTATAATAGGTAGTCACTGTGATAACGCAGTAAATGTATGGAAATGTCATGAAAAACGCAATGAAAAGGGTTCTCATCTGTCATGCTACTAGAGGTGGGAAATTGTCTGAATTTATTTTCCATACTTAATTGCCGGCCCTAAATACTTACTATGTTTTAGGAAAAATACTTAATAATTTTTATATTTCATAGTACTAGTACCAGTAGCATCTAAGATACGTCCTAGGTTGCAAGATAACTACACGGAATTTCACTAACATGTAGAAGTTATTAACCAATGAGCATGATGCAGATATTTGAATAAATAATTATCCGAGCCTGTAACTGTCTAACTGTAAGGTAAACGCCTCTTCTCATAAAGAGAAGGCTTATATTAATTACTATCTTTAGCCCGCGGCTTCGTACACGTGGAACTCAGTAACAAGTATCTATATTGTTTGTATAGATCCTGCGGTAAAATGGAGCCGTTATTTTAAGTAACACCTCTAGCTATTGCTAGAGTACTATCTATATGCGAATAGCCGAGAATTTAAATGAGTCTTCTTTGATATGTATTAACATAAAAAAGGGTGGAATACTAAAAAAAGTGACACACGGGGAGTCAGAGTACTTCTCCGCATTGCTGTTATCTGGAAACATGCCCAGAAGTCTGGCAGCATTGCCACGTTGGATACTAATTCTTTGGGAAAAGAATGAGTAAAGCGGCGAGAAATGTCCTTGAAAAGGAGACGCGCACTAGTGCCCCATGACCCGAGCGTTTCTACCCCAAACGGCTGAAAACTGTAATTACCAATGAGGTAACAGTACTTGTGCTGCTTGAGTGGTTCAGCAGCCACAGCAGCACGCATAGGATGACTGACGCAAGGATGTTCCCATCGTCCCGTACCAAGCCGATCTTGGCCCTGCCCAGATGTATACTGGGACAAAATAGGCCAAAAAAAAAGCACGCCGGCGGTAGCAGAGCTCCATAATCATTATTCTGTGTAAGCTGTACGTACGTATACAATATTAGTACACGTCAAGCGTTATTAAAGTCCATGATACTCTTGAACCAAACTACTGAACCAATTAATACCAGAAAAAAAACAACGTCGTATAATTCATAACCATTCTATTCCCTAACACAACTCTTTCAAGCTACTAAAAGTACCAAGACAAAGGTCGCTAGTAACACTAGATCTCCAGTAAAGTAAATAAATCGAATTTAGTTGTCTCAGATCCCAAAGTTTCTTTCCACAAAGGTTGAGATATGAAGTTAGTGGAGTTTCTATTATTCTGTACCAGGAGTACAGATCTTGCTTCGTAACAAACGCTGTGTACAATTTAAATGGAAATTGGTACTACATACCTACTTCGTTTTAGTTGTTGAGACGTTCTTCAGAGATTCATGTTTACCTGGTTATAGTTTTGTTTTATGATGTGCTGAGCTGTGATAATTGTTTGGGAACTATAAATTGTCTTTAGAGAGACTTTGGACAGATTTCAAAACCCTGTTGAAAATTAAAGGATTGTTTGGTTTTTGGTGGTTATTTCGTACTAGTCACGATAATGGCTGATAGATACTATGTAGACTTACACTACACTTACTTAAAGAGTCAGTGAAGTCCAAAGTTACGTAATGTACAATGACACTGTTACTAACTTTTGATCTCACTCCTACACAGATATCAAACAGCTATCTAAACAGACATTTCGTACAGACATAGTATCTTATTGAAAAGTTGGTTTGTTCTCTTCAGTTCGTAGATATTGTAGAGCAAGTCAACCCTCAAACAAAAGCTCACCAAATCACGCAAGGGTGACACGAATAAAACAAGAAACAGTATAATGTCAAAAATATCGTCATAACATAAGTGTAGGATTCAACCCGTCGCCCGCCGCGTTATTCCGTCGTCACTGGCCATAAACCCTTCAATGCATACAAAAAACTTCATTTTCAATATCGTGTCGGTTCGTTGGCTGGCAATATGTCGGTCGGGTACGGTTCTAAAACATATTTTACGTGTTCGCTTCGAGATCGTGAAGGGTTTACTATGGTTTACGGTCTGACTATCGCTTTCGATGTGCGGATGACCTAATTCGGTCATTTTTACGTAGCTGGATATAAGTTCGTTTGGAATTTTGTTATGGTATGAGATTGCTTCTGAATTTTGTTATTTATACCCAATAAACGTGGTCTTGTCCAAATATCGATTGATATAGAAACAATCACTTTCAGGGTTTTCCCGAATTTACCAATTTTCCGGGCAATATTTTCATTTTTTTAAGATAGAAAATAATTGCCAAAAGTACAAAGTGATCGGTGACCGTCGTTAAAGATTTTAAATCAACAGAATACCAAACACATTATATCAACATATTCTGGCATATGAGTAATATATTTCCTTATATCATTAACCTATTGAGAACAAAATAGACAGCAAAAAGCTCTAATTATGAACACGGCAAGAAACCAGGAAACCTTATAACCTCGAGGAAAAAATTATTACACCCCGAAGGCATATTAATACACACGAAGCAATCTATTACAGTCATTCTAATCTTTATTACAATGTATTATATCTGAGTATCGACATCATTTTATGGCGTCTCGTATCCTCGGGGCGTAATTTTCGTAACACCCTGTAGCTATTTACGAGGGACAGGCTTAAAAGCTATCTGGACGTTAAAATTTATATTATAGACGTCTACGCCTACCATTTTTTGTTTTCGCAGCACTTTTTTGAGATGCTATACGTGTTCTCATACTTGAATGTAAATAGGATCGTAAACAGAGCTTGTATTTTCCCTTTTAAATGCCCTGTTTATTTTTCTAATGACTATACTGATGTGAGCTTTTTTGTTTTTACAGGAAACAATAAAACATCATCTATTTTGACAAGCCAAAGAAGCAACAAACAAAATGGAAAGCAACATAGCACCCAACTGTATGGTGGTGACACCCCATCACCTGGCCACACAAAGTGCTGTAGCAATTCTCAGAGAAGGAGGAACTGCTATCGAAGCAATGGTATCAGCTGCCGCAACAATAGCTGTAGTGTACCCACATATGAACAGCATAGGTGGAGATTCATTTTGGCTCATTGTACCACCCAGCGGTGACCCTGTAGTAATCGAAGCTTGTGGAGCAGCCGGGTCTTTAGCCACACCAGAATTCTATGAGCATTACCATAAAATTCCAAGTAAAGGACCAAAGGTGGCCAACACTGTCGCTGGCACGGTCGGTGGATGGGAAGAAGCTCTTGAATATGTCTCTGAATGTGGCTACCAAAGAATTTCACTAAACAAGTTACTGGCAGATGCCATTAGGTACGCAGAAGAAGGGTTTCCAGTAACTAAATCTCATCACGAGAGTTTAAAGAATTTGCAAGCTGCAGGGAATGTTTCAGCTGAATTTGAAAGTGTTTATATGCCAGACGGAGAAATTCCAAAAGTTGGGGAGACATTCTGCCAAAAGCAACTCGCTGAGACTCTAAACCAGCTAGCTGAGAATGGTCTAAACAGTTTCTATAATGGTGATTTGGCAAATTTGATTGCAGAAGACATAGCAACGTTAGGTATGCCTATCACGAAATCAGATCTGGCAAACTACGCTCCAGTTAGAAAAGATCCTTTACGATTATTGCACAGTCACGGCGAGTTATTCAATGTTCCTCCGCCGACTCAAGGCTTAGTTTCATTAGCTATTCTTGGAATCTTAGACAAGTTAGGCATTGATGGTCAAGATGAGGGACAATTCGTTCACACTGCAGTAGAAGCTACCAAACAATGTTTTAAGATGCGAGACCAATACATTACTGATCCAGCGTTCATGAAAATCGATCCTGTTTCATTGCTGACGAGTCAAAGTTTGTTTAAAATGGCTAGAGATATTGATTTTGAACAAGCATCTGGTGTTGATGTGGGCAAAGGTCCTGGGGACACAATTTGGATGGGGGCAATGGATAATAAAGGATTTTCAGTTTCTTTCATTCAAAGCATTTATCATCAGTTTGGAAGCACTGTAGTACTTCCCCAAACTGGAATATTGTGGCACAATAGAGGTATATCGTTTACTTTGGACAGAGATCACATCCTATGCATAAAGCCTGGAAAAAAGCCTTACCATACATTGAACCCTGCTGCAGCGCGTCTTCACGATGGTCGTGTTATCGTTTATGGGACCAGAGGAGGTGATGGGCAACCCCAAACACAAGCAGCAATTTTCCACAGATACGTTGTGCAAGGCAAAGGCTTGCAGCAAGCAGTGTCAGAACCTAGATGGCTTTATGGTAGAATTTCTGGTGATCCGCAGACAACCCTGAAGTTAGAAGGCAGGTTTTCAGAGGAGACTGTTGATTATTTAAAAGGCTTAGGCCATGAGATTGTTATGTTACCGGATTATAGCGAGGATGCTGGACAGGCTGGAGCGTTGGTCAGGTATCCTGATGGAAATATGGAAGGGGCGTTTGATCTCAGAGGCAACGGAAGTGCTGCTGGATTTTGATAATGTGCTTATATTCGTTTTTTATTCGTTTACAAGAATTTTGTATTCATGTAAAAGATATTATGTAAGTACGTATTTGCAAAAGTTTCCAAAATTTTATATTTTAGTTTAGACTTAAATGGTTTCAGAGCCAGGCTTGTTACGCCTTTTTACACGCAACAATACCGAATAATTTTATTTAAAAGTCTTTATTGATTGAGCAGCTATCTGAAGCTCAATTCCTGTAATTAAAAACATACAAAATTTAGTTGCAATCTCATCTTAACGACGATGGATGCCAAAAACTTGTCAAATATTTGTCAAAAAATTAACAGCTTATCAGTTTGAGACAGAACTATATTATTATACGTTCGTTCTTAAAAATACGGGAATTGCCCCTCTGTTTAAACAGCTTCAATCAAACTATTTACTTATAAGGTCGTGTTAACAGATTATGTTATTATGTTCTGTCTGACTTATGAAAATAGAAGTTTTATAAATCTTGGCGTGGAGAGCAATATACTGCTTATAAAAAGACTTATCTTTTAAGTACTTAGGGCCTAGACACTCTACGTGAAACTCTATTATTCAAAAAGTCTACTGACTTTTTGAATAATAGAGTTTCATTATAATTTCATTTCATTAACCAATTGTTAATCCGATCCAGTGGTTTAGGCCTCGCCTTTTGGTGCACGAAGTTGTGGGTGCAAACCTGGGCAAGTACCAATGTGATTTTTCAATTCATATGTACTTTCTAAGTTTATCTTAGACATCACTGACATCGGTGAAGGAAAAACTTCGTGAGGAAGCCTGGACTTTATATGATTATAATATAAGTCTGAAATCGCCAACCCAAGCGTGGTGATTAATGCTCGTGCCTTCTCTACATGAGAAGAGGCCTTTGCCTTGCAATGGGACAGTAATAGGCTGGTATTACTAATCCGATACATAGTAATATATGTGTGTGTTAATTGGTCTAGGCCCTCTGGTGTCGTTTTTTTAATAAGATAAACAGGGTTTGGAATTTAAAACGATGACAAAACAGCATTTAAAATAGCATTTATAGTTTAGAAATGGATATGGTTACTGGTTAAGACTTCCAGGACTTCTTTTACATTGTAAGAAATAATTTTTAATTGCGAACTTTTTTGATATTTAATCAACCGAAGCATAAAAGGAAAGGACAAAATCTTCTAGTTACTCGTAGACCGTGAAAATTATAAAGTTCTATTATTAAAACTTTTTTTTTTAATTCATCGCTCAAAGACACGAGCTTTCTTGGAAACTTCTTTGGACATTTTTGGAACTGTCAGAACCAACAGTGAAATTTTACAAACTCTCAAGACTTATTTTCTGAGGAAACTTGGAACTCTTTTGTCTTTTAAAAAATGAACCGAAAGTTGAGCTTAAAATTAACAGTCTAGGAACAGTTTTAAATTAGACAATCTCTTTGAAATATATGGTTCGCTTCCTGAACAGTGGTCGACGATAATTCACATTTATTGGAAAGATAAGGGAACGAACAAAGAATGGATGTAAATCAAAAAACGGCGCTTTAAAATAATATTGGAGATTGGTTTGACGTGGTATTGGTACGCACTGCGAATTTTTTGATAAACGAAGCAATAAATAAAAAATAATGGGAATGTTATGGAAGGAATCTCATCAAAAGGTTTTTTTTTTAATATTTGGTTTTCCATGTCCTTGTTTTGAAGAATTGGGTCCAGATTGCCGATGATTGTGGACCCGTTTTAGCATACACCCGTTTTGGCCCTCCACAAGGTGGACTGACGATCTCTTGAAAATCGCAGGAGGTCGATGGCTGAGGGAAGCGCAGGACCAATGATAGTGGAAATCTTTGGGAGAGTCCTATGTCCAGCAGAGGTCGTCTTGATGATGATAATTAGCAACGGCCAAACTGGATCGTATGGGCTGATAGTTTTTTTTTTGATAACATCTATAGTACGATAACAGAGGAACTAAACACTGTCGTCATTGCTTGTCTAATTCCAATATGTAGTGCGAATCCCTAAAAATGTACTTTTGTTTTTTTTTTATAAGTATAGAGGCCAGTACATAACGCTACTCCAATTTATCACATTTCTTGGATAGTTTTTAACAAAAAAAAAAAAAAATATAACAATAGAAAAGTAAGGTTCATGTTCAATTGGGATAATTTGACAGTTTGGAATAGCTCGATGTGCTTGCGTCTGTACCTTGATATTTCTTGCCATAATCTTTATTATATGATACATCATCATCATCATCATCATCAGGCTATACTAGTCTACTGCTGGACATAGCCCTCTCCTAATGAGCGCCATAGCGCCCTGTCTTCAGCTTGCCGCATCCAGCATCTGCCTGCAGTCATACATACAGACTCAAAAATGTGTTCATTATATTATGCTCAAGTAAAATAGTTCGTAGTGTAAGTATTTACGTAAGCTTTTTTTGTTAATTTTAAATACTACATTAGTTTTATACTTAGATCAGGTATTTCTGTCTGGCTACCGGAGTAATTCACAATTATACTGTCAAATAAGCTTATTTCTTATCCTAAGTTAAATAGCAAATATTATGTGAAGAATTATAATTTAGGTATACTGTAATTATATACTGTATTTTTAATTATATACTGGAATTTGAAATTACGTAAATAAATATTTTTATTCAAGGCTTTTTGTGTTTTTATTTTCAAGGAAATAAGAACCAGGTGGTTGTGGTTATAGGGTAGATACTGTAGGAGCTGACTGCCTCCAGAGATACAGGATTTTTATGAAAAGCTGTATTTGAAGTTATTAATATGATTTATTACTATAGAAAAGCTCGTGGCTGCGAGAGAATAGACAACTAATAAGCATTATAAAATATTAAATCAATCAATAATAATAAATAATAAACATTTGTTTGGAAAGTTACAATAAAATAATGATCATGAACGTATAGGTACCTATAAAATCTACTTTATTTGAGATCAAAGTTTTTGGTACTGTGTTGTGCTAGAAGAAGAAATCAAATAACGGGTTACACTCAAGAATTTTTCGTCGTTTTGTTAAATAATGTTAACATGGTTTTTGAAAACCGGTTTCAACTCCAGTGCTCTATTTCAACTCCAGATTTGAAAAATGCTTAAATCTGAAACTCTGGAGTTACGAAACTCCGGAACTCTGGATTAAAAGCCCTACTCACAACTCAACAAAATATAGAAACAACTGATTTCTATTCCCGATTTCAGGTCCTAGTCTAGAAGTTTTTCATAATAATGAGTATTCTAAAAACCTAACTGGTTCTAGAAATATCGGGATAGCACTTAAATGCGTATTCACATTGATCGCTCAGTAGTCGAAATTTAAATGTTTTCTTTCACGTCTTCTCCTCATAAACGTTAACTATACCAAAACTCGGACTTCTCCCTACGCTCAATATTCCTAAAAAGGGATCCGAAGATATAGCTTCACTAACTATGAATTTACTATAGATTATAGGATTTGTTCTTTTACTTAGTTACTATTAAACACCTGTCAGTCAATTCCAACTATCTCAACTCTTCTAAATTTAAATTAGTGTTTAGCTCTTTGATATACTCGTACCATAAACAGATAAATATCCAAGAAGGTTCGAGATCTCACACTACAATGATCCGTTATAAAATATTCGGTTATTTTAATTACATAAGTTTATCGAAAACAACAATAGACTAGCAAGTCGAAACTCAATATCTACAATACAATTTTCACCAACATTCACTGGGCGTATTGGCCTGAGTCCTCGAATTAGCCATGCCACAAGTAGCACGCACAATGCCCATAGACAACAATAAATCTGTATACGATTCGTATCAGTTACAGTGTCTATTGTGTACCCGTCGGCCCTATAGTTTCAGTTCATTGAAGTGATCTTAGGGATCTATCGATCTATTGTGAAGTCAAAAGGATCCTGATTGGATGGAGATGTGTGTGTACGTAACGTTATGTAGCGATTTTTGGAACAATCGAGATTATTCTGTGTATTTGGTCATAGAAATCGTGTTTTGTTTCGTTTGAGGTGGATTGATTTGATTTTGGAACAATACGGGTTGTCAGAATTAGGTGTGTTGGTGGGGATTGTTGATAGTCTGAGTATTCCATAGGTCGATTGTCGGATCCGGGACTCTTCCTCGAAATTCTTTGTAGGATAGGGTATTGTTAGGCAAGGTAATGGTTCAGCCCTCTGTCACGAATTTGTAAAGCTCTTGTACCTTTAATTCCGACTCGAGCTACACAATTACTGACAAATACGTGCACTAACTGAACGGGTCCACTTAAATCTGTCTTCTCTTTCTAAAGGCTATCAGACACTACGTTATCTGCTTGGTCCTCATGCTGATTGATCTGACCAAGGTAATGTTTGGACTTTAAAACAGACGTTGGCCTCTTTTTTTATTTATTAAACGTGGCCCTACACTGGGATTCCTCCTGTGTCGTGGGTGCGTTTACAAACATTGTTCCGTGCGGGAATCGAACCCACGGCACGCGGCGCAGCAGTTGATCGCTCAGCCACTGCGCCAACCGTGTCGTCCTCTGAGTTTATTTCAGTGATTGTTCTCAGAATAGTCAGTTAAGGAACACCAAACTCATCTAGTTTTATTTATTTATTATTATTTTGAGATTTATTTGAAAGATTAGGCTGCACTAATGACAGTTGTTAAACCAATGATGAAATGGATCTTGAATATAGTTCATTTTTATTGATTTGTACATGTTTGGAATGGTGCTGGATTATAAATAGATTGTGATATTTTAAACTTGAGTTTTTAATCAGATACAGAAACACACACCTAGTGAAAAAAATATTTCACTTGTTGACGTGTAAAAGTGTTTGTAAAAACCTATTAACAGAAATCAATATTATTTATCATTTGCCCGGTGAAAAAAACGGTGAAGATAGTCCATTTGTCTTAATACTTTTCATTCTGACTCTACAGATTATATTCAGATTATCTTTAAGGCACTGAAAAACATCTTGAAGAAGCCTGCCATCTTGTTTATCAACTTGAGAGCTGAGAGGCCCCATATTTTTAAGAATGACCGTTGACAGCGATGCGGATGGATTATTTCGATGCCCTATGATTTACTTGTTTTTTCTTTTCATTTACATACATAATACTTTTAGAATGATTGCATTCTAATCTCAGTCTTAGTCAGTGAAAAATATGTGTGTAAATAAATAAATAAATAATGCTGGACAATCCACACAGCATCATCTAGCCCCAAGCTAAGCAGAGCTTGTGTTATGGGTGACTAGATGACCGATATACTTAATACAATACATTACATACATAGATATTTTTTATTATACATAGCAAATACCCAGAACACCCGGAACAAATATTTGTAGATCGTACAAACATTTGTCCCGAGGCGGGAATCGAACCCGCAACCTCTTGCGTTGCAGGCGGACCTTCGCCCGCTGCGCCACACAGGTCGTCAAAAATTGCAACTTTACAGAATATATAAAAAAATTCTCATTTTATCATTTAGAAATTGGAAGTATACCGTACCTTATTAGTGTTTAATGGAATAAATAGCTAAATATCGTGTTGCCTAGTAACTGGGATTTGCAGGTCAGATAGGAGCTTGCTCTATGTAAAATAATGTTATTCAGCTGAATTCGTTTAGACTAGAAGCTGACTGAAATAGAAATTAGTGTGTCAAAAACTTGTCAAAAATGTACCTACCTACATTTTTGACAAACACGATTGTCGCTGCGATGAGATTTCGAATTTTTTGAACGTTTTTAATTAGGGGTATTGACCTTCTGTAACTTTAGCACGAATTTCTTGCAAGGAGTTTACCAAACTAAAAACTTTACAAGTTTTATAGGTACTACGATTGAAACAGCGCCTCTACATAACGTACGTGATACTAATTTTGTTTGACTAATCACTAGGTAATTTGACGTTTAATGCATTTTATTTAACGACTCTTTCAGCATGCGTACTATTGTCTTGTGGCCGGTGCATCATTTTCTGACTTTTTCTTGGTATGACACTATACGAAGAAAAAGTCGTATTCCTAGAAAAGATGGAAGATCAATGACAATGAAGAAGTAAGTACAGCTTCAAATTTTCCCAATTGAACGTGGACCTTATACTTTTATAATAAAGTTGAACAACTACTAAAGAATTTTGATAGATAGGGATAGCTTGATGTGCTGTCCTCTGTACCTGCCACTTCTTAATAAAATGTAAATAATCCCATACAAACATAAATCGCAAACCCTTCCCGTCACATAACAATAATTTTCCCCATATTAAATCCTAAACCAGAACCATAATAACATGCCAGTACTTTCAGGGCCCAATAAATACCGCGCTTAATACAGTGTGTTGGCCCAAAACTGTCAAAGAGCTCTCATTGGGAGCTGAACTGTGGCCTGCGAAGTTCAGCGACACAACTTGGCTCCGGACTAGTAAAGTTTGCCCTTACTACGGTAAGGTCGTAAGATTTGCCTGTAGGTATGCTTTATTTTTCAGGAAGAATTTTCTTGAATGAGGAACATACAAATTTAACTTTTGTCTTTTGATTGGTGGATTTACTTGTTGATTTGAGTGTTGTTCTTTATTCTTTGTTGAACGCTGCACATTGCGTTAATTTTTCAAAACGAATACAAATAATAATACTGGCGCACCAAATAACACTTTATCTTGGATGTGGTAAGGTAGAATTCAAATTGATAATTAAAAAATATATCGTAGGCACGCTGGAAAATAAAAACAGCTGGAATGACCAAAGGTCACGCCAGTTAGAGGTGATGTAGCCACTAAGAAGTATAAGAAAAAATAACAGTGGTTGATGGCTGACAGTTTTGTAGAACGTGTGTCCACTACCAAACTTCTATCTATCCTCCATAATAATGCTAAACTGTGTGAAGAAATATCACAACTCTGATGCACTGAAAGAATGCATTCATATTCAATTTAAACCGTCCCATACTTGCGAGCATGTAATACACTCCACGCTAGAACAAGATAAGCTTCCATAAATAACATGAAAACTGCGCAATATGCAACAAAATCTTTATTATTCTCATTCGTTATTTCATAGTAGGCCCGACCGTATCGGTTAAATTAAGATGAATGCGGTCACTTCATTATTCTGTAAGTTTAATTTCGCAATGTTTAGACCATTTGTTCAAATTAGTAGGAAGCGTGACAAATAAGGAATCATTGCCTTTTATACAGCGGAGTTTGTTTTCGGGTGTCGGCAATTAACACGATAGAGAAACACAACATTCTGTTTTGAAAAAAATTGAGAATAAACCGTCAATAAAAATCTCTACAAATTCAACTACCGAAATATATTGCAAAAGTTATGCGGTCATACAAAATAAAAATACGTTCAAATTGAGAACCGTTAAAAATGCAGGAATTAAATGTATTTATTGGTCGAAATTCGAACGATAGTTGAGATTGTTTGTGGCAACAATGACCTTTAACCGGTGTAGTATAGTAAGGAGTTTATATAAAATGAGATGCCAGCTTAAATATGTTGGTTTTATTACCACTGATGTCTGGCTTATAGTATAATACTTGATAGATATTATTAATCAAATCAAAATCTGAAATCAAATCAAAACAATCATTTATTTGCAATGACTTTAGGTTAGGTTACATTAAAATACAGGTGGAGAAGATAGGAGTGAGCTATGTACAGTCTGACTTGAAATAGGCAAACAAAATTTGTAAAAATTGTTAAGCTATCTAAATAGTAGTAGTAGTAGTAGTCCTAGGTAAAAATATATTAAGTCTACTTAGTCCGTCAGTAAGATTACCAAAAAATATTGGACAGGTATTTTTTGCTTACTCAAATCAATAAAAAGTGACAATGATATAGCACATCAAAGTTCTGGAGAAGGAGCTTGTGCCGTCACTGTTACGTTAAAAGTGTAGCACGGCTTGACGTCACGCGGAATTTCAACGCACTTTATCGTCGTCATTTTTGGTTTACGTGACAAAAGAAAAAATACGTGTCCAGTATTTTTCAGTAATCCAACTTTCGGACCAATCAGAATACATACTATTATTCGAATTAAATACGTAAGTACTCACAAAACCAAAAATTATGATTCGTATTCAAATCAACAATTACTTTTATAGTAAATAACCAAAATTACAGTTTTCACAGTCACTAAAAAGCATTGAATTTGTGTTTAGAAGGCTTCCGTGAACTGTGCCAGTAGATAACTTGCTCGCTCGCTTGAATAAGTAAGAGGAGTTGAGATCAATGCGGAGTTAAAGTTTCTCTTATTCTTGTGTAAGCGCGAGATTTATTAATTGTAGATGTTTAAGTGCGATTTACTAATAAACTTACCGTTTTGTGACGTAGTTTTAAATAAATAATTACCCGACATAATCAAAGTGCCAATTTAATTTGCCTGCTTGCTTGCTTGCATCTCCTGCCCATATCTTAATTTATTTAGTCCCGGCGCAGCATGTCTTCTTCTTCCATACATCTCCATTTGCCGTCATCACAAAAGTCACCTCCGTTCTAGCCATATCATCTTTTACACAATCCATCCATCTTTTCATTGGTCTCCCTATACTCTTGTAACCTTGCCAAAACATGACATCTTGCATTTTATAATCTATGTATATATGAATATATATTTATTTTCCCATTTCTTTTAAGAAATTGCACCTGCCACTGTTTGTCTTTGCTTCACCCAAAGGTTGACTGGTAGAACATGCCTATGGCATTAAGTCCGCCTCTGTACATTTGTGTGCTTAAAGTATGAAATAAATAAATAAATACTTACCAAAAATAATATCATGTTTTCCATTCTCAACATTAGAAAGACACTCCAAATTCAGAAAACATTTTTTAGCTCCAAAATGACGTCGATTTCGCAGAGAATCGACTAACGAGGTCAATCGCAGCAATGGAAAGCTCGCATGATGTAGAAGGTAGAAAAAAATAACGCCTTTGCCAATTTTCTTCTCATGAAACGTTTCCCGCCTAATGCTATCTTTTATCTTCTTTTCGCTATGTAAGCTTTGTTAGGCGTATACGAAAATACGTGTTTAGATGTTTTTTCTCTTAAATAACGGTATTATTTAGGTTCGGTGTTCATAACTTCTTTATGATTGAACACAATTGTTGTAAAAATGATAAATATGACGATGTTACACCTACTATTACAATAACGTAACAGCACGCTTGTATTCTACGAAGGATTATGCAGAGGTGTACTTATAGTACACTCACATTTCGCAAATTATGTCAAAGTCTCATGAAATAGGGGGTAAGTTACGTTACGCAACATACGCACAGAGTCGTGGAGTTGCGGATATCGGCCCGTCAAACAATACAACAATAGGGGGGTAAGCCTCCAACCGGGCACAAATCCAGACTCCGGGCTGCTACTGAGAAATTCCAGATTTAAACCCAATAACACTTTGTCCGATCAAAGAATCGAATCCACTACCTCAACAGTAGCGCTTGCGACCACTAGACCAAGTCCTTCCAAGTATTCTTTTCCCGCGCCACCTCGTGCTAGCCCTCGGAGTACGCGTCCATCTTCAGGCACCTATTGTGTGGAGACTTTTGCGCAACGCAACTTTGTTCATGTTGCCAATTAAAAAAAAAGTCCAGTGATTATCTGTTCATAAATAAATGGTTAAGCAAAAAGAGGTTTTACTAAGCGTAATACTTAATTAAAATTAAGTGAATCCTAACAAAATGAGGAGTAAAAACGTCTCAAAACCTCATAAAAACATTTCGCCGATATAAGTTCTGTACCTACAGTAGGCCACACGTCAGTGATAACTAAACTAGTATTAACTGGCTTCGCATTCTATTAAAGACCTACCATGCCCCTCATCCCGTCGGAAAGTACTTGAGCCGTTGCTGCTGGTTACTATTTCAAGTTGTCAGACACTTGTTACGTAGAGTAGACCAAAAGTCTGCCAACCAGTCTTACCAAGGAGTATTGTTTTGCTCAGTAACCGGGTTGTGAACGTCAGATAGGCAGTCGCTCCATGTAATATACTGGTATTCCGCTCCATTCCGTGGACCGTTGATCTGGTGAAGATCACAGGAAGCCGATAGATGAGGGTAGCGCGGGACTGATCGTTGTAGAAATCTTTGGAGGAGACCTTTATCCAGCAGTGGAGGTCTTCTGGTAAAAATAATGATGAGTCTAACCAAATTTAAGGAAGCTGACTCAACATATTTGGGAAAAGTCTAGGCAGACGATGTTAGTGACTACGCTAGACCTAGAGCCCTACTCTTCAAACTAATTTTAATTCCGATCAAAAGCCAATACGATTCTAGTGTTAATTGTGCAGTGACGAGTTTGCGTAAGTTGGCCAAATACACAGCTGTCAAAATGAACTCGAATTCAAGAGCCTCTAAATTTCGATCGATCGAAAATAAAATCAAGAGTAAGTGCGCCGACCGGGCCACAGTGTTACCAACCAAAGACGTGTGCGATACTGTACTTAAAATCCTAGTTAGACTCTAGTTAGTTCCTGGTAAGTTGTATCACACTTTAACTGATGTTAATGAGTTCCCGTTTATGAATAGCGGAGCAGGAGAGCATCGCTCCTCTTGGCTTGTTTGCGTTGCATCTAAAGTTAGCGTGTTATTACTGTTTGTTTCTTCATGAATGTTTAATTAAATATATTATAAAATGTATATGTTTACGATTATTCCATATAATTATTCTGACGGAGACTTATGTGATATTTACAACCTAATCCTTATCATTTTCATCAACGGCGTAGCCCTTTTCCAATTATGTTGGGGTCAGTTTCCAGTCGAACCGGATGCAGCTGAATACCAGTATTTTACATGAAGTGACTGCCTGTCTGACCTCCACATCCCAGTTCAACACGATACCCCTTGGTAAGACTGGGTATCAGAATTTCGGGCTTCTGACTACCTGTAACGACTGTCAATAATCTACAAATGACGGCTGGCACCAACGGTTTAACGTGATATCCGACGCGCGGAGGACTCTCGATATGAAACACACCACCTTGATATGGTCACCCATCCACAGACTGACCTTGGCAATCTTAACTTAAACTTATATCAACCCGTTTTGCTGTTTTATTCCTGATTGATTACCTGAATCTAAAAAGTAAAGGTACGCCTGTGTTACCTTTAGACGATAATGTACTGCAAGCTAAAATCAGTCTTCAGTCGTTCATTTTTAATTGGGAAAAATTGTCAGTTTTGGGTAGCTTGATGTGCTAGCGTCTGTACATAAATAAAACAAACGAAAAACAAAGCACATTTCTATCTGTCCTAAAATTTTCAGACGTCCATTTCTCATTCTTCATTACCAATTAGACGTTGAAATTTGTCCCGAAGTCTCGGTCTTGTCTTGTAATATCCGAAGTTACGACTCATTTATCACTTTTACCTTTGAAGGTATTCTGT
The DNA here is from genome assembly GCA_905147745.2 of Phlogophora meticulosa. Lineage (NCBI taxonomy): Eukaryota > Metazoa > Arthropoda > Insecta > Lepidoptera > Noctuidae > Phlogophora > Phlogophora meticulosa. Next base: position 15,530,214 of record LR990523.1, read on the forward strand.
GAAAAACTTGTATGAGAAAATGTGTAAAATAGGCTTTATTTATCTTCGTTTGTGGCGCGGAGGCAGTACAGTCTACATGTCTGTAGAGATTGTCATGTATATAGATATGTATTTGTCGCAGATTTAAGCGGGTAAGAGTCCGCGTGTTTGGTCAAGGTGTACGCCAAGTGTGTTTTCTATAAATCAGTGCGCATAAGCAACATGAAAGACGCACTACTGATAAATATGCCACTGACAACTCCGTCATCGTCTATGATGTTTGCGCGGTGTTGCCATTCCCGAACAAATGTATAAACTAACGCTTTTTCCTGCCTTGACCTGCGTCAATCCTTACATGCAGCTATTGCTTCCTTTACGTTATAACAACAATGATTGACGCAAATGACACGTCAATTCGAAAGATTTGTAAAACGAAAAAAAAATAAAGACACGAAAACTATTTCAACAAACAAAATTGCGAAAATCGCATCCACTATACATTTATACATTTGTACGTAAAACCTTTGAAATCGGTTAAAAAGACCGTGACTTTAAAATGAGAACCAGAAAACGTTGCAACACCGTAAATACTAATTAAAGTATCCATTACAACTAACTGTATGCTGAAACAAACTTCGATCCGTAGTGTATTTTGTAAAACATTACCTCACTAAGCTCTCGTGGAAGTTGGCTAACTAACATAATTGAACTAAAGGAGCTTTTGTTTGTAGGAACTTGCTTTTTATTCGTTTCCTTGTCTAGGAAACGTTGCCAAGTTTAAATCTCAACTCTTTTTATTAATGTTATGTGCTTTTCTTTCTTTTTCTTTTTTTAAAACATTTCCCCACACTAGGAATATGTCCTGTATCGCTGGTGAGTTTACAAACATTCAAAGTCACATACACAAACAGCCAAACCTGGCACTACTATAGGCCATACAATATTTTTGCTGGGGAGTTTGTTCCACCACTTCTTCTTCCCAGCAAAAACACTAGGCAGTGGTAAAGGGTGGGCGTTTTGGGGGACTGTCTTTTGTAAACGTTTTGACGTTAAAAAGTTCTCAGCCTAATTTGAATAAATTAATTTTAATTTTGATTTTGAAATATTTGTTTCGTGTTGGAATCGGAAACTCGACACGCGATTTACTTGAAATAAAAATTGGTTAAAGATTTGATGATTGGTTGGACATTTCTTAGAATGTCTCCCACGGAGAAAGTTCAAAGGCGGGCTTTTGAACCGAATCTTCTACATCAGAGCCATTAATTTACTTTGTGTGTTTTAGACACAGATAATGGTCTGGAACCTAAAATTATGGGTTTGAGATAAAGGTTATTGTAATGGCTTATAAAAGATAGGTTATAAATTACGACACTTCACAAAATTATCTTTCCATAAATTTTTAATTCCATTCCATTCTTTTGGAAAATTTACTGATGGTGGTTTTACTATTTTATTAGTGGTAACCAAAGCCTGTTGATAAACTAGGTTTTTAAAACAACGTAAAAAAAAACAACCGATCCCAAAACAAAACACTTACCTAAAGGTGTAAAACAACTATGGTTTCGGAAGATTCATTTTATGCCTAGTCTTACGAAACTATTTGACACCTTTTATTGTTTTTTTGGAGTCCGTTGATTATTTTGTAAAAAGTCTTTTATTTCTCTCTTTTTGGTATCCTTTATTTTTTTTATCTTTTTTGGTTGACGTACTGACGTCAACTGCTGAGCATAAATTGCTTAGTATACTAAATACTTTTTATTGAGTAGTTCCACTGGCCATCTGTGGTCTTCATCATCAGTGCACATCAAATGGTGCTTTACAAGAGCAAATAAACGAGTTACAATAAAAAATACCCAAATTGCTATCGGTGTGCCTATAATATTTGAAGAGTTATTTAGTAACAATGGGACGATCCCGAGAAAAATCGGTTCTCAATTGACGGAGAAATCGGAGAATATACAAATAAAACAAAGAAGCATGCAGTCGAATTAAGAACTTAAAAACTAGTGTCAGTGCTTAGTTGGTCATGAAGTCTTGCGTTTTTCCATCTGGAATTTCTCAGTAACAGACCGGAATCTGAATTGGCACCCGGTTGATGGCAATAGGCTCGCTCCCAACCACATGGGACTTAATTATAACGTGCAAAATGGGTTCAGATACTGTAGTATAGATAGGTACACCTCTGCCTAAACCTTCGGGGAATATAGATCTGACGTAGAGTTTATGTATTATTGTTAATCGTACCTACTTAATTTACGTCATTCGCTCACATAACGTCATGATCAAACCAATACAATGACGTCAACACCCCACTCCCATGAAAAAGAACGCCCAACTTAGTACTCAATTGTTAAGCTAAGCTAGATTATTCCACCAATAGCAAAGTCTAGTTAAACTGTGGTTATACAGTGCATCCGGTGCAAGTAGCTTAAGTGGCAGCCTCTCAAACTTATTCCTGTGTGTCGCTTCATCGATACATAAAATAAATATGTACAGAATGTCAACTCCATGAAATTAAATTCATTGCAGATATACACGGGATATATGCTGGGAAGGGACGGGGTAAAAGGACTTACACTGGCCTTATTGGTGATCTCCTTCAATAGATCAAGTGCGTAGTACTCGCATGTACGAACGTAAACGCAGCTGGCATTCTGTTGCATTGTGTTTCTGCCTACCCCCATAGAAAAAGGCGTGACTTTATATATATATATATGTCTATAATTTCACTTGTTTTTTGTTTATTTTTGTTTTTACATTGTTTTTGTAAGCTTAAGCCTGTGCTGAATAAATGCCTTTTATTTCCTTGTTTTATTTCTTTGGAATCGTATAAAATAATTACGTTACAGTGGTGGATAATCTGCCGCTAGCTACAACCAGATGTAAATATTACTGATACCAAGTGAAGGGATTTAAAAATAATCAGAAATGGCACTGATCTGTCTTAAGATGTAAAAGGAGTGTGTACGTATTTGTTTATTCTACAGAGCAGGCCTTCTGGAGCCATGTACCTTTTCTGTGACCTATAACTCGTATTATCATCCAGTCCAGAACTTTGGATTCGATTCCTATGTTCCTAGACTTCCTAGCTTCGACTATACTATAAGCCACCCTATTCACGTCATCAAAGGGGACTGTGATATTTATAGCTACGTGGTTTTTGCAATCATCGGTTTTGTATTGAGTTGTGTTGTCTGTTCCGTGTGATCATTAAGGGCTTATTTCTACATCCTATGGTGTATTATCTAGTTTCTACCGTAGTATAGGCAGAAACCACAGACGCACACCGTCTACGATCCTTACATATTCCTTTCGCTTCTGTCACGATACTGTTATAACTGGGTGTGGCTAGATTCACTGTTACTTATTTTATCCGATTTTAAATAAATAAAGAATAATCACTTACTCAGCACAAGCTTAGGCTCACACATGGAACAAATTTTTTTTGACGACACGGTTGGCGCAGTGGTTGAGCCATCGGCTGCTGCGCCGCGTGTTGTGGGTTCGATCCCCGCACGGAACAAATATTTGTATGACCTACAGGTAGTTGTTCCGGGTCTGGCTGTTTGTGTATGTGACTTTAAATGTTTGTAAACGCACCCACGATACAGGAAGAAATTCCTAGTGTGGGGCAACGTTTTAAAAAAAAAAAAAAAAAAAACAAAACCGAAATAAATAACTTAATGATATACGCAAACATACATACACATAACCTCTCGCCTTTTTCCCATGAGCGTAGGTAGAAACCAGAACGCCACCCGCTACGATACTTACATACTCCTTTCGCTTTGGTCACGCTCATAGATCTGGTCATACACGCACGTCGGTTGCGAGTACTACGCACCTGACCTTTTTGAAGAACATAATTCCAGTTCCTGAACGGGTAGTCTAAAGCCCGAAAGTCTGACAACCAGTCTTACCAAGGGGTATCGTGTTAACCCAGTAACTAGTTTGGTGGGGTCAGATTGGCAGTCGCTCCATGTAATTGATCAGATGATGATTATGTTAAATAATATGGTGTAGTGAATCAATAAATAGCGAGTCCCCGGTAACGGAAGCATTCAAGTACCTACTGCGTCCTGAGAGACTCCACAGTTCACGCCGAGCAATAGCGAGAACACTTTGACAAAGAACGTAACTTAACTTGACTCACTTCAATTAAATTTTCGTGGATTAATAATAATTGTTTTTTTTGCACAGACAACAAATAGCCCACGAGTTAATGTACAGACTATGCCAAACTGTCAAATTTTCCCAATTGAACAGAATAGAGTTGAAAAACTTTAAAAAAATATTGACAGATTGAGGTAGTTTGATGTGCTGGCATCTGTACAAAGGCTTAAAAACTATGTTCGTGTACTATGACTATGCTTATGGGCTAAAGAGACAGTTGATACGTACACACCCTGAAAGTGCCTACCAGCACCTGCAAGAAGTGATTTACTATCGGCGAGTCAAATTTATCTACTAACACCGTCAGAATGCGGTTCGGACTTGACCGCAATCTCACTAGCAGCGGCGCCATTATGGGGCACATGGCTCAACAATGCACGAGTCAAGTGAAGGTTAAATAACGTATGCTGAGGTTCGTCTCTGAATCCGTGATATTTCATTACATAATGAGATCTCTTCTTGTCTCACAAAGCACGTTAAGCTGTTGTGCGGGCTTGTCATTTGAAGATCTTTGACAGTCGTCACGGGTAGTCAGAAGCCGGATAGTCTAAGAAGTACTCTAACAGTCAGTCAGATATACAGTCGCTCCATGTAAAATACTGGTATTTAACTGCGCACAGTTAAAGAAAAACATCATTTTTGAACTCTCTTTTCTTATTACTTTCGTTGCAGGATCCAAGACGTTTAATTGTTTCTACGGGATCGGGAGTGTTCCGTCAACCTTCATTGACACCACGCTTTTCAGGTGGTCACCACTGTTGATTTTGGCTTTCAGCAAACCCGCCACAATATTTCCAAACCACTGCAAATAATCTGATTATGTAGAACTTGTGAACAATGGAATCACCACTATTTCTTAATAGACCATACTAAACCTTATGAGTTTTTTATTTCAAGTCTGGTTACGTTCTCCGTCGTATAGTTCGGTGACGTATCGTACAGGGTCCATATTCCCACGTCTCATTTCGACGCTGTATTTTATTTCGCAAAAATGTTTAAATAATATCTTCACTTCGTAATCTGTTATACAGTTTAGTTTGCTGTTGAATATGAAGGAGCTATTCCTGTTATAGAAGTTTTCTTAAAGAATCCTGTGGGATTCTTAAAGGAGAGTATTATTAAGTTTGCTTGAGTAAAGTCAGGGGAGAGATTTTCGTACCCTGGATAAAAACGTTCATTCTTTAGACGTCTTATTTATTTATTTTAAGGATCACCCATGAAAAATACATTACAATTACATATTACAAAATTAGAACTGATACAATATACACTATTATGTAATGCACACTCAAACACACATAACCTTTGAATACTTGATTAAATGATACTGTTAAACTCTGAATATTTGATTAAATGAAAAATATTTAGAAATAAACAGTTGACTTGCTAATACTCCTAGTAATTATTAATTAATTAATTTGTAAAATTGTTGTAAGTCTTTTTTATTATTTAATTGAAAATCAAATTATAAGTGTTAATTTGATTTTCAATTAAACATTACACATTAAAACAATGAAACATTTTAACAAAAGTATTAAACATGATACATTAAAATAATCGGTATTAAAATTGAAATTGAAATGTAGACTAACAATGATAAATATTGATAAAGTAATTAAATGAATTAGTGATAAACTAATTAATTATTTATTTATTTGGATCGATAAATTAATAATATTATAAAGATTTCTTGAGATTGAAATACCCATTGTCCCCTTAACAGTTTGTTGAGGTACTGATTCTTTCAAAATCAAAATTCATTTATTCAAATTAGGCTGAGAATCAGCACTTTTTGAACGTCAAAACGTACAAAAGACAGTCCCCCAAAACGCCCACCCTTCACCACTTCCTAGTGTTTTTGCTGGGTAGAAGAAGTGGCCGAACAAACTCCCCAGCAAAAGTTTCCTTGTAAGTTAGGGTCTGGGTGCCCCCATTAGTTGGGCAATTTAGATCAGACTATAATCTTAGCGCGTGGAAACGGTCAGCTGGTACACAGTCAAGAGCTGGTAAGAATACACTTGTTTTAACGTAGCCCTACCTTCATTAGTTTTTTGGGGTCTATTCACAAAAATAATACGATTTTGAACTTTATATATGATAACAGCAGTGATAACGCTACGCGTTGATGTAATTTAAACTGCAGCATAGATCTAAAGCAGCTAAGAACAGTTGCAAATCCCAACGAGTACAGACAAAGTCAGTAATAAATGTGCCAAGAAAATGTGAAGAATAAGAACAAAAGCTTCTCAGACTACCCTCATTCCTGTTTACGAGTGTGAAGTTACATGAAATCTATTACACCCCAACAAACGATAATCACTGCCTTATTCGTTGCACGAAACGGTACGAACTTTCTTTGCCATTAGCAGATTAGCTCACTTCGGAATCGCAAGAAACTTACCTATTGTCGTAAGCCCATTTACTTATTGCACACAGAACACGTGACAATCAACCTTATGTTGGAAACAATAGGGCGATTAGTAATGCAGGATTCAGTTGGTATTGTAAGGTATCAAATAAGCAAACTTGGGTCTGTGAAACCACAAAACAGGTGTTTCTGCTCGCGGGTGGTGTAAATTTGTCAAGGATAGATTACAATGTTTAAAGTGCGCCTACGTCTGTATAACAGAAGTTTATTTGCAAGGTTTGGGAATTATATAGGGGTGACATATCATTTCAGGATGGGTCTTTAAGGTTTAGCAAAGCTTGCTGAGGTTGACCACCGAATCCCTTCCATGCTTCGAAAGCTACGGTAAGCCAGTACCGGTTGTCATTTTTAAATCTTAAGCAGTCGTTACGTGTAGTCAGAAGCCTGAAAGACTGAAGGGTGGGCATTTTGGGGGACTGTCTTATGTTTGTTTTGACGTTCAAAAAGTGCTGATTTTCAGCCTACATCGTGTTATCCAGTTATTGGGTTATGGAAGTCAGATAGTCCCTCCATGTAAAATATTGGTATTATAAGTATGGGACACAAATAGAAAGAAAGGCAAAAGGCCGAAGCTTGCTGAGACTGATGATGGTAAAAGGCTTGGCAGATAATCTTCGTCACAAAATCCATTTGGTGTGTATATATGAATACAACCACAAGCTCCTGGTAAAAAATAATCTGAATTGTCGCTAATCCAACAGCATTTCACATATTATTATTATTTTGAAACCATTGCCTCTTTCTTTGCAGGCTCAGAAATGCTAGTCAAATGAAACATTGACGACACGGATGGCGAAGTGGTTGAGCCATGGGTTGCTGCGCCGCGTGTTGTGGGTTCGATCCCCGCACGGATAAAATATTTGTATGACCTACAGGTAGTTGTTCCGGGTCTGGCTGTTTGTGTATGTGAGTTTAAATGTTTGTAAACGCACCCACGATACAGGAGAAATTCCTAGTGTGGGGCAACTTTAAAAAAAATATATATATATTTTAGAAAATGTTCTCAATCTGTCAAAGTTGGAAGAAGGAGTTCAGGGTCTGATGATAGATAGATGTCGTTGGAGGTAAGAAGAGGCCTTGATCAGCTCATGATATCCTGTAAAACCTTTAGCAGTCGTATCGACTGCCCTGATCTCCATGGCTTTTTCTGCCGATTATTTGCGGCCGACAAATACACCAGACACCGTCAAAGCCACAATCTATTCGCGCCACCGACATCCAAAACTGTCGCTACAGCCGAATTGCTTGTGTGTCAAACTCTAAGGATGCTCAACGCCCTCCTCGCCAAACCCTTTATGTGATGTGCTTGCGGATGAACGGAGTTGAAAAATGCGTGTATGTCTGATAGACAGTCTGAACGGGTGTCCACTATGCCACGTTAGTTAGTAACTAAATGGTTTGTTCTTATTGCTGTCGTGTCTTGTTACTATTACGTTACGTATACGTTTCTATGTTAATTATTGAAATTGGTGTTTATAACACCAATTACAATAATAATCCGTTTTGATTGACCATCAATAAATAAATAAAACGCATTAATCATTGGCAACTTTTTTTATTTTAAGGGCTATATAGAGGCCTAGCGATATTATTATACAAAAAAATACAATATTCTTTAACTAATTTGAATATCTTAGAATCAATATTGGATTCAAATAGGAATTCACGATGTAAAAATATTGACTTAAAATAAATAACCTAATCAGTACGTAATAATAATATTGATAATCTACATGGCAATTGGCTCGCCATAGTCTTTGGTATTTGTCACAAAGCTGACCTTGAGGTTTACCAGCTACAAAAATCCTGAATCTCAACGATCAGTCACTGAACAGATTTTCTATCATAAGCGTGTCATTGATTTCTGTCAAGGACAAGGCACGGTTCGAAGACCACGAAGGAACATGCTTAGATTGCGCATATTATGCAATGGGAACGCTTAGTTATAAAGAACATTCGAATCATTGATGTTATACTAATTAAAGATAATTAACAATGACGCAATTACAGCAGCAAGGTACATCAAAGGTCCCCACCGTCAGTGTTCTTGTACTGTTAGGGTTGAACAGGAGAAGACTGCGCTTAGATGTCGAGGAGCGACAGCTAGGGTTCATGTTGAATGAAGTCAGTCCTGCCTTCTTAAAGCATTCGCCATCTTTTGATGGCGAACGCCACATGTGAATTTTATCGGTCCTGTCACAAAAGAAAAATATATTGTTAATTATATCAAGCAATAAATATGCCCGAAATTCTTTGATTACGTGACTATTGTCCACACAGAGTAACACACACAAGTTTTCAGACATTTGTGGTCCGAGTCCCGGGGGGGGGGGGGGGGGGGTAATGGGGCCCGAGTGCACGTCCCCTTTACAAGGAAATTTCTCGACAGCTGATCGACACTTCACGTGACCAGAGGGCTGGCTCACTTTTTGCCCAAACAATTAGTATTGCCATCCAACGTGGAGGAGTACTTTGTCGCCTGAGTGTCTTGGTCGGCTTTTTATTTTATGTTGTTTTTGTATATATGTATAAAGTTAGTTTTATATTATAATTGTGTATATGTAAATGTAAAATTTAATTACAAATCTTTTATGAATATTAAGATTAAGAATCTAACAATATACTATAGAATGATAAGAATGAAATAAATTCTACAATGCTTTGTGTACAATTTTCACTACTATCCCATTAACATTGTATCACAATATAAAAGCTGTGCACACCTTTAAGTGACAAAGTCACTATAGTATTATTTAAGAAATCCTGTATGTACGAATGTTTTTGTGACTTTGTCGTTGGAGTGCCATAATAAATAAATAATAAATAAATAATAAATAAGAATATTCGTAAGAAATAACTCAAACATAGTAATTAAAAAAGCGCTTAGCTAACACCTTAATCTTTTCGAAAAATGATCAAATGGCAAAGAGAGACAGAAATAAAAAAAATAACAACTAAAGTTACTCACGCGCATGTGACGGTAACGACGTGTTGTTTGAGCATGTCATCTTGGACGATTACTGAGTACTCATCGTTCGGGTGACTGAATGTGTACGCTAACTCTGTCTGAAAAAGGAAATAAAAAATATAGAAAATGCTAGAAGTAGGTTAGTAGGTTTTATAATGTTAGACTTACATATTTCAAACGTGTGATATCTAGCATTGAGCTATGTTTATGATGAATTACACAGTTACTGGTACTACGGTACCATCTATGAAAGTATTGTGCAATAATTTTACGGTGCAATATAATATTGCACAGGAATTTTATTGCACAATACTTTTGAAAGAATGTAAATGATAAAATAATGTATTCTGATTGCATTATGCAATTTAGTTGATACTGTGGTTACATATAAAATAATTGTATTAGAACTGGATCAAGCGCAAGTATCTACTTAAAATGAAATCATACCTTTGTTCTGTAGGGGCAGTTATCCCAGTCGCTTTCAGGAGAAAGTTCTTCCTTCGGCTCCATTGTGTCTCCAAACCGACTACCCATATTTTGCTGTTGAATAATAATAAAACTGTTGGATCTATGTTCATTAACAAATTAACTGTTTAAGCCTGAGTAGGTTAGTTTTACCTTTTATATTGGTATGAATTAAAAGGGGTAACAGAAATGTCTGTAGAGGGTTATATACAAAAATAAAAATATACTGTGGTCATCAATATGAAACTGAATTACGATATAAAAGTTTTTTTTTCCACTAATGTTTTTTTTTCCACGATATTTTTTTCTGGTTTGCTGTCTGCCTAAAACATCGCAGCTGGCACGGTGTAGACGCAGACTTGCAACTCTGAGTTCTTCTAAATTTAAATACTTCTAAATTTGAGATGATATTTCCTATTCAACCGGTTTAAAGGATCACCGTTTTAATTTGGAATATAATCAAAAAAAATATAATAATGAAAAAGTCTTTTCGCATTATAGTATGTATGAACTTGTAATAAAATCTCCTTAGCTATACTATTATATTATATTATAAATAAAAAAAAATCACCATGAAACTGGCTGTCAGGAGTTTTTTGAAAATCTTCTGCATTTCGTCATACCCTTCGGGCTTGATGGTACAGAAACCCTTGCCTTTACATGCATCAGGAATTTTTAAGCTGAGTTCTGCAAGAAATTAATTTATGTTTTTTAATTCTATTTTTCAATATTAAAATAAAACAAAACATTTCAAAATGTAAAAAAATAGTAGTCCACCGGCATCGGGAACAGGGTCCAAGCTACAGGTGTGCGGTGGTCAGTGCTCTTGAGAGAGGAACCTCCTAACTATGCGACTATGTCTGATAAAAGACTATTAATAGTTTATTCAGGTGGCCAAAGAAGAGCTCCTTCAAAGATTTTTTCATGTTAGCAGCATTGAGTAACTTAAGAACGTTGAACGTCATAGAGGACCATCTGTCGAGGCTCTCGTAACACGGTTGGATCAAAGGCCTGATACAGATGGCAGTACTCCTCGCTACGGCTCGCATTGTGAGGAGGTTCCTGTCTCTGCAACCCTAACCACCAGTAGCTTAAACGAAGCTTTTTAAATGTTCTTATATTGTTTAAATATGAACAAAAAAATGTTTTTCTTTTCTTTCTTTTTTTTTAAATGTTATTTATAAAGATGTTTATTGACTAAAGGAGATATAAATAAAAAATAAAGGCTAAAATAAAAAATAAAAATTGATAACTTACTCTTATTAGGTGCGGCTCTGCCAGTTGCCACTAGAAGCGCCAACTGTTAATAAAAATATGTCAATATTTAAGTACCAACCTTGATTAATTTGATAATGATAATTATTTGTATTATATAAAGCAACTGCCTCGTTGATAAGAGGTGAGGATGAGGTCCTGGGTACAATTCCCAGGGTGGGCAAAGTGTTATTTAGTATTTTCGTTAGAGATTCTCTCGGGAGCAGCCCGGAGTCTAGATCTGTGATTGGTTGATCACAGAGGCTATTATTAGGGACATAAAAACAACTGTAGGTGTTACTACTATAGGTACACCGCTGCCCAACTCTTCTGAGAATACAGTCGTGAGAATCATGAGAATAATATGGTTTGAAAATTCCAATAAAACTAAAAAGTATTACCGCTAAAACAATTAACGGCAACGACGCCATTGTTGATTGAACTTTTACAATGAAACCACACATTTTAAAATCACTATAAAATGATATATTGCAATTATTAATTGAATTATTATGTCTACTTGATGGTAGTTCTAAATAATGAATGACAAGCCCAGGGCTCACCCGGCTTATTTATACTGTTTTATAAAGTATATGAATCCCCATCACGGTTTTTCCTCTTCGTGGGGATAGTAAAAACACGAAAGTACCTACTGCATAAGGATGTAATATTAATTAATTAATTACCATTTCCTTAATTCCTATACATCCTTATAGTGTTTTTTTTTTAATATTGGAACGAAATTCCTTATCGCGCGTTGTGAAAGGAGGCTAGACGGAAAAAATTCTCACGAAAAGTTGTTTTTCTGTCTGTCTCTATCTCTCTCTTATATAATGCGAGACAGATATTTTCATTTCTATTTCGCATTGAACAGTGTGGTGTCGCGACGATTATTTTTGTTGAGTGTATACAGGTTTTTTGTACATAATAAATAATAAAAAATAATAACAAAAAGGAACTTCGTTCCATCCGGGTGTCTCTTGACACCTCTCAAGTTTTTTTTATTATAATAGATCAAAACTTAAAAAAAAAAAATTACCCACCGGTATCGGGTACAGGATCCAGTTTACCAGGTCAGGACTCCAGAGTGAGGAATCGCCTAACAATACGAAACGTGTCCAAAAGTAATGCTCTTTAAATCAAGCCCTTAATCCAGCTGCCTTATTATACAACACTTATGCCAACCGTACCATCCTTCACAATAAACCTCCGATAGTTATTCAACATGATTAGTTCGTCCATAGTTGCACAGACCTTTGGTTCCCCCAAAGAGGTCGTTGAAACGCAGCCAGGCTAAGAACGCTAGTAGGCCTACACCGGGTCTATGTAGGGCCCGGAAAAAGCGCCCGTGAAGCTCCTAATAACAATAATTAATAAAAAAAAATAACAATAATCAACAAAACACCGGTAGCTTGGACCTTGTTCCCGATACTGGCGTGAATATGAAAACATTTAAAATATAAAAATAGTAGACATTTTTTATATTTTAAATGTTTTCATATTTTGTTTTTTTATATTCAAACATTTAAAAATAAATAGAATAATAACTAATATTATTATAAAAATATATTAATTGGTACATCCTTATGCAATATTTCGTATTTTAAGGCGACTCCTTTAAAGTATCCCGTAGAATTAAAGAAGTTTCCTTAAAGTGCTTCTTCTTTTAGGGTTCCGTACGTCTAAAGAGTAAAAAACGAACCCTTATCGGATCAATTCGTTGTCTGTCAAGAACTTTTTTCTTAAGAACGCTTGGATTTGCCTCTGCCTAACTCTACGGGTATTAAAAGCGTGATGTTATGTGTTGTGTCATAGTTTTTTTTTATACATATCTTTGACAAGTGGGAACTTTGCATTTTTTATTGATCTAAAGTCCTGTATTTTGAGCTATGGTGAAACTTTTATTATGGGTTCCAGGCCAGCTCAAGGTCGAACTGCTCACACTGGCGTGCCGCCTACTGTACTACAGTACTTAGGTACTTATTCATTCACAATCCTGTGACCGTATCTCACTATCCATAAAAGGCGATATCCGTATAAACTTTTTCCTCATACGCGTACATTCACTAATACACAATATATACTGCATTGTGCTGCTACTATAGGCAGCATGTCAGTAATAATAAAACCGGTATAAACTGGCCTCTTATTCTGTTAAAACTACGTAGTATGCTAGACCCGCTTAAGATCAAAGCCTTAGTAACTGATGTGTGGTCTACACTAGTCTACAGTACCTAATCATAAGGTATGCATGAGGAGAGTACTCAGTAATTGTCTATTTTTATATGATTTTGTACAGTTGTGACAGTGAACCATTCAATGATACTAATAATAAAAATGCGTGAGTTTGTCGGTATGTGTACGTTTGTTACTCCTTTACACTGAAATGTCTGAATGGATTTGGATGAAATTTCATATGAAGGTAGCTCATACCATGGATTAATACAAAGGCAACTTTTTATCTCGAAAGAGATAAGAATTCCCGTGGGAATTTCAAATGATTAATGTTGAAATTTAAACCGCGGGTTATATTAATAAAGGGACCACATAATCTATGAAACCGGTTTTAGTTTTTATTTCATAAAAACCCTGGTTTTTTTGTCATACGTAAATGATGTAATCAGGACTTGTGTCATGCCTACAAACATTGATACCGTTGGCGTTAAATTGTAACCACAAATCAATGGTTGAGGAAATAAGCGTAACTTAATGCGAAATTCAGGATAATATATATATTATTAAAATATTTTTGTAATTGATTGTATGGTTGCGTAATATGTTGAAATGCCTATGACAACCAAATCAGCAGCACCAGTTACCACCTAGAACTTTAAACTTAAAAACAGAAATAAAATATACTTACGACCGATGTGGCGCGGCGGGCGTAGGTCCGCTTGCGACGCAGCCGCGCAGGAGGTTGCGGGTTCGATTCCCGCCCTGGGAAAAATGTTTGTACGATCTACAAAGATTTGTTACGGGTGTTCTGGGTATTTGCTATGTATAATAAAAAAATATATATCTATGTAATGCATTATCAAATATATCAGTCATATAGTACCCAAAAACAAGCTCTGCTTAGCTTGGGGCTAGATGACGCTGTGTGGATTGTCCAGACTTAAAAAAAAAAAGTAGTGGTCATTATAAGGCAACAATTAAAACAATGGTTCAGTAAAGTTTATTATTATTATAGTTTATTGACCCTTAATATTACCATAGGGCCCTAAAAGTTTTATCAATTTTAGTAAATTCTAAGGCAGCCATCACACTGGAACGTACACCGAAACGTGATGCGAGACACGGTTTTACCGTTGTTTGTAAGTACCTAAGTTTGAAACTGACAATGCGCATGTACATATTTAGTCGAAATAATAATCGATACCTTTTACTAATGGCAACACTGTCATTAAATGATTCTTGTTCTTTGACTCAGAACGTTAATTTCGCATCATGTCACTTTCGCTAAACGTCATTGTTGCACAACGGAAGGCCGTAACGGAATATGTTTCAGTGCGACAAACGCCTAAGTGGCCTCAAGTTTATTGTACACCTAATTCAATAGTCAGGTAACTTAGTAGTTAACGTGGGTAAACTAACTATGGTTAGCACCCTTTGAGTGCATTCTGTGCGTTGAACGCTCAACTCTTGTGAATGAGCCACTGATGCGTGAACTGTATCGGGTAGTTGTATAACTTAGGTAGATGAAACAATAATCCCTTTAAATACGGAGTAAAGTGACATCCAGTATGTACAAACAGTATCATGCTTTACCTAAAGAAGTAAGACTTGCTCAAAACAAAACACTAACAATAATATGCCTAGCCTTTTCCCAACCATGTTGGGGTCGACTTCCAGTCATGTATCGTGGGTGCTTTTACAAACATTTAAACTCACATGCTAGCAACCAGACCCGGAACAACTATCTGTAGGCCATACAAATATTTGTTCCGGGGATCGAACCCGTGCGAAGCAGGCAATCGTTCAGCCACTGCGCCAACTGTGCCGTCGAATTTGATGTTTTGTATTTTTAACTATGTACTTACCTAACTCATATTTGAATTTTGCTCCAATGGCGGGAATTATCACACTAACCTATAACTAATACAACATCTTATGAACTTGGTGATATTCTTCAACAAGGTCAGGATCGTAGCTGTAGGCTTTCTTTTGTGTCTACCTGCCACAGTGCAAAGAAGGCGTCAATCCACAATATTTGAATTTGAGGTTTCATCGCGATGTTAACACCTGTGTGTGATGTGCATCTATTTCATTGATAAATAGGCTCAAATATCCAGGGTAGATCAAAAATGAAAATAAAAACTGTTCTTAATGCTCATAATACCGGTTAAAACAGCCCATAAACTTAAAAAAAATAAACTAACTATTTTCTAAACTTCCCATTTCTATACAACTGCCCATTCACACATTAGCAAATAACATCAAAACAGTCAGTTTAATAGGGCATTATTGTGGTCAGCGTATCGATTGCATGCTCTCTTTTATGACCACATACTAACAAACATCCTCTTAAAAATACATCAAACCACCAGTAGACTAGAAAAGTTGATCGGATTGTTTTAGGCTGTGGCGTTAGTTTGATATGGAGTGGACCACGCTCCCGCAATACGTTTTTACGAGTCACATTGGCCTCGGTAACTGTTATTAGAATTGTTACCATAGTCAATGTATATTTACTGCATGCACTTATGCGATGCAATCCACACATTTTGATTTTGCTGCCTCTATAAGATACGCCTGAGTTGGCTTTAGAAGCGTTATTTGTTTTGTTTGTCCGATTTTAGGATTATTTTCCATGCGGGTCTATGTTTTTTGGAGTTTATTTTTCGGAACAAATTTTTGCTTAAACAATGCGGCACACGCGCATTCAAAATAGTTTTTAGTAGGGTTCCGTTCCTAAAGGGTGCTAACGGGACCTAAGCTGTACGTCCGTCCATCTATCCGTCCATCTGCATCCGTCCGTAATAGGTTCTGGTAGAAAAATACATAAGTAGAAATTATGTATTTTTCTAACTCCTACGCTGATCTTTTCTGGTTAATTTCGTTGCGGGATCCAAGACAGTTGAATCGTTTCTCCGGGACTTATCGGGCTTCATTGTCTCGACGCTTTTCTGGTGGTCCCCACTGTTGATTCTGGTTTTCAGGAGTTGCAGTGGTTTGGGAATAGAGTGGCGGGCTTGTCCCAAAATAAAAAAATAAAACCGTAATAGATATACAGATTAATTTTCAGGTTTTTTTTTCAACTGCCACTATAATCACCACTAGTAAAAAAAAACATTAAAAATTAAAGCCCTAAACAAGAAACGAATTTTCTTTTAATCTTGTGCTGGTACGGAACCCTTCACGAGCTAGTAAAACTCACATTTGTCCGTTTTACAGAAATTTACTTCATGAATTGTGCTAAATTTTCATAGCGAAAATTAGGTAACGCGGGCCACATTTCACTGCAACATGAACGTACAGGCAGACTGACGGACAGACAGGCATAATGCTATTACAATGTTTTTATTTTATCAGCTACCGTGCAATGCAACAACCTGGAGAAAAAACTCGAACAAACAAAAGCGCATTTCAGCACGTAATTGGTATTTTACAACAGAGCCACAGAGATCGCCAACACCACATTAATTATTCACGCAACACACAGACACTTTCGATATAAATAAAACAAGTGAAAAATATTTGTTTTTCACGGAGCAGTGTTTGACATCAAAATGGCGTTTTTCACATGCCTGTGACATGTACGTATGTTGAGCTTCCACTCTTTTCGTCAGAGGTAGTCAACCTATTTTATTGGTGATGTATTTTCATGGTCCTTTACTGTAGTCGAGTTTCAGGCGTTATTTTTGCGATAAGCTGAACGTGTTGTATGAATATCTTCACGGTTAACTGTACATATTTAACCAGGCACTTTAGGCCAAATACCTACCGGTCCTGCTTATTGGCGCAGCTGCGAATTGTCACGTAAGGAAAAAGCGTTATGCACTCTCTATGTGACTTTCTCTCTCTCCGTCTCTCTCTCTGTCTATTTGATGAACTTCATTCCTGACGGGACCACATATGTCGTTTCACCATGGCATTGGCTATTCTCATAATTTAATGAAAATACTTCTCGCATGGATGAAATGAAAGAAATTTGTGGAAATGTTTGGTACATTTCCAAAAATTTCTTTTATGACTCAGTCAAACTCGAATAAACGTCTAAGACCCATTATTACTGTCTTGCTTTCCAAGATCGTGATAAATTGTAGGAACGACGGGGAAGAAGACATTTATAGACAGATATTCCCACAATTTTATCTTTAAACATATAGAGCTTTTTTCCCCAAAATAATTATAAAACTGTAATTTCATGTAACGCTTCATATTGGGCTCAACCGCAAGCCGGTGTGAAACTGTCCACGTGTCGCCATACCATATCGCTGAATGTATAGAACACCAAATAGGTGTTCTATACATTCAGCGATATGGTAGGTGGGGAAGTAGGTACATCGTACATTGCATGATGAAATCAAAATCAAAATTCATTTATTCAAATTAGGCTGAGAATCAGCACTTTTTGAACGTCAAAAACGTTTACATAAGACAGTCCCCCAAAATGCCCACCCTTCACATACTGTACACCGTATGGAGATAGTTATCATGCTGCTCACTATGTGATGATGACGTTTGGTTTGGATCATAAAAGTACACAGTATACAGCTTCGAAGAAATAAAACTTGTAAAAATTATAGACGTCGTGTCTCGTTGGTCTAGTGGTGGCAAGCACCACCGCTGATCAGGAGGTTCTGGAGGGTCCTGGGTTCGTTTTCCAGGTTGTAAAAAGTGTTATTGGTTTTTTTTACCTGGAATTTCTCAGTAGCAGCCCGGAGTCTGAACATGTGACCTGTTCATGGGAATAGGTTCGCCCCCTATTAAACGGCTCTTAAACATAACTGGTGAAATGTGTGTGTACTATAGGTATACTGTATCTTTGCTGGGGAGTTTGTTCCGCCACTTCTTCTTCCCAGCAAAAACACTAGGAAGTGGTGAAGGGTGGGCGTTTTGGGGGACAGTCTTTTGTAAAATTTTTGATTCTCAGCCTAATTTGAATAAATGAATTTTAAATTTGATTTTGATTGATTTTGCCTAATCTTTCGATGAATATAGGTGTGGTGTTATGAAAAAGTTATGTTGTATTTTGCATCCGATAATATAGGACGGCCGACAGCCCGTTTTGCAACGGTTCACGGACTATCATCTATCACAAAGTCCAGGAGAAGGGACTTGTGACGTCACTTTTACGCTAAAAGTGTAGCATGGCGTGACGTCACGCTTAATAATTTTTGGTTTACGTGAAGAAATAAAAAAAAAACGTGTCCAGTATTTTCGAGTAATTCTACTTTCGGACCAATCAGAACTTTTAAGGACACTACCCTATTAGGTTCACAGATTACTCAGATTCTAGGGGTCCACGAACTAAAACACATACACATACATAAATTCACGCCTTCCCATGGGAGTAGGTAGGAACTACAGAACGCCATCTGCTTCTTAGTCGCCTTTTATTCATCTTCTCACCAAACCATCTGAAATTCAAATTCGAATATTTTATTTCAGATACAAAATCCATATAATGTTAGAAAAAATATAACTTAGCCTAATGTTAGTATAAAATTAACTTAATAATAACAAACAGCCAATGAACCATTCAACCGTTCGGTCAGTGGTTCAATGATTCTAAGCGAACTCTTTAATATTTCTGTCACTACATCAAACTAGAACTCTACAACAAAGCACTTTACTCACGAAGTTTACCTTCAATATACACCTAAACCACGTCACAGAGTTGCGCCTCAACTTAAAATAAATATAAACATTAGCAAGATGAATCAGTGTCCTCTCAGTACAGGGAACTTCACTTATTGCCACGGAGTAAATAAAAAACCAGAAGGCGAGACGTCAACGATGAGAATTCCATATCGCTTTCTTCGTCAAAAAACAAAACAAATATTCCCCACCTGTTTGTCTTCCCAGTTGATAGTTAATATGGTGAGAATATCCTAGAATTCATTTTTTTTTGCTTCTCATTTGTTCATTCCATTTTTTGGTAAAATTATAAAATCATCAACCCGCATTGGGCTCGCATAGTTGGTTACTGCCCTGTCTACCATTCATTACATTCTACCGGTTGGGACAACCGGTAGAATCAATATAGGCCAACTATATACCCATGCTATGCTTCGGAATGCATGTTGAAAATTATTTTGCTCGACGACGACGAGTCGCAGAAGTTCATACAAAATCAGACTGCTATTACTTTTCTGAAATAAGCAACAGGCCGTGAAAGACAAACAGACAAAGCCGCAGCCTGAATGGGATCAAAAACTGTCTTCTACGACTGTAGTTTTAAGTATTTTTGACGGTTTTCTTGCTTCAATTATACCGATACGATTTCGCGCTTTCTGATTTGTTCCATATTCTGTGTTTATCTGTAACTTCGCTGCCACTGCATCAGCTCTCATGAATAACGCAGTTGAAGTCGTTTGAGAGTGAATCAACGTTTACTTTTTACGGCTCACAGCGTACATAATAGTGCTTTATACAGCTTTATTTATTGGGCGCTTAAGATTTAAAGCACTGTTTATGAGAGAACTATTTGATAAGTTATATTTGTGCTGAGAGGTCTTACACAAGGACGGGCCGCTTAAGTATCAGTTTTGCTGAAAATTATTGGAGAAATTGTTTTTTTTTTTTTAAAAAACATTCTTCTTCTTGCCCACATCATCAGTGGTTGGCGTTTGTCTTAAAAATTACGGTTGAGATTAGTTGATGAATATACCAGTAGAGTAGCTCGAATGAAGACTAAGTTTTAATTTTGTTATAATTACAATAATTTAAGGATTGAGGAATTATGTAATAAAACAACGCTATGGTTTAAAAGAAGATGAAGTGACAAAAATTTGACAGAGTACGCTTGTATGGTTTGGTTACGTGGAAAAGATAAATGGAAGGCGACTAAAGAAAAGAGACAGATGTGAGTGGAAACAGCGCTAGAAAGACATACACTGACCTTATTGGTGATGTTCTTCAAAAAGGTCAAAAAGGTACTGTATGACCGTAGGAGTATGTAATGATCGCAGCAGGTAGCATTCTGTAGTTTCTGCCTACTCCCATAGGAATAAGGCGTGAGTTTATGTATGTATGTGTATTTTAAGATTTTTTTACAAAAGTTTAATCACAATAGTAAAGTAATGTACTTAATATAAATGGATTACAAATAATCCAATTAAACAGTTACGATTTCCACAGAGTGGCTCCCATATTAATTGATCAACATGACTTAATTCTCTGAAGTTCCTATTGGATTGTAGTTAATTACTTTCACCACCAATGGCTGCGTATCGTTGCACGCACACGTTACGGTACGTTACCATATACCGCGATATTTCACATGAAAAATCAAAATCAAACGATTATGATTTTTCGTGTGGAAATATCGAAACGCAAACGCAAACACCGGTAATTATTCCTTTACAATGTTACTTAGCTTGATGAGTAACATTTATAGATGACTGTTCTGTGATGGAACTTTTTACACCTATGAGTCAAAATTTTAATATTATTTCGATTTCAAAAATCATTTTCATCAATCATAGATCTCAATGTTCTACCGCTGACCTTCACTCTTCTCCTTAAACGTACTTCCAACGATAAAAACCTAAAAGAGAATAGACTCTCAATAATAATATTAAATACTGTCGACTTGTACAAAGGGCTAGTTAGTGAAGCTTTAACTCCATTGTTACATTAAAATCAATTTGCAGCCGACGGCGCGAGTAGGGCCGATAATTCACGTATTGCTAATTGTACGCGACAACGCGAAAACAAACAAAATGGGCGGCTGTCTGTTGCGATGATTTTGAGGGACGATATTTTTACGATAGCACGGTTGTCGTGCTGACTGAGCGATTGCCTGCTACGCTCCGTGTCGCGGGTTCGATCCCCGCACGGAACAAATATTTGTATGACCTACCTATAGGTAGTTGTGCCGGGTCTGGCTGTTTGTGTATGTAATTTTAAATGTTTTTAAACGCACCCACGATACAGGAGAAATTCTTAGTGTGGCAAGCGTTTAAAAAAAAAAATATGAATGATTTTTCACTATCTGACCTCGAGCTTGAACTTGTAAGATTAACATATCACGTCACTCCTGTATTCAGGGTTATGGTTAGGAAGAGGTGTACCTATAGGGCACCCAAATATTGTTAGTTATGTTTAAGTCGCGTGTAATAGGGGGCAAGCCTTTTGCCACCAACTGGGACAAATCCAGACGCCAGAGTTCAACAGAGCAATTCCAGATAGAAAAACCCGACAGCACTTTGCCCGGCCGTATCGTAGCAGAAGTAAACAAGATCATTGATATCGAAAATGAAACTCTTTGCCGTATTGACACGTGAAGAGCGTTTTTGATGTTAAAAATTGCTGATTCTCAGCCCAATTTCAATAAATTATTTTTAATTTGATTCCGATTTGAACATCCACTGCTTAGGTACTGGTGTATTGATCAGTGAGTGTTATGCCACAAACGGACATGGACAAGTCGTAGGGGTTATATTCATATAGAAATCATTTCAGTTAGCATTGTTTCAAACTTAACCCATAAAGCCGGGCACTCAAATATTTTCCAACTGTCATTACAACGTCATCCTAATCCAATCATGAACCGAAAAAAAAGACTTATTAACAGCCAGATGCATCGCAGCTCTGACCTGAAACTAAAGGGTGTCTCAGTGAGAGTGCACTTTTTCATTTTAGAATATCTAGCCACATCTCTGTGCAAAAGTCATGGAAAATTTCATGAAAAGAGTAATGGCCTGTCATCGGAGCCGTGGGGGTCATTTGTCGGATATTTTATTCGATACTTCTCGGTCTTCTTATTCGGTCTTCTTTACAATACAATAAAAATATCACAACTCTGTCATAAAATACTTGTTTTTTATTTTAAAATGATAAAGTGCACTCTTACTGAGACACCCTTTATATACTAATAGGAATCAATATCTCCCTCTCTCTTTTGTCTCGTTACAATACCGAAACGTTTTGATATCGCTAAGTAATCGTCCCTCGCGATACATCCCTTCGTCTCCTGGAAATGTTTTACAATTCAATCGAGCCCCGCTCCCAGCTGTTAATTGGGGCGTTTTAATGAATATCAATTGACCGTGAAGGGTGCCCCTGCGCACATCCAATAGCTCCCGGGTTCACTCGTGCTCGTATCACAATTAACGGCACGAGTGCGAGTTTTGATTGTCGGCGAATATTGTAACTTGTGTGGGATACAGTTCCTTTTCATGTGTTGTCAGTTGAACGCTAGGTACTTCGCTCGATATTTAATTTTTTGATGTACCCTATTTTAAATTGTGGTTTGTAACTGTAATCATAGTCAATAATCAGTATCATAATAATATATCATCAAAAATCGCTCGTTTTTCTTTTTTTATCATGAATATTTATCAACATTGAGTAATATCGAAAAGCTTATTTTATACCTTTCCAATGATATAAAAATAAAACAACATACACGTAAAATGACCACATTCGTTTTAAAGAAAATGTGAATGAAACATGAAATTATTGTTCCAAATAAGGTATATTTTTCCAAGCTCAAAAAATGGCTGTCATTAACGTATTTATTCATATTCATACTTATTTGTATTCCACAATGTATAAGAGATGTTACAGAATGGCTTAGAGCTAAGTACAATCGTGGACCCTGTAGGGCACATCAAGATAAAATTAAACTTACATCTAAAATTAAAACAATTACAAAATATATATATAAAAATTCAACAAATGTACTTTCATTAAACTTCTACTACTTCTACATTTATTTATTTTACGTATAGGAACTTAAGCTAACTATATATAAAATAGCAGGTATTTATTTATTAGGTACATATGTATTTACTAAAATAACAGGAGTAGGTGATTGGAAAGTATGATGTGCTTGTTGTTATGTTTTATGTTGTATATAGACAATGTTGTTATCATTAATATATTCATAAATCGAGTAGTAGGCTTTGTTGATGAGGATGTTCTTGAGTGCGCGTATGAATTTAGTTTCGCTTGTAAGCTTGTTTATTGTAAGCTTGAAGTCGTATTCATAGGCTTTAGTAAAAAAAATATGTTTCAACGTAGATTACTTTAAGTTAATTCATAATTCCCCATCCTTTGGTATACCTTCATCTCTTGTAGAAGCCTGTAATGAATCCTTACTTGCTCCAACAACACCTCTGCTTAATCTAAACCCACGTATATAATATTTACTCTATTACGTAGAATCTTGTACGTCATAAAGCCAAGACGCAGCTTTATTAAAATATTTGAACAGTTTATTAAAATACTTTATTTGCGATGCCCAACGCGAGCACGCAAGAAGTATGGGGAATAATATGCAAAAAAGTAAAGAAATAATGTCAATTACTTATGAAAAAGCGACGCGACGCTGCATTGTTTCACTGAAAAGTGTTTCATTACACGATTTTATGCGTTTTTGATGTTAAGCAAAGTATATATTATCATCTTTCTCAGCCTAGCCTTTTCTCAGCTATCAGCATCGGCATCTAGTCTAACTAGATGCACCAAACCAAGTACCTATAGTACCTCACAGGTAGCCTGGAAGCTTGTGTTCTTTTCAGTAGTGCACATAGTAGTGCATTATTTTGAAAGAAAACACGACTTTTTCAACTAAAAATTTGAATCGCTTTATCTTATAAATGGTGAGCCTTAAGATTAAAGTTCGATCACAATTTTAATAAATGTAAGATTTACAATTTCGGTCCGACCTACTATTATTTTGTTTGCAAAACCTTTTGGCTGGCAAATGCCATAACCTTGAACATTAAAATTTTTCTTTTGCTAATGTGGTATCGATGGGGTATTATATGTTAATTTGAAAACAAACGTCAGACAGGAACGTCAGCATCACATTGGCATTTATTGGTTTTTATTTACATACAGAAAAATAATGTAAATGTATTTGTGTATTATTTGTGAGTGTGTGTGCGCGTGCGTATGTGTGCGTGTGTGTGTGTGAGAGAGAGAGTGTGTGTAAGTGTAATCATAGGGCATCAAAAAATCATCCGCGTCGCAGGCTAGGTGAAAAATACTCAGTAGGCTGACAGTACTGTTACGTTTAATTACAATGCTGATTTTTTACAGTGCGTGTTGCCAATAAATGATTTTCTCTTCTTCTTTTATTTGACGATTACCTGCGAGAAGAGAAAGAACGGACAGTTAATTTCCTGAAAGCAAGTTCTGCACACTTTCCGGGACGCCAAATAAATCGTTGTGTCGCATTTGGCATGGCGCGGGCGGTCGGCACCGGCAGCACTTGCAAAGCCAAACGTCAGTTATGTGTCCAATTTGGTACATTTGGCCGTTTACCGCGATACTTTAAGCACACACTCTATAAAATAAATCGTTCTTCAGGAAGAAAAACCACTATTTGTGAAGTGCTGCTTCTTGTAGGTCCAATGATTGCAAATACGACTGCTAAGCTTGGGGAACTCAAAGTCAAAGTCAAATTTATTCATCACAGTTAACCTAGGAAGCTGCTTAAACGAACTATTTCCTCAATCCCTTGAATATGTTTGTTGGTAACTAAACCATAGTCAGTTTTAATTTTTTTTGGTGCGGAATTTTTGTTATTACTCTATAAAAAAAGTATACTAAGTTACACCTTCTTTTTTACCCCCCACATTAACTCTCTGCCAGAGAAAGGCCCGTAACAATCGTTCCAGCTAGAATGCCACAGATTTCCTTAAACAAATAGACGGACACAATATTTTCGTAATGTTTTTTTGGTAAAACTACCGTATTGCCTATACGGTAGTTAGGAATTACAAAAGACTAATTCTTAAACCTAACTAGCATAGAGCGATAGCCTATCTGACCTCCACGACCCAGTTACTGGTCAACACGATACTCCTTGGTAAGACTGGTTGTCAGACTTACTGGCTTCTCACTATCCGTAACGGCTGTCAAAGATCTACAAAGGACATCCGGGAACGACGGCTTAAAGTGTTTTCCGAGCCATGGATGAGTCTTGATATGAAATGAACTGTCACCCATCTACAACTTTTGATCAACTCGTGTGGCTGTTTTTATTTAGCCACGAGCTCTTCACGGCACCTAATCCACCATTATTCTTAAAACACCTCATATTTCTTCTGCAACAATAAAAATACATACAGTTTTCGCTCAATTAACGGCCTCGCTCGCCAGATAAAGCGGGTCTTAAGCGGCGCCCAGGCAAGATAAGACCGACCCATTATTTTTCTCATTAGTCCGGGACCCAAGATAACATTGCCTATTACTGACGGCAGAGAGGTGTGAATTGCTTGACTAATCTTTTCCCTTATTGCTTGAGATTAAAAGATAACACTTATAATGGACTGTGCCTTATTTTTTTCGTAGTATTGTTGATGATTTATTGGTGATGTGTGTGAAAGGTGGAGCGCGGTAAGTCGATTACCATTATATTGGCAAATGGAAAGGAATGTTTGAAGAAAGTACCTTGTAATCTAAGTAGATACTGTAGAGGTGTAATGTTATAACATACCTTATTACATACAGGCTGGTAGAACCTTGGTTCTCTATGGTTTCAAACACTCAAGTAAGATTCGAAGGGTTCAAAGTTAGAACGGGTCTTGTGTCAAGGGCAGATAACATTCTTGATTATATTCTAAAAGGTACGTTCCTTAATAAATATCATAAATTCAGCGAAGCCCAATCACTCATAGTAATTAAGTTTTTTGTAAAAAAAAATATATATAATAGGTCTTTACCTATGAAATTGCCGTTTTGTATGAAAAAATTTAAATGAATTTTTTTCATGTATTTTTTATTTGTATTAATCGAAGTAATCACCCATGCAATCAATGCATCTTTGCCAACGCAGTGGCAGTTTATTGATGCCCTTCTTAAAGAAATCAGCTGGACGGGAGGCAACAAATTCTTCAAAGGCATTTTGTACTGCCTCTCGGGTATTGAATTTTTTTCCCGCCAAGAAGTTATCCAAATTCTGGAAAAAGTAGTAGTCTGTAGGCGCAAGGTCTGGTGAGTAGGGCGGATGACGGAGAGCTTCCAACCCCAGTTCTTGCAACTTGGAGACCGTCTGCTGTGCAGTATGAGGTCGCGCGTTGTCGTGCAGGAGCAGCGGAGACGAGCGATTGACCAATGCTGGTTGGAGATGTGCCAGCTTCTCCATCATTGTGTTCAATTCTTCACAGTACACATCTGCAGTAATGCTCACCCCGTTTGGTAAGAAGCTGTGTTGAATCACACCGGCGCTAGACCACCAAACAGTGACCATCACTTTTCTTGGGGTAAGTTTTCGTTTAGGGCATTGTTTAGGTGCTGAACCAGGATCCAACCAACTTGCTGAGCGCTTGCGGTTATCAAACAGAATCCATTTTTCATCGCAGGTAACAATGCGGTTCAAAATTCCTTCATTTGTGTGTCTGTTGAGCAGTGCAAGGCACGTCTCGACGCGTACTTCGCGCTGGCGATCATTGAGTTCGTGGGGCACCCATTTGTCAAGCTTTTTTACCTTGCCAATTTGACGCAAATGGACCAATATTGTTTTGACGCTAACGTCGAAAGCTGCTGCTAATTCAGCCGTAGATTGTGTATCATCAGCTTCCACAATCGCCTTTAATTCGTCATTGTCGACCAAAGTCTTCGGACGACCGCGAGGTTCATTTTTCAGGTCGAAATTTCCAGAACGGAAGCGAGCAAACCAATAACAGGTAGTGCGTTGGTTTGTAGTGTTAGCTCCGTAAACGTCGTTGATGTTGCGTGCCGCTTGTGCCGCGTTGCTGCCACGACGGTACTCATATTCCATAATTACTCGAATTTTTAACGTATCCATGATGACGAAAAAGATTTAAATGCGATGAAAATGTAACACTAATCAATAAACAAATGACTACTTTTGGAAAAAAAAATCCATGTTTTTAAAATAAAATTAATTTGAAATTAGAATTCTTAGCCAAACAAAAAATATTTTGATTTGAAATGGCCAGTACTGCAGAACGGCAATTTCATAGGTAAAGACCTAATACACACATAAATATACATGATGTATGCTGCCTAGCCATTTCCCAACTGTGCTGGGATCGGCTTCCAGTCTAACCGGATGCAGCTGAATACCAGTATTTTACAAAGAGCGACTGCCTATCTGACTTCCACAACCCAGTAACTGGGCAACACGATACCCCTTGGTAAGACTGGTTGACAGACTTTCGGTCTTATGACTTCTCGTAACGACTGTCAAAGAGCTACAAATGACAACCGGGACCAACGGCTCAACGTGCTTTTCGAGGCATGGAGGAGACTCGATATGTTACGAACGGTCACCCATCAACAGGCTGACCTTGGCAATCGTAGCT
Organism: Phlogophora meticulosa; assembly: GCA_905147745.2. NCBI lineage: Eukaryota > Metazoa > Arthropoda > Insecta > Lepidoptera > Noctuidae > Phlogophora > Phlogophora meticulosa. The sequence continues at coordinate 15,557,932 of LR990523.1, forward strand.
TAACTCTTGATCAACCCGTGCGGCTGTTTTTATTTAGCCACGAGCTCCCGTTGATCCCGATCTTCAATACCTAAATAAAAAGTGTTTTACAGAGAGAACAGTGGCTTCTGCCTTTAAGAAAAGGTTAGTCAGTCAGAAAGGTTAAAATAACATCACGCATGTATTACACGAAGGGTGAAACAAAGATGTAAGTAAGAGGCAGAGGCTTTAGCCCAGTGGGGAGCCTATTACCGTCAACCGGGCACGAATTCAAACCGCAAGCAGCTGCTAAAAAAACCAGATTATAAAACCCAACGGCACTTTGTCCGACCCTGGAATCGAACAAGAACCTATGCTCATAGTTGTTTTTATTTTTTAAACACTGCCCCACACCGGGAATTTCTCCTGTATCGTGGGTGCGTTAACAAACATTTAAACTCACATACACAAACGGCCAGACCCGGAACAACTACCTCTGGATCACACAAGTATTTGTTCCGTGTGGGGATCGAACCCACAACACGCGTCGCAGCAGCCGATGGCTCAACCACTGCGCCAACCGTGCCGTCAAATGTGGGTGTATCCAAATACTTAATTCACCGTACTAAAGATACATCAAAAGCCTTTTGTCCAAACGATATGTTAGAGCACATAGTCTAAGAACACTATGTAACAAGCGTCTATGCTGATACAAAGTTCGGCCACATATGAGAATGCTTGCTTTAAGGAAGCGATTTTGCGAAATTCTTCTTTGAAACACATAATGAAATTGCTGGCGTGTTCTGGACAAAGACTGGCGATAAAGCTAAGCTATCGAAAATGAGTGATGACATACATTATGTTATTTTGTTGAATGTGTATTACATAACGACGATGAACTATTAATATCTTTTATCTTAACAAATAATGCTGGACAATACACACAACATCATCTAGCCCCAAGCTAAGCAGAGTTTGTGTTATGGGTACTAGATGACTGATATACTTAATACAATACATTACATAGATAGATATCTTTTAGTATACATAGCAAATACCCAGAACACCCGGAACCTTTTTTTGTAGATCGTATAAACATTTGTCCCAAGGAAGGAATCAAACCCGAAGCCTCTTGAGTCGCAGGCGGACCTTCGCCCGCCGCGCCGCTGTCGTCAAAAATTGCAACTTTACAGAATATATAAAAAACTTCTCATTTTCTCATTTAGAAATTGGAGGTATACCGTACCTAATTAGTGTTTAATGGAATAAATAGTAAAATATCGTGTTAGGAGGTTTTGCCAGTAACTATACGCGAAATAGCATATTATGTCGATTGGCATTCAAAACAAAAAATCGAAAAACAGGTAATTAGGTATTGGTAGTTCATCGTCGATAAGGGATTTGACAAACTAAGAAGTACATCAACTCATACGTCACCATAATCATCCAAAGGGTTGCAAAACAGTCTTACATAGGGGTATCGTGTTGCCCAGTAACTGGGATTTGGAGGTCAGATATCAGCTCGCTCTATAAAAAATACTGTTATTCAGCTGAATTCGTTTAGACTAGAAGCTGACCCCAACATAGTTGGGAAAAGGCTAGGCAGATGATGTTTTTTTAAATAACTATCTCTACTGAAATCCCACATATCGATCCGCCCTTCACTCTATCCTAGCCCCTTCAATCTATGGACTTTTGTTCGCATCCAAGCGGATGAATATTTGAAGGGACCACTCAAATTCAATTCGACCATATGCGTGCGTTGTTTTATTTTATGTTTTATGGGGTAAGCAGAGCAGGTTGTTGTTGGAACAAAATGTTTATTGTTCAACGAAAAAACAGTCTATATAATAGGTCTTTACCTATGAAATTGCCGTTTTGTATGAAAAAATTTAAATGAATTTTTTTCATGTATTTTTTATTTGTATTAATCGAAGTATCACCCATGCAATCAATGCATCTTTGCCAACGCAGTGGCAGTTTATTGATGCCCTTCTTAAAGAAATCAGCTGGACGGGAGGCAACAAATTCTTCAAAGGCATTTTGTACTGCCTCTCGGGTATTGAATTTTTTTCCCGCCAAGAAGTTATTCAAATTCTGGAAAAAGTAGTAGTCTGTAGGCGCAAGGTCTGGTGAGTAGGGCGGATGACGGAGAGCTTCCAACCCCAGTTCTTGCAACTTGGAGACCGTCTGCTGTGCAGTATGAGGTCGCGCGTTGTCGTGCAGGAGCAGCGGAGACGAGCGATTGACCAATGCTGGTTGGAGATGTGCCAGCTTCTCCATCATTGTGTTCAATTCTTCACAGTACACATCTGCAGTAATGCTCACCCCATTTGGTAAGAAGCTGTGTTGAATCACACCGGCGCTAGACCACCAAACAGTGACCATCACTTTTCTTGGGGTAAGTTTTCGTTTAGGGCATTGTTTAGGTGCTGAACCAGGATCCAACCAACTTGTTGAGCGCTTGCGGTTATCAAACAGAATCCATTTTTCATCGCAGGTAACAATGCGGTTCAAAATTCCTTCATTTGTGTGTCTGTTGAGCAGTGCAAGGCACGTCTCGACGCGTACTTCGCGCTGGCGATCATTGAGTTCGTGGGGCACCCATTTGTCAAGCTTTTTTACCTTGCCAATTTGACGCAAATGGACCAATATTGTTTTGACGCTAACGTCGAAAGCTGCTGCTAATTCAGCCGTAGATTGTGTATCATCAGCTTCCACAATCGCCTTTAATTCGTCATTGTCGACCAAAGTCTTCGGACGACCGCGAGGTTCATTTTTCAGGTCGAAATTTCCAGAACGGAAGCGAGCAAACCAATAACAGGTAGTGCGTTGGTTTGTAGTGTTAGCTCCGTAAACGTCGTTGATGTTGCGTGCCGCTTGTGCCGCGTTGCTGCCACGACGGTACTCATATTCCATAATTACTCGAATTTTTAACGTATCCATGATGACGAAAAAGATTTAAATGCGATGAAAATGTAACACTAATCAATAAACAAATGACTACTTTTGGAAAAAAAAATCCATGTTTTTAAAATAAAATTAATTTGAAATTAGAATTCTTAGCCAAACAAAAAATATTTTGATTTGAAATGGCCAGTACTGCAGAACGGCAATTTCATAGGTAAAGACCTAATATAACAGCAAAATCGATGTTTTATTGAAAATAGTAGGATAGTTAGTAGAAGAATAACTGGGTAGCATTATTGGATTTTTTTAAAGTTTATGGTTAATCAGATAAACCTAATTTATAATTTAGAAGAAAATAGACAGGCGCGGGCTGACGGGCGTTCGCCATATAACATCTACACACATAAATGAAATGAAGTGCCGCTAAAAGCATATGCAACTTTTTACATTAGTTTTATTTTTAATTTTGGTCCGTGTTAAGTAGTAACTAAGGCTACTTTTATTTAAAAAAAGGAAGAAGTCGCGGGCAAAGCTAGTTAAATAATATATAAGCTGTATCTATTCAAACAAAAAATATTTTAAGATGTATTTGTACTCTTAAATACGAACAACTTTCTCTGTGAGACTAAGCTGTTATGAAGAAAACTCTGCTATTCCTAGTATATAATGCTTTTTATCTACACTTAAGAACCCTACCTACTGATTAGCAGTATTTTTTTGACTTTTAAAACTAGACTGCAGATTTTCTACATGTAATATACCTTAGGTATATACAATTATCCGGCAGAGGTAGCATGTGTAAGCCCCTACAACGTAGACCAACGACCTGGTTGAGATCGCAGGAATCCGATGGAAGAAGGCTGATCGCTGTGGAAATCTTTGAGGGAGTTCCAATTTGACGTTGTGAAATGATGATGATATAAGGTTACGGGAATAAAAAGTAAAATATAAATATCAAATACGCCTATAATTATTAAAACCAGTTGTTCCAAATCCTGTTAGGTTATTATAGTACTCTATTAAGTACTCTCCTCAACATGTGACAAGTTTCTACTTCGTTCTAAGATTTCGGATATTTTCTTTCTTTCTTTTTTATTTTTTTTATTTTTATAAAATATATACATATAAAGATTGTAAAAGAAATTCGGGTACACTGATGCTGCGCTTCAGTGAGATGGACGCTTGAAAAAGGTGGATGTTATAACTATGAAGAAGATAAATACCAAAACTCTCGCTTTTTCCTTTAATGGGGTAGGCAGAAACTATATAACACTAACTGCTTCTATCCTTACATACTCTTTTTGCTTCGTTTCCGTTCATACATCTGGTCACACAGGCACGCTGGTTGCGAGTACTATGCACCTGACCTTTTTGAAGGACATCACCGGTCAGTGCATATACTATGTTCTTCCTTTTCGCTTTGCTCACGTTCATACATCTGGTCATACTGTAATTGTAAACCTTATTGCACGTGATAAATATGTTATATATCTCGGAGTCAAATTTGAAGAGAACTTTTCGTGGTCAAACCACATCGAGTACTTGTGTGATAAACTTAGAATATTACTCGGTAAATTCTGCCATCTAAGCTTTAAAGTACCAAGTAATAGGTACTCTTAAGTGCCTTTATCTACTTAAGTACCTATTAGTTGACCCCATATTAAGTTACGCCCTCGATTGCTGTGGACTCACATTCAAAAGTAACTTAGTAAAATTAGAAGTACAACAAATTCGATTTTCAAAACTATTAAGTAATAAAAAAAAACAAATGTATACATAATTATAATTAGTTATTAAAAAAATATACCTCAAACATAAATACCTACTCCTGGCTAACACTCATGGCAGCTGAGAGCGTCACTCGCTGGCAACCCATAACCACCAGGATGGTATCAGCAGGGTACCTAGAATTAGGAACTATTTTGGTGACCGAACGCTTGATAAAAGAGTACCATACCTACACAACGGTTTACCTGCTGATATAAGAAGTCAGAAAGTATAATGTAAATTTGCCAAATCACTAAAGCGGTTCTTTCATAAAAGTTTGTTAACGATGCTTATGAGAGTGGTTTACAAATGGATGAGGGAGAACGAATGAGTAGTTTTGTAAGTAGTTTTATTTGTTCCTTTTTTAATTTAGTGTTGGCACTAATGAACCATATGTTCAAGACTCTGTATTATTCCCAGAGACAAACCGTACAAACGGTTTTGTGGGGCATAGTTTTTAAGTTATGATTTTTATATTCTTTGTAGTAATTTTTTTTTTGTGCGCCATTTGCAAGTTCTACTCACCTGACCTTTTTGAAGAACATCATCAAGGTATCATAAGGCAGATATAAGCGGAAACGCTGGGAGAGGACGCCCTAGAAGAACATACACTGACCTCATACATACATAGATGATTTTCTGGAGGATCGTAGCACATGGGGTTCTATAGTTTCTGCCTACCCCCATGGGAAAAAGGCGTGACTTTATATTTGTATGTAGGTATCAGCAATAAGGTCGATGTAGGTAGGCCGTAGATATTTCCTGAAATTATCATCGCATCAGTCAATGTTAATAAATAATAATAATAATTTATTTCATAACCATAAATAGTACACATTTTATTTGTAATGGCGCCTCCTTTTAAGCAGATAATGCTTGTGTTAGAAGACGCCAAACATGTTTTATTAGACATTTTTAATATCAGTTACTAATCTCATTCAATAAACTGAATTTGCCTTTCATGAGACTCGCATTCAGAGCTCAAAATAGACCTTTTCAAGCTCCACCACAACCTACATACCAATAAACAGTACACACATGTACATATGTACACATTATTACTTTATACCTCACAAAATATAATATTCGAAGGCACTCAAATTTTCTTCGACTGTTAAGCGTACGCACGAGTTTTTATTACAGCGCTGTAGCGGCTGGATGTAGAAATACCTAGTTATGGCTTCGCGTGTAAACGGTTCGAGAATACTAATGTTACAACTTACTAAAGTCGGTTTAAAGAAAACACTCGCTGTTATTGGCCGCGTGGAATGAATTTTATACTATGCGAGTTTGTTAGTGATTAATTTAGTTAGATGAAAATATTTGAGTAACTAGCGGTATTATTAAGAAACTGCCTCATTGGTCTAGTGGTCCCGAGCGCGACTGCTGAGCGTCAGGTCCTGGGTTCAATTCCCGCGTCGGGCAGAGTGTTTCCATCTGAAATTCCTCATTAGCAACCCGGAGTCTGGATTTGTGCTCGGTTGATGGACATACGCTCGCCCCCTATTACATAGGATTTTTTTTTTTTTTTTGTCTCGTTGAAACGATTGGGCACCTGGTAATATGTCCTGCGTGCTCTGAGACCTACCGATGGTATCAAGGTCATGGCTGATTTCTGGGACGACTCTGTATAAATTGCCATCGACAGGCTAAGAAGAAGTGGTGATTTCAGTTATTCTTCTAATAAGAAGAACTAGGTTCTTCCCAGATCCAGCAAATTCTAGCAACCATTTTGTAACAGTTTTTGAGAATCTTCAACATCTGAGTTATAATATTTTCTACCTGTTATCTTCAGATTAGTCGTAGAAGCAAAACCTCACGAGGAATGAGTCAACTCATAAGATTACAAAACAGATTTGTACCTATAGTACACAGACATTTCGCCAGTTATGTTTATGCCCCATACATGTAATAGGGGGCGAACCTACTGCCACCAACCAACCACAAATCTTTTTTCTTTTTTTTCTTATAATAAAAAAAAGGAAAAACGTTGCCCCACACTAGGAATTTCTCCTGTATCGTGGGTGCGTTTACAAACATTTAAACTCACATACACAAACAGCCAGACCCGGAACTATTACCTATAGATCATACAAATATTTGTTCCGTGCGGGGATCGAACCCACAACACGCGGCGCAGCAGCCGATGGCTCAACCACTACGCCAACCGTGTCGTCGAATTTGATTTTATCGTATTTTAACATCCTCTCCACCTATTTTATAGCGTAGTTTTTGAGTGCATTAATAACAATCAAACATATAAATAAACTAACTTTTAAAAAATTGCACCTGCCAGTGTTTGTCTGTGCATCACCCAAAGGTTGACTGGTAGAAAATGCCTATGGCATTAAGTCCGCCTCTGTACATTTGTGTGCTTAAACTATTCAATAAATAAATAAATAAACATTCAAAGCTTTCCTCTTTATTTATCATAAAAAATAAATGTTAATAATAGTGTAGATATTAGCTAAGACAAATCAGCATCGTTTTTTTAAACTAATATTATATTTGAGGATTTCGTGGCTAAATAAAAGCAACACGAAAGTATTGATCGAAGGTTAAGCTACGCTGGCCGAGGACAGTCTATGGATGGGTGACCATTCGTAACATATCGAGACTCCTCCATGCCTCGGAAAGCACGCTAAGCCGTTAGTCCCGGCTGTCAATTACCGTCGGGTAGTCAACAGCCCGAAAGTCTGACAACCAGTCTTACCAAAGGGTATATCGTGTTGTTTCTGGGTTGTGGAGGCCAGTCAAGCAGTCGCTCCATGTAAAATAATGGTATTCAGCTGCATCCAGTTAAGCTGTAATCGTATCGTAGACCCCAACATAATTGGAAAAGGACCCAGCAGATGACAAAGGTTTTATTTGTTTTGCAAAATCACCCCCAGTTACGGAAATGCCGGGAATATTTGCCGGGAACTGCATGCAAAGATATGAAAACAGTTAAAACTTAAGTTCAACCAACTTAATAGCATTATCACTTATAGCAAAACTTTTCTCCCAGATGCGGAGAAAAAGACGAAAAAATGTGGGCTGAACCCATTTATCACTATTAACAAGGGGGTAGATTAGTCCACAAATAAGAGCTTTATCCCCTGCCTGATAGCTCCTAACGAGAGCGGAGATTTAGACTGTGAATACACTGTTGATATACATCCAAGAAATGAGGTAGATAGGTACTATAAAGTGAAGATTAGATAGACGCAGGATTTTTTTTTTCAAACCGGATTCTGTAGTAACTGCTTAGCTGATCTCTGCACCTCATTCCCTTTGCAACACGATAATTACCCCCATTTACGATACTGGTTTTGAGTATTGTATTACTTTGTTTTTAATTCGCTATTCCAAGCATCTTGCCTGCTTTTTTTATCTTCACTTTCTGAAACTCCAAAATAGAGCATACCTAATTAATCTTTACAAAAAAAATACAATTTAAGTTTGTTTTTGTGATGTGAAAATAACAGCAGTAGCTAAATGCCGATAAAAGTTTATACGATTGTTTTACCAAGCAACCAATTTCTCTGTTTGTCTGTTTGTCTGAGGTAGTCTTCGTTAAGGCTTGACCGATTTAATTTAGTATTTCATCAAAACTAATACTATGCAGAAAGCAGTCTTACCAAGGAGTAAGGATCGTGTTAGCTGCTCCCAGTTAGACTGGAGTCGTAAGATAGAGCTGGGCAGATGAAGAAGAAACTGACTGTGACAAACTAGATATTTGTCACACAGTCAGTTTTCCAAAATTAACTATAAGAAATACTTTTAAATAAAACATACCTCAAACCATGTCTGTTGTTTTACTGACTTTTTATTCGTTGTCATGGATTTACGTCCGTGCCAGCTCACGACCTCGGGTCCAGTTGAATACAGGCACTAGAAATGGTCTAGTATTTTTGATCACTTCGACCTTCGACCTATTTGGCGCAGCCGCAAGGCAAATAATTTTTACAACCCATTTATTTACGCGCGCCTCGTGCCGTCACGACAATTATGCCATCACGCCCCACCGCTCTCGAGACCCTTGTGTGTGCTCGCGCGCATGCCTTACTATCTTCGACCGACCGACCGACCGAACGTCTTGACAGACTACTAGTACTAACAACAACATATAATTTTACTGCATTTATTCATTGGTTTTATTTAAAAAAAAAATCCTTTAATAACCGACAATTTCGACGTTTAACATCTGCCAGGTGTCCCACCTGACAGTCAATTGTTTTTCCTCTATTTGGTATCGTGTGAATGAGTCTATCTCTTTCGTCTTTCCTTCATTACCGAAACATTATCAACCAAAAATAATTTCGCAGAAAAAAAATCGAATTACAGTTTCAACAACTTCTTAGAATAGTGTCCTCAAATAAGGCCGCTGATCACTAATAATATTTCCTAACAACATTATATTCTCGCCAGTCTATCCTCAGCCGAGGTCCCTCGTCATCTTTAATCGCCGCCGACAGCTCTGCACTAATGAGAAAAATAATGATGAGCTACAGACTCAAAGGCTGCTTTAATCAACACCTACGTAAGCTCTAAGTACTCTTTTTTCGGCTCTAGACTCGGAAAATTGTGTAATTAAATTAGATACGATGTTATTTTGTGTATCATTTCCATAATTTTTATTTGGTTACGTGAAATTAACTACTTATAATAGTCCAAACTTGTTTACGATTATCAAAATACAGAATTTAATCATGATAATTGCTTTATGTCGTAACTGTTTGTTTTCTGTCTGACTGGCAAGATGCCCTAGGCTATTTGATAGAGAGAGATAATTCGGAGCAGAGCTTTTTATAATCCTAATAATGTTCTGAATGTGAAACTGTGTGAGAATGTAAGGATATTTGTTACTCTGTTACACAAAAACTAATTCACAGATTTTGTTTTACACTTTAAAGTATTTTAATTTTTACTTCCCACTTCCCAGCAAAAATACTGGGAAGTGATGAAGGGTGGGCATATTGGGGGACTGATGAAGATGATTCTACTTCTCGTTCCATCCTCATTTTTTTTGTTTGATGTAGGTTTTGAGTTATAGTACCTTTATAGGTTTGTACGAGCGAAAAAAATCTATGGCAGATACATATCCCAGCAGTCTCTAAACGGCCTCTCTATGACCAGTGGTGCTAACTGCCCCGAGGGCTGCTTAAAGTGACATTCTTTCACCGAAAACGATTGTCTAGAACTTCTGCTTGAATATGATTTACAAGCGCTACCAAGATATGAAGTGGTTGTAATCTCATGAAGGCCAGTCGCCCTTGTTTGTGTGTGTACGATTTTAGATACACGTACACATTGTTTATGTGTGCGTGAAGGTGGCTCGTCCAATAAAGAGCGCTCCCGAGCTTGTGCAGATACAATGTGTATAAGCATCAGACACACACACGCAAGAGCAACCAGTCTTTGTCAAATAGAACATCTAGACTAGTCTCGGCCCTCAGGGTGTGTTCGACGAACATCATTTTTAAAATATCGGATGAACCACATCGGTTTGTAACCTAGATATTACATTTTTTTTGCTGCACTTGACATCAACCTTGTTACACATGGCGGCTCTTTCATTTAAAAATAGAAAACGGAATATTAAGCAGAAATACCACCCTTATCTACCAAAGAACTAATATTTGGTAGACAATCAAGACCATCTCTTATTCTACAAAAGAATAAATGTACTTACCTACATAATATAATAGTATTAAGTGGTACCTTAGAAGCAAAGGGGCAATAATTTTATTTAAGTAAATTACTTCTTATAAATGTCTAGAGCGCTTTCTTACTTATAAACGTACCTCTAATGTTTAAATTCAATTATCGTTATTTAACTTTGGTATTTTTGGCTTTCTCTAAAACCGTATTCTGACAATCACTTAATAAGTACTCTTGGGACTAAAAGATAATTGTTATCTTCAGATAAATACGAAATAAGACAATTTGATCCCGACTTGTCTTTTTACTTTTACAAAGAGAAAGAAAGAAAAACGTTTATTTTTTATACGCACAGGATATCCAAATAAAAAATAATAAACTACACGAACATGCTAATAAAAAAAATACTGGACCTGTGCCTAAAATGTTTCTATCTCAAAATAATGCTGCTATATTTAAAAACAAAGCAATCCCGCTGTGCTGCTTTTTTGAAAAGCTAAAAATAGCGCGTGAAAATAAGATAATGTGTACCTTTGCTCCATCTGAGCTTTTGACTCTACTCCCAGAGACCTTTGACTTATACCTTGGTGTAAGTTATAAACTTACCTAATATTTTTCGTTTGTTACCTAGCTCATATGTAAAGTATTTGTTTATGCGTTTGCGGAAGTTGACCCTCTTGGCGCAGCCGTTAGTCACATGATATTAATAATATTTTTTTTTATTAATTCTGCCATCATTTTTTTTATTAAAAAAATATGTAATCTTAATATATTAGGTCTTTACCTATGAAATTGCCGTTCTGCAGTACTGGCCATTTCAAATCAAAATATTTTTTGTTTGGCTAAGAATTCTAATTTCAAATTAATTTTATTTTAAAAACATGGATTTTTTTTTCCAAAAGTAGTCATTTGTTTATTGATTAGTGTTACATTTTCATCGCATTTAAATCTTTTTCGTCATCATGGATACGTTAAAAATTCGAGTAATTATGGAATATGAGTACCGTCGTGGCAGCAACGCGGCACAAGCGGCACGCAACATCAACGACGTTTACGGAGCTAACACTACAAACCAACGCACTACCTGTTATTGGTTTGCTCGCTTTCGTTCTGGAAATTTCGACCTGAAAAATGAACCTCGCGGTCGTCCGAAGACTTTGGTCGACAATGACGAATTAAAGGCGATTGTGGAAGCTGATGATACACAATCTACGGCTGAATTAGCAGCAGCTTTCGCCGTTAGCGTCAAAACAATATTGGTCCATTTGCGTCAAATTGGCAAGGTAAAAAAGCTTGACAAATGGGTGCCCCACGAACTCAATGATCGCCAGCGCGAAGTACGCGTCGAGACGTGCCTTGCACTGCTCAACAGACACACAAATGAAGGAATTTTGAACCACATTGTTACCTGCGATGAAAAATGGATTCTGTTTGATAACCGCAAGCGCTCAGCAAGTTGGTTGGATCCTGGTTCAGCACCTAAACAATGCCCTAAACGAAAACTTACCCCAAGAAAAGTGATGGTCACTGTTTGGTGGTCTAGCGCCTGTGTGATTCAACACAGCTTCTTACCAAACGGGGTGAGCATTACTGCAGATGTGTACTGTGAAGAATTGAACACAATGATGGAGAAGCTGGCACATCTCCAACCAGCATTGGTCAATCGCTCGTCTCCGCTGCTCCTGCACGACAACGCGCGACCTCATACTGCACAGCAGACGGTCTCCAAGTTGCAAGAACTGGGGTTGGAAGCTCTCCGTCATCCGCCCTACTCACCAGACCTTGCGCCTACAGACTACTACTTTTTCCAGAATTTGGATAACTTCTTGGCGGGAAAAAAATTCAATACCCGAGAGGCAGTACAAAATGCCTTTGAAGAATTTGTTGCCTCCCGTCCAGCTGATTTCTTTAAGAAGGGCATCAATAAACTGCCACTGCGTTGGCAAAGATGCATTGATTGCATGGGTGATTACTTCGATTAATACAAATAAAAAATACATGAAAAAAATTCATTTAAATTTTTTCATACAAAACGGCAATTTCATAGGTAAAGACCTATTATATAAATCTCCTGTCACGATGTTTGTCCGCGATGGACTCCTAAACTACTGAACCGATTTTAACAACATTTGGTTTACTGTGTGTGTTGTGGTCAAACTTAAAAGATAGGATAGTTTTTATTTCGATTATTGACCTTAGTATTTTTTTATTGAAATTAAATATTTTTCTATATTTAGTTCCAAATATTTGTAACAGATGGCAGTGTAACTTAACTTTTGAGGCGGTACGAAGTTCGCCGAGACAGCTAGTAATCATTTATTTTTCTCTTCCTTAAAAAATATGAAGACACTACATCTGATAAAATGATGACAACTGGAGCTGATGGTAAAATACCAGGTGAATTCCTCAGTAGTACTTTGGAAACCTCTACTTGGTTTCCGTTCTTTTTAAGATTGAAATGGATTGTCAGCAATCCAGTAGTGAAGATCCCATAATGGCAAACGGATTATTTTCAACGATCGACCGATCATGTTTTAAGGCAATCCATATCGACTGATCATACATATAGTTCCAACGGAATCTTATAGTAAGAGTCCAGCACACAGACGTAGCGCGACGATACGCTCTAGACATGCGCGCGTTTTTTATAGAAATACTGGCTCTGCCCGCAACTTTGTCCGCGTATAATCTACCAAAACTTTCGTTTTAATTTTTTTGCGCGGCACCATATTTTTACATTCTGTACGGACTGGACCATGTCTGAAATAATGAATGAAATCGCGCAGTTAACTGCGCGATTGAACGTATATGCATACAAGAACCCGACAATAACCGTCGGGCAGTAGCCCACCAGACACTAAACCTGTCTGGTAGGAGGATCCTGCCTCCTCAATAGTAGATGAGGAACTTAACACCCTGTTCCTCATTCCCCCAAAATTAATAATCGAAATTAAGACTGGAATCGTATTGGCTTTAGATCGGTCTTTGCAAGTCAATATAAAAACATCGACAAGATAAAAATAAGGGAAGGAGACAACACGACATAACTCCGCTGCCTCCACACTTGAGGACAGACCCCAAACCAAGCAGGCGTACGCCGCGACCTCCCGGATCCCGTTGTAAATCTCGTAAAAAGGATTTGCTCCGTTGTATTCGACGCCGATTTACCGCGATACATACTCCTATATAATTCAAACGTGTTTAGTTTCAGAGGTCGCTTCCTAATGGCTCACTTTTAGAGGGACCTTTGTTGTTTTTTGTTTGTTAGTGTTCTTAGACGTGTTTTGGAGATGTTTGGGTTTTCATGGAATGGGAGTGATGACTATTTTTTTGTCCATCTTGTAGATTATTAAAAAATATTGGATAAGTTTCATTTCGTAATCAAAGATTACGTCGATACAATGAGTTGAAATGTTACATGATGTCACGTGTAAATATATTTAATACATACTTATGACACTCGCGTCCCCTACTAGTCAACTTTAATGCGTTTTGTCTAAGTCTACTTTTTATTAATATGATAAAGCAAAAAATACGTGTCTAATATTTTTTTTGTCTGACTGACAGACTTCACATATTTATTTTTTTATCCAGGCATTATCATTACTGCTGCAAGGTTTCGGCTGAGTCTGTAACCTTGCAGTAGTCATCATCTGCCGTCATCTGCGTTGTTTATGTTTTTATGTCTGGTTTTTGTCTCTGTGATTGTTTTACTAACATAGTTTATAAGTATTGTTACTAACACTATGAGTCTTGTTACTTGTAATAAATGATTATTATTATTATTATTCCTATTGATGCAGATTGTTATTTTTTTTTAGAGAAGAGAAATCACACTAGATATGTACCTATAAAATGCGAAAGTTTGTCGATATAGTGTGTATGTTTGTTAGTCCTTCATGCTGAAACGACTGAACGGATTTAGATGAAATTATATGATGACGTAATGTGTTTTTTTAATTTTGATTTTTCTGCATGTTACCATAATCCCAACTATGCATAGCCTTTTTGCTACCATATTGGGGTCGGCTACCAGTCAAACTGGATGCAGATACTGACTACCAGCGACTGCTTTTATGACCTCAGTTACTGGAAAAAACGATAGAACATTGTAAGACTGCTTCTCACACTTTCGGGCTTCTGAGTACCCTTAACAACTGTCAAAGTTTTGTAACATCCGAAACCAACATCTTAACGTTATTTTCAAAACACGGAGGGGTCCACCCATTCATAGACTGACCGCGATATATTTGTATCCGAGATACAAATATATCGCTAGTTAGATGAAATTAAATAAATTACAATCCTCGGACTCATTTAGTAATTTATTTCACTTTATCTATCTTCGACTTAGTCACAGAGCTATCATATTTCATGATTTCACTAATTTCTACTTTATGAAATGCAGTTCCAATGTTATCATGGCCGCGGCTTAATGTCAAACCGTCTGTGTCCGAATGAGATTGGAGATAATTGATAATGGCTTTCAATCCAATTGTGTAAGCCCTGGTACACAAAACGCAAGTTAATTCTTACCTTTGATGCCAGAGTTCATTTAAATTAGTAAGTCATCATCATCATCTGGCATACTCTTTTTGCTTCGTCTATGTTCATACATCAGGTCAAACACGCACGCCGCTTGCGAGTACTACGCACCTGACCTTTTTGAAGAACATCACCAATAAGTTCAAAATCTAGACTAATTTAATTCGAGAATAAGCGTGTTTTTAATCGTAAAGCTATTCTTAAAACCTCGTGAGAAAAGAACATAAAACAAAACCAATTATCTCAAATCCCACTTGGATAGGAACAAACTTCAAAAGACCAACTTATTTGTAGAAAATGAAGCAAAACCGAAAGCAATACAAACAAAAAGTTTGGAACAACAACCCTACCTATTGATCTCGAAGTTAATTTCCCTAAAACTATGACAGACGGGAGTTTAAACACGATTCGCGGATTAGCGGCGAGATGAAACGCCTCTGGTTCGAGCCCTCCAAACTTGCGGCGAAGACTAGTTTAGTCGTAATTGATTAATATCTATTTTGAAAGTGTTGATGTGAATTATGGATGTAAACAGTGGAAATTGGGCGGTTTTGGTTAAGGTTTCAGGGTTAAGGAAGATGGTTGAATAAGGAAGAGGTATTGTGAAGGCGGATTACGTCAACAGAACTTTAGGCTGTGTGAAACAATATGTCTTTTAAACACATTATCATGCCTGTGTGTCGCGAAGGGTTAGGTAGAAGTGCACCCTCACATTTGGTCAGTTACGTTAAAGTGCCATGTATTAGGGGGTGCCCCTATTGCAATCAACTGGGAACAAATCCAGACTACGGGCTGCTACTGAGAAATCACAGATGGAAAAACCCAAAAACGGGAGGTGTAGGATTTTATTTGGGTTAGTATGAATATAAAGAGTCACAGAAGCAGCGGAAGACCAAAAGACCCATAGATGGATTATGTGAAATATAATATGGCTACAAAGGTAGTGACTATTGAGATGACGGCAAATAGATATGTATGGAAGAAGAAGACATGCTGCGTTGACCACAAATAAATTGGGATAACGGTAAGAGTATGACTGGCTAACGCAATACACTTGATAAGTCAAAAGCCACAACTAAGGGGTTCGGCCAGACAAATGAAGATTAAAACTAGACCTCTAGGTCTCTAAGAAATTACTGTTCGGAATTTGAACAAAAACATTCGACACCCAGCGAATCCTTGTTTAATCCTACGCTGTGCAGTGTTGAAGATTTAATTAAGGCGAACGAGGAAATGTTCAGGGGAAGTAACTTCTTCCTTTTTTACTGTGGTTTTGTATAAAGGCATTTTCATCTGCTGCATTTTCTTACGGCAAATGAGAGGTTGTACAGATTATAATGAAAGCTATTGAATACCTCGTTAGTCTAGCGGTTACAAGTGCTACCGCTGAGCATAAGGTCCTGGATTCTAATCCCAGGTTGAGCAAAGTGTTATTAGGTATTTCCATCTGGAGTTACTTGGTAGCCATCTAGATATGACGACACGGTTGGCGAAGTGGTTGAGCCATCGGCTGCTGCGCCGCGTGTTGTGGGTTCGATCCCCGCACGGAACAAATATTTGTATGACCTACAGGTAGTTGTTCCGGGTCTGGCTGTTTGTGTATGTGAGTTTAAATGTTTGTAAACGCACCCACGATTTTATACATACGAAACGAAATTTATACAGACTCGGCCCAGAAATCAGCCATGAGCTTGACACCATCGGCAACGTCAACAAAATCCAGCAGTATGCAGGTCTCAGGGCACGCAGAACATAAATAAATAAGTAATAAATAAACATTTTATCACCCTGAATAATCAAGTACAAGAAAAACTTATCTAGACACTATGCACCGTTACAACTATAGAAAAGAGTGTTTTCGATGAGCTCTGGTACCCAATGTAAGATTTAACTTGTGTTTGGGGTGCCAGCGTCCTCGCATATGATTTTTTTTATCAGGTGTGTTTGTGAAATAGCATCACACTTGCACACCAAGCTAGCGACGTCTATTAGTTTCCCTGAGCAAGTTTTCCCTGCTTCCGCCAACCTGGGTCTAGAGTCTTTTAAGAGATTTCCAGGTTAGCCAAGGTAGAACCACATGTAATGGCGATAATACGTAGATAACGCTTATGTTCAGCAGTGGATATCTTTCTTCTACGATGATGAGGATGATTACCGAGTCCATTTCAAACTTGTTAACTTGCCATAAAAGACGCCCATGGAAATCGTCTTGTTCACTAGTAAAAGAAAGAAAGAAAAAAAAAATCAGCACAGGCTTAGGCTTAAAAATGTAATATGATAACAGAAGTAATTAAAAATACCCAAAACCCTCACAAGAGGAACACTAAACACAATAAATAATACCAAAACAATGTTATTTATTTCAATGTCGACAGCACACGATTTTTCTTCCACCTCTAAAATGGTACCGTCAGTTCCCTGTCGACAATTTCGCGAGGTTTCGTCTACATTACGTATTTGCTTAGATAGTGGCTCGACTCAGTCAGCGAGACGACGCCCCGTAATGGATTTCTGACGTTGAAATAAATGATAGATCGCCGCCACAAGATGCATTACCTGTGAACAAGTGCCTGAGCTACGAATGTTGTTAGAGGAAGCTGAATTTTAAAATCAGGATGCCTAGACGAGCAAAACTAACGTAACGTCAAATAGAACGATTTTAAAATTGAAAATACAACTATCTTGCACTAGGTGTAAATTAATACGTAAGTTACAATAAGTCATCATCATATGTCTTGTCTTTTCCCAACCATTTTAGGGTCGGCTACAAGTTTAATATCAGTTTTTTACATGTAGCGACTGCCTATCTGACCACCATAACCCAATTACCTGGTAACACGATACTCCTTGGTAAGACGGGTTGTCAGACTTTCGGGCTTCTGGCTACCCATAATGACTGTCAAAGATCTACAAATGACAGCCGGGGCCAACGGCTTAGCGGACTGATTATAATGAATGGCCACCCTTCCACATACTGACCTCGGCAACCATAGCTTAGAAAGGTAAGGTACAATTAGTATCACATAGTAAAGTCCTAAACATATTTTATTTGAAACGAGTATTTTCGATTTTAAATAGTTAGGGACACTGAACGTTAGAATTAAGTAATGTTATACAATCTCTTCAAATGTTGGGTAGTACGGAGATTGAAGCCAAAGGCCCCAAGTAAGGAGGGCGAAGCTCAGATAGTAGAAAAAAAACATAAATGACACACATGATTACCTAAATAAATAAATGATGGCCTGGATGTGTATCGTCGTTAGGTTAATCGTTAGATTTGGGAATAGTCATTAACAGATTTGGCCCTGGCGTTTGAGAGGCTTTGTTAAAAAAACACATTACTATTTTTCACACTAGAAAAAAAGATTGTATTAAACATTACCATAGTTACCTTCTTCTTCTTTTTCAGAATCTGTTTCTCCATATCAGAATCAACCTGCTCCCTTTTTTTTACAATATAAGTATTAAAACGCTTTCTCCACCCAAACTCAACACACGTCCCGAATAACGAAATCATCTGTATCCGAAATAAATCCATTGGAATAAACTTTCCGATGCACGTAGACATCTGACTCACAGTGATCGATTGTGGTATCCCTATTTATTGATATGGGCTCCCGATAAATAATGGCGGCGGCCACTTTAGGTGTTTGTGTTGCTTATGCTACAGTGGTGAGAGCGATTTTAAGTGTCAAAAGGTCTGGGTATGAGAAATAGGGGTGCGAAAAGGAAATATTTTTGAAGATAAGTGGAAGAAATCTTTGAGAGGCAGTGGGAGGTTTCTGTATAAGTAAGTTTGTATGTAGTGGGTTTTAACTATTGATATTTAGGTTTTGTATTTAGGTGTTGTGGCTCAATAGTTGACGCCTACGCTTTTAATACGGGCAAAGTTCAAAGTGACTTATTTAATTCACAACATGCACTTACTAAGTTTATCTGACACATCACTGACATATGTAAAGGAAAGCGTCAGGACGTTTGCTCAACCCGCCTTATATTATCTGTATCCCAAAATTTGGTGACGAGTTTGGTGCTTTCAGTAGTGTCCATTAAAGCGCTCCTGTGAAGTGCAAGCAACAGGACAGGCAGGACACGAAAACAAGTGACCCATCGTTTGCGGGGCAACACCACACTTATACTCCAGGGCAGAGGCATCTATGAACAGTGTTTTTCCTGTTTCGGCCAATCTGGGACTTTTGGGCTTCTGACTGAATTGCAGCCGGGACCAATGGTACGTGCTTTCTTCATTTATGTTACGAACGGTCACCCGTCCACAGACTGACCTCGGCAAGCGTAGCTTAACCTTCGGCCAATCCGTGCGGCTGTTTTTATTTAGTGTTCCTCTTCATGTTTGGGTGACCAAGATGCAGGCTGTGCCTAGTTTGGAACCCGCTGCTAACATGTTAAGGTCATCAATGGTAAGAAAAATGATTCAATGACTTTTCAATGCATCTGTGCTAAAAACCAAAAACCCATCTCCAAAAAAGTCCATCATAACCAAGCGCATAGGTGTACGTTTACTTTAAAATACACAATGCGGCAGACTCGCGGTAAATACTAATTAATTGGCACCGACAAACTTCGCTCCCGGTTGCATCGTTACAAGTCCGTGTTTTATCACGGACGCGACCCGACACCGGGTGTGGCTTCCCGTTGTTTTGTCCTGTAGCTATGCCACACCGAGTTGGTGACGTACTTAGTCGCAATACTCTTTTGAGAGAGTGTGTCAAATTCAGATGAAGTGAGATTTGGAATACGAAGTTTATGGTTTAACGAATTTATTACTCATACAGTTTGCAGTATGCAGTGTACGGGAGGTCGTGGTTGATTGAAGGTTAAGCTACGCTTGCCGAGGTCAGTCTGTGGATGGGTGACCGTTTGCAACATATGAAGACTCTTCTGCGCCTTGGAAAGCACGTTATGCCGTTGGTCCTGGCTGTTCTTTGTAGATCTTTGACAGTCTGACGACCAGTCTTACCAAGGGGTATCGTGTTGCCCAGTAACTGTGTTGTGGTGGTCAGACTATGTCACAAAACAAAACAAAATAACAATGGCGGCCGCCATGTTGATTTTGATCAAAATCCATCAAGTCGTTTAGGCTATAGAAGCGTGCAAAAATATACATACATTAGCAAAAAATAAACGTTAAGTAAGGAAGTAATAAATAAATAGAAAACAAACAACCATGTATTTGTAACCTCTGTCATAACTGGCTTAAAACTTATCCACTTGAGAAAAGACGGATTAAGTAATATTTTGATGGTATTATTTAACGACAAGCTTTTAAATTAGTTAATCACCATGAATATTGTTTCGTCTTCCCTTGCGAGTCGTAAAACGAGATTATGTGAGACTAGCCGTGTTTGCGACTCCGCCTGCTTTGAAAGATTTATTTTTAGGTAGAAAATTGTCGAATTATTAACATAACGAATGGTGGGTTGGTTCATTTTGGCAGATCTAAGCCAATTTGATCTGTTTGAAAGCACATGTATCTAAACCTGTTTTGACTTTACAATGATTTTGGCAACATACTGTCTGAACGAAAAGTTAATAGGTAGAACACTATTGTTGTCAATTCCGGGGCCCAAGAATAGGGACGTTGTCACTGCACATCAATCGATCCATTATTAATTTTGTCATAATGATGATGATGTCATTCAAAAGTATGCGGCTGTATTTGACAGGTAGGTAGTTAAAATTCGATTGTGTTTTAAAATAAATAATGCTGGACAATCCACACATCTCATCTAGCCCTAAGCTAAGCAGAGCTTGTGTTTTGAGTACAAGATGTATGGTATACTTAATACAATACATTATATAGATAGATATATTTTTTTTTATTATACATAGCAAATACCCAGAATATCCGGAACAAATATTTGTAGATCGTACAAACATTAGTCCCAGGGCGGGAATCGAACCCGCAACCTCCTGCGTTAGTTTATAAATGGTGTATCGTTATGTATGATGGAAGAGACATTGCCAAACGAACTGATACCACGAGTTCACAGTACATGATTCTGGAACCTGAAGTTTTCATAGCTTTTTTCGATTTTTCGTTTTTTTTCTGTTAAATAATAAAATAAAAAATAAAAAAGCCTTTTATTTCTTGCATTCCATAGTACAATTTCATTTACAGTGTGCATGCAAAATAGATTAGAACTAAATAAATGAGAATTAATGTGATTATGATTAGCAAATAATTAGAATGTAATAATAATATATTCAAATCCATTTATTTTTTGTAGTTTCATTTAAAAATGTATAAGTAAATTGATTAGTTGTTGATTTAATTTGCATAACATTTTAATCGACATAACATCTAAACTAAAGAGTTTAGATGTTATGTACAATAAAGAGTTTACATAAAGATGTAAACTCTTTATTTTTATAAACACTTACAAAGAATAACTTTAATATACCTACTTGTAGCTTTCTTTCCTTTCCCAGACCTTAGGTTTTCAGGAACTAGGAGTATTTAAAGCTTTAAAGAGAAACAAATCCTTAATCAAAATCTTTTTTCGCTTTTGTGAACCCCAAGCCTATTTATAATAACAGTTGATTTTGATGAACGTTTTATATTGCAATGTGCAAAGTTGGGGTCTAATGAGAAAATAATGAATTTTGCAGCATCCCGTCGTCATAAGCTGTGCCTTAGTTACTGCCGGTGGGGGACCAAGATGAACAAATTGGTTGCGGTAGACTGGATAGGGTACAATCATTCAATATTCTAGTATAAAATTCAATCCAGTTAATGTAATTTTTTTTTAATCAAGTACTTTTTATTATTTTTCATTTATGAATGAAAATGAAATCTCGTGTTTCTCTTTTTATTAAATGTATATTTATAATATTTCGCAACACTACACGATTACACAAAAAAAATAAAGAATTTAAATAATACTATCTTTTGCCCGCGGCTTCACTCGCGTTTGGAAGTGGGGGGTTAGAAAGAGACAAAAAGTAGCCTATGTCACTCTCCATC
The DNA here is from genome assembly GCA_905147745.2 of Phlogophora meticulosa. Lineage (NCBI taxonomy): Eukaryota > Metazoa > Arthropoda > Insecta > Lepidoptera > Noctuidae > Phlogophora > Phlogophora meticulosa. The sequence goes on from LR990523.1 coordinate 15,579,740, forward strand.
CCTTCAACTATCTCCACTTAAAAAATCACGTCAATTCGTCGCTCCCTTTTGCAGTGAATTTCGGACAAACAGACACACACACTTTCCCATTTATAATATTAGTATGGATTTGTGCTCGCTTGTGTACTGTTGTGCTCTTTGTGTGTACTTTGTCATTTCAGGCAAGATACGTCCCCTGCTAGACGTAGCCCTCCCTAAGTTTCCCCAACGATGGGTCCTGCGCTGCCCTAATCCATCGGCTTCTGGCGATCCTAACCAGATTGCCGGTCCACCTTATGGGGGGCCTATCCACGCATCGTGTTCTGGAACCTTGCCGCCCTTGTGTAACTGACCAACCAACCATTGCCCCACACTGGTAATTTCTCCTGTGTCGTGGGTACGTTTACAAACATTTAGAGTCACATACACAACCAGCCAGACCCGGAACAACTACCTGTAGGTCATACAAAGATTTGCTCCGTGCGGGAATCGAACCCACGACACGCGGCACAGCAGTCGATCGCTCAGCCACTGCGCCAACCGTGCCATCAAACGTGGAGTCATGACCGGAGTTATTATTTTATACTTTACACCGTGACTGATACACATTCATCTATCCTACGCAATCTTACCGAACGAGATATGTTTTGAATAAACACTACCTCACTATCTTCATAACCCTTCAATTCACTTTACCTATCATACTAAATAATTTTGCACGCCGTAAGGTTAAATGTACCGGGACGCCTATTAAAATAACTATCATATGTAACCTACATGATTGGCGAAGAAATGATTTCTATTTCTATCTAGCGAGAAATCAATTTTCAATGACGTTTCACAAATTTTATGTATTTGCGCTACACACGCATTGCTGATTTTTGTTTTTTTGCCATTTCGATTGTCAGTAAGTGAAGCACTGCTGCATGGTTCACGTACTAACTAATCGTAAGATATTATTTTAGTTTTGTTTATCGATTAGAAATAAATTCAATTTTTTCTTTTTCAAATCTCTAATTATTAAATTAAAAAAATAATTTTTTTTTTTGATTTAGTTGAATTGTATGATCCAGAGTTGATTAAATAAATATGTAGGCGCACAAAAGAAAGGCATTATCAAGGGTGACAGGTTGTCAACGTAAACACTAACTAGCGGAGCGTCACGGCGATGGTAGCGGGGCGGACATTTCTGGATCCCTTTCTTGGAGAGCGGTCGCCAGCGCACCACGTTTTCGACAAATCGCTAGCCATCGCCTTAAACGTAGTGTATTTTAAAGTGATAAGTGTTGATCAGAATATTTATGATGATCAGATTACTACTGATTACCATTTACGCAATAATATAATTATTTTAATGTTCTGGAAGTAAAATGGTTCAAGTTTCGATGACGTTTAATTTAAATGACCGTATTTGGATGACGTACATATCCACGTTGCAAGATAGATTCTGGTGAAGGCCGTTCTGAGCTTCCAAATAAAAATTAAATAAGAACTTCTTTGTGTCATATTTGAAATAAGAATTTACAAAAACAATTTTAGCTTCATCATCTTGTAAGTCTCGAATACCGCATCCATTTACTTGGCCTCACGTACTTTTACGTTTTCTCTCATTACGCGCCTACAGTCTACCTTGCAAACTCCTAAAGCCTGAGAATTGCTATAACAACCTAGACCGTCGGAATATCTAAGAAATAGTCACCTATTTGCCAATCGAGCAAACGAGAAAGGAAGTCAGTCTTCCACGGGATTGAACAAAGAAAGTAAAATACACCAAAGAAATATCAGAACTTTACTAAGTACGGCTTCTTTTTAAAAGATATAACATTTCGCTGGAAAGAAAACATTCATTTGTTTCGGACTTCTTTGAAATTTCAAATGTTTCATTTATTCAAGTTTTTTTTCATTATTATTTGGGACAACGCACTGTCTTTCTGTACGTTTGCAATGCTGAAACAATTAGACTAGTTTCAACCAATCAAATGGCTTTAAACGAGTATTAAGTAATACTCGTTTAAAGCCAGCCATAAAAATTGAGTCTTTTATGAGCTTCTGTAATGTGGACCAAGAACGTTCTCTCAATGTTTTAGATATTATTCAAATAATAAAATTTATCTGGAGGTGGTGTACCAAATAAGCAATGTAAAAGCAAATAGTATTTTATTGTGTTTTTAAGGTAAGTGACATATAATAATACAATAGTAATATGATATTACAAGTAAAAAAGAAGTCGTCATTGGGCGTCGAAAAATTTGGCCATACTGCTGTTAGCGGGAATTGCTGATACTTTGGCCAAAAAACGGCCGGCCCTCTGGTCACGTGAGGCGTGGGGAACGGCTTGGTGATGTCCCAAAAAACTAAATGGGCACTATATTAGAATACATGGATACAGATTTTTATCCCGAACCTAAGCTCTAGATAATTCTTCAGTTTTTAAACCCTACCGTCATCAGTTAGTAGTTAAGCCCCTCGTTTAGGAAACACCGGGCTCCTTACTAATCTGTCGCCATTGCCGCCTTTGTCAACGTCTAGTCTAAGAACTACCATTAACTACGTCAAATTGTCTAGTCTAGTTAACATTGTAGATCTGAAGCTAGATTTTTGGCTCGAATGAAATGTTTTGTTGAGTGTTTGGATGGAACTGTGGTTGGAGTGACGTATTTATTAAAGTTTTACAAGGGAAGTGGTATCTTAAAATGACGGACTTAAAGAAATATGGAAACCTATTTACAGACAAACGACGGGTCAAATACAAAATCTTCTTTTTAGAAGTCAATAAATATATCATCGTTGACTATCTATGGAGATTCTGTTGAAATGCGTGCCAGGTCTCAGGTCGAACCCAGGGCCAAAGCTAGTGCAAACGTCAGGGTCAAAGCCAGGGCCAGCGCCAGTGCAAAAGCTAAGGTCAGGGCCAAGGTCCGGGTCAAGGTCAGGGCCAAGGTCAAGAAAAAGGCAAGGGCGAAAGCCGGGGCAAATACCAGGGCCAAGACCATAGCTAAAGCTAGTGCCAGGGCCAATGGCAGTTTCAGGTACTGGACTGAAGCCAGGGCCAGCTCCAGGTTTAAAGATAGTGCCAACGCCAGTGTAAAGGTCAAGGCCAAGGCAAAGCCCAAAGTCAGGGTCATGGCCAAGGCTAAGGTACGGCAAAAGTCAGGGTCAAGGCCAAGGCTAAGGCCAAGGCTAAGGTCCAGTTCAAGGCATGTTGTTGCATGTGCGTTGGTTGTAATGATAAATTCTACTGGAGCACTTAAAATTGATATACTCGTATCTTTCCATAGAATTAACTGATTGCGATAAAACTAAAACTAAGGTAACTTCTGATTTACGCACCATGTTTATGTATAAAACAGATTTAATATAATAACAACATTACTTCACTCCTGTATTTCCCCAAAGGGTTTGGCAGAGGTTTACCTAAGTACACCCACATTCCACCAGTTATGTTTTTATGTCCTATGTAGTAGGGGGCTAGTGTATTGCCATCAACCGGGCACACATCCAGACTCCGTGCTGCTATTGAGAAATCCCTAATGAATAATCCCAATAACAAATTCCTCAACCCAGGAATCGAACCTCATCCTAAGCACTCTTGCTTACGACCACTAGTTCAACGAGACAGTATTATGATTATGTCTGGAAGGAATAGATTATTATTTATTTGTATTAAAAAAGATGCCAGTACTTATTGGACTAGGTACAGTAAGTTAACCTCGCAATATAACACATTTACAACAAGAATACATAATTTACTAAATTACTTACCTAAAACGTTGGGAGTCCACAAACTTCAGAGTTGTGAACGCTTCAAAGTTCCGCTATAGACGCTTATAAGAAATTACTGTGCTAAGTTCTCAGTACTTAATCTAGACCCTAGCTATACTGAATTATATACAGTCTTCAAACTCGACGAGTAATTTGTGTCTAAATTCATAACGAGATACAACTTCCCAGTAATGATTATTTATAACAGCATCTTTGGATAGGAGGGTTGGATTGTACACTTGGCTTTATCTAATATATCGAATACCTTTAAACGAGCAATTCTTGTGTGTATGTATGAATATATATAATATGTATATTCTGAATCTCGGAAACGGCTGTAATGATTTTCTTGAAATTTAGTATGCAGGGGGATCCGGGGGCGATAAATCGATCTGGCTAGATTTCATTTTTAGAAACATCGTTTTATCCGAGCGAAGCTCGGTCATCAAGGTACTATTTATTAAGAGACTAACTGAAGCTGTACACATCATCCTCCTGCCCTTATGCCAACTAATTTGGGGTGGGCGCAGCATGTTTTCTACTTCCATATCTCTATTGGCCGTCTTCTCAATAGTCACCTACTTTCTAGCCATATCATCATTCACACAATCCATTTCTACTTTCTTACTTTATTACTATACTATATACTTTACCGTATTTTCGATAATTATGTTAAAATTAATGTAGAATCAATATTATTGTGGAAACGAGCTGCCATGTCTGCCATACCTCTGTTAAGCCCGAGATGGTTTGTGCGGTATGTTAATGTTTGTTATAAGTCTTAAAAATGTTTTGAATAAAAAAAAAGTCTGCAACCCCATAATTGTTTTTTTTTGCAATTAATGTAATTTTCGCAGAAAAAGAATCTTTGCACCTAAATATATTATTAAAATCGTTCTTTTCGAAGCCGTCAGCTGCGTTCCAAGAAAGCCAAATAACAAATGACACAAAATAAACCTTAACACGTAAGTAACAGAGCATACAAGTCCACTAATCTTCTGTACAATTTTTGCCGCACCCTGAAAGCGCAGGTGTTATCCCAACAATGAAATACAACAGTTGGCCCGAGTTGCCGTGAAACTGAAATTAACTAAACTCAGCGGGGACTGTTAATTTCATTAGCTGGCTAACGCAGCGAGCGCTTTTTGTCGGAGATAATTCCTGCTTGCTTCATACTTTTGGGGTTCTTTACTTTATGGTGAATTTTTTTTGAAGAATAGAATAAAACCATCAGTCATGATGGCCCAGAGGTTAAGGCCTCACCTCTTGTGCACAAGGTTATGTTTTTAACCTGGGCAAGTACCAATGTGACTTTTTTAATTCATATTTACTTTCCAAGTTTATCTTGGACATCACTGACATCGGTGAAGGAAAACATCGTGAGGAAACCGGGACTTATAATTAATATAAATTTGAATTCGTCAACCCGTCTTGAGCAAGCGTGGTGATTAATGCACGTGCCTTCTTTGTATAAGAAAAAGCCTGCAGTGGAACAGTAAAAGGCAAGTATATCTTTAGAATAAATATCATCATCATCATCATCCTCCTGCACTTATCCCAATTTATTTGGGGTCGGCGCAGCACGTCTCCTTCTTCCATACATCTCTATTTTCCGTCATCCCAAAATCCAATCATTCAACGTTACACCACATATACTTCGTAAGGAGTGTATTTATTCTGCTTTCATGTTTCAATTGCCGGTCGACCCAGAACTTAGCCAAAATTTTGACGCGATTAGTAGCATTCATCAAATCCTGCAGCGTACAGATATCAGGGCACGCAGAACACATATTTTCAGGTAACCAATCTTTCTTGGATTTCTTTTTTTTTTTAAAACGTTGCCCCACACTAGGAATTTCTCCTGTATCGTGGGTGCGTTTACAAACATTTAAACTCACATACACAAACAGCCAGACCTGGAACAACTACCTGTAGGCCATACAAATATTTGTTCCGTGTGGGGATCGAACCCACAACACGCGGCGCAGCAGCCGATGGCTCAACCACCGCGCCAACCGTGTCGACGAATTGCACCATACCTGCACTGCAGACTCCTCTGTAAATGTTCATTATCATATTTTTAGCATTCATAAGACCTGCATTTCTTCACCTATGTTAACAAATAAATAAATTATTATTATCAGTCATGTGAGCAGGTTCTCCTTACTTTGACCAAACTGTGTCCAGAGTCTGTTATCAAAATGACGGTCCCATTTCATATCGTACCATATTAAAATTAGTGAAACGTCAAAAAAAGAAGCTTTATTTTTTTGTCGAGATTGACCTAAAACAACTTTGCGTTTTAAAATTTATAACAGTTATATATTTATTGCGACATCAATAAAGACATTTAATATGACATGTTGCATGTTTAATACTGGAGTGAAAATAGCTTAAAAAGTGGAAAAAAGAAAACTTTTATACGATAATTTGATACGTACGAGTATAATGATTTAGAGTACTGAAAAATTAATAAACCAGTCACTGGATTAGGTCCTACATAATACTCCTTACATATCCTGGCCACTACCAGTGAAAACTCGTAAAAAATAATAATTAAGTACAAAGATAAAAATAAAAGTCATATTTATGATATCTGCATGATTTTTTCTGATTACAAACAAAAGAAGACTTTTTAGCTCATAAATCTTTTACCTTTAAACGAGCAATTCTTGTATAAATGTACATATAAATAAAAATAAATAATGCTGGACAATCCACACAGCATCATCTAGCCCCAAGCTAAGCAGAGCTTGTTTTATGGCTACTAGATGACTGATATACTTAATACACATTTACATACATTACATAGATAGATATTTTTTAATATACATAGCAAATACCCAGAACATCCGGAACAAATGTTTGTAGACCGTACAAACATATGTATATACATAATCTGAATCTCGCAAACGGCTCCATTGGTTTTCATGAAATTTAATATGCAGTGGGTTTCGGGGGCGATAAATTGATCTGGCTAGGTTTCATTTTTTGAAAACGTTATTTTATCCGAGCGAAGCTCGGTCATCCAGGTACTAATTTCTAAAGAGTCCATCAAAACAATATATTCAGTTCTTTATACTCAAAAAGTTCAATAAATAACTTATTGAATTATAACAAGATTAAACAGTTTATAGGATTTTGAAAAACTGGCTTAACGGATAGTAATCAAAGGTTCTGGGTAAAGTATAAGGTTCATTGTTTTTTAATTTGTTTATATTATATTACTATGTATACGTTAGAAATTAAAGTAGGCAATATAATTTAAAAGGCTATGTACGTGGAGTAAAGAAGTTCAAAGAAAACACTTTTAAATGAGGATGTGAAAGTAGCTTCAATAATGAATAATAAATTCAATTCTAATTAACAATATTCCTAGTACTTATTTTTTTTCATTCTTTTTTTATTAAAGCTATATATAAAGGGTCAATTAGTGTTTCCATAGTGTTTTTTGGTTAACCAATGGTCTCTAACAAAAAACAATTAAAGGCCATAACTTCATCGAGAGATATAAATCTGATGATTGCCGAAGACATTTTTTATCACAGCCAATAACGATGTCTGCACGCAGTAAAATAAAACACTGCGGAACCCTCATTACTTTTATTTGCAACATCTTCAGCTCCTAACGAACTGCAGGTAATCGTGGAGAAATAAAAAGTGTCCCTCTTTCTCTTACTTTTTTAATACATTGTGCACACTCAAATTTTATATTTCGTAATTTTGTCACTTAGTGTAAAATTTTTAATTATTTGCATTTCCCTCTTCCCAGAGAGAGTAATTGTTTTTTACATTATATATTTCGGCGTGAGGTCCTGGGTTCGATTCCCTAGTCGAGCTTTTCCGTCTGGAACTTCTGAGAAGCAGCCCGGAGTCTGAATTTGCGCAGCAAAAGGCTTTCCCCTTTTTACAAGGGACTTAAATATAATTTGTGAATTGTGTTTGCACTTTAGGCACATTTCTGCCGAACCCTTCAGGGAAGACAGGCGTGATTTTATACTATCTTGACATTGTATCGCACATCCATCATCTGAGTGACAGCCTATCTGATATCCACAACCCAGTTACTGGGCAACACGATGCACCTTGTTTCGACTAGTTGTCAGATTTTCAGGCTTCTGACTACCCGTAACGACTTTCAAAGATCTCCAAATGACAGCCAGTACCAACAGCTTATTTTCCGAGTCACGGACGAGTCTCTATATGTTATGAACGGTCACCCATCCACAGACTGACCTCGGCAAGCGTAGCTTCTCTCAGATCTTCAGATTTCAGATCTTCGATCAACCCGTGCGGCTGTTTCTATTTAGCCACATAAGTGCTATGTTTAAAGACGTGAGTGCATTTTCTTCTTCTCTATCTTAAAGTTAAAATGCATTTAGTCCCATTTAGAATAGATTAGAACAGAGTACTATTTATTGTACACCACAAAAACTTACAAATAATGAGTTTAACATCTTAAACGCCAAGTGAACGACAAACAATATAATATTTTATATTGTGACTCGTTTTCTGGCAGCTCGTTTTGTGGCTCAAAGTGACATAAGGTGTATTTGTATTAATCTTCTTTTGGGTATCTTCAATTTTATGGCGTCATCACCAATTTGCGTTTCAGAACACCATCGGTGACCTAAATCTTTGACGGGAAATGTTACCCATGGAATTTTCTCAACTCTAAAATATGCTTATCACGCGTCGTACTTATCCTCCACACATAACGGTCTCCTTTCCCCAAAGAAAACTTCCCCAGAAAAGTTCTCGAGGTTTTAAAATAACGTCGCACAATGGCGAACTATTTTATTTCTAGTTGCGCCACGTCGCGGAGTTCAATCATCACATGTATGGTCTCCGAGGGGTGGTGAGGGGCGGGGGGTGGAAAGAGTTTGAATTACCACACTTACCTCACGGGATTACTGGAGACCACTACCACTTGCTTCTATAAAAGTATGAATGTTTAAAAGAAGAAATAAATATAGTAAAAGTATGTTTTGGTACTCGCACAGAAAGGTAAACATACACTCACGCCTATTTTACATTGGGGTAGGAAGATACTATAGAACGCCACCTGTTACGATCCTTATATACTCCTTTTGATTCTCACCAGGTCATACACGCACCGCGAGTACTACGCACCTGACCTTTTTGAAGAACATCTCCACTGAGGTCAGTGTTTGTCCTTCTAGGGTGTCCCCTCCCAGCGTTTCCGCTTACATCTGCCTTATAAATACATTTTGTTAGTCGTATCAATACCATTCGTCCTCTCAACGTGACCAAACCATCTAAGCATAGTCTTTTAAAATTTTCTTCACGACATCGTCTTTTAAACCACAAGCTTGTTTTATAACATCATACCTCAATCTTTTACTGATACCACCACACATACTTCGTAAGGCTATTGTATCATAGATAAATTTCAAACCAACACACACTAAAAACCGAGTAACAAAAAATGATTTTATTTAAAAAATATACCGACTCCAAAAAACCCTAAATGATGAAAAATTGCTTTAGTTTTGGAAGTCGGTGGCACAAAATGAATCTATTGAAACAACCAAAGCCGCGTGCCTACTACGCGATTGGCTGGGACGCTATCATTATTATTATATGGTTATTTTTGACTTTAACATTTGTTGAACATTATTTTAGAAGCATCTAGTAAGGCTCTGTTAGAAATTGCAGATACTACATTCGTTTAATATGTGTGCACTAACCAAAGTATTTCAGAAAACATATATATTCAATTAAAAAAATAAGGATATCCTGGTTTTGTATTTCATTTTTTTGTTAATGTTAGTAAAACAGTTTTCTTAAAGCGGTAATGTGTTGTTGGGTTTCAACCTCAATTTTTCGCCGAATTGTAGGGTATGCAAAGCCGCTTGATATTTTCACAGCAAGAGGGAGAAATAAAAAACTCAACCACCAAAGGCTGCTCCATATTTTTTCAGCGTCCATTACTCAAGCAATACCAAAAAATGTTCACAAAGGTGAATGCGAATACTCATAGTACGCCAACGTAGAATACAGTCCGTGAGAATTTTAACTCGGCTATAAATGCTCCGTAGCAATGATCGTAAAGCATTTTCACGGTATTGCGCACCGAACACTGATCCAGATCAAAACCGGTTTGAAGCGGTTCAAACCAGTTGAAAGCGGTTCAAAGCGGTTCACCGTAACTGCCGAGTATTTAAATGGATTTTGATCGAGAAGTCACGTTCAAAATCAGCTTGGTCTTGGCATATTTAGCTACCTTTCTAACTCAATAGATTATTCAATGGCTTTGACGTTGATGTGGCTATTTTTGAAACGTTTGAATGTTAAGTAAATACATTATTAATTTATAATTTGTTTCAGTAACTTTTTTGGGGTCATGGTTTGTTTATGTGCCACTTTCCACGAAAAACTCAAACGGTTTTAGGGGAAGCACGGAATTATACAAACGTTAATGAGAAAATTAAAACATTTTGAATAGGCTCAATCTTTTAATGCTGCTTTTGATAGGTATATTTATTTTGAAAGCGGTGCTTTTACAAATATAAAGTCACTGTAAGTAAAAACGGCGACAAATCTATTAACTAAATTACAAAACCATAACGCAAACTGCTTCCGTCATTTACCTCGAAGTGATTCGAACAATATTAGTCGAAAAAAAATTGGACACTCCGTAAAAAATGTCCGAACCGCAGATTTGTACCATCTGATATACTCCCACCTTTTTCAATGTCCGATTTCTATAATACACTTCTTTTTTCCTTCAACGGAGCGTGCAAATGCCATCTGATTGGTGGTAAATCGGTTTCAGTCAAAAATAAAAGACTCTCTATATTTTTACGTCTTCCTTTTTTTTTGTAATTGGTGCTTTGTCAGTGTGCGTAGAATTGTTACTATATTATGTGCGAAATGCGTGTTCGTTTGTGCTTAAATTGTGTTTTATATATCCATTGTTCGGATCATAGTAAAAGCTTGGTAGCCCGCTTTCAGGACCTGTAAAAAACAGAATATTCTAAGTGGCTTGCATCTTATTGCCATTTCTAGACACTGATCTACTTTTAGGACTAATAATGTCGTCAACTATTGAAATAATGGCAAATAATGTATAGAAAAAGAAGAAACCCCAAATAAATTGGAATAAGGGCAGCAGGATGCCATCATCCTGCTGCCCATCCAACATCATATGTTGGATGGTGGATTGATGATGAATATAACTGGTGAAATATAAGCGTATTATATACAGTTATCTGAGTAGCCTTTTATAGACTGCACGCGTGATTTTACGTGTATGTATGGTTAAAATTATAATGTCTTACCGAGGTCATAGTAACAAGAGACAGGTCGTTCCCCAATGCTGTCTTAATCATGAACTCCTTGTTCATGTAACTCATAATAATTAAGTAGTTCTTCTTATCTTTGAGACGCATGCTGGCCCAGTCGAACTCAAGGAGAGCCATGTAGAACTGCGTTCCCTATTTGAAGGTATAAAGGTTGTTTAAACAAATATCATAATCATCATCATCTGCCTAGCCTTTTCCTAACTATGTTGGAGTCGGGTTCCAGTCTCATCGGATGCAGGTGAATACATACTATTTTACATCGAGTGACTGCCTATCTGAGATCCACAACCCAGTTACTGGGTAACACGATACTCCTTGGTAAGACTGGATGTCAAAATTTCGGGCTTTTGACTGCCCGTAACGACTGTCATAGATCTAAAAATGACAGCCGGGACCATCGGCTTAACTGCTTTCCGGAGCACGAAGGAGTATCGATATGTTACGAAATAAATACACTCAGGGACATAATTAGAGGAACGGAACAAAATAAACTCCATAACTCCACCATATGACTCTCTTCCGACAATGTTACTCGAGCGTATCTTTCTCCAGGTCTTCCCCCAGTCAGCATCATTCCAATTTTGGTATAAGCGAGCAAAGTTAGCCCGAGCTACTCGATGATCTGTGGTTAGTAAGGGTCCTCTAGCTGGCAAGTATGGCTTTATTCCAGCTTCTTTAAGTCTTCTTCTTACGGTTTTAGTGCTAATTAAAACGATTTCTCAGAACAGTGCTCGCCTTAAATCGATCGTCTCTCGCTGATGTGACTCTCTTGCGACCTTGCCCTTCACGTCTCGTGTATTCTCCAGTCTGCCGGTAACGTTTAACAATCCGGAACATGATTTGGAACTCGCAATGTTTGAGCCACTTCTTTATAACTACGACCATTTTCAATTAAAGTAACAGCTTTGGAAACCTGAGCTACGCTAAGATCCAGCATTGTGCCTTCAGTTATTCATTGATGTGTAAGGAGCACCATTGCGATACGTTTTTGTAAAAAAAAACTTGAAAAAAGACAGATTTTATGAAATCAATACGCCTACGTCAGCAAAGTTATTCCAATAGACTAGTGAAAATAACAAATAAACGAAATAAACAAATGAAAGCCAGAAACAAAAGACTATTGAAGTAATTCTTTTTTCAAACAAAATATTAATGTATATGTGGCCAGTTTGTATTAAGAAGTTTTTGTACATAATATATTAGTATTTTTCTTTGATTGATGAAGCGTTCCTCTAAATAATTCCATGAGTATAGTATAGTCAATGAGGTCGAATATTAAAAGAAATATATTTAAAAGCTACTGTGAGTTCAGTTGCACGACCCAACCATGATGCGGTATTTATTTGTTTTTTTTTTTAATATTATAATAATAATAATAAACAGTTGCACGTTACAAATTAACACTGGTAACAACATAAATGGTTGGGGTATTGTTGTATTGGAGCATAATGTGGAAATGGAAGCCTTTTAGGCCTTGCACAGGTTCAGGATTTTTCATTTGTAAACTTCTTAATAATTTCTTTCATTTGCATTTCCCGTGTATGTCCCAAAATAATGTTTTTTACCTTTCTCACAACCCACAATCTCACAATAAATCAGTCAATCACTTAAAAAGTCAGTCTAAGTATTAAAAAGTCAGGTACGCATTATCCAGCAAATACAGTACTTAGAATACTTTTTAAATAAGAAAAGTCAGGTACGCATTATCCAGCAAATACAGTGCTTAGAATACTTTTTAAATTAATCAGTGTTACCATCGTTAAAAAATGGAAGAAATTTCAATCGGCTTCGTTTTTACATTTGAATAGACACAATCAAGAAGCTTACCTTATTTTTAACCTGTTCACCAAGAAAGTTGTAGGCAAATATTTCTACCGCTGCAGGCACTAAGTTAGATAGGAACATCCATTGTATTTGCTAGAAAAACAAAAAAAATGATTAAGTAGAGAAGCATTTTTATTTGTCACAAACATAACGGGGTAAACGGAGCCTGTCAAACCCAAAACAGGCTCGGAATAGGCAGGGTCCAGAGAAGGACATGAGCGACAAGGATGGTTTCATCAAGGTTGAGAAGAGGAAGAAGAAGAAGCCTCCTTGTCGGAACCAGTGCGGTACTGCGCTGGCAGGACCTAACATGCTGCTAAAACCAGCAGTACCGACAACGCTGCTCTACGTGTCTAGATTGCACCACTCTACGAAGGTTGAGGAGATCGTGGAGTTCGTGCGCGTCAAGACAAACTGGACTTTGAGGGTCGAGAGGTTGGAGCCGCGTCTTAACATGAACTTCAAGTCGTTCGTGGTGCGAGTTCCGACACACAATCTCGAGAAGTTCCTCAAGGAAGAGTTCTGGCCGAAAGGTGTTATGTATCGCCGGTTTCGTGGCCGCCTACATGACACTAGTCAGCGAAACATGACGCCGACACTTCGTGTGCACTAGTTTTAGTTATAATGTAATATATATTTATAGTATTTTTAAGTTTTATATTGTTAATATAGTATTGTATATATTTATATGGGCCTTGATGCCTGAAATAAACGGATAAATAAAATAAAAAATAACATAACATTAAGTCTGTAGTCATCGAAGGGTTAGACAGAGGGGTACCTATGGTGTGGCACCCAAATTTCCCCAGTTATGTTTAAGTCCCATGTAATAGGGAGCGAGCCTGTTGATATTAAGCTGCCACAAATCCAGTCTCCAGACTGCAATTGAAATCCTAGACGGAAAATAAACGGAGAAAGTAATATTGGGGAAAATTACTTTCTCCGTCCTGGGAATCGAACCCAAGCTGTTATTTTTCCCAACAAATAAAAGGCACTTGACATCCAGCAGCAGTGCTATATTAAAAGTAAAAAAAGGAAATTAAAACAGTGATCTCTAGATAAAATGGAATATAACAAGACAAAATAAATAAAAAATGGCGAAGAAAATAAAACCTAAGTAAGTACGTACTTACCTCAGTCATACACAGTAGTATCAAACATATCGATAGTAAAACACTCATGAGAGGGATTACCGTCGGCCACTTGAACATGTCGCTAGTCATATTAAAATAACTGAAATGAAAAACACACAGTTTACAATAAATGTTTAAAAATGGGCTAATTCTAGATAATATTTCAGTAATTAGACTGGCCGGTCAGATATTGTTGAAAGCTTTGTTTATAGGACAAGCCCGCCACAGTATTTTCAAACCACTGCAACTTCTGGAAACCAAAATTAACAGTGGCGACCACCAGAAAAGCGTCGAGACAATGAAGCCCGACGAGTCGGTTGTTGAAAGCTTGTCTAACTTCTCGGTTGGGAGTGACTAAAGGTTGGAACCATCGACGCACAAACTGATACCATGACTCCAGTACATGATTGTAGAACCCATGGCGTTGAATTTTTATCGACTTTTTTCCTAACTTTAATGTTTTTTTTATGTTTTCACTGGGTTAGTCAGTAATCAAAGGTTTTGCAGTTAAAAGTAAAAAAAAAACATCTGAAAATAAAGTAAAAATAAGGAAAGTGCCCGAAGAAAATTTTAATACTAGGGGGGTCCAGAGTGGGTGTCACTTCCACTCTATATGAAACATTAACATTATAACAGGTCAAAACTTACTCCATCAAAATCGTATGATTTTTACAAAACACCCTGAGCGTACTGTTCAGCCGATCCATATATTCCTCATCAGTTTCATCTGATCTTTGACGCTCTATCTTCAACCCACTCACCAAACTATCACTGGCCATGCAGAAAGAAAACATTAGTACAGCGAACCACAGATCAATCGCGCAGTAAGTGAACGCCATCTCGACAAAATATATTGTATGCAAAATCAACCCGATTTCATAATAAGGGCTTGTCATAGGCATCAAAATTGACGTCGTCCGTGACAAAGTCACCCTCGTGCCCAGAATATAATTCCAAAATGCAACTGCAAGGTACATCAGTACTGGGCACAGGACCCCACCAAACAATATTTTCACGATAATCTTCACTTTTGCCAACAATTCGTTTGATTTCTCAATGGAGTCTGCCCTTATCATGTCCAGCAACGAAGTCTTCGCTATTAAGTATGATTTTCGAAAAGTTTCGCGGCTTCCAATGAAGAGGATGTATTTTAGAGAGAAAAAAAAGGTTATCAGGAAAGTGAAATAAGCTTCGCCCATAATTGTTATGTCTGTCGCGTCTTTGAGAAACTCTTTGGTGCCCAAAATCACGTAAATAATTATGACGATTATGGAAACGTGTTTCGCCATTGCAGTTTTCAAATTCCACTTTGGATCCAAGACATTTTGGCCAAGGATTTCCTGAACACACAGAGACAATGTCATGGCTCTGTCAAAATCGTTCTTTTCTCCTATGGTTTTGAAGTGGTATTTTATGGAGTTCACGGAAAATATTTTCATTTTCGCAAAAACGTTTTCAGCGCGCGGTGCAGTTAAAAATTGTGATTCAAGTCGGTGTGGAAGGTGTCGGTAGGTACTGTCGTCGCGAGAAGTGCAATAAAATATCTTATTTGAGAACGAAGTTCAGTGGTTTCAGTTTGAAGTATTTGTTTTATATGCAAGTAATGTTTTATTGTAAAATTATAATTTAACATAGCATAAAAATAGGTGTACTGATATTCCACTCACATTTCATCAGTTTTCTTTAAGTACCATATAATGGGTGCGAAGTCTATTTCTATCAACTGAGTAGAAATCCAGACTCCAGACTGCTACTGCGAAATTCCGTATAGAAAAACCAAATAACACTTTTTTCCTACCTGGGTATCGAAACCAGGAACCGAAAATTCAGAATTCGAACTCTTATTACATGCTCTTTGAAAACTTTTCTTAGCCTTTTGTATGAGACACTTGAACTCTTAGACTAATTGTTTGTTCTTTTATTAATACTAATTTTTATTTTTTCCCTAATATTTTATTGCAAATATTTTAACAAAAAACAATAAAAAAATACAAAAAGTATTTTGAAAAAATAAGTATAAAAATAGTGCTCCGCCCGCAGGGAGGTGGAAAGACCCAAGATAACGGTGGTTAGGGATCCAGAGTGAGGAAACTTCTCACAATGCGTGCCGTATTCATGACGACCGCCATCTGTATCTGGCTCTTGACCAACTGTTTAGCAAAAGTTTCTTCACATGAAAACTTTTCGCTATCAAAAGTTCATTTTCCACGTGCTGGTAACCTCATGAGCAAGATCGAGATATGTACTTTATGATCTTGTTTTTTTCAGCTTCCACTAGGTTCTCATCATGGGGAATAGCGACATCAACAATTACAACGCGACTCATCGTTCGATCGATTATCACTATATCAGGTTTAATAGCGGGAATAAACCTGTCAGTGATAATCGATCTGCCAGTAGTGCATGATCTGACCATTGTCGAGAACTGATTCTGGATGGTATTGCCATCTTTTATTATATCTCTCTGGTAGTTCCTCGTCTTGATAATTATAATTGCAAAGATAAACCCTTCGGTTTCCCCAAAAAGGTTACTGAAGCGTAGCCAGGCCACGCCATGCCAGACTTTTAAAGAAGAGGTGACGACAGGAGTCATGAACCTTAGGAGCTCCCCCAGCTCGAGGACATCTTGGAATTGTGTCGCTAAAAGCCCGTGAGAACAGTGAAACCATTTCAACCAAGAATTATGCAGTCCGTCTGGTCCCGGACTTTTCCAGCCTGGGGCTGAAGAACTATCTTCAGCCCCAGGCTGGAAAAGTCCGATGCGATCTGATGACTACATCAGATCATTTTGACATATTATAATAGAAGACATTGGTACCAACAATTCTAATGCGTATTCAACAACACCAATTCAGTCGTCATCACAATAGCTGACATGCATCGACCATAAGCTACGCCAGAATGTTGAAATTGCGTCGGCATTAGGCAGATCCATATTAACTACTTGCTGTGGTTTCTCCCCGTTTCTATATATATACACCTTCTTTTCATCACTTTAAAAGATACGATTGATATGAAATCTATTATATCTCTCTATGTAACGGCGTATTCGTTTTGCCCATGCTCTTTGGGTCTAAAAGTCTATGCGTTCCATAACCTAGCTCATATAATTTTCAGGTTGGATATTTGTTCCTTCAAATGCTTGGTTTACGAACGAAGCACATAACTCTTGGATGAGTGTTTCCACTGCGAAAATCAGTTAACTTACCTATAAGGCCCTTTGCTTGGCTTATACGTTTCTCATTTCTGTACTGCCACAGCGGCACAGCTGCAGGAAGACGGGAAATCCGTTCCTTACGTGGTAAGTGTACACCAACCACCCTGCACATCTCCACAGAACAGAATTGAGTACATCAAGACTTGACGTACTCAATTTAGACTTGGTATTGCGTGACCACTGCGTGCGTCTTGCAGATTCTTTCGTTTAATTATGGGCAAATAGGGCAAACGTGGTCGTTCAGAAAGTGGAGATTGCAATCAAATCATTCAAAGCGCTCCTCAATTTCTCATTATCCTGGTTTGAGACACCAACCAGAACACATTCCCCCACTCCTGGAGGGATATCCTGCTGTATGTAATTAAGATTCCTCTGTACTTCTGGAGGGTTTGTGAAAGTGGAATCAATATGAGCTTGTAGCGTCTCTAGACGTAGTCGTTCAAGTACGTCATTATCCAACATTTTACGCAGTTGGATCAGTTGCACTCTATCCGACAGCCGTTGTGCAATAACAGTCGCAGCCGGTTGAAGAGCCTGAAACCAAGACAGCATTCTGGGACGATACGCAGTGAGGTTAGTTCCCCCATCTGCCAACCCCTATGCTTTTATTTCAATCAGTCGTCCATCGCATATGGCGCACAATACCGCCGGTAGCGGGGACTGTAAGTGGAGCACCAGGATCCGCTTGTCCCAAGCTGGCCGGCAGCGGTGGTCGCCCTCTCAGAGCAGGTCTTCATCGTCGAGAGGGCGTTAGTTTCCTGGCTGCTTAATCATTTGATCCCGCAGTGGCTGGTGGTGTGAAGAACACATCCTCCGATGACTGAGATGAACAAGACGAGCCAGGCGGAGATGTTGGGCGTGCGCTATCTTCGTTTCTGTGATATCTCGTCTATTTGATCTCTGTTGGCAGCCCGCTGCCGGCGCCAAAAGCAGGGGTATCGTTCCATTTTCTAGGCAAGTCTTCTTTTTTATATATTTAAATTAATGTGATTCTTATTTGTACCTGGTTTCAGCGTCGATAACTGTGATATTTCTAATTGAAATTTATAAATTTTATTTGAAATTTGTCATTATGACAGTATCGAGTCACCATAGAGAATTAAAACTACTTTTTTACTATCTTTGTGTTTATGGTATTGCCGTAACTGTCATGCATGAGCAGTTCACCTCCAAGTGATTAAGTTTTTATTTTTTAATGCTAATCTGTGAGCTGCGCTTTGGGTTACATTATTGCTTAAGCTGTTTGTTCATCATCTGCCTAGCCTATTCCCAACTACGAGTATGTTTGAGATCGCCTTCCAGTCTAACCAGATGCAGCTGAATACCAGTATTTTACATGGAGCGACTGCCTACCTGACCACCACAATCCAGTGACTGGGCACCCCTTGGTAGGACATGTAGACTTTCGGGCTTCGGACACATAACGACTGTCAAAGATCTACAAATGACAGCAGGTACTTACAGGGCTTAACGTGCTTTCCGAAGCACGAAGGAATCTTTGACAGTCGTTATGTGTCCGAAGCCCGAAAGTCTACATGTCCTACCAAGGGGTGCCCAGTCACTGGATTGTGGTGGTCAGATAGGCAATCGCTCCATGTAAAATACTGGTATTTAGCTGCATCTGGTTAGACTGGAAGTTGATCTCAAACATACTCGTAGTTGGGAATAGGCTAGGCAGATGATGAACAAACAGCTTAAGCGAAGCCCGAAAGTCTACATGTCCTACCACCTCTTGGTAGGACATGTAGACTTTCGGGCTTCGGACACATAACGACTGTCAAAGATCTACAAATGACAGCAGGTACCAATGGCTATACGTGCTTTCCGAAGCACGAAGGAGTCTCTATATGTTACGAAGGATTACCCATCCACAGACCTGGGCAAGCGTAGCTTAAGTTCCGAACAACCCGTGCGGCTGTTTTTATTTTGCCAAGAGCTCCTTAAGCCTGTAGCTATTTTTTGTTTCTATTTAATAAAATAAAATAGACGAGGCAGTCAAATAATTCATATTAGTATTTACTTCATGTACCGTCTGCTCACAAGTTCAGATACCAATAGGGAGCTTTATTGTCAAACAAGTGCTGTAACTATAGTTTATGATTCCCATGGGTAGTGATTGGAACCACACCAATTCCAGAATTTTGAAAAGTATAAAAGTAAGTATAATTCTAAAATTAATACGTACCGTGTGACGTACGTTAATACAGAATTATTATAAGCTGGAGTTATTTATAATGTATTATAATAATAATTTATTGTAGATAGATCATCATCCTTCTGCCCTTATCCAAATTTATTTGTGGTAGGCGCAGCATGTTTTCTTTTGCCGTCATCTCAAGTCACCTCTTTTCTATCCATATCAGTTGTCACACAATCCATCCATCTTTTCTTTGGCCTCCCTCTACTCTTGTAACCCTGCACATTTATACTCAAAACTTTCCTCACAACATGGTCCTAATTCTTTCGCATCACATGCCCATACCATGACAACCGATTTCCACACAACTCCTCGGTCACAGGCACCACTTTCAAACTTCCTCTTACATACTCTTTTCTTATTCTATCCCCCACAGCATTCTCATCTCAGCTGCATGTAACTGCTTTATCATTTTTGCGGTCCAATGTTCTGATCCATACAAGACAGCAGGTCTTACAAAGGTATTGTAGAAAGGATACAATTGGAGACTGTTAAGGTTAATGCGCAGCGGCAGCCCGTCAAATTCAAATGTTTAGGTTATTTGCAAATAATATGATATTGAAAAAAATTATGTGCGATCAACACAACCTTATACCAACCGCTAGTTCCTAAGGAAATCGGTCTTGACAAACAGACAGGCAGACAGACAAGCAGATCCCGTTTCAAAAGAGTACTCTTATTTATAAATATTTTTTTACACTTTTATCGGTAAGTGTACATCGTGATATAAGTGGCGTCATTATTCAATCAGCCTAATTAATCTTTTGACGCCTTATGCCTGTAACGTAACCATTCTATGCAATTGAAGACGTTTAGTTAGAAATTATCGCAATCATGACGTACGGAATAATATAAAGTCGTATATCAAATGAAATGACACCTTAACCCAACTCTGTAAGGTTTTATTTTGAATAGAATGACTTCAATATGAACAGTTAATTACGGTGAATCAGAAGCCATTTCTCTAATTAGGCTGGGAACTTCAAAATTGTGCAATAATAGTTTTCCCTGGTAATAAAATAGCTATTAAAAGTAAGATTTATGTGCGCAAGGAGCAGTTCCAAGAAATTTCTATTTTGTAATTACTTAAAACATTTTGGTCTTAAGTCGTTTTAATTTTATGATTGTAAGTAGTTAATAGTGGATCATAAATTTTTATATTGTACACACGCCATTTTTCGATTGTAACTTCATTATTTTTTATAGATTCCATTTGCACTTTCAAAACATTATAACACTTGCTCGCTCATAATTCCGTTTTTTTGCTTTCCGAGGTCAGTCTGTGGATGGGTGACCGTTCGTAACATTAACAAACAAATAAAAAAAACACTCGAAAAGCACGTTAAGCCGTTGGTATCGGCTATTATTTGCATATCTTTGATAGTCGTTACGGGTAGCCAGAAGCTCGAAAGTCTGATAACCAGTCTTACGAAGGGGTATCGTGTTGCCCAGTTACTTGGTTGTGGAGGTTAGATAGGCAGTCGCTCCATAAAATACTGGTATTCAGCTGCATCCGGATGGACAGGAAGCCGACCCCAACATGGTTGGGAAAGGCTAGGCTGATAAGGCAGATATTGATGAAATGTATATCTTTAACCACTGTTATACATAGCATTAAGTCTATAAGTATACAGGGTGGAAGGGATATTGGCGAAAAATTTCTACTCTGGGGCTACAGAATCATTTTCGGGGGTGATGGAAAGAAAAAACCGTAATGTGGTCAGTTGTTATTTAATCTGTGGTCAATAAGAGCTACGGTGAAACTATAAAGTTTGGTATTTTTCGTCGGATTCTCTAGGCACAGGATTTATACCAATATCAGGCAAAGGTCTCACAAAAGTTGAACGAACAAATATATTCAACATTGTGGAAACTATTCCGCGAAAAGTTAGACAGAGGTGCACTTAATAGTACACACACATTTCGCCAGTAATGTTTAAGTCCCATTCAATAGGGGGCGAGTCTCTTACCAATCAAAAATCCAAAATCAATCGTTCACGAATCCAGACCCCGGGCTGCTAATTAGTAACTCAAATAGCCAATTACACTTTGACCTTTTTTTTTTTTTTTTACTTAACGACCCGGAAAACGACCCCAGGAACTCATACTCAGCAGTAGCGCTTGCGGTTTCGAGAGCAACGAGGCAGACATCATAGGCGGTGGCGAATTGGAAATTGTATTTTAATAATAATGTATTATTCATTAAATGTAATTCGAGGGAAATACTCTTGTCATTCGTTGTAATATCAAGTCAACGCTCTGAGATCAGAGAAGTTCCCTATATATATCCAATAAACAGCCTACACTTAGGGATCTGTATTACAAAATGTAATTAGTTTTTCGAGGAACACATAACCTTATTTCAGTCAAGTTTACCCACCTAAACCCGGAAGCGTACCCTACCCTATAAAATACAATTAATTATTAATAATTTGTCATTAAAAATTATTAAATTCAACCCAATAATTACCCTGAAAGTGAGCTTAAACAGCCTACATGATTAAAAATGCCACTGAAGCACGCGACTGGTACACGACTGCGATTGTTCGACTGCTATCGGTCGCATGCTCCTGCTTGCGTGCTAATTAAGAGTACCATAAAACTCTCAAATGGGTATGACGTCACGAAACAATCGTTAAAAGTTGTAATTAAAAATAAGTCGTTAAGTGAACGGTTCAAACTTTTCATAGGTCATATTTATTTACTTTCGTAATAATGATTTTTTTGGTAAAAACTATGTTTTTATTTGCATTTTATTTAATTTTTTTTTATTTGCTAAATCTTGTTAAACGTCTTATGTATTAAGTTAGTTCGCCTTTGGTCACACGATTCGAGGAATCTGAAGTAAAAATATCCTCAATATTTAGGTACGGTGGTGGAAGTGAACCAATTTTCAGACTTTACAGAGAAAAACTTAAATACTCGAGCTTTTACTGAGAAATTTCTATAAGTAGGCGGTTCGTATATGGCCATGCACTTGAAGGTATTATTAAAGTAAGTAAATATTTTTATCTTTAAGGTGAATATTGTGATGTCATGTTGAAAATGTCATGATGGCCCAGTGGTTTAGGCCTCGCCTCTTGTGCACGAGGTTGTGGGTTCAAATCTAGGCAAGTACCAATGTGAGTTTTTCAATTCATATGTACTTTCTAAGTTTATCTTGGACATCATTGACATCGGTGAAGGAAAACATCGTGTGGAAACCTGGACTTATATAATTAATATAAGTCTGAAATCGCCAACCCGTCTTGAGCTAGCGTGGCGATTAATGCTCGTGCCTTCTCTGTATGAGAAGAGGCCTTTGCCCTGCAGTGGGACAGTAATAGGCTGGTACTGGATACTGGAGGTGAATATCATTTGCAATAAACAGAATATTTCAAATGTTACAAAACGTGCGCTTTCTTGATTTGTTTAAATACGCATCACGTCGTCTGTTCAGTTTGAACTCAACTAACTAGACTAACAAACTAACTAGATGTGGCAACTGCTTATCTGACCTCCATAACCCAGTAACTGACCAACACGATATCCCTTTACAAGACCGGTTGTCAAACTTTAGAGCTTCTAACTATCAAACTTTTGACGACACGATTGGCGCAGTGGTTGAGCCATCGGCTGCTGTGCCGCGTGTTGTGGGTTCGATCCCCGCACGGAACAAATATTTGTATGACCTACAGGTAGTTGTTCCGGGTCTGGCTGTTTGTGTATGTGAGTTTAAATGTTTGTAAACGCACCCACGATACAGGAGAAATTCCTAGTGTGGGGCAACGTTTTATTTAAAAAAAAAAAAAAAAAAAAAAACAACTGTCAAAGATCTACCAACGGCTTAACGTGCATACCAAGTTACGGAGGGATCTCACTATATTATAGATGGTAGCCCACCCACAGACTGACCTTAGCAAGCTTAGATTAACGTACTATCGACCCCTGCGGCTCTTATTATTTAACGACGATCGAGTTAAGTTTCAAAATTATTTTTACATCCACGAAAATAGATTTTAAGATCATAATAACTATGTAGTTTATTATTCTGTCTCATTTTCAGGGATTCAGGCCTGATATAGAGCTTGGAATAATTATTTAGTAAAACAACATTTATTTTAATTTATCTTTCTTATTTTTTTTATCGTGTTACTTTGATCATTTTATATAAGACATTATGTCTGTATCACACACAAAATTCAAAATGGCTGACTTAAAACATTATTGTTCGAAGTCAGCCATCTTGAATTTTACGTCAAACTTGAAGTCCAATTTATATTATCAACTTTAAACTCTCTAAGTACATAATATTTGATGTTGTGCTCATATAAGCGTAGTTTATGAGTGGTCGAGGTGGCGTGCAACACAATTTCATTACTGACTCCTTTACGGTGTCGTTAAGTCATAATACGAGGTACTGCAAACATTACTCGTTAGTAGAGACTCTGTAGTGTTTCAGAGAAAACTCCTTTGTGCGTCAGTAAAGAGAAAAGTTCAATCAGGTAAGTTAACATTAGCCTGTCAAGTATGGCACTTGGATCATGGTAAACGACTAATGTTAACTATGTAGTTACCATTGTAGCATAATGTTGTAGTAACTGGTAACCACGTTATTTTTTACACATTTTGCATGAAATGGTGGCAGGTAACAATTTGCGATTGATTCCCATGTCCCCCTTAAACATAAAATAAATAATTGATTTATAAATGTATGGTAAAACCTGGTGCTTCTTATGGAAAAGGTTATCCATAACAGGATGAATGATAATCAGTTGCAT
Organism: Phlogophora meticulosa; assembly: GCA_905147745.2. NCBI lineage: Eukaryota > Metazoa > Arthropoda > Insecta > Lepidoptera > Noctuidae > Phlogophora > Phlogophora meticulosa. Next base: position 15,603,940 of record LR990523.1, read on the forward strand.
GCGGTTGTGATGAGCATGCGGATGGGATATCGTGTGCACTATTTTTAGTTATTATGTAATATATATTTATAGTATTTTTAAGTTTTATTTAATATAGTATTGTATATGTTTATATGGGCCTCGATGCCTGAAATAAATGGATAAATAAATAAAAATATGCTACTGGACATGTAATTCAATTCAAGAAATTTTGATGAATTTCTATTAAGATTAATTCTATACCTAAGCAAAACCAAAGCAATATTTGTACGCCGTAAAGGCCAAACATGACTGAACAAAAATTTTATCACTGTCAACCTACATGCCATGTTATGTAACTCATGTTTCCACAAATAAATATATCTATCTATCTATCTATGTGTGTATAGGGCTACGCGAATGGATAGAACTGAGAAGAAGAAATGAGTATGTAATAGGAAGTCTGAAAGTGGCGCAGGTGACTGAGAAGTTGTGTGAAAATCGTTTATTAATACGAATAAGGACTATTTTGTGAAAGGTATGAATGTGGAGGGCTACACAAGAGTCGAGGACTACCAGAGGATGAATTATATGTCTAAGACAGAGATAACCATTGAGATGACGGCAAATAGAGTATGGAAGAAGACATGCTGCGCCAACCCCAAATAAGTTGTTTGTTTTGTTTTGTTTTGTTTTTTTTTGTTTGTTCTACTCCTTTTGCTTCGTTTACGTTCAGTTACCTAGTTATTAGTCAAACGAAATTAGTTTCACGTACGTAATGTAGAGGCGCTGTTTCAACCTTAGTAGAAATTGTTGATGTTTTCAGTTGGTTAAACTTCTCGCAAGAAGCTTCTGCTTCTGTTTACACACGCACGCCGGTTGCGAAAACTAAAGATAACCGAGAAAGGCGGTGTATGACTTACTAGGGTGTCCCCTCCCAGCGTTTCCTCTAACACCTGGATGACCTACGATATCATCATGAAATCAACTACCAACTGACTAGCCATCCAATGATGAGAGGAGCGCTTGGTGCATGCATTGGTTAGTAGTAGTACCAGCCTATTACTGTCCCACTGCAGGGCAAAGGCCTCTTTTCATACAGAGAAGGCACGAGCATTAATCACCTCGCTTGCTCAAGACGGGTTGGCAATTTCAGACTTAAATTAATTATATTAATTGTATATATAATTATAACTCACATTGGTACTTGCCCAGGTTTGAACCCAAAGCCTCGTGCACAAGAGACTAAGCCTAAACCACCTAGAATGTCATGATGCATTGGTTGCCTAAGAACATATATCTTTGTAAACTGGATCACCGAAATGGGGTTCAAAATTAATTCGGTACAAAACTATTACTCAATGTGAACGGAACTCGACAGCTTCCCTAGTGTTATAAACTAGCGGTCAGTATCGCCCCACTGTTTACCGCCGCAATATATTTAATCGTGGCTCCTATTAAACCAGGCCTTTCAATTATGAGTGTAGTAAACCTAACAACTAAAGTAAGTTAGTATAGGCCGTATAAGTTTTATTGATACTTTCATTATTTTCTTTGTATTTTAGGACTTTAAACACTGATAGAGAAGCTTGAGGTTCACTAAAAAAAACACGCACGGGTTTATCGAAGGTGAAACTACGCTTGCCGAGGTCAGTCTGTGGATGGGTGACTGTTCGTAACGTATCAAGACTCCTCCGTGGAAATACGTTAAGCCGTTGGTCACGGCTGTCATTTGTAGATATTTGACTGTTGTTACGGGTAGTAAGAAGCACAAAAGTCTGACAACCAGCCTTATCAAGGAGTATCGTATTGCCCAGTTTCTGGGTTGTGGAGGTCAGATAGGCAGTCGCTCCATGTAAAATACTGGTATTAAGCTGGATCCCGTTAGACTGGAAGCCGACCCAAAACATAGCTGGGAAAAGGCTTGACAGATGATGATGATGAAACACTGATAAAGAAATTGGTTCACTTCTACCTCCGGTTTAGCAATAATATTTGGCATATTACGTAATCCAGTAATAATACCAACCTGTTTTTACTTTCTGAAATAATCTTAGACATCACTGACTTTGGACAAAGATAAAACAAATAAAATGCACACCCGCCTTGAGCAATGTGGTGATTAATCCTCGTGCCTTCTTTGTATGAGAAGATGTCTTTGTACATCTAATACATATGTATTTATATATAGTCTGAATCTTGGAAACGGCTCCAACGATTTTCATGAATTTTAGTATGCAGGGGTTTTCGGGGGCGATAAATCGATGTACCTAGATTTCACTTTAAGAAAACTTCGTTTTATCCGAGCAAAGCTCGGTCATCCAGGTTTTTTGTATTGATACAGATAAGTCTCTCTCGTCTAGGGTTGCGAACACAACTGCTGAACATGCGGTCTTGGGGTTCGATTCTCTCATCTTTGATCGATCTGGAATTTCTCATTAACAGCCCGGAGTCTTAATTCGTGCCGGCTGATAGGTATACACTCCCTATTACATGAGATTTAAACAAAACTGGTGAAAAGTGAGTGTACTACAGGCACACGGCTGCCTAACCCTTCTGGAAATAGAGGCGAGATATTATTCTTTGTAAAATTTTAAAATATTTTACAGCTATGTTTTCAGATTAAACATTGAGCTTTTATTTTAAAAGTTGGTTTATTTCGTATAAAAGTAATGTAGTAACTAACGCAATTAAGAAGAGTACTATGTTCTAATTAAAGTGAAGTCAGAAACAGCCCTTAAACGCATCTAGTTACATTAGCTCTAATTATGATGACCGTCTGACCTCCACTTTTGCCACTTTCAAGTTTGTAGGTATATTAAAAAAGTTTCTGAGTGAGGTGCTTTACAAATATATGTAATCTATATCAACATACATATACACATTGAAGTGACTGTTTGTAATATCTAAAGAACAGCTTTTTACGAAATACATTTGAAAGAAAGAAAGAAAAAAAATTCAACAGAACCATCATTATCAAAAACAAGTTGGTATTGGATCTAAAACATGAAATAAAATATAATTACAACAAAAACATAACTACAACCAACAGCAACATCACATCATTACAACATTCCCCTCAAGGAAGGGGTAAGAAAATATCAGTACTACATCCACATTCCCACTTATGTGTGATAAGATAAGATAAATCCACGAAAAACACCAAAAAAGATCTAAAGCTTTCATAAACCTATTTCAATTAATAACAAAATAAATCTGAAACATCTCCCGTCTTCAATTTCAGGTTCAATTTCCGAATGAAAAGTGTTCCTGACTCCATCTCTTTGACAAACTCACAATGGAGGACAAATTCTGCGTTGTCCATAATTTATATTAACTTAAAGAGCAGTTATATTAATATTATCATTTCTAGGGAATACTTTGGTACAGATATTATTATTATCTGCTTCGCGGAAATGAGTTTCTGGTATTGTTTTTAGATCATTTATATTTACCGTTTATAGTGACAAGTTTATGCGTCATTTATAAATATACTTTTACAATATAAACATAACATCACACCTGTATTTCCTGAAGGGTAGGTAAGGGCAGAGGTGCACTAATAGAAACACCCACATTTTGCCAGTTATGTTTAAGTCCCATGTAATAGGGGGCGAGCCTTTTGCCATTAACTGGACACAATCCAGATTCCGGGCTGCTAAGTTTTTCTTTGTAGGTATTTATTTGTGGAAGAGAAATAAATGTATTTATTTTTTAATGAGGAAATTCCTATTACTCAAAAATATTTGGCCCGACCTGGGAATCGAACCCAGGACCTCACTCTTAGCAGTCGCACTTGGGACCACAAGACAAACGAGGCAGTCACACACACGCAATACACTTTTAATAATACATTATCGTAGCGACAGCCCGCGTAATTCTAATTATCTTAGGTTTTTTGGAAACCTGCAGCTCAGTATCAGGTAATATTATAATATACTCGTATGAAGGCTGCCCTAAACTTACATAATATGTAAGCTCAGCTCAGCCCTGAATCCATCTTGCTACTTAGGTATGTAGTTAGTCCAAACACGGTTATTTAAATCAACCGTCAAGGAAACTTTAATTAAATAATCCTACAATTGCGTAATCACTAATATTCTGATCAACACATCACTTTAAAATACACTACGTTTAAGGCGATCGATAGCGATTTGTCGAAAACGTGGTGCGCTGGCGCCCGCTCTCCAAGAAGGGAATCATAAGATGGCCGCCCCGCTACCATCGACTCGACGCTCCGCTAGTGACGTTGACATCCTGTCACTTTTGACAATGCCATACTAATGTGCGCCAACATATATGTTATTGAAAAATGTTATTCGCGACCGTAACAAACATACATTCTAGAAATATAGTAATTAAAATAACGATTAAACAACTCTCTGAATTAAAATTGCAAATGCCACGATTTAATGAAATAGGCATTCATTCGCACAATTTGAATTAAAAAAATCGTATTATTATTTCAGTTATTAATACTTCATGAAATACACATTTGTGACTTTTCACCTACTGAGTTGCAAATTGCAATAAACATATAAAGTTTTATGTTTCGCGAGCTGCCACCACGCATTCATCTTTAGGAGCTCTAATAGCTGTAGAAGACGTCGTCAGAAAAGGCCGATAAACTTTTCCACAGACATCATAAACTAAAAATGTTAGACATATGGAGCCACCGTAGAAACCAACTTCTAACTATCCAGATGAAGTCATCCGTTGAACAGCTGCCTTTACCTAAAATATAGCTTACGTAAACAATCAGAACCAAATAATACAATACCAAGATAAACCCGGCCATTCATCATGCGACTGAGCCGCACCTCAGCCATCCACACAATAGTTGCAGCAACCAGTCGCAGTCGCTAACAATGCTTGCGGAATGTTAATTGCTGTCGTTTGTCGCAAGACACTGATAAATGTTGACGCTTGTCACTTGGAGATTTGGGTTCGACGCACTGGGTTGGACAAACGTTGCGGTTTTAATGATTACTTTTTAGAACTGTCAAAGATTGTCAACTGTCAAAGTTTTTTTTTGTTTTTTTTTTAACTCCAACAATTTTATTATTTCAAGTTCTTATAAGAAAAATAATGTCAAGATAACTTGATTAATTTGTAGCTGAAATGTGTGTTAAAAAATCAGACATTGTATGGTATATGTTAACGCATTATAAAGGGCCTTAAATAGATAGGTACAAACAATCTAAACACCATAAAATTACTATTATTTATTAATACTAGCCCGAACAGTCCCACTGCTGGACAAAGGCGTCCCTCTATTCCTTCCGTCAGTTGCGATTCCGCGCCTCCTCTTTACAATTCTTAAGGAAGACAAATCAATAAAACGATAAATAAATTAGTAAAATGCTTTGTTCTCGTTTTGTAAAAACATAATGAATATTCTTCCAATATAAAATATCAAACACATAATTACCGAGTTCAAAAGCTAGTGTTGAAGGTAATATTAGTAAATTCCTTTTTTAATTCTTCATTAGAGAAAAAAAAATATTTTTACGTTACTTAGTTAGGTTACAGTACATTGCCCTCTTTCCTCACTGATAAGGGCAGGTACTCAACAATATTTTATTATGATAAGGTCAGGTAGATACTATTTATAAAGCGTTTATAAACAAATATAGTAATTGAAGGTCGGGTTAACCACCGGACCAATTTAATCCGTTACGAAAATTGGTTATTTTGAAACTAACAAAAGTAGTAAGTTCATTCATACGCCTTTCACCTTAAGGTCAGCAAAGGTGACCAGAAAATCAAAATGGGGTGACTTTATTTTTCCTATAGTACTCTATTATAATACTGCCTCATTCATCTAGTGATTGCAAGCACTAATGCTGAGCATGAGGTCCTGAGATCGATTCCCGAAACGGGCTAAGTGTTACTAGGTATTCCTATCTAGAATTTCTCAGTACCAGCCTGTAGTCTAGATTAATTCCCGGTAGATGGCAATAGGCTCACACCTTACACACAAAAGACTTAATTAAACATAACAGGCGAAATGTGTGTATACTATAGGTGCTCCTCAGCGTAACCTTTCTGAGAATACAACCGAGAGGATAATATCGTTAGAGTGTTCTCTGAGTAACTCTTAGACCAAAACAGGCGTGATGATAACACGATTCATTATTATATATAATACTAGCTGACCCAGAAAACGTTGTTTTGCCATATAAAATTTTTGGGGTGGACTACCCTTATCACTTAGGGTGATGAAAAATAAATGTTGGCTGATTCTCAGACCTGCCCGATATGCTCACAAAATTTCATAAGAATCGGTCAAGCCGTTTCGGAGGAGTATGGGAACGAACATTGTGACACGAGAATTTTATATATAAGAAGATGTAGTTATTATTCAGGTCAAGTCCATTATTTTTTGGTTGTACTTTTATACTTGTTAGTTTTAGTTTTTGTCGTTTATATTTCCTGTGTTACAAAGAAATGTTATTCGGTTTTTCCTTTTTTTTCTATTTGGTTATTTACGCCCATATAAACTGCAGCGTTAAAAACACCGAGTGCGTGCAACATGCCGCGATATTGTCTCAAATATAATCTTGTGAATAGAGCAAGATTCACCACAACGTCTTGCAGGCATCTCTACAATTTGATGGAGCGGGCGAGAAGATATTTTTAATAGAGTTAGCCTCCCAGTGGGATATATTGAAGTAATTTCACAGTTTTATTGTTGTTTGACGAAATTTTGTTGAAATAAAAGTAAGAGATTGCGCCGAGACAGCGGGTTTATTGTAGAGTTTGGAAGTTTTGTGTGTTGTGTTCTTTTTCTTTTGAGATGTGAGACACAGAAATTTGAGGTTGTAGAGGTGTTTTATAATTTGTATTTTGGTTGTTTTACCTGACAAGTTAAATAAAATAACTACAGAGGGGAAATTCTCGTATTTTTAATGACGTTTGCATTCTAATCACAGTCTGAATCTGTCCAAAATACGTTTGATTTCCTCTATTTTTTCGACAAGACTTTGACATTGATTGTCGCTGATACGAGATTGCGACTATTTTTGAACGGTTTTGCTTACGAGAATTTGCCTTCTGGAATCATTGTATAATTTTACAAAATCGGGAACGCGGCAACCTTTTTTCTTCCTCCTTTTGATAATCACCTGTATATTAATTAGAATTGCTGGATAGTAACGCAACGCTTACCGGTGTCAAACATCGGCTATTATGTCATGGTGTATCCTTCTGTAGTACAGCAGGAGGCCTTCTAGTCATTAGCAACCTTGCCAGAGAGTTTGGGTGCTCGAGTAAGGAGTAAGCTTGCAAGGCACGTATATTTTTCTAACCACGCAACGAAATTATTCACAAAAGAACAGCGGAGGTTCTTTCCTGATTCATTTCGTTGCAGGATCCAATACAGTTGAATCGTTTCTCCGGGACTTATTGGCCTCCATGCCTCAGAAAGCACGTTAGACCGTTGGTCCTTGCTGTCATTTGTAGATCTTTGATAGTGGTAGCATGCGTATTGTGTTGCCCAGTAACTGGGTAGTGTAGGTCAAATAGGCAGCCGCTCTATGTAAAATACTAATATTTAGCGGTTAGATTTGAAGACTACCACAAAATAATTTGAAAACGGCTAGGCAGATGTTATAACATTAGAAACCTTGTTTTTATAAAAAGACGTCCAAAAATAATAAAAATTTGACCACCTTCAATAAGTCTGATTTCAGAATGTATAATGTATTGTAAAACAAAATATGACAATTAGGGGAGGAACAAGTGACTCTCAGCTTCGTTAAACTACTCATTACACCCTGAAGTAGGCACCCTAAGTATATCACTCCCACGCACCCTAATGTGTAAAGGCTAGTTCTAAATATAGAACAAAAGTAATGTGTCTGGATTTGACATCGTTAGTGCCAGAATCTGTGATTATTAAAGGTCACGTAGCAGTATTATTATCAAGCTGGATAATGGAGCCGTAGGATTCAATTATGCTAAAAGTGTTAACTGTGGATTTTTGGTAAGTTAAGCATTATTGACTCCTTGAAAACATGTCAGGATCACCATGGTGCATTTAGAGCTGTTATTTTATTATTATTTTAAATATTGAAAAAAATAACAATTTATTTTAAGAAATTAAAATTTCATTTTAAGAAATCAAAATCTAGTTTTAAAAATAAATTAAAAAAATAAATACATTATTTATTCGAATTTGTTCAATTTGTGGATTCGATAAAATATTTTTTGCTTTTTAAAGCTCACTTCATGGGGAAGGTATTTAACATCACAGTACGATCCTTGGAAGCGGAAATAACCGCTGGGTACAGCTTGTAACCAAATATTTTTTGTGCGCTTACATTTAGACTGCATTATTCTTGTTATATTCTCAATGAACCTTACTTTTATATCGCACGTTAAGCGAGATGCAAAAAACAAAAATATTCACTCTCGTCTGTCCACATATTTATTTTATAAACCACTACAATGTATGGCCACCACCATATTAATACGTCTCAGACCTTAACCCTCCACGGAGCATTAACTATGAAACTGCTACAGCATCCAACATAGTTCGACATAATGTAGCATGTAACACGCTGACGAGATAATGTCCCCGCAAGGGAACTTTTTCACTGCTTTTTACATAAAGACCAAAGTGTAGTCGGAAACTTTTTAGAATACTGACCCGGGAGACGGGACCGATTTTGTGGAAAAAGTTAAGCTTTGGCAGGACCTAGGTCTTTTTATAAAGAGTTTTAATGTATAGATATGATCGTTACTTTGCGTGCTAATATATGTATCTATGTATGTCCAATTTTAATTTAAATATTTATATATACGCAATTGCCATTAATTAACCGAATCTGATATATTTGGAACAAAAGCAATTCATCGAATGTGTGGTGCGCTCGCCGTGGACGTTACTGGAATGATCCCTCGTTCAACATGGCCGCGCTGACCATCATTCCGAGGCTTCGCCAGACTGACAGCAGTCAAATCTCGTTCCGACCTCTTTATCTATGCTTCGTCATATATTTTATGAGTCCAGTATGTGTTCAAATAATTATGTATTGTATATTTGTATGTCTATTTAGTATACCACAACCTTCCAATATATCTTTCTCCTTCTACATCAAGCCTATCCAAATACTGTCTTTTAGATATCGCTTTAAGAGATAAGGCCGCTCATTGTAACACCCGATGTAACTCTTAAAGTTAGTATTTGTAATTTCTTATGGTGTACATTATAGAGTAGGAATTCTATTATAATGTTTGGCGAAAAGTGTAAACTATAGGTGCACTTCTGCCTAACCGTTCGGTAAATATAGGCGTGATGTTATGTGAAATGATTGGTCTTTCCATGAATAGCTGGGCCACATGGTTTTTCAAACGAATGTAAAATTAAGTCCTGAAAGCAGATGAGTTTTTTTTGTGATTGTGTAACTTTTTAATTAACACATTGATTACTACACCTTTACAGTAATTGAAAACACGAGATAAATCGTGACCCCTTAATTGTAACATGCTTTATTTTTAGTATTCGTCAAGTTACTTTTCAAAGAGCTCGTTCCTCGTAAGCATTTGTATATTATTATTTTGTGCCTTTTCTACCCTATATCAAGGGCCAGAAAATCATCAACCTAACCAAATTGAGCGTTGAGGCATCGTAAGAACCATTTGCAATACTTCACTACTACTACTACTTGCTTCAAAGCCAAACAAATGAATGTTGCAAGCGAGAATCAACATCGCGACACTCTTAAATAAAGTGCTTTGTATATTATCAAAAGTTGAAGTCAAGTTCAGCATTAGAAGTAAGATACCTATGTACTGATTAATAATTTATTTTGTTTTGTTTAACAAGATAAGTGGTAGATGCACAATTTGCAGTATTTCTGGGAAATCGTACCTACTTCTGACATGGAGTTTGTACAAGAGCAATCTCAACCGAGTCTCGTTTCTGTCATTAATAGAGACAGTCTACCAACAGTCAACAGATGGTAGTTTAGAACCATTTTGTTCTGCTCCTGCAAGTAATAGGAGGGAAGCTAATTCATACCACGATCCTGGTGTTGTTTGTTCCTAAGCTAAGATCCCACATAGTTTTGTCTTTAATGTTATGATAATACACGAAGTCTATACCAATCTACAGTTAACATTTATCCATTTATCTCCACAGATCAGAGTCTATCATTCATCCAAAGAGATTGTGACATAATCCACCCAGCGTATCCATCATTTTACATGTCCGTGCAAAAAAACACAACAAAAAAAAATGTGTCCCAAAAATATTGGTAGGTACATTTATTTTCGTTCCGACTCCTGTCCCAAATGTTTTATGTAATACCGTCAAAGGGTTGGGACATCCAAACTCCTCGGTTCACGACTGTACAACGGAACTCCATTACTTGGCCCACCTTGGTCCCTGCCGTCCCTGGACCTTTTTAGGAGATTAATAGCCATAAAGCATTATTTTTCACGTCAACCTTTTTAGGCAAATATTTTGATTAAAAATGCTGATTCTCTGTTAATGGGTGGTGTACTTACGAGTTGGGTTAGGTGGGCTTACTAATTATTTTGTGCGCGATATTAAAGTGTAGGTAGTGAGGTTCTTCTAAGTTATTTTACGTACAGAGGCCAGCAAACTAACAAAGAAATTTGGGTAGATTGTATATCTACCCAAATTTCTTTGTTAGTTTTTCAACATTATTACAAAAGCGTAAGGTTCACCTTCAATTGGGAAAAATGACATTTTATAATAGCTTCATGTCTGTGCATCATATGGGAGAAAATGTACTGGGTTGTGGAGGTCAGATAGGCAGTCACTTCATATAATATAACGGCAGAGAGGCTCGTGGCTAAATAGTAACAGCCGCATGGACCCATTAAGGTTAATCTATGCTTTCCGAGGTCGGTCTGTGGACGGGTGACTATTCATTACATACCAAAACCCTACCGTGCCTCGAAAAGAACGATAAGCCTTTGGTAACGACTAATTCAATTAATCTAGTAGATCTTTGACACTCGATCTAACAGTCAGAAGAACACAAGTCTGACAACCAACCAGCCTTACCAAGGGGTATCGTGTTCCCAGTTACTGCGTTCTGGAGGTGAAAAAGATAGTATCTCCGTGTGAAGTACTGGTATTGGATTAACACCCAACCTCAGGTTTATTAGGAAAAGGCTAGACTGATTAAAAAAACAAAATATATAACATAAATTAATCACAGTTTAAAGTTGAGTTGTATCCTTAAGGGGAGATTATGTTAAGAAATCGTTTTATGATTTCGCAATTTCTTGAGCTACCATTTTATATTAATACTCCTTTTCAGGGAGATTTCTCGCCAGCTAGCCGACCATCCGCGTGATCAGCGCTGCCTCATTCTTTGTCCAAAGAAATCACATTGCCATTTAACTTGGTAATGCTAACAGTCTTCTGGGTAAGTTTCCAGATAACAGACGACCTATGTGGCACAGCGGGCGAAGGTCCGCCTGCGACGCAGGAGGTTGCGGGTCCGATTCCCGCCTTGGGACAAATGTTTGTACGATCTACAAAGATTTGTTTCGGGTTATAGGGATGTATAATAAAAAATATCTATCCATGTATGTATTGTATTAAGTATATCAGTCATCTAGTACCCATAACACAAGCTCTGCTTAGCTTGGGGCTAGATGATGCTGTGTGGATTGTCCAGCATTATTTATTAATAAAACAGCATTTTCAAATTCTAATTATTAATTTAAAAAACAAAGGTGCAACATAGTACAATTCAATGTCAGGATCGCTAAAACTCGTTTAACCTAATAGGCATACTCATCACGTTACGTTACGAGACGCGAGACTAAACGGACGTGTGTTTGTTTTATTTATTACGTATAATGAAATAAACAATTACGAGAAATAAATATAATTATTTGCGCAGTCAGGATAATTGTAAAGTGTGTCGCGTGTGACTTGTAGGTTATTACCGACTTGTAGATTATTTTTACCGAAGTTGCAAGATGAACTAAATAATTTTATAAACAATAAATAAGTGTTTCTGGAGTATGTCTCAACCAGGATCGAGCCCGTTTGGTCGTAGCCAATTACTACGGCGAAGTCCTCCACCGACGCCTAATGAACCATTACCTAGTGGCCTAAACCCACCAGTACCCGAAGATAATGAATTGCCGAGTGAAGTTATCAGTACGCCGGAGATCCCGAAATGGTTAGGATCTATTGATACAATTTTGAACGAAGTCTGCACTATTGTCGGCGATGGGAAAATGAACTCAGACCAGAAGCTTCGTGTCTCCAATCTCTGCCGGAAGGTTTCAAGTGGGACTTCTCAGATGGCCGTTTTATACCAATCGTTGAAGCAGAAAACAATCCAGGCCCATGCCAATATCCAGCACTTACAGGTTCACCGGAACGTTGTGGACTCTCTCCAGCAGTTCAAAGAGGTCGTGGAATCAAAGCTGAATCCATCGGACAATACTTCTTATGCTAGTATGGTGAAGAAAGGTTCCGATAACTTCGTCCGTCCTGCAAATTTGAGATCAGTCGCCATCTATCCCAGCGATAAGACCCGAACGAGTGACGACACCAAGTCGCTTGTTCAAAAGATAATCTCCCCCGAACAACTTAAGCTTCATGTTCGTGGCCTGCGAAAAGTAAAAAATGGGGGCGTTCTGATTAGCACCGAAAACAAAGGCGATATTGACAAGCTAATGAATTCGGAAAAATTAGTGTCATCGGGCCTTACAATAGAAGAACCTTCTAAACGCCGCCCTAGGGTCGCCATCATTGGTGTTCCCGTCACCCTTACCGAGAAGGAGGTATTTGAATGTATTTACGAGCAGAACCTCTCAGATAAGTTGCCGAATGTAACTCGTGAGTCCTTCCTTGAGAGCATCAAATTAAGCCATAAATCGGGTAAGAAAGACCTTCCTACCTGTAACTACATCCTGGAACTACCTGCTAGCATAAGAAAAAATATTATAAATCAAAGCCGAATTTTTATAAATTGGACATCATGCCCTGTGAGAGATTTCACGATAGTCACCAGGTGCTTCAATTGCCAGCAGTTCGGACATGCAGCCAAGTTTTGCCGGGAAACTAGTCCTACTTGCAACCACTGTGGAGTGACTGGACACTCCTTCAAGGAATGCAGCAACAAATCCTCTCCCGCTCAATGTGCGACGTGCAATCGCTTCAAGAGGAAATGTGACCATCCAACTGGTGATGTAAGTTGCCCGGCGCGCAAATATGCAGAGATGAACTACATCAACTCAATAGATTATGACGGCGTCTAAGAGCGCCACCGAATTCTTTATTTAGCTAGCACATAAACAGGTAGTTTATCCTCTATTTATATTTCCACTTAGTTTGTAACTACCATGACAAAGCAGCTTTTTTGTGATTTAGATTGTTTTTCTGTGTCTGAATCTAAAATGTGTAATGTTGAGGACTGTAAGCACCTTCTTCCGTCTGGTGCAAAAACGTTAACCGTACTCACACAGAATATCCGCAGCATAAATCGAAACATGAACGGATTTGAAGTGTTACTACAGAATCTTGACATAAGCTGTGATATTATCGTCCTAACAGAATGTTGGTTGTCAAAACAGACAGTCAATTTACCACCACTTGACGGTTATTATTCTTATAAAACTGACAGAAACATAAACCAAAACGATGGATTAGTAGTTTATATCAAAAATAATTTACGGACAACAAAAGAAGAACCTATATTCCAAGATAGTAATTGCTTAATAATCAAAATTATCCCCGATTCGGTAGTCATGGCTATTTACAGGCCTCCATCTCAAAATATGGACAGATTTTTAGACTCGCTTGACACTAACCTAAAAAACATAACATCGTTTAAAAACATAATACTATTGGGCGATATAAATATTAACATTGCTTCGGGAAAAACCGATACACATGTACATAATTATCTGAATATTTGCTCATTTCATGGACTTTTGCCAGCTCACTTTCACCCCACGCATCAGAGTGGCTCATGTTTAGACCATATTATTTTAAAATCAAAAAATCCATCCAAAACATTGGTTACTAATTCTTCGCTTACCGATCATCAAGCCGTTTTACTAACATTACAAAATATACGTTCACCTAGAAAAAACTGCATGCGTAGCTACACTAAAGTCAATATGACAAACCTGGAAAATGACTTACGCGGTATTAATTTTGACCCGGTTTATAATTCAAACGATGCAAATATATCTTTGAAGTATTTCATAGATTCTCTACAATATGCAATATCGAAAAACACATTCACTAAGACAATACCTAGAAAGTATAGTTGTATTAAGCCCTGGATCACACCCGGACTCGTTCGTTGCATAAGACATATAGACAAACTTCACCTAAAATTGAAACTCGCACCTGATAATGAAATACTTTCTGTTATATATAAAAGGTATCGAAACTTCTGTAATAATCTTTTGAAAAAACTAAAAAATCAATATGATAAAAATGAATTACAGAAGGCGGGGAAAAATAGTAAACTTGTGTGGAAATTTATCAAAACTAATACATTTAGATCAAAAAATCACGAACCTCCGTATGATTTACTATCAACAGAATCAAACCCATCCGAAGCAATGAATAACGTAAACAAGTTTTTTGCTAACGCTGGTAAAAGCTTGGCTGAAAAATCTTTAAATTCTAGTAATTTTTGCCGTCAAAACCCGACTATGTCATCCTCTGCACTAAATTCTTTTGTTTTATTAGATACCGACGTTGACGAGGTAGTAAGCATGATAAATGGGTTAAAGGATGTTTGTGCTACTGGGTGGGATAACATACCTAATAATATACTAAAAAGATTTAAATTCATACTTGCACCTCCACTAACACATATTTTCCGGCTATGTTTATCTAAAGGAGTATTCCCCAAATTACTTAAAAAAGCGGTGGTCACACCTGTCTTCAAGTCTGGAGACAAAAGCTGTGTGAATAACTATAGACCTATTTCAGTGTTAACAGGCCTCTCTAAAATTATATAAAAAATCATTAACAAATGTTTGTACGATCTACAAATATTTGTTCCGGGTGTTCTGGGTATTTCCTATGTATAATAAAAAAATATCTATCTATGTAATGTATTGTATTAAGTATATCAGTCATCTAGTACCCATAACACAAGCTCAGCTTAGCTTGGGGCTAGATGATGCTGTGTGGATTGTCCAGCAATATTTATTATTTATTATTATTTATTAACAGCAGATTGATAAAATATCTGGAAGATAACAAACTACTTTCAGATAGTCAATTTGGTTTTAGGCCCAAAAGATCAACCAGCCAAGCGGTACACAAATTGACTAACTATGTTACTACCAATCTAGATAAGGGCATGCACACAATAGGGATCTTTCTAGATCTTGCCAAGGCCTTCGACACTATTTCATGTACTTTACTTTTGCACAAGCTTGAAACACTTGGGATAAGAGGAGTCCAACTTCAACTATTATCTGATTATCTTAGCGATCGTCAGCAATGTGTAAAAATAGATCATTATACAAGTTCTGAACTTAAAAATAGTGGTTTTGGAATTCCACAAGGTAGCATTTTGGGCCCTACGTTATTTTTAATCTATATAGATGCACTGTGCCGCCTGTCACTCCAAAATGGTGTCATAATGTCTTATGCGGATGACACCGCTCTATTGTTTTCAGCTAAATCAAGAGTTGAGGTCTATGAACATGCTCAGAATGGTTTTAACATTGTGTCTAATTGGCTTCATAATAATCTACTGACATTAAATGCAGATAAAACAAAATACATTTTATTTACAATGAGAAATACTAACATACCGCTTACTAATCTAAAAATTTACGCGCATAATTGCGGCACGTACGCTGACACCGCATGTTCCTGCTCCACTTTAGCAAAAGCTGACCACTTAAAATACCTAGGTGTCACTATTGATACTAATCTAAATTTCCGTAAACATATCGAGTTACTATGTACTAGAGTGCGCAAATTAATATATGTCTTTAAGAATTTACGGAACATAGCAGACTATAAACTCATTAAACAGGTTTATTTAGCTTTGTGTCAATCCATTCTTACATATTGCATAACTTCTTGGGGTGGGGCTGCAAAAACAATTCTACTCCCTCTAGAGCGTGCTCAAAGAGCAATTCTAAAGGTTGCTACCTTTCGCCCTTTTAGATTTCCTACGCACGAGCTCTACCAATCATGTAATATACTAACAGTACGGCAATTATTTATACTAAGTACAGTACTACACCAGCACACGGCACTTCCTTTTGACCCAGTACCTACCGACAAGAGAAGGAAGGACTTGGTTTGCATAAATCCTCAAACTAGTCATGCGTTTGCTAATCGATTTTTTGTGTTTTTAGGACCTTTTCTGTATAATAGGCTCAACAAGTTACTAGGCTTCTATAGTGTAAGCTATAAGAAATGTAGTATATTGTTAACAGAATATTTAGCGATACTCAATTACACAGACACAGAAAAACTTCTAGAAATTTTGTCATGATGATATATTATTCCCTCGTAAGTATTTTACTTTTGTAAATTTACATAGGTTTAGTTTTAGATATTAATGTACTAATAATTAGGTTTTTTTCTCATAGTTTTTTCTATAGATTATTTTATTTCAGTTTAACTTTAAATTTTAGTGCTTTCTTTAAATTAAATGTAAAGTGATGGCCTGAAACACAGGTTTGAATTAACCTAGATCGGGCGGGTCGCTATCTAACATTGTAATCTCGAACCATCATTACCGACTTGCACCTGTAATAAACATATTTTAGTTTTAGTTTAGTTTTAGTTAATTATACCATTGTTTTAGAAATAACACTACTGCACATAAATGTACATTTCTTTTTGTAATACTTTTATAAATAAATTATTCTTATTCATTTTGAATACATTGAATACTTATTTTAAACGCGAAGGAATACTTTGACGTCTCCAATGACCTAAGTATCATTATTTAGTATTCCTCCCTTTTTTTATTTTATTTTGGTTTAATAAATATGTGTGTTGTTACTTTTTTCACAAATATTTTGTTGTATTTTGAATAACTTTATACTAAGACTACTGCACTATGTATAAATACGTACTAGTAATTTGAATATACCAAAAATAGTCCAAAATGAATAGTTTCAGCAGAAACTCGCTTACTGTTACAATCCGGGTTTTATCAAAGGACGCTGAATTCTGCGTTGTCAAGCCACAACATACTGAGATAACTCTGTCCATTACAAAGCAGTTGCTGGGACATTGTACAAAGAAAATAGTTGACGGTCGAGGCGCCCTCTGGCGACGCCGTGATTCGCTTAGTCTGACTTGCATTTCAAGTAAGGGGATTTCGATTTACGTTTATTTGTGAAGAGAAAAGACATAGTGTACTCGTAATTTGATTGCATTTTGTTGCAAAGTAACCTCAACATCCTTTTAAAGAATACTTTCTAGCTTTCTATTTCAAACCTGTAACTTGCTTGGACATTTTAGTAGGTACCGTACCTTTTATCTCAGTCTACCGCACTTCTAAACATAGCTCTATTTAGATTCTCAGCCATCTGGCTCAAGTTTAAACTTTTATGATAAACCTACCAACAAAGGATAACTCATACATATTTCATTAGTTTTCTAAGCTGCAGAATTAAATTTCTCAAGTGAAATCGAGTGTAACATAACATACTCTAAAATTAAGCCGAAACAAGGCATAGCATTACAACTTGAAGCGGAACCTACGGAACTATGTTTACGGTCAATTTGTAACATGGGCTGGCACTAAGGGGCATCACGTCACGCTGGCTGACACAGGCACAAGTTAAATTGTGCGGCCGCGCTGCCGCTGTAAGCTCGTACGTACATTATGAGGAGGGTGTTCGCGTTGCTGTTGCCACGTTAGATTGCTGTCAAAGGAAGAACATTTATTTAGCACTGGCACGCAATGAGACTACACAATAAGTTGTTTAAAAAAATAAATAAGTTAAATATATGTTGATAATATGATACTAAAAAAAGAATTAAAAATTGTAATGAAGTGCTTTTTTTTTTACGCGAAGAACCGACAGCCGCTGGGGTAAACGTGTTCGTGAGTGGAGACCGCGACTCAGCAAACGTAGTGTGGGACTCCCCCTGACCAGGTGGGATGACGATCTGCGTAAGACTGCAGGCAGATCCTGGATGCCGCAAGCTGAAGACAGTGCGCTATGGCGCTCATTAGGAGAGGGCTATGTTCAGCAGTGGACTAGTATAGCCTGATGATGATGAAGATGATGACATAGTGACACTATACTGTACGTTGTTTTTTTTTAAATTAAATTATGTTAAAAATTATTCATAATAATATACTATCAAAATAAATAATAAATAATAATCAAGTGCTTTAATAGGCCCAGTTTAATGACGCTGGTAAAATAATCACACGCTGATGTTGAACATCGTCCTTGGTTCGGTTTCCAAGTTGATCCAGGTGTTATTGGGTTTTCCATCTACAATTTCTCGTAGAAATTTGGAGTCTGGATTCGTGCCTAATGGCAACTTGCTCGAATTGCTCCAAGAACTGCTCCAAGTAGGGGCCAGTGGTATCGTATGTCACGAATAAGTTTGTAGAAAGAACTTTATTTCTCCAGGTGACACTGAGAAAACGACGTTGTTCCGCAGACGAAAGCTATTCATGAGAATTTCTGTTAGCAAAAAAGATATCCTGCATTTTCGATTTCGCTTACAAAACATTCAACTATTAAGTGCTTTTGCAAAAATAACTTTAACTCGGACACATAAAGTTCAATTTACTTTACAACTTCAACAATATTCCAATAGTAATTACGAAATCGATTTAATTTACTTAAGAAAAATCTTAATATTTCTTTCAGTGGAAATAATAACATCAATTTTAAAATAGAATAGATTACATGCATTGTAGATATTGTATCATCACCATGATCATTTCAGCCAATAGACGTCCATTACTGCAAATAGGGCTCCCCCAAAAATTTCTACAGCGATCAGTCCTGTCCTGCCCTCATCCATCGGCTTCCTAAGATCTTCACAAGATCTGCGATCTTCTTCATAATGTACCTATACGTATACTTTCTTTCATTTCTTTCAGTAAAAAACGTTGCCCCACACTAAGTGTTTCTCTTGTGTCGTGGCTGCGTTTACAAACATTTAAAGTCACATACACGAACAGCCAGACCTGGAACAACAACCACGTCCAGCCACTGCGCCAGCGAGCCGTCCAATACTCCACTCAAAACAAGTGAACAATCAAAACAAAAACACGCTTCTAATCCCATGTCCTTAACGAGAATAAACAACAAGTAATAATTAAAGACACGGTACCTATGTCAAAATGATGACTGAAGCAAGTATAGCATAATATATTAAATTATCTCTCTGACCATATTATATGCTCAGCAATGTAACCGGCAAAATGTAATTGAGTTTTTAGTCATTTGCCATTTTACGTTGATGAAATGAATGAGTTGGGTTGTTTTAACTTGGAGGAATATTTAAATGATGCGCACGAACCTTTTTGGTCGTCTTATGAGAATACCTTTTACTTTCTGGTTTTAAAAATAAGTATTTGCACTCTTAAAGTTCATAGTAACTAATATTATAACTAGGCGATATAGTACCAAAGTACCAGCCTATTACTGTCCCACTGCAGGGCAAAGGCCTCTTCTCATACAGAGAAGGCACGAGTATTAATCACCACACTTGTTCAAGACGGGTTGGCGATTTCAGACTTATATTAATTATATAAGTCTAGGTTCTTCACGATGTTTTCCTTCACCGATGTCAGTGATGTCCAAGATAAACTTAGAACGTACATATGAATGCTCCTATGGGGTCCCATCAGGGTCTTCATCCCGATTTCGATCCGATCCGATCCCGACTAATACCGTTGGGCGTGGCCTCTCTGGGCTCTCCCAGGCTGATGTCCAGTGTACGTTTTTAAAAATGATAAATACTGATAGATCGTTTCATATCAAACATACATCACCATCTGCCTATCCTTTTCACAACTGTGTTGGGGTCGGCTTCCAGTCTAACTACATGCAGCTGAAAACTATTATTTTACACAGAGCGACTGCCTATCTGACCTCCACAACACAGTTATTGAGCAAACCGAGTTTGAACTAGTTGTCAGACTTTCGGGCTTCTGACTACATATAACGACTGTCAAAGATCCCGAAATGACAGGCGGGACCAACGTCTTAACATGCTTTCCGAGGCACGGAGGAGTCTCGATATGATACGAACGGTCACCCATCCACAGACTGAACACGGCAAGCGTAGCTTAACCTTCGATCCACCCGTGCAGCTGTTTCTATTTAGCATAAAATGATTGTTTATTCTAAATAAATAATGTATAAATGTTCCACAAAGCTTGGTATACCAAACAGACGTATCAGTAACAACAACTGAATCCCGTTAACTAAATACGTTATATTTATACGAATTACTGAACACTGCAGTTGGCAATTAATGAAATGGATAATAAGTATTAATTAGTTAGGTATCTAAAGTAATTTCTGGTTAAATTTAGCTTGTTGCTAGCGTGTTAAATGATATTTAATACGGTAAATTGGTTTCTCTAATCGCAAAAATATTTTGCTTCTTTGACTAATAAAAGTGATTTTACATGTCAAAAAAGCGATATTAACACCTTAACGGCCAAACAACGAGACACAATAGAAAATGCATTGTTCGTCGGTCAGTTGGCGTTCAATGTGTTACAAAAAAACAGAGAGGCGTAAGTCAATGTATGTGTGTCACATTGACTTACGCTTCTTTCCCATTGGCTAAGCAGAGACTACAGAACGACACCTACTACGATCCTTACATATTCCTTTTGCTTCGTTGTCATTCGTACACCTGTTCATACACGCACGCCGGTTGCGAGTACTACGCACCTGACCTTTCTGAAGAACATCACCAATAAGGTCAGTGTATGTCCTTCTAGGGTTTCAGCTCACGGCGTTTCCACTTACTTTACACCTTTGGTTAGTCGCTTTTGTTTGTTAGTTCTTTCATTTTTAAAACTAATAAGGTCATTATTTCCCCATCTGACTAATCTGCGAAAAAACACCAAAATAAACTCAGAGATCACAGTAACCTTTTAAATCCGGGCAATATCTTGATCAGATCAAAAGAATCATGCAGATTAGTGTCTACCATTGTATCTAGTTGAAAGAAACACACAGATATGAGAAGACCTGTCCTGACTGAACTGAACGCAGAACTTCAAATAATAAACTATTATTTAAAGTTCTGCTATTTTTTTCACCCAATCATCGCATCGCATCAGCATCGTGTACAGTAATTGGCTATTTTACTGACGTCCTTTTAAATAGAAATAATATGCTCGTCGCGTTATGCCAGCCTCGTTGGTCTAGCTGGAAGGTACTGCTGTTCTTGAGGTTCAGGGTTCGATTTTGGGGTCAAGCAAAGAATTTTAGGTTAAAGGCAATAGGCTGGCCCTCAATTACATAACTGGTGAAATGTGGGTGTACTATAAGTACCCCAGTTCCATTAGGTACCCCAGTAGGTACTAACTCTTTGTGAAATTCAGGTCACTCATGTAATATGTTGGATACAATTATGGAAATTTTCGTTAAGCCTAAATATAATCTATGCAGTGAACTGTATCAATTTTAGCTGGACGTGTATTCTAGTTACAAATCAAATAGTTCACTAGAACTAATACCGATACTGGCAACAAAATAGATATCATATTGTTATGTAGCAAGTGAGCGTTTTGGTGTTACATAGATTAGCGAAGTATTATAATTAAAAAAAACGAAATTGACAATGAGGTCAGGCAGTCAGGCTCCCTATAATATCTTTTTTCAGTACATTTATTGGCGTGAGAAATCTTTTTGAGATTGCAAGTGCGTTTTAGAGCGAGATTTAAGTGAATAATTTAATAAACCTATTTATTTAATGACAATGGATGTTGCTACAACGGGATTCCTATGAATTGTTTGTATAGAAGAAATTGAATATCATTTGTAATTACTAAAACTTACTTTATATTTAATTAAATATTCCTTTTGGAGTTTCTTGCGTAATACGTGGTGCGAAGAAAAAAACAAAAAAAAAACAAAATTATTCTTAAAAAAAACTGAGGGTATATGTTGCCACGTAAAGAATAGAACCAAATTCAATAGAAACTAGGTCGACCCAGGCAAACCTATTTGGACCTAAACATCGGCTTACGAAAGCGCTTATTCATGCAAAATTAATGTACCAAAATGAATTGGACGTAGGTGTCGGTGGAAATCTCGAGTGGCAACACATTACTCCATAAACATCATCCAAGTCGGTGCGGAGCGAGATTTATTGACGTTTCACGAAACGTGTGCGTAAGTCCAAAAGTTTAGAGGTAACCCTATGAGGTGGTGCAAGTGACGGCAGGATCGCGTTTTGGGATAGGCGACATCAGCAGGTTGCGTTGCGTCATGGTTTTGATCGAAGATAAAGGAAATTACTTGCGTAAATGAAACCAGTAAAGTTGCGTCATGCGTTTGAAATGAAAAGGCTCTGTGTTCTGCACAAATCAAATGATTGTGAAATCAAAATCGTCGTTTTTTGCAATTAAATAACTTAAACTTAACATACGACTATATTCCCAGAAGGGTATCTACCTAAGGCAGGTAGGAATACTTATGGTACACACCAACATTTCGCCAGTTATATTTAAGTCCCATGTAATAGGGGTCGAGTCGCAACCGGTCACAAATCTAGACTCCGGCTGTTACACTTCACCACCCACAAACCTCTTTCGACCACTGGACCAACGAGCCAGTCAGTTTTTACACTTATAAGTATCAAAATGATGGTCGTACCATAGATACATTAAGATATTTTTAACTCAGTATAAAGCTGACCCGGGCTTTGCATCCCGCTAACTTTTACACATTGGACCATCCACCTAAGGTCTTAAGGGGCCTCCATACATTATAGTTGCGTATAAACAGCGTCGGTTGCTGAAATTTTGAGTACTACATCACCGTTCGACGGGGTCATAATTTAATTTGTTTCGTGACGTCATGAGTGACGTATCTACATAATAAATTGTATGGAGATGAAGACTAATTTATGGACAAAGGGTGTTTTGTTATGCGCCATATTATACAATACGTTATTGCTATTATCTTAGGGATCATGATATCAAGGGTCGCTTGGTATTCTGTTTGATGGATGTGTGAAGGGTTCGGATGAATTTGATATAGGCTTATTGTTTTAAATGTGGCTATTTTATAGTGGCTTTTATTAGGGTGAGTTTTAGACAGAGTATGAAATAAAAACCGGCCAAATGCGAGTCAGATTCATACACGAAAGATTCTGTACCATCGTCCAAGATTTAAGGAATCAAGTTTCTTGTAGAAACCCTGTTTCTTTCTTCTTCTTTATTAAAAAAAATAAAACGTTGCTCCACTCTAGGAATTTCTCCTGTGTCATGGGTGCGTTTAAAAACATTCAAACTCACATACACAAAAAGCCAGACCCGGAACAACTACCTGTAGGTCAACAAAAGTACACAATGTGAAAACTTTAACTGTCTACCTATTATGGATCATAATATATAGCCCGCAGATGGACAGATGGATAGGAGTTACTTAGTAATAGGGTCCTTAGGCATAGCCTTTGCATACGTAACCCTAAAAATACGAACTATATTCCACGGACACCTGATGACATGTTGTCGTTCACATTTTTATTATATAATTCAATATGGCTCCATGACGTCACATCCGTCACTGAGTGACTGGCCGTATCTATCGATTATAAAACTCTTGTTTTTGCAGATCGAGGTTTTAGTCTGCGTGACGTCATCAGCTACTTAATATGTAAGTATAATATGCAATCTGTCAAAAAGGGTACTAAGTTTAAAAGGCCTAACTACAAACTTAGGTATTCTGTTCTATGTTACTGAAAGAAAACTTATTTTGTGTGGTTAATATGATTCAAATAGAGGTACTAATATAAATATTGAACTGCCTCGTAGGTCTAGTGGTCTTAATCGCGACTTCAGAGCGTGAGGTTCAATTCCCTGGTCGGGCACAGTGTTATTGAGATTTTCCAATACGAATTTTCTCATTAGCAGCCTCTAGATTAGTCTAGATTAGTCTAGATTTATGCCCGGTTGATGGCAACAGGCTCGCCCCCACTACATGGGACTTCAACATAACTGGCGAAATGTGAAAAGAAAGAAAGAATGAAAATAATTTATCGGTGACGTTCTTCATAAAGGTCAGATGCGTAGTACTCACAACTGGCGTGTGTGTATTACCAGATGTATGAACGTAAACAAAGAAACAGGAGAATGTAAGGAACGTAGCAAGTGGCGTTTTGTAGTTTCTGCTTACCCCCATGGGAAAAAGGCGTGGGTTTATGTATGTATTTAAGTATAATTTCATATAAATTTTACTGGCGAGCAACCCATAAGTAATGTATATCCGGACCTGTGTATCCGGGTATACGTTATGGTGATATGGTAAATATTAAGGGCTTGTGCGACAGTTCGAACAAGCCCTTAATATTTACCATCTTCGCCCCTATTCGGATGATATCGGTCGGGTCCGCTAGTTGCAAGATAGTTAGGGTCCCTACAAATTGATACATGTGGCGAAAGGTTACAAGTTGGGATCAACGCTGGGGAATTGGTCCAGATGATGATAAACTTGTTTCACCAGTTGTTACTTCCTACATTTTGAAGGACAATGTTGATTTATCTTCATTCGAACTTTGGTTGAATTTCGTTCAACAAATATGATAAATTTATGTGGAATGTGGAAATTTGTTCTTGCCTCGGAAAGCACATTAGGCCGTTGGTCCCGGCTGTCATTTGCAAATCTATAACAATCGTTATGGATAGTCAGAAGACCGAAAGTCTGACAAACAGTCTTACCAAGGGGTATCGTGTTGTACCTTACTGGGTTGTGGAGGTCAGATAGGCAGTCGCTCCATGTAAAATATTGATATTAAGCTGCATCCGGTTTGGCTGGAAGTCGACAAATGTTGGGAAAAGGTTTTGGCAGATAATGGTGATTGTATGTTCAATATTTCTCAAGCATACGTATACCATTTTTACTCACGCTTTTTTACTATGGCGCGGGCGGCAGAAACTACAGAAGATCACCTGCTATAATCCTTAGATACTCTTTTAGCTTCGTTACGTTCATGAATGTAGTCAAACACACACTTAGCCATTGTGTACTATTTCTAATGCTTTCAATAATTATAATAATTAATTTCTTTAAAATATAGGTATCTACGTATATATTCAACTTTTTTGTTTTAGATAAACTATTGGTACTAGCAAGACTGATATCATTGTTAGGTAGTAGGTACATTTAAAGCAATGGAAGTAGTCATTGATTAGTATAATTTTAGGAAACAGTATGTTAAATAACTATAGGAGTTCCTGTTAACCGCAATAGTATAGCTTCCATAAATGCAAAAATCTATCTATTACTGTTAAAAAAATAGAACGTTTTTTTGATTAAATTGATACGTAAAAGACTATGCGCACGCAGCGCACGCGCACTTGTCTTTCAAAGTGGAAGTACGCCAATGATGCGATTATTCATGAGTGATGGGCCACCTGTGTGTTGATGTAATTGATGCGCTACTATTTAGGTTTTAAACAATATGTTTAAAAATTATTGTTTGACTACTTATTTTTCGATGCTAATATTTTAATTTGAATCTATGAATGATATAGATTAACGAGTTATAAGATGTAACTCAGCAAACATGCCTGATGCAGTACAGAATTAGAAGGTCGAGGGTGGAGGGTAGTACAAAAACCATTGTTAACCTGGCAACACATACACATAACATTCACGACATTCCCTCGCTACAGGATAGAAACCGGTGAATATTCGGGGAATAGAAACAATGCCACAGTAGAAACACGTCCGTCAATAGCAGACATACGAGTACGTAACCAAAAGCCTTGAGGCCTCCGGAACTACGCCACGTGAGTTGACAGTCGTCTTCGACGGCTTGTCTATTAATTGTCTTCCCCTGTCATAGACAACCTAACGGTCACGTGATCTATAAATGTCAATAGTACAGCCTCCTCAGTTACAGTGTGCAGGTCAGGGTGGCGCAGCTTGTGTATTTATTTATTTTTAAGGCACGTCAACAACTTACTCATTTTTTATTTTATTTTGCTTTTTTTATATATGTATATAGTTTTATATTATAATTGCATATAATAAATTTAAGAATGCTTACTTACCAAAATATACATTAAAATTAAACCACAAACAGTTCTAGGTATAGTGAATTCGTCACTTGAAGGATAACTCAAAACACTGCACAACACTTGAAGGATAAAAAAATCAGATACCATGACAGAACTTAAGTTTTACTATACACAGATAATTGAAATTATGTACACAAAGCTGGTAGGAAATACTGAATTATTTAAAGTTTTGCTTGTCAAAGAAGCTTGCAATATAGTGATTAAAACCGGTGTATTTTATTTTAGTTCTGTATTGTCTCGCTTGCATTGATTATTTATTGGTCGTTTTTGTATACATTTCAATGATGTTCAATTGTTTGGGCAATCGGAGATTGTCATTTGTTTTTTTTAATGTCTCCCACAACAATTGTCACGTGGTGATAGACAGAGATTTTGTTTTTTGGACTAGTGGTAAGCTAAAAATTCCGATTATATTTACTAACATATCGTTAGAATTATCTTTTTTTTTAAGTTTGTTGTTGTCTTTTAGTACGTGGCTAAATAAAAATAGCCGCACGGGAAGTTTGAAGGTTAAGCTACGCTTGCCGACGTCAGTCTGTGGATTGGTGACCGTTCATCACATATCGAGATTCCTCCGTGCCTTGGGTAACACGTTGAGTCGTTGGTCCCGGTTATATTATGTAGACCGTTGAAAATTCAGTCTTAACA
Organism: Phlogophora meticulosa; assembly: GCA_905147745.2. Lineage (NCBI taxonomy): Eukaryota > Metazoa > Arthropoda > Insecta > Lepidoptera > Noctuidae > Phlogophora > Phlogophora meticulosa. Next base: position 15,630,798 of record LR990523.1, read on the forward strand.
ACGGGCATCGTGTTGTCAAGGAAATGGGTTGTGAAGGTCAAATAGGCAGTCACTCCATGTGAAATACTGGTATTCAGCTGCATCTGATTACACTGGAAAGAGACCACAATGTTTTTGATGATTGTATGTTATATAAATATTGACAAAAATGCTCATCGCTAACAAGGCTTACACTGGTCAATTAGGTCATCTTCTCACCACATAATCTTGAATGGTCCTTTGATCCAAGAATAACATCTTATGACGTACACTAGGAACTTATCATAACGGGAGAGAACTGGCTGTGACAGCTTAGAGACACAGCCACGTGACCAGTTGTGTTCGACAGTTGCCCTATTTCCTGTTCCGCTTTGTATAAATGACGTAAACCATTCTCAGTTTGTTTTTCTTGCACTCGCCATTACACTATTATTATACAAGCGTATGTTTGTCACCGCGTATGTGTGTGTATGTTATTTTATTTTTTCTTAACAAAACGTTGCCCCACACTAGGAATTTCTTCTGTGTCGTGGGTACACAAAATGAGTTTACACAAACAGCCATATTTGTTCCGTGCGGGAATCGTACTCACGACACGCGGCGAAGCAGCCGATCGCTCAGCCACTGCGCCAACCGTGCCGTCAATTTCTACAATACGTTTGCCACGCCTTCACGCTGAAACGGCTGAATGGATTTGGGTGAAATTTGTAATGAAGCTAGCTCATACCATGGAATAACATATACGTGACTTTTTACCCGGAAAAAATGAAGTATTACCGTTGGAATTGCGAATCATCTCATGTTGACTGTTTAACCTGTGGGGTTCAGCCAGTGTTTCTATATAATTTATCTTCATAACAGTATAGTACCAAGGGCAGCAAAACTCTGGAAGGAGACAGGATTTTTATCATATCCAGTCTCAGTAGGATCTGGAAATTGCTTCCCATTCTTTCCAAAAGATGAAAGTGACAAAAGTTACGTTAATTTTCTTTTTCTGAAAAATCTAACCACAAGGCGAGATCAAAGAAACCATGTACGTCGCAGAATAATTCGAAAAACAGTAATTTTACCAAAAATAATTTTATCATAAACAAATTTTCGTTACTTTCAATATATAGTACTAGTAACTCCTGACTCAGTAACTTGCTCTCAGTCAAGCTTTCCTATGATACTGGCATACTGACAAAAAGAAGGGAAGATATGTTTTTGCTATTTTTGCATAGTAGATTAGTTTGTTTATTACTCTCAATACAAAAAATACACACAGACAATTACACAAACAATCTTCATTTTATTTAAAAAATAATCAAAATCCAATATCTCAATATAGGTTAGGTTTGGGGTGGGGTGTTTCATAGTCAAATCAGCTAGGAATGATGAAAACTAAAACCTCTTAAAGGATCTAGGTCGACTTATCCTGTAACCCGGTATAATTAAATCAATAAATACATCTACCATCTCCAAAAGTACTATATTAATAAAATAATAATAATGGAATATATAGAAACGCTGACCTACAGTGATACTGAAACACTTCTGTAACCTTGACACACACCTTCACACTCATGTACTGTTAATCACACCTACAGGCTACACTTTTACTCACATATACTCACACACATACACCATTATTTTTATTCACACTCATACACACATTTGATTAATTTAAGTTAATATTAAAATAGGTAATTTTAGTTTATAAAATAATACGTTTTGCTGTCTGCGTGACACGTCTTGCTATGAAAGAGTGGACTCTCCTAATACAGGCACTATCTGTCTAAAAGAAAAATCCAACTTAAAACTTGTTTATATTTATACTTGTTTTACCAATAAACTATTTTTATATATACCTACGTCAACAACTTACGCAAACAGACATGATCAAACTCCATATTTATTTCAAGACCAACTTTCAAGTACAAGAACGGTCTACCAAAACTTTAAAGCGAAATTAGCATATACGGAATAGACAGAGGTGCAAACACTTAGATGCTGAAGTTAGACGCCAGCGCTTTATACTCTAGTCACCCACCTATGCACGAACTGAAGTGGCCCCCATAAATTCAGACGGTGTAAGTTTAAACAGCGAACCAGGAGCTAGGGACAATAGAAATGGTTTGGGTACTAGATTAATGTATTTAGAACCAATTAGTTAGGTTTTTCTTTGGAGGTCGTGAAGCTCGTGGCTAAATATAAACAGCCGCTAGGCGCATGGGTTGATCGAAGGTTAAGCTACGCTTGCTGAAGTCAGTTCGGGGATGGGTGACCGTTCGTAATATATCAAGACTCCTCCGTGCCTCGGAAAGCACGTTAAACCGTTGGTTGGTCCCGGCTGTCGTATGTAGATCTTTGACAGTCGTTAAGGGTAGTCAGAAGCCTGAAAGTCTGACATCCAGTCTTACGAAGGGGTATCGTGTTGCCCAGTTACTGGGTTGTGGAGGTCAGATAGGCAGTCGCTCCATGTAAAATACTGGTATTCAGCTATATCCAGTTAGAATGGAAGCCGACCCCAACACAGTTGGGATAAGGCTACTCTCTGTAATTGACCCAGCAGGAAGGATTGCAGATATACCTAATTGAATACAAAACATCACGCCTGTATTGCCCAAAGAGCTGGACAGAGGTTTATCTACAGTATACCAACATTTTGCCAGTTGTGTGTTAAGTTCCATGTAATAGGGGTTGAGCCTAGGTATCGACCGGGCACACATTCCGATTCAGGGTTGCTACTGAAAAAATCCTAATGAAATGTTTACCAATCCTTCAGTCTAGTTATTTTTATGGAAAATATTTTTTTACCGTTAATTGTACTAGTTTCAATTTCGTGTTAGACAGGCTCTGAACTAATCTTTCTGTTTCCAATGTTTTTTGGAACTTGCCCATCATTCTAATCCTATGCACTGTAACTCCTGAGAGACAGAATCAACAGAAGCGACCACCAGAAAGGCGTCAAGGCAATGTACCTCGACGTTGAACGTGCAGAAGTTTGTACTAGTTTCAACAAAGTCCGCTTAATAATGTTACTTGTACACTATCTACCAAATAACATTGCGTTAATTCTGCTAAAGAAGACACTCCTATTAGATACGATGTGCAGATTGTTCATATTCACAGTCAGATGTAGAACACTTATACAAAGGCGAGGACACAGCAAAATAATGAACTCTCTTAAACCTGTGAGAAATTAGGAGACAGTGATCTTCCTCCAGCCATGACACTCACAGTCAGATGGAAAAAAACTGGTGAATGTGTCCGCCCTTGCTTCCCAACCGCATTGCTAGTGCGCGATACGAGGTGTGCGTGTCGTGTTGCAGCTGATTTACGTCCGTGACATCTCTCAAATTCAAGTCCAGTTGAACTACTATACCATTGTCATTGCCATTGCAACTGATTTACGTCTGAGACATCTTATAACCTCGGATCCAGTTGAAAACCAGCGTCACATACTGGCTGTCTGGCATTGTTGTGGAACTGGACCATTTTGGCGCAGCCTTAAGCAACATAATATATTTTTTTATTACTTCTGTTATCATATTATTATTTTAATGTTTAGTATTGTGTCTTTGTATGCCTGAGCCAGTGCTGAATAAATATTCTTCCTCCTGTACATTTAGATAAATGTTCCTCCCAAACGTCAATTTTCGAACTCGGCAGGGTCACGTTGCAATACATATAATATCTTTGCTGAATTTTCCTTTTTATTTGGGACAAGCTCACCCCACTATTTCCAAACCGCTGCAACTTCCGAGAATCAACAGTGGTGACCAACAGAAAAGCGCCGAGACAATTTAGTCTGACAAGTTCCGGAGAAACGATTCAACTGTCTTGGATTCCGCAACGATTTCATCAAATAGTAAAATACATCATTTGAATGCTGTAGATGAAGAAGAAGGCTTTATTTCAATTCTTAGCACAATACTGTTCTGGCCACATCCAGGGACCCGACGTCTACCCTGTAACTTTTCCCCGAAGGCGTATATTTCTCCATACACGGGTGTCTGTGTCTAATAAAGTGGTCACAGTCGAAGCAAGATTAACAGCGTCTCTTTATTATTGTTTGCGTTCGGGTGCGCGCATAATGGAACCACGGAAAAATATGGCGGATTGGGAATCGAAGATTATTGGTATTATTATGATGTATGAGTGTATAGTGGTCTTTTGACGGTAGAAAGGTTTTTGCACAGTGGGATTTCGTTTGGAAGTTGAATTTAATTTTGAGTGTGTTATAGTTTATTTTAAAAATCGTGAGAGAGCTGAAGACATCAGGATAATGATGACGATGTTGAGTATCGTAAGATGATGACGATTTCTTAAATTTGTATGTAATTTTAAATTTTATCTTAGACTTCACTGATATTGGTGATGAGAATCATCGCCTGGACTATAGTTAATAGAGCATTCCTTTTTTGTTTTTCGTTAGTGCTCGTGCCTTTTCTATATTAGAAAAGGCCGTTGCCATGCTTTTGAACTTTATCATTAATAATTTATCGTGATGATCGAATTAAAGCCTGGTTTCTTAGACATCAAGATGGATTAAAAACTAACGTATCAGTATACACAAATATTGAATCACGCCTTTTTCCATGGGGATAAGAAGAATCTCCAGAACACCTGCAGTGCTATTTGGTACACAAAATAATCGTGTGTGATGCCATATCAGTTCATCGCTCTCTTCACCCAACTCTTCATAGGTAATACAGAATAGACCGGCTGTTTCACATATCTACTCATATCGTGATACAATTCATATTATTCCATGTGGAATTTCTAAGTTACTTAAATGCCCAATGATGGAAGAATACAGGATCGCCGATCGTTTAATTAAAAACAATTAATGGGTTTTTTTTCAAAACTGAACCTCCATCCAATTGAAAAGATATCCTTTTTTTCAATTTAACAGAGTGAATCGATTCGCCACATAATATCAATGCCCTGAAACATTGTAAAACAAATTTGGCGCATCACAAAACAGGGTTCCATTTCCTGCCTGTTATCTTACCGTCGGGGGCCATTATCCGATGCCTTCAGAATTATATTCGTGAATAGGGACAAAGGGACACGTTCAATTTTGTTATTAGGTGTTTATAAAGAAGTGGCTATGTTTGCATTCAGGTGAAGTTGGTTTGGGAAGTTTATTTTTTGGGAGTCCGCGACAATATTCCAAAACCACTGCAACTAGAATCAACAGTGGCAACCACCAGAAAAGCGTTCAGAAAATCAATGAAACTCGACAAGTCCTGTAGAAAAGATTCAACTGTCTTGGATTCTGCAGAAAATATAATCATAAAAGAACAGCAGAGGAGTCAGGAAAATACATAATTTCCACTTCCCTACCTATCAAGCAGGCAACAGAACAGAGCAAGGCCAGTAGGCACTAAGGGACGTTTATAACTTGATTAAGCCCAGTTGCCTAGCAACACCTATATTTAGGAAGTCTTGATATCAATGTGTTTTGTAAAAGTATTTAGTTCTGTTAGGGAAACACATAAATCTATATCAATTGAGGTTATTTCTATTTGTCCTAAATTCCCGGAAACAAACAACACATACAGGAATTTCGTCTTCAATTAGTTCGTCTTTATCTATACCATGTTCAAATGCTAATTTCCAAGTAATGTTATTTTCACTGCAACAAATTTGTTTATTTATTTAAAGACTTTGGAAGACTTACAGCTAAATAAAATGATTAAAAATAAGTATCGCAGTATGATTATCTGACAGCCAATTACAACAACTTCTGTATCTAAATGTCAACTTGTGCCACAGTAAATTAAGTCGATTTTACAATGACTACTACTATAGGAAATTACGTATTAATTCTTAAAGTTTTAGCGCAAACTGAATTTTGTGTGCAGGAGTTAAAGTATTTGTTCCACTAACACATGTATGTTTACATTTTTGGCAGCTAAACTGAAAACGCATAATAATGTATTCAGGTTGTTTTGGCATTTTTTCTCAGGGATCAATCAATTTGGAGATGAAGCCGGTGCGCCGCGTCACTTAGTTTTCAAAATTTAGACGTGAAAATGTATCTGAAAAGATCTACTTACAGGAACAAATATAATTTCAAGTTAGTCATAATCTGGCTTAGAAACGAATTGGGTGCTACAAGAAAAAAAAACAAACTACCGCCATTATGTGTCACTTTGAGCACACCTTAAGCAGCGCACCACTTGGGAGAGTATTTGTATAAATTAAATGAAAACGGTACAAATGAAAGAATTTATCATTTTGTACGTGTCCCGACTTATATTGAGTATCGCTTTTCTTTATTTAATTTGTGCCCCTCTGTCCTAGGGAATTTCATTTTCTTTACATATACGTGACAAGTTATTGGCTTCGTCTGACGGCTCGGTGTATTTAAATTGGTACCGTGACACGAGTTTTCTCAAGGCGATATGTTATAGACGTGTGTAATATCTCGTCTCGTTTTGTCGGCTCGTCTTAATATTCGGTAAAGGAAATATTTGGCGTTCCAGCTGATTATTACGCAGCATTTTTTTTCTGGTGAGTAGGTTGACTCAATAGGGGATAATATATGGGGAAACTCGATGACACACTTCGGCTTCCAGTGTTGGTTCCGTAGTAAAACTTGTTTATATTTATGAGCGCTTTCACCCCATGAAAGATTGCAAATGAATTAAAAATCATTCTGTACAATTATAGATTAATGGTTCCGTATGCGTGACTCTACTGTTAAAAATATTATTTACAAGAGTACTGTAAGTGTGGAGTTTCCTGACCATTTTTATCAATACAAAACTACCTTTTAGAAGGGGCAATTAGAATCATTCTTGTATTTATTTTAATTGTTAATTCGACGTTCAAAACTGTCTTTTATAATGCTCTAATTTTTTGACTTTGAATTTACTACCAACAGTTTAGCAACAACAGCTAGTAGTTTCTGAGATAAACGTGTTCAAACAAAAACCAAACCAACTGGTCAAGTTTATTAAATTACTAGGTGTGCCCACGACTTTGCCCGCGTGGATTTTATTAATTAAATTCCACCCGGGCAAAGTCGGGTATTCATTGGTATTAATTTTTTGCGCGAAACCCTATTTTTTTACTAAAATAAAAGAAACCTAAGTTATTCCTTATTACATTAGCTATCTGTCAGTGAAAGTCCTGTCAAAAGCAGTTCGGAGATTACCTCAAAAAAATGGAATAACTACCGTATAAACTGTCATAGGCATTTAGCAAAAATATGTATGGTAGAAGAAAACATGCTGCGCCGACCTCCAATATATTGGGATAAGGGCAGGAGGATGAATGAATCATTTGGCAAAAAGCTATTATTTTGGCATTACAAACAGATATTTATAGTTTTCATCATAGATGTATCAATAGCATAGATAAATAATGAATCTATATACATACCTCTACAACCAACATTCTCATAAAACCTCAAATACATAATTGCATAGCAACAGAGTAAAGCGGAAGAAAATATCCGACCTTTTTCTCGTCTCTTTAAAAACGAAAATATCAAAACAATGTCGTAGACGATGGGTTTCTTATTAATTTACTTTAATTAAAACTGACTTTTGCTAAAATAACTTGATTACAGCGCCGGGGACCGTTACAGTAAAAAAAAAAACGTTATTACAAAACACTTTGGAGCAAAAGGAATTTTTGTTCTTTCGATTATACCGAGTTTGAAATGTTTTTTGTCTAAAAATTGCTTGAAATAGTGGACTGTTTTAGATGTTTTCTTTGCGTCTAGACATTATGAAGACGTTTGTTTTAATTACTTAGGTAAGTAATCATCTTTTTTTTAATTTTTCACTCTGGTAAAGAGCATTATCTATATACTTAGTTATTTTAAAATATCTGAAACTACTTATGAACATTACGAGTCCTCTGTGGGGTGTTAATTTTTTTTTAATTTGCTCCACATTAGGAATTTCTCCTGTATCGTGGTAGCGTTTACAAATATTCAAACTCACATACACAAACAGCCAGACCCGGAACAACTACCTGTAGGCCACACAAACATTTGTTCCATGCGGGAATCGAACCCACGACACGCGGTGCAGCAGTCAATCGCTCAGCCACTGCGCCTACCGTGTTGTTTTTACAAATGTAATATTTTAAGTTCCATGTAAAAGGACGGAGCCTATCGCTATAAACCAGGCATAAATCTGGACTCCGTGCTACTACTGAGAAATTCCTGATGTAAAACTCAATAGCACCTTGTCCGACCTGGAATTCAAACCCAAGACCTCAGTAGTATACTGTTTATAAAATACTAGCTTTTGTGGCAAAGCTTTGTTTGCATAGAGGTACTTGAAATAAAAAATATCCTGAAGCACTCTTCGTGATCCATTTGCATTCGTACCCATTAGTGAAGGATTTTTTTAAATCGGATAAGTGGTTTCCGAGATTATGTCTTACATTCAAACCAACGTACTTTATCTGTTTTAAATATTAAATATGGAATGATATGGAAGTCATCTCCATCATCCTCTTGCCCTTATCCCAATTTATAAGGGTTCGGCACTGCATGTCTTTTTCTTCCATACATATGTATACATTTGTCGTCATCGCAATCACCTCATAGCCATATCACCTTTACACAATCCATCCATCGTTTGTTTGGTCTCCCTCTACTCTTGTAAACCTCCACACTCAAAACTTTCTTCACAACATGGTCTACATTCCTTTGCATCATGTGATGCAAAGGAATGTAGACCTATGAAAGGCCTATGAAAGGAATGACAACTGTATGAGAAGAGGCCTTTACCCTAGAGTGGGAAAGTAACAGGCTGGTCTTTTAATACTTATTATCTGACTCGTTAGTCAGATAACAACCAAATGTAATTCCTTTATTTTTACCCTGGTTTCACCTCAAGTATAATTTACTGTAATTTTAATTTAAAAAAATCCGAATATTCTATTTTATGTTTTCGGTAAAAATGGTAAGTATATTTTATGGTTTATCCATTGCATACCATTTCCCAAAGAAACTATTAAAAAAAAGTTATTTCTGCAGTTCATCATAATCCTCCTGCCCTTATCCCAATTTATTTGGGGTCGGCGCAGCATGTTTTCTTCTTCCATACATCTCTTTTTGCAGTCACCTCATGGGTCACCTCTTTTCTTGCCATATCCTCTTTCACACAATCCATCCATCTTTTCTTTGGTCTTCCTCTACTCATGTAACCCTGCACATTCATACTCAGAACTTTCCTCACAACATGGTCCTCATCCCTTCGCATCACATGCCCATACCATGACAACCGATTTCCACACAACTTCTCGGTCACAGGCGCCACTTTCAGACTCCCTCTTACATACTCATTTCTTATTCTATCCATTCGCGTAACATGACTTTATAAACGCATATCTCACCAACAATTGACCTAAAAAAAAACCACTAAGTAATTTTTCAACAGAATTTGGACTAAATTCTCCTTTTTACTTCGTTAATAGTAGTTCGTAGTTGACTATTACTCGTTAACTCGTAAGGTATATTTAGCTGTGATAGGTTTTTCTTTTAACATCGTAATATATATTAATGTATAATTATAATATCATTTCACTGGCAGGTCACTCTTGACTCTAACTATAATTTAAACATAACTGACGAAATGTGGGTATTCTATAAAAGCACACTTCTGCTTAACCCTTCAGGGAATACAGGCATAATGATAATGTCATGTAAATAACGATTTTTTCTAGAGTCTCAACAAAATTATCATCTCTACGTGGACTTTAAACATTATAACCAGACACCAACCTGACCCCTTCACTCACATAAGAACATCCTTCAGAATCCCCCGATAACCCGAGATCTATGGGCAGCATCACACATTGGCTATATCGTTCTGAAAATAAGGCCCGATCTACATACTCTCGCTAGGTGGGGTACCGACATGTTTTACATGAAAAAGGAACGGACCTATATGGGAAAAAGCAATATCGTGTTAGTGCCTGTGTTTTGTTTTTGGTACAAGGTTTGAGAACACAGCGTTTGTGAGTTACTATATTACTACATACACTAGTTACTCATAAACATTTCCTCATCTTTTCTTCCTAACCAGATAAGGGTTTTCTTCCTAACCTTACCTTACTTTAAGTCTGAAAAATAGTAACATAAGTTTTCTGAAAATAAAACGTTCAATCAAACTCCACTAAGTTCAATGACGGCATCAATCTACTGCTGCACCGCGTGTCGGGGGTCGATTCCCGCTCGGATCAAATATTTGTATGGCCTACAGACAGATGTATCGGGTCTGGCTGTTCGTGTATATGACTTAATTTAAGTATGAACTCACCCACGACACACAAGAAATTCCTAGAGGGGAGCAACGTTTCCAAAAAAAAAACGCTTTAATATGTTCTTTTTTTATTACAGAGCCCTTTGGATTTTCTTCTGAATATTTTTGAGTTAACAAACTCCAACTATACCTACAGTTTTAAGTAATCCCTGTAACAAGAAATTATTAATAGAAGTTATTATTTTGAGTTTTCAAAGGAAATTAAAAAACCAAAACAACTTTCGAAAACATCAAGTGTACAATTTGAAATGCTACGAAATCGTAGCAAAGTCGGCTACGCCGTAGCACTTGCATACCGTAGCACTAGTAATGAAATTATTATTTGGAAGCGGAATATCTTTGCTTTGGCAAGGTGTTGTGTTAGTAGCATTGAGCAAGCGTGGTGATTTATGATCGTGCCTTCTTCCTATATAGAGGGTATAGAGAAGAGGCCTTTGCACTGTCAAAGGATCATCATCATCATCATACGGAGAACAAAAAGTAAAAACGAAAACACATTATGGTACTGAGCAGGATAGGTCTTCTTTTTTTTACCCGCTAATCCTTGAAATCTGCACCACCTCCCTTGTGCACTTGTGATAAAACGACACTATGTTCAGTAGGGTCATTGTGGAAGTATACCAACAATGCGCGGCGCGAACTAGCGTACCCCCGTATGTTTGCACTGCTAATGGGGAGTGAAATATATTTTGAATAACCTCCTTTTTTTCATGGGAATCAAACTTTGATTTTTTATCTGCGATAAGTTTTGCCAAACATGTTAAATGTTAGATAAATACATAGTCTAACACCTTTTTGTCATGAGGGTAGGTAGATATTTTATTGCTTTTAGTTGGCATACATAAACATACAAATAAGTAAAATAGAAGTGTCTGTTTGTAATGTGAAACGAACAGTTTTTGCTAAATCCATAATGAACTTTACGTTGACGATGTCTATACGGTAGTAATTTGTTGTCTGTCTATTCGTTTGAGGTAATTTTTGTAACTATAGGCTGTTTTAACGTATTAAAAAAAAATAGGAAACCGCGCAAAAAAAATATCTTTATAAAAATATATATCTACGCTTGCAATGCCTACAATGCAAAAACACAAAAACACAACAGTAACATTGCGTGCATCACTAAGGGGTCTATAATAAGAATTACTTACCTCAGCTTTTAGGGTAGAGGCCCACAGGGATGACCCTAGTTAAGTTCTCGTTAGCCACTAATGAGTCCAATAGATCTTGATTAGCTTCGGCCTTTAGTAATTTTGGTTTGGCTTAGTAATGGCCGCTTGTTTAGTTTGTTGATATAATTTAGTATGGGCCTCACTTAAATATGTATACTCTGCGATACTTTTAATTGAAGTTTAAGTGACACTAAAACAGTTTCTAGATTTAGGTTCAAATTAGTTTTAAAGTTACTCGGAGTGAATTTTTAGGTCATAAGTTAGTTATTATTGACTTAAAATGTAGGTCAGTGTAAGTTAGAATATGTGCAAGAAAAAAATATTTTCCAAACATTTTTTCAGTTCATTTTGCTCTGTGTGTAAATAGATAAATGTACCTACATTGTATCACAGTCACTAAAGAAAAATATTACATACAGCTTGTATGAATTATTCGAAGTGGAAGTAATTCTGTCTTTATAAGGTCGAAATAAATAATTTTCTACGAATTCTCGATGTCAGTCAAATGAGAAAGTCCTTCGGGCATTGTAACGTAATTTTTGATAACAGAATAAGGGTCTGTGCAGACAGAGTGGCAATCAACCGAGCGCGCTCACGCGTAACCTCGTCCGACATAGCGGATGTTTGAGGGAATGCGTGCAAACATGCTCGAGAATTCTCGCGGATCCTCGAGCAAAAATATTTTTATTATTGGTATTTTAGTTTAATTTTTATTATTAATGAAACAATGAAAACTTAATTAATTAATAATTAATTAATATATATTAATCATATTATAACATAGCATCAGCTAATTAAGAAAAAAGAAAAACGCATAAACGTTTTTCTTTTTTTGGTAATTTGTGGATTTCACAAAACTACGAATAACGCAGACTTTTTGGTATTCAATGATTGTTAATGTAGAAGAGTGAAGATAGAGATTATTCTGTTATCATGAATGTTGATTTTAAATGCATGATTATGTTAACATTATTAATTTTACGACGTGTAACTTATGATAATGTTAACCATTTCTACTCAGGGTTTTACTTAGAGTAAAATCGAAGAGATTTCTGTTCCAGGAATTCCGAATGTAATAAATTTTTCATTAATGTATTAAAAATTTACTACGTATGAAAATTAAATCTACTACACAACAAGACATATTTGAGAATATATGTACATAATAGAAGATAAGAAAAATTCTTTGTAAGAAGAAGGAATATTGAGGTGTGCGAGCTGGTTAATTAGTGCGATGACTGGAAGAGAGAGAGTAGGAGAAAAGTTTTGAGTTTGAGGGTTACAATTACTAGAGGAAGACTAAAGAAAAGATGAATGGATCGTTTGTAAGATAATATGGCTAAAAAGGGGTTGACTATTTAGTTGACGGCAAACAGAGATGTAGGGAAGTTGACGGGTATCCCATTGTTTCGCACACAGTAATTTCATAGGATTTCATTTTCCAGAAAAAAAATCATACAATATTTGGTCCTAGTATTTTAACACAATTCTATGAAGTTTTAATCCCATTTGTTTGTTTTACAAACTTAATACTCGTAAACAGTAGAAATATTTGTTTACGAATATTGTTTGTTAGGTGTATTTTTCCATGGTATTGAATATGATTATTCTAACATTCAACTTTATGTGAAGCAAAAGTCAATGATTTAAAAATCTTCAAAGTAAGTAGTTTACGTTTTGATTATATGAAACGAAAATATGAGATAAAAAATACGTTTTAATATTATTAGCTATAAAACATCGTACAACCAAGTAGAAGAGATGCTGCGCTGACTGCAAATAAATTGTGATAAGGGCAAAAGGTTGGTGTTGATGATGATAAGGAAATCTGTTCATAAATCTTGTATCCTCTCATGAACAAAACATGCAAATACACCTATGCGCACTTCAAAAGAAACCACACGTATGTAACAGCCCTAACTCAGTCCCAAAAACGAGTGAATAATGGAAATGATAGGACATTATCTTTCTGCTATAGTGACGTCACTACATTGGATTTGGAATTACTGTGAGATGTAACATTCGTTACGGCGCGGCGTGCGGTTGTCAGACGTAACTGAGATAACTTTCAAAGTTTGCTTTGTTTCCACGGTAGGATTGAAAAGGGACACGATTTGGGAAGCGGGAACTAGCACTACGTTTCATATTAATCTTGTAATGTAAGCAGGAATACTGCAAATTGGAATTGGAAATTGTAAATGGAAATTGTAAATGTAAATCAATCTTTGACAAAAAGGTTTTTGAAGTCCATTTTACAGATTATTAAATAATATTGAACAAGTAACTGTTTTTTTTTTACGTTATCAAAGGATTACGTTGATAAATTGAGTTGAAATTTTGCATGACGTAACCTGTATGTAGATTTTATACATACTTGTGACGCAGTGACCCACTCTCCAACTTTTTACCACAATCCATTATCCATACTTAATATTTTAAATGGGAAAGTGTGTGTGTCTGTTTGTCCGTCTTTCACGGCTACACGGAACGACGAATTGACGTGATTTTTTTAAGTAGGGATAGTTGAAGGGAAGGAGAATGACATAGACTTTTTGTCTCTTTATAACCCCCGACTTCCTAACGCGAACGAAGCCACGGTCAAAAGCTTGTATATGATAAAGCAAAAAATGCGTGTATTGTTTTTATTATCTTACTGATAGACTAAACACAATTTCTTTTTTTATCCGGCATTATATATATTTTCAAATTTCATACCTGCAATACCCTTTGAACAATGTACTTACTTAGTTTCAGTTAAAGAGAGAGATACTAGTATCAAGTAAAGTGAAATAGTCCCAAGAGCTTCTGCTGAGGTAAGGGCCTGGGCTCGATTACCGTGTAAGGCAAATAGTTATTGGGTTTTCCATTTGGAATTTCTCATTAGCAGCCTAGCCAGCCATATGTGCTCAGTTGATGGCAATAAGCATAACTGGCCCAATGAGGCTTTACTATATAGATATACTTCTGCCTGCAATTCATGCGTGCTGTTATGTAATGTCTGCGACAGCGGTCAGTTCGTGGAAAAATAAGGACTTTTCACAAATCGAGATATGTTAGTAGCTCGCACAACGTGATACATCATTGCATAATCATTCATTATTAGGGACTAGTTATAATTTTTATAGTATTACAGTTAAGTACAGTTACATTTCTGATATAATTACAACTTAATACATTTATACAATTATAATATAAAACTAACTATAAACATATATACAGAAAAAATAAATAAAATAAAGCCGACCAAGACACTCAGGCGTTAAAGTACTCGGCCGCATCGCTGTCATCTGAAAACGTGCCCAAAAGACTGGTAGTATTGCCACGTTGGATGGCAATACTAATTCTTTATACAAAGAATGGGCTAACCCTCTGGTAACGCGAATTCAATCAGTTGTCGAGAAATTTCCATGTAAAGGAGACGTGCTATTGGGGCCCATGGTGATGAAACGCGAGGGGAACCCAAACGGCTCAAAACTGTAGTAACCAATGAGATTACAGTATTTCCAGCGTTTGGGATATTACGGATATTCAGAAGCCTAATATGTATGTCAACTAGTAGTATACTATGAAACTAACAATAGCAATACAACTAAGAATGATATTAAGTCTGTTTACGCAGAAAAAGTCGACTTTAAAACGAACTACGGTTAGACAAATATAATGAAAGTAGTAAATTATTTTAGCAGATTCTCATCATCATCTGCCTAGCTTTTTTCCAACTATGTTGAGGTCAGTTTCCAGTCTAACTACATACATACGAACACCAAGATTTATCACGGAGTGCCTGCCTATTTGACCTCCACAATCCAGTTACTGCGTGGCATGATTACTCTCGCTAGTTGTCACTTTCAGCCTTCTGACAATCCGTTACAAAATCAAAGATATACAAATAACAGCCGGTACCAACGACTTATATTGTGCTCCCCAAAGCACGGAGGCCTCCATATGTATTGGATGATCACCCATCTATGGACTCTCCCTGGCAGGCGTAGCTTACCACAGCACCTTCGATGGTCCAGGCTGTTATTATGTAGTGAAATCCCCTATAATATTTTCTCAAGTACTTGAAATGCAGTGTCTACATTATACATACCTACTGTGATGAGGATGTACTGAGATGTGGTGTTTAATTACATGAATCCCAGCTAACTAGCCTATGTAAATTGTATCCTAAATGGCCTCCTCTATGGGTATTGTGCATAGTTCAAGAGTTAGTTATTAATTATTTATTCCAATAAATCATGCGTTAGCAGCCCACTGATTACAGGACAATAGTTCGGGCATAAAACCTCATAATACTAGCTGGCAACAATGTATGGTGTTATTCTATTTTTGTCTATGGTGGATTTAAGTTTTGAATTTCGTTCTTCGTTTTTTCGCGGCAGTCACTTAATTTCTTCAAACTTTGTTAGAAGCTGGATTTTAAAATGACGTCTAAAGATTAGAATTTTATAAAAAAATACCACCTTTAAATTTAACCCAGTGATTTTTAATAATAAAAAATAAATATATAAATAAAATAAAATCGTTTATTTTCAGGAGTCCACGGCCCATAGCGTGTTAGTTACACTAAAAAATAACCTTAAAACTATGTTAGTAGCGCTAAAGCACACATGAGTAGAAAAACAAAACACAAATTAATGAAAAATCGGAATTGTTTACTTTTAAAATAAAAATTACATTCGGTCAGAGAGAAATCGTTATTAGCTTACACTATGCTCGTATAGTAAAATAATTAGATAAAAAAAAACGTACAAAGCCGACGAATAATTTCAACGCTGTATGCTCCAGACTGCTGCTACTGAACTCATGTATGTATCAAGTTGTGCGTTGATGACCTGTAATTTAATCCTATTCGACAGATTTCAAAGAAACAGTTCAACTTTACGCTTATAACCTCAAAAGTAATCGTCACATTATGACTACCACTACTGAATATTACAATGAGCAGAAAATGAGTAACGAATTCAAATTTGCGGGCGTGCGGCCGCCGACCGCGTCATTTGCAGTGGGTTCCGTACGTATTTGTGCGGTTCTCTGTTTACGCCCAACGAACCCTGATTACGGCTAGTGCTAATGGTGGGCGGTCCATGCGGTATGCAGATGATATTTTGATTTGTTTATCCGACATTTGTATGTTATTGATTTTATTTGACGTCACAACTTAAATATACGAGTATATATGTTGCAGATGGATTGTCAAATCTGCTGTTTTACAAAACCACTAACTGTTTACTACATAACAGTTATGTAAAACAACTGAATTGCACCCCAGCCAGCTAGGTTAGATAAGGATCGAACTGTCAGCCGGGGGTTGCGGAAGGATCGTACGAGCCCGCGACTCCCGGAGTAGGTATGAGCTGGAACACTGGGGTAGTTTTTAGTCAGTAAGAGACTGACAGACAGAGGGGTCTGTTAGTCTCTTACTGACTGTCCCCCAGCCTCCACGGGGCGGAGGACATCCATGAGGTATTTCCACCTCGGAACAAAAAAAAAGATTCAATTGTGACCACGCACGAGCAAGCTAAGAGAGCGAAGCGAGCAGTGCCAGTGATAGCGGACAGCAAGTGGTATATCGAAATTGATCGCAGAAACTAGATTTTAAAACCAAATCGACTAGATCAGTCTTGTAAACTAGATATATTACTAAATCAAACGTTATTTCTGTTTCGGACGCCATTATTGTTGTTATGTTATTACACACATAGCCACGAGCGGCAAAATTTTGAACTAAAATACAACAATCTGACAACAGGAGTCTTTATTCTGTGGTTAAAGAACTACTGTTTACTTACGTGTTGAATATTGTTTTATGTAGTTTTAAAATGAAAACTATACATGGTTCACTCTGCTGATTTTTTAACATGTTCATAGGCAAGCCAAAATGCTGAACTTACATAGACGACCAAATGAAAAAAATTGTTGAATTTGATTTTTTTATTGTGCCAAAACAATTACTAAAACCCAATACGCTGCGGCCGCTATTTATGGCTCATCCATAATTGTAAGGCACCATTACGCGACGTCGCGTGATGTGGCAATGTTTGTGTTAGACACGGTATGAATGCTGATCATCACGTCATAGAAACCAATCTTATTACATTCAATTGGGTGCATGAGGGAGGCCTTCCTTATTATTTTTCTCTTCCTATAAGGAAGAACATATAATACTTGCACCGACTTCAATGTCGAGTTTGAGGCCGTTGAATTATTCTAGTGAAACCATATTTGGAGATCGTATTGTTTATGGTTCCGTCGGACTGTGAGAGTAAGGAAACAGTGGATGGACCTGTGTTTGTGTACACCCTTGTATACTGTAATATCTCCTGCGTCTGTCAAGATTGGCTACCGCAGGAACTTAAATCATTTTCCTCACAACATGGTCCACATTCTTTGGCACCACGTGCCCATGACAGCCGATTTACACATAACTTCCCGGTCACCGGCGCCACTTTCAGACTTCCTCCTACATTTCTTATTCTATCCATTTGCATAACACACTCTCAGCATTCTATTCTCAGTTGCATACAACTGCCTTTCATTCATCACTTTTGTGGTTCAACATTGTGATCTTATTGTAGGAATTGCTATTGTTTGATTTAACTATAAATATTTATTAAAATATGTTGTGCATATCAAAAAGGAAAGGAAAACCTCGTGAGGAAACCTGGACTTATAATTAATGTAAGTCTGAAATTCGTCTTGAGCAAGCGTGGTGATTAATGATCTAGCCTTCTATGTATGAGAAGAGGCCTTTGCCCAGCAGTGGGACAGTAACAGGCTGGTATTATTATAATATATTTATTCTCGTTAATATTTCTCTTATGTGTTTTTCCACCTTTGTCTTTTTGAACTTATTTTGTATCGTATTCACAGTCATATTATAGTCTATTATATTTCACACACTGTTAACCTCGTTTCCATTTCAGTTAACTCTATTAACAGAAAAAAATACTCTAAAAAAAAAGTACCTGTCAATAATTCAACAGCCCAATATTCACATAAAATATTTTAAATCGAGCGTTTTCAATAAATACATACGATCCAGTGTCATTTACATTGGTACAATGGGAACGTGGACTTTTTATGGGAGCTTTTAATTTCACCTTTTTCAGCGCACCGAAGGTTATTGATCATCGGACCGTATTAAAACGCAAACACGTGGGTCTTCATTTGCATGTCTCTGTAGGGTTGGTGATGCGGAGCTTTATGCTTTTGTATTTTTTTTAATTGCTGGTTTTATTTTTTGTTGGGAAAATCGATATTCGTTCGGCTTTGGTGTGTGGTATATGCTGGTATCTTTTTGTTGTGTCCGATGCGTTGAGACGTTAAGTCGACTAACAGCTAACTCGTGATCATGTGAAGTGTTATTCTACGAGTTAACTCGTGTTAACACGTTAAGTGCTAGACTACGAGTTAACTCGTGTTCAGGTGAAGTGATATTGTACTAGTTGACTCGTGTTCGCACTGTAAGTCTTAGAGTACGAGTTTCCTACACCGCAAACTACCAATATATATTTCTTCTTCTCCATCAAGTCCATTCAAAGGTTGTCTAGCACCTTAAGTATATAGCTCGTAAGGTTATTATTTGTAAGTTTTTATGTTGTGCAATAAAGACCATTCTATTTAATTCTATTCTATTCTAACTCGTGTTAATATGTTAAGTACTAGAATGCAGGTTATCTCGTGTTAAAAATAGTTGTCTACTGTATTTATGATGTAGCAATCAATCTGTTAAGTAACTTTATGATTATGATAAAAAGCAGTATCTGTCTATTCAAACAGCTACCACATATATATATGTATGATGCTATGCTGATAAAATATTTTTTGCATACAGCATATAAATAATACAATATTAAACCTGGTTCTGTTAAAGTACGCTTCAATATGCAGTCATGTACGTCATGTGTGACGACCGATGTGGCGCGGCGGGCGAAGGTCCGCCTGCGACGCAAGAGGTTGCGGGTTCGATTCCCGCCTTGGGACAAATGTTTGTACGATCTACAAATATTTGTTCTGGGTATTTGCTAATATATAATAAAAATATCTATCTATGTAATGTATTGTATTAAGTATATCAGTCATCTAGTACCTATAACACAAGCTCTGCTTAACTTGGGGCTAGATGATGCTGTGTAGATTGTCCAGCAATATTGATTTATTTATTTATGTATAAAAGTCGTTTAGAAAACACTTTATTTTATAATAAAACCCAACTGAGAGAAATTATACAACAAATCAATCAAACCACCCTTAATCTCTCTCCCTCCACCGTAAACTTCACCGAACAATGTCGATGCAAAATCAAGGTCAGAAAACTCACAAAACATTAACAACAATACCAATTGTAATTACGTAATCCGATTGTAACGACGGCTAATTTTTGTAACAAAATTATTCATGTAAGCCCTAGCGAAGCGGCAACCCTGCAAAATGAATATGTAACGAGTAGATATTAAAATATCAAGTGTTATTTACAGCGGACGAAGAGTTGTGCGAATGTGCGTGCCGGTAAATTATTCCGTGTCTGCTGTCGACGACGGCTTAGTGGGTCGTGATGTTTATTATAAAGAGTGTTCTATGGGCAGTTTTTGTTTGGTCTTTTTTGTAAAACTCATTGTTTGTGGGTCGATAGTCGGCGCACATAATTCTACAAGCATTGTGGATGATCAGTGTATAAAAAAACAAACATTTAAATTTAAATTTTAAAGTACGCAATAGAAAATACCCGGAAGTCACAGGACAATAATTACTCAGAACTGGTATAATAAACCCAAACCAAGCCACAATAAAACCCTGTTTAATATTAATAAGAATTCCATTAGAATACCCGTACATACTTAAGCCTGTCCTACTTTAAGTTCTGTTAACGAGCTCCCCTCATCAATTCAAAGTATTTAAGATTTAGTCTGCGGCGAAGAAACTCGACTCAACAACACAGCTCAACAACTCACTTGGTAACTTCTAAAGCTCAACAACACCTGCAATGTGTGTAGTTATTGTTCTGAATTTTGTTTACTTGTTACTAAATAGTGTGGGAGTTAGACTGTTGTTGGCGGTCTGTGTTAAGTACTTCTGAATAACCTAGGGCGCTTACTATGAACTATAATATATAGGTATATCTTGTTGACAAATTAATAAAGGGAAATGTCAAACTAACGGCAGTTATACCAAACAACCATTTATTTTTTGTCTGTTTGCCTGTTTCTTGGAGGTAATCTCCGAAACGGCTGAGTCGATTTTGACGAGGCTTTCAATGAACGATAGGAGATTTTCAAATGTTGTTTCTGATGTTGTAGTTTAAATTAATTTAATTTTGAGAACTGATTCCACACAGACCAAGTCGCGGGCACAGCTAGTAATCGTAATATAATAATTATTATAAAAAAGAAAGAGTTTGTTTGTATGTTAGTATAAGTCAAAAACTGTTTTTAAAAATTCGTTCTATGATAGAAAGCCACATTATGAGCGAGTGACACACACATGCTATATTTTATTTTCGTAACTACGGTATATAGGGGTGGAGGGCTTGTTAAATTTCAAACGGAAAAGTGATAGTACTTAATACTAAACAAAATTTATGATTGGAAAATAAGGCAGATGTCAATGGAAACGCAAGAAAAGGACGCTCTCGATAACGTTCTTTAGAAAGGTCAGGTGCGTAGTAATCGTATCAAACTTATCAGACAGGTGTGTTGCTGGGGATTTTGAAATAGAATCTTCTTATTCCCAGAAAAATTGTAAGTGAGGGGGGGGGGGGTGATGGGGGGGGTGATGGGGGGGTGATGGGGGAGAGTTGTGTCTTATGTTAATTTTAAATACATAAACTAACGCATTTTTCCCATGGAGGTAGGCAGAAACCACAGAACGCCTCAAGCTACAATTCTTACCTACTCCTTTTGCTTCGTTCACGTTCATGCATCTAGTCATACACGCACGCCGGTCGAAGTACTATACACCTGACCTTTTTGAAGAACATCACCAATAAGGTATACGTATATCTCCTTCTAAGGTGTCCCCTTCTTATGTAATTTTTGACGTTCAAAAACTACTGATTCACATCCTTATTCGAATAAATGAATTCTCCTTTTGATTTGATTATTACGTGTCCATTAATTTTTAACATAATGTTTTAAACAGAATCGACTTTTCCCTACGCATATTATTACATTAGCATTTAGTCCACACCGAAATCTAATGTGAGCACGTTTTGCCTCGTACTTAAGAAGTTGGCTATATTCTACGTGGCCTGGTCACAAGTAGCTGTGCATGCAAACCGCACGGGACCATTCGTTGTGACAATTTGTGGGAGGCTTACGTCCAGCTCCTTGGCTTCGTTCGCATCTTAACTAACGGCATAAGGTAGCTTGAATGTGAAAATAGTAATTTGGACTAGGAAACTCAGGGATAATGTTACAAATGTGGGGAGTAGTATTCTCTCTGTGTCATATTTAATATAAACTACCAGGCCAAAAAAGCAAGAGTTTATTTATTATTTTAAAACATAACATCACGCCTGCATTTCTCAAAGGATTAGGCAGATATGTACACCCACACTTTGCCAGTTATCTATAAGTCACATTTAATAGGGGGCGAGCCTATTATCATAAACCGGACACTATTACAGACTCCAGGCTGTTGCTGATGGAAAAACCCAATAAAACTTTTCACGACTCGGGAATTGATCCTAAGACCTTATGCTAGGCAGTTGCACTTGCAACTACTTGACCAACGCAGCAGTAATTTAGTTATTTATATAAACTTTAAGGTCGGTTTAGTTACGCAATTAAAAATAATAATAATTAATAGCAAATAATATATTGCACAAAAATATCGCTCATATTTTGACTTGACTTTGCTTTTGATTCAGTAAACCACCATTCTTTTATCCGGGATATACTCTCTGTAATCGCCAACCCATCTTGAGCAAGCGTGGATAAATGCTCGTGCCTTCTCTGTATGAGAAGAGGCCTTTGCTCTGCAGTGGGACGGTAACAGGCTGGTTTTATTATTATTATTATTCTCTCTGTCCTTACCAATAAAGTAAAAGCATATTAACTCGTTAACAAAATAACGTACAACGCATTAGTGAAACAAACCGTGTAACATTATCCCAAAAACCGATATATTAAGTTATAACGAGTTATTAATAAAACCGGTTCACTGTAAATTGAGAACCCAATTATTTACGAAGATGAAATGGTTCATTGAAACATAATTATCATGTTCGCTGTTTGATGAGATTGATGATTTTAACACAATTAATTTTGTGTGATTGTGGGAATCACGTGCACTTTGCATGGAATGGTAGACCCATATGTGGTAATGGGATATTCATATGGGAAATTTTCGTAAATTCTGGTTGTGAGCATACGTATTCTATACAAATAAATATAATTGTAATGGCCTTTTGTAATGTTAATATAATAGCTTGTTACTTAATTAGTATGAAAGTATATACGGTAGTTATATCAAAAATCATTATTTTATTTTATTTTTGTCTGTCTGTTTGGGCTAATCTCCGAAACTGCTGAGTCGATTTTGGTACTTTTACTGGTAGCTGACTTTATAAGGAGTTCATTATGCTGATCTGTAATGGGAGTTTCACTGGCAGAAAGCTAACATTATAAAGATGAACTTAGGCTCTTTGACTTTTTTTTTTTGAGAAAAAGATTTGCGTTCCTCCCGAAAACATGAAAACCCACATTTTGAGAAGTAACGTTAAAAAAACAATAACAACAAAAACTACAGATGATAATATTAACCAAACAGAATACGTTCCAGAATGCACCAACATAGATTTAAATCTCATTAGTACAAAGATACCATATTTATGGTAATTAAAGGAGCAAGGACAGTCTTAGTAGGTGGGTGAGTCTAGAGGAGAAGGGCTTGCCTCTCATACACAAGGTTGTGTTTTTGAATCCGTACCAGTACCGATATTTATAAATTTATTTAATACTTTAAACACATATTTACAGAGCCGGTCTTAATCCCATATGCATTTTCTACCAACCAACCTTTGGATGATGCAAAGACAAAGTGGTAGGTGAAATTTCTTAAAAGAAAATGGATCTGAAAAAAAATAGATTAAAAACTGTAAATATAATACCTACATAGAATATTATATACACAAACAACTGGCTGACTGACTTTTATAAGTCATAATTATGTATTTTCAAGTGGCAACCATGTTTGAAAATATCTATGATAGTCGGTTGTCATCTTAAGGATATGTGAGGGCCAGGTGATGCAAAGGAATGAGGATCATGTTATGAGAGAAGTTTTGAGAATGAATATGGAAGGTTACACGAGTAAAGATACCATAGAAACGAATGATGAACTGTGTGAATGATAATAATGGTTTAGAACGACGTTACGATTGAGATGGTGGCAAAAAATAATTATAATATAAGTTAATAGCAGACCCAGCAAACGTTGTTTTGCCATATAAAATGTTTGGGGAGGATCGCCCTTATCAAAAATAGATGTTGTCCGATTTGCAGACCTACCCGATATGCACACAAAATTTCATACAAATCGGTCCAGCCGTTTCGGAGGAGTTTAATAACAAACATGAGAATTTTATATGTTAGATTTATTTTCTCTCACAGTGGTTTTGTAGCACTCGACAGTTTGGAACTATATAAATTGACATTGTGAAAGCTTTTACATGAAGTAGGTTTTAGATAAAATCTGGGGTCACCAGGCCCCACTTAGTGGCATCATAAATAAAAAGGCAGTTAACTTGTTTTACTACCAAACAATTAGAAACAAAAATAAATAAAAGAAAAGAAAGATTAAATAACGTAGGTAACAAAGATATGGATATGGAAGAAAAATACCCATAAATCAATTGGGATTAGCGGAGGACGTATTTTACTGGATGGATTAAAAGCAAACATCGTACAGAAATCTGGTATGTCTGTCTGAAGTTACCAACTAGTCTTGAGCAACAAAGGTAATAATTGCCTTCAGTGGGACAGTAAAACTCTGGTTCAAAAGTTATTATATTAATACGTAAGCGCTGTTCCCTGCTTATATCAACACTACCACGCAAAATCTTTACTAAACCGCCGCTTCAGATTTTCACCCATAAATATTACGCGGAACAGTTCCCGCCACCGTTCTCCAGGAATATTAATAATAAAGACTTTAGTATAGCTTTTATTACTAGACTAGACCAGACTTCGTTATGTCTGGATCTGGTCTGCGCAGCACGCTCTGTACTTAATGTTTTCATTAGCTGAAAACAGTTTTCAGATAATATCTAGCGTTGGGGAATGAGTTTGTGTTCAAAGGAAGTTGTGTACACAAATAATGTATAGATGTAATAATATGTACATACATATGGCTTTACTGTTTGCTGTAATTTGGTTTGAGGTTGTATCCTTGTTTATAAACATTATAACATAACAACCTTGTAGTACAGCCACGTTTCGCATGTAAGTTCTATGTAATAAGGGGTGAGCTTATACCCACCAACCGGGCACAAATCCAAACTCCGGATTGCTAATGAGGCAATTTCTACAGGTAAAACTCAATAACACTTCGTCCAACCTGGTAGTCGAACCTCGGACCTCATGTTTAGCAGAAGCACTTGGGGCATATACTGACCTTATTGGTGATGTTCCTCATAATGGTCAGGTGCGTAGTACTTGCAACAGGCGTGCGTGTATGACCAGATGTATGAACGTAAACAAAGCAAAAGGAGTATGTAAGGATCGTAGCAGGTTCTGTAGTTTCTGCCTACCGGGGGGTAGGCAGAAACTACAGAACCTGTTTTCCCAGAATGGGAAAAGGTCGTGAGTTTAAATATGTATGCATGTAAAGTATAGTTATCTCTTTTTCCTAGTGTAACTTTCACATATTTAAATTCACTTGAAGTTTATCACTTCATGTACCCAGCGTTTTCCCAATTACGTTGAGATCGGCTTCTAGTCTAACCGGATGCAGCCTGCTGAATACCAGTATTTTCCCTGGAGCGACTGCCTCTCTGAGCAATACAACCCAGTTACTGGGCAACAAGACACCCCTTGGTAAGACTGGCTGCCAGACTTCCGGGCTTCTGAATACCCGTAACGACTGTCAAAGATCTACAAATGACAGCCGGGACCAACGGCTTAACATGCTTTTTGGCTCGGTAAGTTTATCATTTGCCCATATTTAATTACTCCATGATCTCCAATTAAAATTACGACTAAGCGAACTTTTATACTCAGCATAGGCATTTTCCTCTGAATAAATTTTGAATTTTGTTTCATGACAGAACTTATCTCATTTTAGCTATGTTTAAATACAGATGAGCAGACAAAACAGTCTTATTTCATTTATGTTGGACTCTATAAGTGAGGAGGGGGTTTTGATAGTAAATGCGTCTATAGTTGCAAATAATATAAACTTCAGATTTACCATACATATTTTGGGATTCAAGTATGGCAAAACTGTACCCACTCCGCGTATATTATAAGGGGCATAAAGGATTACTTAGTGGATAAGACGTACGCTCCACACAGACGCCAGTATACTAAGCTATACCAAACTTTCAAATCATCCCAATTGAACATGAACCTTACCATTTTGGAATAGAGTTGAAAAACGATCAAAGAAATTTAATAGATAGAGGTAGCTTGATGTGCTGGCCTCTGTACTACTTATTTATATTAATAAGATTCTAGGAGGTCTTAGAGAATATTATATTTCTTAGCAACTACCCAGTTCTTAGTAGATTTTAATCTGCTCTATATCATGTTGAAGAACACTTAAATAGATGAGTGGGAGTAATCATAGGATTAGATCGTATTTGATTGTAGTCTATTATAGTTTAACATTTATATGAAGTCAAAGTAAAAGTGATTGTTTAATCGTAATAATGTTAATATTAAATCTCAGGTTTTATTAAAACGCTTTTCGAATCATATTTATTATATAATGTAAATCAGTGTTTCTATACTTATGAGTCGGTTCCCCCCGGGGGGGTTAGATAAAAAGAGGGTTCTTAAAAGGGATCTTTTCTGTAAATTTTAAAATAAATGCAACCCTCAAAAGAACCCTCAAAAGAGGTTTAAAGTTTAAGTAAATGACTAAACAATTTCAGTTCAAACCGTTGTATGTATTAAGAAAAGGTTGATTAAATCACACAAATCAACATTTTTTTATGAGACACATGAATGAGTAATTTGAAAAGAAAGGGGTTGTTGTTTTCGTATCAATTTTAGGACCCTACCTTATTAAGTACTTTAGTCGAAATCAATCATGAAGATAAGTATAGATTTACTTACTATATAGAAAGTTCTCTTTGACTACAAAACCTTATCAATGCGCTAAGGGCTAAACCTTGATTTTATTAACTTTTTTGGAAAGCTGCTGTTTTCAAAAAATTAATGAATAAGTAAAAGATGTGTTGATTTGATATTTGTAATATAAAAATTAAAGTTGAAAACAGCGAAGGGTTAAGAAATATTTATTCGTAAATAGAGGGCCTCATGAAAACAGTTTAAAAACACTGCTGTATATAACAGGACCACGGTTTACGGTGTAAATAAAAAAGAGGGTGTCTGACAAGCGTAGCGACTGCCTATCTGACCTCCAAAGATCTACAAATAGCCGGGACCAACGGCTTAACGTGTTTTCCGAGGCACAGAGGAGTCTCGATATGTTAGGAATGGTCACCCATTCACAGACTGACCTCAGCACGCGTAGCTTAACCTTCAATCTATACGAGCGGCTATTTTTTATTTACCCACAAGCTCCAAATATACATATTATTAAGTTAGCAACCAATCAGTTTCAATTTCTTTGTTTACTTTTTTTAATTACAGTAATATTTTCCTATTCCCATTTTAGCCTGCTAAGTGTTAATAGGTTCCTGGTACTTTACCTGATACCTATTTCTCTCGAGACGTTTAAAAGTCCAGAGCGAATCGCAAAGCTTTCTTTGATGCCTCTGATTAGTTCCTTTGATCTCCAAGCTGTGAAATTTTAACTGACGTTCAAGTTTCTTATGAAAGTTACTAAAGTTAGTTCCCGTAGAAGAATCTGTGGAGGTTGTATTTTGATATCAAGTAGACTGGTTTGTATTCTTTGAGATTTTTAGTTAATTAAGTTAAGTGTCTTTGTTGAAATTGCATGTTTCTTTATTATTAAGAATCACACTCATATTTTTATCTGAGTGTATTCTCTATTCACAAATATATATGTACATATACATAGTATTTTGATATTATTATGATGCTAATTTATATGATAGATAGAAAGAAGAAGACTATTGAGATGACGGTTAATACACATGTATAGAAAAAAGAAATGCTCCGGCAACCCAAAATAAACTGGGATAAGAGCAGGATGATAATAACGTAGATCTCACACTAGTCACCATGCTAGAATTACTAACATTTTAGTGAGTAAGTACTCGTATTACCAAAATGTTGGTAAATCGTGATTTTCATATAAAATTAATATTTGAATTTTTATAAATGATTATTATTGTTGAGCTGTGCTAATCTTATCTTTCATTGATATGAAACTATTACAAAAGTAGCTGCTACCCGCGACGTCGTCTGCGTGGAATTTAACAATATTTCATGGGTTTTATTCTTTTTTCGAAATTTAAGGAATACCATTTTGTTTTTTAGTCATGAAAAAAAAAACAAATTTCAAAAATCAAAAAGTTTTAATAGTTATTATGAACCGACATACATTTGCTCTTTGCCGCAATGTTGGTATTCCACATTTAGGATACTATTCCATATTTAGTGACTTTCTTCTACTTTTAACATCAGCTAAAACCGGTCAAGCCGCTTTGAATATTAGCCAGACCAAACAGACAAAGACAGGCTTGTTTTTAATTGGTTTATTGGTATTAAAACCCACAGTATATACATTCATTTTCATTTAGTAATCATTATCACATAGCAAACAGACACTTCAATTTGATTTATTTCTATTGATATAATTAAACTTCTGCATGAACTTTATAGGTATATAAGTATTTCCAATTTCTCCAGTCCTCATCAGAGTATTCTTCCTCTTTGAGTCGAGAATAACTTGCAGATAACCGACGCTAACCGGTTACTTGCGGAGTGCAATATTTGTCAACGTCTGGCTTCAAATAGCTCGCATTAACATCTGAGACTGAGACGTTGTGACGATTGCAGGGTAACACTGGCTGGTAGGAAGGCGAACAGATAAAAACTAGACAAACTTAAGTACCCTACGCCTTAGCGTTTTTATCATCAGATAAATGCTAAATAGGTTTTTACAAACACTTTTACACGTCTTCAAGTACAATATTTTTTCAAACTATGTTGCTGTTTCGCTATCTTACTACTCTGAGAAGAAACACCGAATGAAACTCAGAAATCACAGTTTTAAAGACTAGACATAATCTCGGTTAGATTATGTGAGGACCATGCAGATAAGTGTCTGAGATGGTCTATGGTCAAGATAAATGTCATGATGGCGAGAAGCAATGAGGTTATTGGCTGATCTCGATAAGTACCAATGTGAATAGAAAAGAAAAGATTATATATTCACAACCATGAAAACTCACAAATAATGACTTCAAGAGGTACATAGGGTGTTCCAAAGGGCGGCCTTATCACTAAAAGCGATCTCTTACAGACAAACCTTGAATGAACTTGATAGAGAAAGAGAAAAGATTTGTCGGTACTTCGGGGTGTACCTACTTTTTAAATAAATAATAAATAAATAAATAATGCTGAACAATCCACACAGCATCATCTAGCCCCAAGCTAAGCAGAGCTTGTGTTATGGGTACTAGATGACTGATATACTTAATACAATACATTACATAGATAGATATTTTTATTATACATAGGAAATACCCAGAACACCCGGAACAAATATTTGTAGATCGTACAAACATTTGTCCCAAGGCGGGAATCGAACCCGCAACCTCTTGCGTCGCAGGCGGACCTTCGCCCGCCGCGCCACAACGGTCGTCGAAATATATACAATACTTATCTATAAGAATACATATATGGAGATCAATGAGACCAAAAAGTTTGTTTTTCCGTCTAAGACTCCGTGTGTCCTCTAACTTGTATAATGTGCGTAGCTGCGCGTTATACCGGCGTGATCCCATTGAAATGATTGCCTCCTTACATAGAATTATGTGTTTGTGATGTCCTACACTTTTTGTTTCTACCACTTCGCGTTTGATTCCCACATTCCGTCTGATTTAAGCGTTTGGAATTGCTTCTAATGGGTTTAACCTTCGTAGTTTTTGGAAAAGATATATTCGCAAAGTGACGTATTTATGGATTGTTTTGGTGTGGTACAGCAGTTTCCGGGTTGAAGTTAAAATACTTTTTCAAAGGCTTGTACTATATTTTTAAGTAAAATGGGGGTTTTAGTTAAGGTAAACGTTAATGTCCGAAGTATGTTAAAAGAAAACACTCCATCGACCGGGACTTTTCCGAACTATGTTGGGGTTGGTTTCCAGTCTAACTGGATGCAGCTAAATAACAGTATTTTACGTGAAGTGACTGCCTATCTGACCTCCACAATCCAGTTACCGGGCGACATGGTATCCCTTGGTAAGACTGGTTGTCAGACTTTCAGGATTCTGACTACCCGTAACGACTGTCTTAACGTAGTCTTGATAGGTAATGAGCGGTCACCCATCCACAGACCGGCCTCGGAAAGCGTAGCTTAATCTTCGATTGAGCCGTGAGCTGTTTTTATTTAGCCACAAGCTCCTCCTCATTGAAAAGAAAACACTGTGAATTAATAATCTTTCCATTTATATTATTCTAAAAGTCGCTATGAACTAGAATCGTTTACAGAGTACGCCCGAGATAATGAGCTCGTGGAATACTGCAAGGAAATATTTCTGTAGTAATAAAACCAGAACACAATCTCATTATAATCCTAACGTCTTTACTTTGCTACACTCCAATCATCGTAGGAAAGAAATAAAGAAATAAATTAGCACATAATACAAAGAAAAAACCGGATTCCTTTACCTTACTTACTTAAACAATGATGAGATAAAACCTCTATCGCATTTCGACAGACCCTAATACCAATTCAGACCAAAAAAGAAAAACAAAAAAGTTCGTATAATCCTAAGAAAGGAGTTCGTTGCTTTACTACGCGATAATCTTGGGTGGATTAGCGAAAGAACCTGAATTTTTGTGGCTCGTTTTATGGTCGCCCATAAAAAAAAAAACAACCAATTTAATTTAGAACTTAGTTTCATTCAGGCGTTAATTCCGGCTTTTCGAATCAATGCTCGCTCCAATCCGAGTTATACTTTTCAACTTTAACTAAAAAGTTCTGGCTCGTAAAAAATTGAGTAGTTTTATGCACTAGTGAACTAGTCCATAGGGGATTTATTTTTATTCGAGTTATTTTGGACGGAAAATCAAATAAAATGGGCAGGTGATTAGGTTGAAAGCACGGTTTGAAAAAAAGATACCCAGTGACTTGACCACGTTCATCACTACATTTGTGTAGCATTTTTCCAACTATGTTGGGGTCAGCTTCCAGTCTAACCAGATGCAGCTGAATATCAGTATTTTACATGGAGCTACTGCTTATCTGACCTCTGCAACCCAGAAACTGAGCATCATGCTAACCCTTGGTAAGACTGGCTGTCAGACTTTCGGGCTCCTGACTACCCGTAACGACTGTCAAAGATCTAAAACTCACAGCCGGGACGTTGGTCCCGGCTGTGAGTTTTAGATCTAAGAAACCGTTGGGTTTAACGTGCTTTATTTGTGTTCATTACTACATGAAATTAAAATAAATGAGTCTGAATTTAGTCTGGGTCTGGGAGTCCAGATCTGAGCCCGGTTGTGTGCAAGAAGCTCGTCCCCGTATTAAATTCGCCGACTTCAACATATCTGGTGAAATGTAGGTGTACTAGGTACTAGCATACCTCTGCCCAAGCAGTGCCTACCTATTATCATTCCCTTTTCGTAACTACATATGTTAGAGTCCACTTCTAGTCTAACCAGGTGCTGCTGAAAACCATTATTTTACATTATTCATAACCCATTTCACTTAGTATTATTAAGACTGGTTGTCAGACTTTCGGACTTCTGACTATCCGTAACGACTGCCAAAAATTTGCATATGAATGGCGCGAGTCACGGAGTGCCATTCGGTGAGTAAATTCCTGTGCTTCGAAAAGCACAAGCGAAAAAGAAATCCAAAGTAATACATTGAAGTAAGTCACCTCTAACACGAGGGCTCAATACGTCTTAACAAAGTCACGTGTAACATCTCGCTACGTAACATTTTATATGCAGAGTTATACAACCATGATTCTCTGTCTACCTCCAATTTCACAGCATATTTCACATGCATGTTTGAGCCTGATAGATAACGTTTCGTCTCCCTCATTCTCTCATCTTTTTCATTTACACCTACGATATATTACTGTAATTTATCAAACATCAAAAGTAGGAAGTCGAAACTGGAGAACCGTGTGTTCTGAGACAACATGATAACAAGAGGGAGAGAGGGAGAAGGGTGATTGCTGGGTGGTTACAAGATGGTTTTGACTTCTTATTTTGGTCTTAAGCATAACATAAGATCACGCCTGTATTCCCTGGAAGGTTTTATAGAAGTGAACCTTCAACGCACAAAATACATGATTTTTCACCTTTTCAAGTAACAGAAACATAAGAAAAGACGTCAGTCTATGGACCTATTACTACTATCTTCTATTGACTACTATCGAGAGTCCTCCATGCCTTGGAAAACACGTAAAGCCATTGGTCTCGGCTGCCATTTGTAGATGTTTTGATAGTAGTTATAGGTAGTCAGAATCCTGAGTGTTTGATAAACAGTCTTACCAAGGTGTACCATGTGGCATAGTAACTGGGTTGTAGAGGTCAGATAGGCAGTCACTCCATGTACAATATTGGTATTCAGCTGCATCCAGTTAGATTGGAAGCCGACCCCTACGTAGTTGGGAAAAAGCTAGGCAGATTATGACGTGTTAACGTGTTTATCATCATTTTTCATTCATGCAACAAACACCATTAGTGCCCTTCGATACGAATAAAGAATTCAAACCAAAATAATATCGAGTACGGAACGATTATGTCCAATTTTAAAATCGTTCCAATATATTATGATACGTTAACGCCGCGCGTTTATGCTAGAGTCTGCAATGTAATGTTTTCAGAATGAAACAAAAGAAAATCATAACCGTTTTACCCAATCGCAGAACCACATATTAATTGGATGATTCATTGTTTTACAGGCCTGTATAGGCTGTATAGGCCTGGCTAGGAGACCTTGGTACCGCAACCATGGTCGAGCTGCCAAAAATTGTAGGGTTATTAGTGGGAGAATTTTTTAAACGGTTATGTAGTTTTTGTTTCTTTTATTATTTTTTCTATGTTAAGTATTGTGTCGTTGTGTGCCTGAGCCTGAGCAGAATACGTGTTTTTTCTTTCTTTCTTTTATTACAAACAACCAACAAAATCGCCCTCTTCTTGTTTCTTTTTCTATTTGTTTAGAAGTAATGCATTTATTCACACCGCACATTTAATTCCTTAAATAAGCGTAGGCGCATACCATAGAGAACACCGATCTTTAAATGCAGGAAGTTACTACGTCACTTTGCTTTGTGGTTCATGTGCTAGTGTTTAAATCCACTAGGGACTTCAAAAAGCTAGCGAAATAAGGATGCGATTATATGGGGATAGATTTCTTCTATGCTTGGCTTCTACGTGGTTTTATCACAGATGATAGAGGAAATTGGAAGGAGTTTTGTGTCCCGAAGTCGTAACGTTAACGCGCGCCGTTTACGTAACGTATATTCAAACGTTTTGGAATTGAAAATGGAGCTCTGTTCTTCAGCAAAAAGCTTAATTAATAAAAGCCATACTTGTGACGATCGCAGGGAGCCGATGGATGACGGCAGCGCAGAACCGATCGTTGAATAAATCTCTTAATGTAGCCTTCTATTGGCATGTCGATGACAACTTTGACGACACGGTTGGCGCAAAGGCTGAGCGATTGGCTGCTGCGCTGTGTGTTGCGGGTTTGATCCCCGCACGGAACAAATGTTTGTATGGCCTACAGAGGTAGTTGTTCCGGGTCTGGTTGTTTGTGTATGAGGTTTTAAATATTTGTAAACGCACCCACGATATAGGAGAAATTCCTAGTGTGGGGCAAGGTTAAATAAAAAAAAAGGAAACTCAAATTGATTCCGCTCATAATTTGGCGACGAGCTTTCAGAAGAATCCATCAGGTCTTGTGAAGTGCAAGCAACAGGACAGGTAAGGCACGAGACAAGTGTACCATCGTTTGAGGGGCAACACCACATTTATACTCCAGCGCAGAGTTACCTATCCATTTCCACCTGAATAGGTTTTCCTTGCTTCGACCAACCTATTTGCGGAGTTTATTTAAAGGCTATGGTATATATACCAAAAAACTCATTTAAAAATAATAAATTAAAAAAAAATGCTGTACAATCCACACAACATCATCTATCCCCAAGATAAGCAGAGCTTGTGTTATGGGTACTAGATGACTGATATACTTAATACAATACATTACATAGATAGATATTTTTTATAATACATAGCAAATAACCAGAACATCCGGAACAAATCTTTGTAGATCGTACAAACAAGTCCCAAGGCGGGAATCATACCCAAAATCAAAATGGTATGCCTGTCTGTTTGATTTTTTGAGGTAGTCTCCGAAATGGCTGGACCGATTTTGAAGGGAATGTCACTGGCTGATAGCTAATGTTATAAGGAGTCTTATTTCAGAAAAACAATTATTATTGTTCCGCACAAAACAATGCAAAACCCATATTTTGTACAATTCTAATATTAAGACAAAGCCGGGGGCACAGCTAGTTATGAAATATATAAAACAAGGGTTTTTAATTGCTATAGTATTACTAATCAGGTAATATAATACCTAATTAGTAAAATTTCACCGTGCAAGTAATACCTTAGTGCTTAATATGATGGACCACAGATATTTAATATTGAAAACTGCTCATATAACGTGCACATCACACCTGTAATCCCGAAAAGGTTAGGCAGAGACGTACCTACAGTACACCTGCATTTTGCTAATGCTTTTTTATGTTATAGGGGGCGTGCCTATTTCCATCCACTGGGCACAAATCCAGACTCCGGGCCGCTTATGAAAAAAACCCTCTATAGACAACTCAATAACACTGTCCGACCAGGGAATCGAACCCAGGAACTCACGCTCAGCATTCGTCCACTAGGCCAACGAATTAGTTCAGAATTAAGTAATTATCCAATACCGTTAAACGAGCAATTCTTGTATATACCTATGTACATATATAATATCATCTGAATCTCAGAAACGGCTCCAACGATTTTCATGAAATTTAGTATGCAGGGGGTTCCGGGGGCGATAAATCGATATAGCTAGGTTTCATTTTTTGAAAACTTAATTTTTTCTGACCAGGTACTAATACCTAATTTGTAAAAGTGCACCTAGCAAGTAATACCCTAATATTTAGTATGCTGGACTACAGATATTTAATATCGTAAAGTACTGATATCAAATTAATAATAATTAATTAATTAAATTGCGACTAGAATATTACCTACTAATCACTTTGTTATTGTCATTCCCGATCACTGAATCGCGAACGTATCATAACCATCCAGCGATTTAGTAATTGGACATTGGGCGTCATGATAATCGCTTTGTAACGTAAGCAAAAATAGCCAGTAGCATGAAGTCCTGGTTTCGATTCCCAGGTCAAAGTGTTATTGGGTTATTGGGTTATTAATCTAAATTTGTGCCTGGGTGATGACAATAGACTCTCCGTATATTTCATGGAGCTTAAACATAACTGGCGAAATGTGGGTGCACTGTAGGTAGCATGTTTGCATGACACAGACTGATGTGTCAAATTTCTCTGATAGGTTTTCAAATTTATTACCAAACTATAAGGTTCACGTTCAATTGGGAAAATCTGACATTTTGGGGTAGCGTTTTTACTTCTCTGCCTTAGCCCTCGGGGAATAAAACCTTGATGTTAAGTAGAAACCGTGGCCTTTAACTTACTTTACAATGCAGTTAGAATATTTTCCTCTTCACACGACTACCAGTATACTTGAGTATACCTACAAATACATACACTGACGCTGTATGTCAGTAAAAGTGTAGATAAGTATATGAAAATAACCATAGGATAAGTTTTGACAGTTATCATTTATACGTATACATACATTACTCATCTCTTTTCCTCCTCACACGACTACCAGTATACTTGAGTATACCTACAAATACATACATAATGTAACGCGCGAAGTCTCCGAGGCAAGCTAAATCTCTTGTAATAAATGACGCAAGTTTTAATTGTTCGGTACGAAGGAACGGTCGCTTCTGGTGTTACACTGTCCCATGATTTGTTCGACGATTCGTTGGACCAAATGTTTGTTCCATTGTTTGACAGTTTGCGTCGTATATTTGTCATGCGTTATGATGTAAGGGATTAATTACTGTATGGTGGAGACGATTTTTCATGTTGCGACTGTTTTATGATGGTATCTTTTGTGGTGCGCTTGAACTTTTGAATGGTATATTTAGATCCACATGGGACTATATTTTGTTTGGTAAATATGTTTGTTAAAATTTTCAATATTAATATCTACTACTGAGCAAGAGTTTCTGGATTCGACTCTCGCGTCGGGCAAAGTGTTATTGGGATTTTCTATCTAGATTTTTTCAGTAGCAGCTGCTGTTTTCTGGTTTTGGGCTCAATGAATGGCAGTAGGCTCGCCTCGCGCTAAAAAGTATACTATTGATGCACCCCTACCTAACTCCTTGGGGAACAGAAATGTGATGTCTTATTCAATATTACTATACAGGTACTTAGCATTGGATAGAAATACAATGACAACAGTAATTTTATTCGAAGGATAAACATAAAATAAATGAATACAGATTAAGTAAATATGTAGATGAAAATATCAAAACATTTCTTGCACTTTCCATGTAGTTAAGTTTAAAAAAAACAACGTTATACATATGTTACACGTTATAAATGGTTGCAATTACTGCCTGCCAGGTTGTTTTACGATAACCGTAACGAGCGAACATTTTAGACGACATTTTTCCCTCGTAACCTACATTAAAACTTGCAAGTCTTATTTCCAAGTGCAAGCCAGAAAATCCCGTTAAATCTAGAAAAAAATGTCTTCGAAATAATAAAATCCGCCTACAAGCTGATGTAAAAATTCTTTTCTAGCAAAAATATCTAGTAAGTAAGCTTCCGTTTGGCTTCAAGATGGGACTAATTTATTTAATGAGCGAAGCCGCCGGCTCCCTCTCGAGCTGGGATTTAGACTGCGAAACTTTATTTTGTGTTGAAAAGTTTAATGTTAATAATTCTTGTTTTATATTGTGAAAACAGCAATTACCTGCCGACGGGGATTTACGTTTGGAAATTATTATTTTTGTGGTTAGAAGATACGATTGATGTGTGTAATTTTTTTTTCGGGAGTATTGTTTTGAAAATGTTTTCAGTTGTCCTTTATTTAAAAAAAACACACGCTCATACGTAAACTCACGCCTTTTTCCCATGAGGGTAGGCAGAAACTACAGAAAGCCACCTTCTACGAGCCTTCATACTCCTTTTGCTGCGTTTACGTTTGTACATACATCTGGTCATATACGCACGCTGGTTGCAAGTACTACGCACCTGATCTTTTTGAAGAACATTACCAATAAGGTCCGTCTTTCTAGCTAGGGCATTACCTCTCGAAATTTCAGCAAAAAAAGCATAAAAAAATACATGTATTCTACGAGTATTTTCTGTCGTGATGGTTCAGTAGTGAAGAGCTCACGTTTCATGTGGCGAGGTTTTGGTTTAGTATTGAAAATTCACCTTATTCTTAAGTAGTAAATTTGTAAACCTATCAAAGAAATTTGACAGTTTAGAGTAGCATGTTGTGCCAGCTGGCCTCTGTACTTTTTTTTTTTTTAAACGTTGCCCCATCCTAGGAATTTTTCCTGTATCGTGGGTGCGTTTACAAACATTTAAACTCACATACACAAACAGCCAGACCCGGAACAACTACCTGTAGGTCATAAAAAATTGTTCCGTGCGGGGATCGAACCCACAACACGCGGCGCAGCAGCCGATGGCTCAACCACTGCGCCAACCGTGTCGTCAAAGTATAAGTGTACCTAGGACGGGACAACAAAGGAAGTAGCGTTAAACTCGACTGTAAACGCTTTAAAAAACTGACAGGAGAACATAACAAACATCGCCCATATTTTCCTGCCATTGTCACATTTCAATATATTTTATTTTTCCATTCTATTGTTATCTATCATTCACACAATTTTCTAATCGACTTCAAAATGGAAGGAGGTTCTCAATTCGACTATATATCTTTTGTTTTTGTTTTGTTTGTATGTTACGCGATCATTCTGCCAATTATGAATTAATTTTGATGATTCTTATTTTGTTTGGTA
Organism: Phlogophora meticulosa; assembly: GCA_905147745.2. NCBI lineage: Eukaryota > Metazoa > Arthropoda > Insecta > Lepidoptera > Noctuidae > Phlogophora > Phlogophora meticulosa. Next base: position 15,668,707 of record LR990523.1, read on the forward strand.
AGCAATTCTTCAGAAGTGGTCCCATATAAATTGTATCGAAACCGGTTTAGTAGTTCTGGTTTTAAATCAAAATAGATGAAAAAATATGTCCACCAAGTAAACGAAATTTCGTTTCTTTTTTTTTTCTTATCATTCCTCACATAATTCATCCATCTTTTCTTTGGCCTTGTTCTCATTCTCAAAATTTATATGCATCACTCTTTTGAATACATACTTTTCATTCCTCTTCATCAACATACCCACTTGGGTATGGCATGGTTTTGGTATGGGCATTTGCCCATACCAAGAAAAACTTACAATTATTTTGTCTCTCGTTCCAATTTCAAACTTTCGGATCCTGTCGTTTCAAAACAACACGAAACCACGTAAAACAAGATATTTTAATCATCATAGCATAAAACCCTCTAAATACACACTCATTGCACTCTTAATTGTAAAATAATCTAGCTCTCCACTCTGCAATAAATCCGAGAGTGCTCAGATTAATGAGGTGAGATAAAGGGGAGGAGGTATCCAGAAAATGGCCGCCCTCGCCTTTGTCAGTTACTAAAACGATGTACTTGTGTTTGAGTTCCTAATGTGTGCGTTGGCAAGTTTTTTTAATTTTTTATTAAGTCCTATATACAACATAATATCACGCCTGTAATGAACGGAGGGTTAGAGAGAGGTGTAACTACATGTTCTGGGTATTTAGTGTGTATAATAAAACTATATATCTATGTAATGTATTGTATTAAGTATATCAGTCATATAGTACCCATAACACAAGCTTTGCTTAGCTTGGGACTATATGGTGCTGTGTGAATTGTTCATCATTACTTATTTATTTAATTATTTATTTTTTTATTAAATAATTTATTTATTTATTTATTTATTTATTTATTTATTTATTTATTTATTTATTTATTTATTTATTTATTTATTTATTTATTTATTTATTTATTTATTTATTTGTTTATTTATTTATTATGTTTAAGCTCCATGTATTAGGGGGCGAGCCAATTGCGAATATCGTAGCGATTCATCGGTCGGTGAATCTACTGGAAGCAGGCATTGTGAAGGTTTGACATGTTTTTTTAAAATTCTGTAATGGTATCTGATTTGTTATTTTATTATTCTGCAAGTGCTGTACACGTGCGACGTCCTATATGTGACGAATTCACTATATCTAAAAGTGTTTGTGATTCCTGTGTGCATATGTTTTTTGTACATATGTTTTAGTAAGTAAGTTGTTGAAGTGCCATAAACATAAATCAATAATTAATTTATTTCATGAGATCATCACTAAAGTAATATATGTTAAATATATACATTGAAATATTCTCCTTCCAAAACCAACTGGCATGAAATATTTTTGGGGAAAACTTAGTTTTAAAAACATCATCAGTGGTTACATTTGTACGATTTATTTATTTATCTACTTACATCTGCAGTCACAGGATAACCCAATGCGATAAATGCGCTTATTCTTACTTAATCTATACTAACATAACATTATTAAGAGCTGAAATTATAATTTGTAACCAACACAGTCGTATAATTTGCTAACGTCGCCCACCGGAACACGCATTGCATTGCCACACAGTCTCATACAAGGCCTTACATATTCCATACATGAGGCCGCTGCTAATAGTCCATTAAGTTGCCACGGCACGCGATGCCGCAGATCGGTTTGTGTTCATATTTATTGTTGGCGACGAAGGATTGGGGCTACGAAACCAACGGGTTAGATTCGTAAACTGAATATATTTTTCAGTTTCACACCATTCTGTACGTGACATATCACAAGTTCAGGTCCGGTTGAAAACCAGGGTCAGACACTAGATGTCTATCTTTGCTGACCTGGACCCCTGGCGCAGCCGTAAGGCAAATAAATAATATTATTTTTTCTTACTTCTGCCATCATCATTATTATTTATTTGATTGTTTTCGATATTCAGTATTGTCATTGTGTGCTTGAGTCTGTGTTAAATAAATGTTTAAAATTTCCCATTTTTTTTTCTTTGTTTCGTTCTCATTCATGCTCTGCCGATCTATTCCGGAAAAAATATTTCTGTAAAAAGTTATGAGAAGAGAGCAGAATCCTTCGCATTGGTATGGGATAACAGCTCACTTCAATCATTTGAAAATAAATCGTTTATTTGGTATTATATATCAACCGAATAAACTCTCATATAAAAAATGATACACAGCTATTATTTTGACATTATAAACAGACACTAGATTATTTGAGAGCTTCCATTAATGCTGGATCTCTTATCTCGCTATGCAAATCCGTCGCTGGGATATCATATCTCTTTAGCATCGTGTGCTGTGTTATCCTCCAACTCCACTCAGTGCTAGTGCTCTCTCTCAACTTGTTTGTGTGTTGTGCAAGTCTCTTTTGATACACCATCATACCATTAATAAAAAATAAATACCAACCCGCTCGTCTCCTAGCCCCACACCGAAGATATACGCAGTATCGGAACACGAAGCATGTTGACCTAGCAGTTCAAATCTGTAGTTATGTGTGTACCCACACGTACTGCGTATTGTTCGTGCGATTCCGTGATTTGCTGCAAGTTACCGATGTGCCGTCGAATTTGGTGTTCCATCACTGCTGGCTTTTGCATTGTTATGTCAGATAACTTGTGTTGCAACATGTCTAGGTTTGCATGTGTTTACGATTGCATTAATGTAATTTCTGTATCTAGTTCTGTGGAGGTTACGCCGTTTACATACTCGTACTAAGTACGAGTACATGTCCTTTTTTGAGATGTATCGTTCTAAATAAAATCTGTGGAGGATTACATGACTAGAGGACAAACAAAGGAACGATGATGCGTGATGGAAATGATAATGGCTAAGAAGAAGGTGATTATTGAGATGACGGTTAATAGATAGGTATGTACGGTAGAAGAATAAATGCTGCGCCGACCCAAAAATAATTTGGGATAAGGGCAAAAGTATCATGATCATATCTGATCATGATCCTTCTGCCTCAGGCTCTGTTTTTAATTCGAGGGGAAATTCCCATATTTTTAAAGACAATCGCTTTCTTATCAGTCTCAATCTGTCAAAAATACTTTTAAATTACCTATGTATGTCATGGTGGCCCGGTGGTTTAGGCCTCGCCTCTTGTGCACGAGGTTGTGGGTTCAAACCTGTGACTTTTTCAATTCATGTACTTTCTTAATTTATCTTGGACATCACTGACATCGGTGAAGGATACATCATGTGGAAACCTTGACTGGATTGTGACATGGAGGAATGAGGAGCATGTTGTGAGGAAAATTGAAAAGAGTTTGAATGTGGAGTTAAAAATGTAGTGGAACACCAATGAAATGATGGATAAATTGTTTGAAAGATTTAGGGCTAGAAAAAAGTTTCTAAGCTAAGCTAGCTAGGAGTAAGGGTTCTATTGAGATGACGGGAAACAGGGATGTAAAGAAGAAGCCATACTGCGCTGACACCAAATAAATTGATAAGGGCAGGAGAATGATGATTGAGTTTTTATTTTTTATTATAGCTCTGCTAACCAGTAATGTAATAAAAAGGCATTCTACATAAACAAGGCTAGAAATAAACTCAATAATTTGTGCGACACTGAAACCAAAAGTAGGAGTCGGGGAACATTTATTTTTTTAATAATCTGTAGGTACTGATTTTCAGAATTAATTATCTCGCCAAATCATCTTCTTCCTGACACTTTATGAACCATCTTAGACAGTTCCATAATCCAAGCACCTGCAGTAAAATACACAAAAAAAATCCCATCAGCGAACGAACACAAAGTCGTACAATCAGACCGTCCGTTTGAAAGGCTTTTCTCGAAAACTTTATTCATTAAATTTTGTCAGAGATGTAATCTATTTGACACACCTGACGGTTGGCGGTGCTTCGTACTGATCTGCTATTAATTGTGGAACGAATAATTTATGAGATGTAGCGATCATCGGTGCGGATTATTCGGTATCTCGCCATTAGGACGCCTGTCGTTAGGGGGAACCGGTGATAGGTTCCCAGTATGGTGAGAGTATTGGATGCTAACTGTGTCTTCAATAACATAATTTAAATAAATATTTACTAACATTATCTTTTTTAAGTTTGTTTTATTATACAGGGCTAGTTTTTAATCATCATCCAAATTTTCAAATGGTTTTCTACCTTTGAAAATGAACAACTTTCAACAACAACAACGAAATCACGACAAAAAAAATCTGTTGCTTCCTACAAAAATTCATTACCTACTCGAGCAAAATGTATGAAATAGCAGATATTTTTTGTGTCCAAATAAAACTTCTTTCTTTCTTTATAAGGCCCAGTTTCGGTCTTATATGCACTTTATATGTAGCTGATAAATTAAAAAAAAAACGATAACAGCAGTTTATTTTATTTACTTAGCGATTTCCCGAGGCGAGAACGAGACTTATTTTTTGCTTTTTAGAGGTTTTTTATACCGGGGGTTTTTTAAATCGAATTTTTATTTCATGCTACATATAGTGTATCTAGATTTAGGCTCGATTCGAATCTCGCAAAAAAACCCAGATTCAAAGAGTCAAATACGGATAACTTTTGAACGGCTAAACCGATTTTCATCAAACATAGCTAAGAACACTCCTGACTAATTCACCTTTCAAACACAAATAAACAAATTCAAAATCGGTTCATCCACAGACAGACACACACAAACACACACAACAAAAACCCCGTCGTTTTTGCGTCGGGGGTTAAAAATGGAACAGACGTAAAATGTGTTTTTGAATACAATTTCTACGAGAATTTATAAATCGAAGCGAGAATATTTATGTATAAAATTATGCCACTTGTAAATAAGAATATTTCAGTTTGTTCGCAAATTTTTGTTTGCGTAAAAATATTTGTATTTTACAAACACGTGTTTGCTATTTGACTCAGCGCTTTTTAATTAAACATAGCTAAGCATACAAAAAGCTTAATATTTGACGTTAATATTTTGTTAAAAGACGCTTCTATATTTTGTAAGTGAAAAATAATGGTCGACCGCAAAATGCAAAAAATGTATTTTTAAAAGATAATGCACGATTCCAAAGTTTGAGGGAACATGCTGCTTTACAAAATGCGTTGGACTTTTCATTCCAAAGAGCTCTTACCCATGTTTTTTTTTAAATTCCAGGCGTATAAAGTCGCGTATTTTGATATTACAAACAGACACTTCACTTCTACTTATTCTTAAATCTATTTATTTTTATTTTTCAATCGATAGTTAACAAACTACAAAAATCCACCAAAACGATTACCAAACTAAACAGTATTAAATTCACTTATCCGTAACACGAGTCCATTTTGAGACCGTTTGATGGTTTACGCTAAATTTGCCAATGAGATATCGTATCGGATTCATGGTTTGTAAAACCGATCAAAGGAACAGGCACCCGGTCTCTGAGGGAACTGAAAAATGATATCGACATACATTACTTACAACGATCACTATAGGGTAATCGGTAGGTATGGATACTGAGTGTTGTTACTTGAAAGGTGTGCTTTGATAGAACGAGCCTGCGATGTTATGTCTGTGTCACTATCACTGCAATACCAAGATGTTTTTAAATCCCTAACCAAATTTCAAATCCCATGCATGCACATATATACCCTCATGTATAAACACCATCATGGCCATATTTTCTTATGGTGCAGTTATGGGTGCGCCTAACGGCCCTAATAATGTCCTAAGGGGCGAAAGCTACTCTGTTATATTAGGCTCGTTCTAAGATTGAATGTACTTATAGCCGTTCCAAAGATCATCGATTTTTATGCTGATCCAACGGGATCCCGCATAATTTTATAACTCACTGACACGGCCATGGCGCCCACAGCCTTTGCAAAAATGAAGGTCATCTTCCGTTGCGCCTTTTTTAAAATGAAAAGTAAGTTATAATGAAATTTAAATAAATGATATGAAATAAATCGAGTAGCTCGTGGCTAAACAAAAACAGCCCCACGGGTTGATCGAAGGTTAAGCTACGCTTGCCAAGATCAGTCTGTGGATGGGTGACCATTCGTAACATAATTGTCGAGACTCCTCCGTGCCTCGGAAAGCACGCTAAGCCGTACGTTACGGGTAGTCAGAAAACCGAAAGTCTGACAACCAGTCTTACCAAGAGGTATCGTGTTGCCCAGTAAATGGATTGTGGAGGTCAGATAGGCAGTCGCTCCATGTAAAACACTGGTATTCAGCTGCAACCGGTAAGACTGGAAGCTGACCCCAAAATAGTTGGGAAAAGGCTAGGCCGATGATGATATTAAATAAATCAGGTTGTGCGTTGATGACCCTTCCACCCCGTATTATCTTCATTTACCTTTAATTGCAACAAACTTGAGAGCTAATATAACCTTGTCGAGCCCCATTCCTTGAAACTGATAGGTAAATAATATAAAGAGGACAGATTTGATATTTTGTATGTTCGTATGTTTGTATTGGATAAACACAGAAACTACTTAACGGACTAAAAAAAACCATTCACTTTTAATAAGCTACCTTATCAGCCAGTAACATAGATTTTAATTTCAAAACTATTCTTTAAAAAGGGTGGTAGTGATGTTCAAGTTCGAAGGGATTAGTACGAAATCAGTGCGGATGAAGACGCGGGCGATGTACTAGATAGTTGCAAGTACCGAAAGACTGACAGTTACATGGAAGCTATGGCTTGCCGTCGGTAAATATTTAATAACATTCGCTTGACGGAATACTGATACAGATGTTTCTAGACACGGATTTCAGAAAAAACCAAGACATTGGTAAATGATTAAGTGAGTTATTATAAGAAGTCGATTAAGAGTTAGGACATCTTACAGTCACTGCGGGGTCCAGTGCGTGGTGGGTTTTTTCTGGCAGAACTATTACTAATGTTTCTGGAATAAACTTTATATATTTATCCACGCTTGTCCAATATAATAACGGACTCAGGATGTTGTTGGGACTGTCTCGGTTTTGCAGCGCATCAAGCATGTTTGCTGAATTGAGGAAGACTTGACGACGAATGCTATCATGCTCAAGAGAAGTTCATCTATGCTGCGGCGATTCTGAGGTAGTCTGAACAATATTTTGGGTACACTGGCGGACAAAATAGATGGACCGTTTATTTCGCACTGGGCTGGAACACATGTGCGTACAGACGTGCATGTGCAAAATTAATTGTTTTATTTGTGATGTCACTTTTATTGTAGGTAATGTATTTTTCACTAACAATAGGTTAAGGCAATACTATCACAATGGGGATCCTGTAATCCGAAATAAAGATTTATTATTATTTATTATCAGAAACACATATGATCTATATGAGGCGAACTATGTGTCTAGCACGGATACTAGACTTAAAGGTTACGTCAATTCGAACGGTTTTTGAATCGAAAATACAGTTGTTATTTTGCATTTTTATATAAATTTATAAGGCAAGCATAATTGGTATCACGCATACATGTGAATAAAGTCTCAAAATGTAATAAATTATATTGTATTCGAATCAAGTATTTTCAAATTGTAATGTCGTTGGAATTGACGTTATATTTTTACTTTTGACTTAGGCGATGTTTACATCAAAATTTAAGTCGGTCACTGAAGTTGATTTCTAATTACGTTTTGGACTTAGGAGCCTCAAATAAGCAAGCTGCCTGACGTAAAGGTTGGTCTAGTGGTTGAACGTGTTGCGGAAGGATCGTACGTTCCCGCGACCCCCGGCGTAGGTGTGAGACGGAACAACGGGTGGTTTTTAGTCAGTAAGAGTCTGACAGACCCCTTCGCTCCCCCAGAGCGAAGGACATCCATGAGGATTTTCCAACCCGCACCAAAAAAAAAAAAAAAAAGTGGTTGAACGTGTAACTGCTGAGCATGAAGTCCTGTGTTTGATTCCCGGGTCGTGCAGTGTTATTCAGTTTATCTGTATGGATTTTCTTAACAGCAACATGGCATAATTGTGCCCCCTATGACACGCGACTTAAAACATAACGGCCGTAATGTGGTTGTCCAATAGGTCTAGACCCTTTTGGAAATACAGTCGTGATAGTTTATTTCTATCATTTTATTTCTTTTCTTTATCTTTTTTTTTATAAAACTGTGCCCCACATAAGGCATGTTTCCAGTGTTGTGGGTGCGTTTAGAAACATTCAAACACACATACGCCAGACACGGAACAACTACCTGTAGGCCATACAAATATTTGTTCCGAACGGGAATCGAACCCACGACATGCGACGCAACAGTCAATCCCTCAGCCACTTCCCCAACCGTGCCGTATTTCTAATAATAGTATGTAAATATTTGTTTAGGTACTTATAATTTCTACAAAACACATAACCACACCTCTATAACAACCTCTACCGCGGTTTCATTACCGAAATTAACTGTAAGCAGCCTCACTTAAATATTTATACCATAGTACATCCTAAACGTCATTATCCATCCACACATTATAATCCAGGGCAATTATAAAGTAGCTAATGTTCCATTAACAGTGTTCCATGTTGTCACAGTCGTGTATTATGTAGGCTTTATAGCTAGTGGACATTTTAATTTGGTTGTATTATTCAGCGTAATTTACTTATAAGTTATGATAAAGGTTTGTAGTTAATAATTTAATGAGAGGGTTAGTAGGCGCTTTTGTTTGAAATGTTTACATATTTTTGGTTTGTGTTTTGTTCTTTGTTTTTGGTGCCTTGTTATACACAGGATAACAATGAATACTACAGGATAACAATGGATAGCAAAGGTTTACAATATAGTGTGACATGACCAGAGGGAGCGCATTGCGATGGATGTCTTGTTTTATATCGAAGTAATCGTTGTTCGACAAGATTTGTCAAACGTTCTTCAATACGCGGTGGAAGGGACATTAACGCACACACCGATACAATGAGCTCAGTAATATATATATATATATACGTGACCCAAAAGCGTTGACATTATTCGTCGGCGTTTCCCTCATTCTTACGTCTTTTTTGGATCTTTTTTTTAGTTTAAAGTGTAAACAATCGTAAAATAAGTTTCTATCTAAAACAATAAGACTTTTAATAAGAAAATAAATCGTTCACGCTTTTTTACCTAACACCTCTTTGGGTTAGGTAGAAATTATGACTTACAATAGGCTCAACCCCCATTGAATGGGACTTAAACATAGCTAGTGTAATTTGGGTGTACTTAGGTACACTTCTGCCTAACTCTTCAGGGAATACAGGCACGATGTTATATCATCATCATCTGTATAGCCTTTTCCCAACTAGATTGTGATTGGCGAGGTGTTATGTGATGAACCAAATTAGTGTGTTTACCGTTTTTATGTCGTGGTGGCTGTTATAAACAAACAGGAACACACGCAGTACAAACTTAAATTACGTTGTTACCACTTAATTAAAACTGCGCTAAGCTAGTTACAGTACAGTTGTGTTGGTGTGGGTATGAGTGCAGGCAGGTGACAGGAATAGTTTTAGTCTATACTTATATTATAAAGAGGTAATATACGTATGTTGGTTTGTATGTTTGTATGCAGGGTAATCTCCAGAACTAATGGCCCAATTCCAAAAATGTTTTCACTGTTAAAAAGCTACATTATTCCTGAGTGCTATAATTTATATTTACATGATGCATATTAGCCAAGCTATCGCAATGTTAGTCTAACAAGTCGGAGAGAAATACCTTTAAAACAGAATTAATTGCATGTGCTGCCTTTATAGTTGTTTAAAATGGAAAACAATATAAGGCAATCTGATCCGACTTAAACAGTACTGCAAGAGAGTCCGCGATAGACCATGTAGCTTTTTTTTAATGGCTTCCTGCCTATCTAAATAATAGGTCTTTACCTATGAAATTGCCGTTTTGTATGAAAAAATTTAAATGAATTTTTTTCATGTATTTTTTATTTGTATTAATCGAAGTAATCACCCATGCAATCAATGCATCTTTGCCAACGCAGTGGCAGTTTATTGATGCCCTTCTTAAAGAAATCAGCTGGACGGGAGGCATCAAATTCTTCAAAGGCATTTTGTACTGCCTCTCGGGTATTGAATTTTTTTCCCGCCAAGAAGTTATCCAAATTCTGGAAAAAGTAGTAGTCTGTAGGCGCAAGGTCTGGTGAGTAGGGCGGATGACGGAGAGCTTCCAACCCCAGTTCTTGCAACTTGGAGACCGTCTGCTGTGCAGTATGAGGTCGCGCGTTGTCGTGCAGGAGCAGCGGAGACGAGCGATTGACCAATGCTGGTTGGAGATGTGCCAGCTTCTCCATCATTGTGTTCAATTCTTCACAGTACACATCTGCAGTAATGCTCACCCCGTTTGGTAAGAAGCTGTGTGGAATCACACCGGCGCTAGACCACCAAACAGTGACCATCACTTTTCTTGGGGTAAGTTTTCGTTTAGGGCATTGTTTAGGTGCTGAACCAGGATCCAACCAACTTGCTGAGCGCTTGCGGTTATCAAACAGAATCCATTTTTCATCGCAGGTAACAATGCGGTTCAAAATTCCTTCATTTGTGTGTCTGTTGAGCAGTGCAAGGCACGTCTCGACGCGTACTTCGCGCTGGCGATCATTGAGTTCGTGGGGCACCCATTTGTCAAGCTTTTTTACCTTGCCAATTTGACGCAAATGGACCAATATTGTTTTGACGCTAACGTCGAAAGCTGCTGCTAATTCAGCCGTAGATTGTGTATCATCAGCTTCCACAATCGCCTTTAATTCGTCATTGGCGACCAAAGTCTTCGGACGACCGCGAGGTTCATTTTTCAGGTCGAAATTTCCAGAACGGAAGCGAGCAAACCAATAACAGGTAGTGCGTTGGTTTGTAGTGTTAGCTCCGTAAACGTCGTTGATGTTGCGTGCCGCTTGTGCCGCGTTGCTGCCACGACGGTACTCATATTCCATAATTACTCGAATTTTTAACGTATCCATGATGACGAAAAAGATTTAAATGCGATGAAAATGTAACACTAATCAATAAACAAATGACTACTTTTGGAAAAAAAATCCATGTTTTTAAAATAAAATTAATTTGAAATTAGAATTCTTAGCCAAACAAAAAATATTTTGATTTGAAATGGCCAGTACTGCAGAACGGCAATTTCATAGGTAAAGTCCTAATATCTATTAAAACGCGTTACGAAAATTTTAGATCCCTTTTAGTACACCCACGGAGGAGTGTGAGATTTGGCAACGCTAAAAGTTTGTATGATTCTGCCAACTATGCCAAATCTGAGATAGTTCAAAAAGCTGAAACAGTCAAGTTTCGGCCACTGAGCTATAAACAAGTCGTCTAATCTATATGTCGGCGAACATAAGATTGTCAAGTGTTACAGGTTGTCAACGTCACTCTAGCGGAGCGTCGAGTCGATGGTAGCGGAGCGGCCATCTTAGGATTCCCTTCTTGGAAAGCGGTCACCAGCGTACCACGTTTTAGACAAATCGCAATCCACCGCCTTAAACATATTGTATCTTAAAGTGATAAGTGTTATTCTACCATCAATAGAAGTATAATCCTCCTTCACCTTCTAAGTAAATACTTTTTTCAGGATCACTAACGTGTTAATGAAAACACACTGTGTCAATGAATTCGGAACGCGACATTTGTTCTCCTATAACTTCACGCAACCGCTAAACTCCTATCAATTACAGTTCTTAAACACAACCACTTACTAATATGTTATTGTCATACACATTTGTTGATTAATTTACCAGAAATAACGGTACAATACCGTTATAATAACGGTAATACCGGAGCTGTGTGTAATGTTACAAATCGACGCCGTTATAATCGCCACCGCGATTTATGGCTGCTCACAGTTGCGGTGGTGACAGAGAAACCAGTTGGTTTTGTGCTTGTAAATTGAGGTTTTGAATAGGGTAGTGTCCTTAAAAATTCTGTTTGGTCCGAAAGTAGGATTACTCAAAAATACTGGACATGTATTTTTTCTTCTATCATGTAAACCCAAAAAGACGACTATATAGTGCGTTGAAATTGTGACGTCACGCCGTACTACACTTTTAACGCCAAAGTGACGTCACAAGCCCCTTTTCTTGATCATTGTCACCTTTTATTGATTCGAGTAATTTAAAAATACGTGTCCAATATTTTTTGGACTTGGAAATATACTTATTATATTTTTACCTAGGAAACATCCCTATTGCTCTAAGAGTTCAGTATAACAATGCTTTAAGGATGTTGATGAGACTGCCTCGCTACTGCAGTGCATCAGCGATGTTTGCCGAAGCACAAGTAGATGGCTTTTATGCCATAATCAGAAAGAGAGCATCGTCACTGATGCGCAGAGTGAGAGACAGTCCCAACGGCTACCTGGAATAAAAAAATCTTATATTAAAAATGCGAAAAACCTTGAGTTCAGACCACCCAGCCAGCTATTTTAGTAATTCTTTAAAACCTCTTTGTGAAACAATACTGAATTGGGACGTAGTGTAAGGAGGTTATATTTGTCATCAAATAATAGGTCTTTAAATATGAAATTGCCGTTTTGTATGAAAAAATTTAAATGAATTTTTTTCATGTATTTTTTATTTGTATTAATCGAAGTAATCACCCATGCAATCAATGCATCTTTGCCAACGCAGTGGCAGTTTATTAATGCCCTTCTTAAAGAAATCAGCTGGACGGGAGGCAACAAATTCTTCAAAGGCATTTTGTACTGCCTCCCGGATATTTAATTTTTTTCCCGCCAAGAAGTTATCCAAATTCTGGAAAAAGTAGTAGTCTGTAGGCGCAAGGTCTGGTGAGTAGGGTGGATGACGGAGAGCTTCCAACCCCAGTTCTTGCAACTTGGAGACCGTCTGCTGTGCAGTATGAGGTCGCGCGTTGTCGTGCAGGAGCAGCGGAGACGAGCGATTGACCAATGCTGGTTGGAGATGTGCCAGCTTCTCCATCATTGTGTTGAATTCTTCACAGTACACATCTGCAGTAATGCTCACCCCGTTTGGTAAGAAGCTGTGTTGAATCACACCGGCGCTAGACCACCAAACAGTGACCATCACTTTTCTTGGGGTAAGTTTTCGTTTAGGGCATTGTTTAGGTGCTGAACCAGGATCCAACCAACTTGCTGAGCGCTTGCGGTTATCAAACAGAATCCATTTTTCATCGCAGGTAACAATGCGGTTCAAAATTCCTTCATTTGTGTGTCTGTTGAGCAGTGCAAGGCACGTCTCGACGCGTACTTCGCGCTGGCGATCATTGAGTTCGTGGGGCACCCATTTGTCAAGCTTTTTTACCTTGCCAATTTGACGCAAATGGACCAATATTGTTTTGACGCTAACGTCGAAAGCTGCTGCTAATTCAGCCGTAGATTGTGTATCATCAGCTTCCACAATCGCCTTTAATTCGTCATTGTCGACCAAAGTCTTCGGACGACCGCGAGGTTCATTTTTCAGGTCGAAATTTCCAGAACGGAAGCGAGCAAACCAATAACAGGTAGTGCGTTGGTTTGTAGTGTTAGCTCCGTAAACGTCGTTGATGTTGCGTGCCGCTTATGCCGCGTTGCTGCCACGACGGTACTCATATTCCATAATTACTCGAATTTTTAACGTATCCATGATGACGAAAAAGATTTAAATGCGATGAAAATTTAACACTAATCAATAAACAAATGAATACTTTTGGAAAAAAAAATCCATGTTTTTAAAATAAAATTAATTTGAAATTAGAATTCTTAGCCAAACAAAAAATATTTTGATTTGAAATGGCCAGTACTGCAGAACGGCAATTTCATAGGTAAAGACCTAATATAATCTCCTTACAAGTACCAACAAAGGATATTCCACGTAACATGCTCAGAATGGAGCGCTCTACTAGTTGCCTGCATAATTGATACCCGATCAAATTTCTATTAGATGTGCAAGCATAGCATGCTAGTATAGTGATACTACATGAGCTTTTTGATAATTTGAAGTGATTCCCGTAAAAGAGAGCCCAAATATTATTATTAGAACAACAAGTTTGGGTTCTAATAAGTTTTATTTGATAACTGGTTGTTAGTTACTGGTCGCGACTTTGTCCGCGTTTTTATTATTTTGATCGGAACCTTAGTTATTTTATTTAATAAAAGTAGGCTAAGTTACTCTTTATAACATCAGCTATCTGTCAGTGAAAGTCACGTAAAAATCGGATTAGTGGTTTTGGAGATAAATCCAAAAAAAACACACAGTCAGACCGACATACAGACAGACAGACAAAACATTTAAACAATCACGTTTTGGTATAAATAAGTATTGTCTATACTTGCATATTCATTTAGTAAAAAATCTGTTATTTTAACACTATAAACAGACGATTCCATTTTATTTATTTGTATGAATAGATGTGTAGCTGAATAGATAGTATTAACATACGAAAGGCAAAGTCAAATCATTAATTTTAATTATTATCAATATGTGATGATTGTGTTCTATTGCTACCAGGATTAACGCTAGGCGGCATTAAAATATAATGCTTTTTACACTTAATATCTTTCAACAGTTACATATAGCGGTAAATCATTGTAAGATCCACGAGACGATTACTAAAGAGAATTAATAATTTAGCTCATCTGCTACGCTGCTACGAGGGCGTAGCAAGCGTAGCCGTCAAGTCATCTACGACGTAGCAAACATTGATTTATTTTTAGGAGTATCAAATAATAAGAGATAGATAGAAATAATTATTTGTGTTCGAATATCCAGAATCCTGGTAAAAGGGTACTACTGGATACTTGGCTGACAGTTTTAGGGCTCATGTGACATGGGCTAAGTGGGTGAGTCCCCAAATCTCTGTCTATTACTGATTCCATTTTTTCTGATATAATTCTGGAATAATATTTGATGAATAGTGCCACTGAATGTATAATAAATGTAAATTAGTCATGCTTAGATCTATTTTAAATTAAACTATCAGTCTTCAATCAAAATTGATTATTTTTACATTCTTACATTCATACATAAACTCACGCCTTTTTCTCATGGCTGAAACTATAGATAGCTACAAGTATCGGCTACTAAGTTCTACCAGCCTGTAAGCAATGAGGTATGTTATGATATTAGACCTCTTACAATACTCTTACTAATACTGTTTTAAATTTTTGTTACAACATCTTTAAAACCAAAACATTTATCTTATTGATTACTAACTTCCACCCGCAGCTTCGCCCGCGTGGTATGTTGAGAAAAAAAAGTAGCCTTTTTCCTTTTCCTTGGTGCAATCTATCTCTCTGCCAAATTTTATAGAAATCCGTTCAGTGGCTTAGGCGTGAAAGACGGACAAACAGACACACACACTTTCCCATTTATAATATTAAGTATGGAAGTATGGATATAATATTAGTATGGATTTTTATTCAGTTTTAAATGAAGAGATTGTACGTAAAATATATTATTTTACTGTTTCAAACACCCTATATAAAAGATTTATGGCGTTATAATCGTTATGAAGGGCCAAAAAGTTAAATTAGCACAATCTGGTGCTGTGGTGCACCCGATATTTTTCATTATTTGAACCGGTCGCCGTTGACCTTTATTTTGGTCCGCTTTGCTTATAGGAGTCAGGTTTTTTTTTGCTACGTGATCACCATGTGATTGAAGTGGGTTAAAATAGGTTTGTAGGTTTCATGTTAGTTTTGATTCTTTTAAAGTTGGTATTGATGAAATAGCTTGTCAGTTATTTCGTATAGTTACAATTGGTAGTTATTTTGTAAGTGATGATATTTCATAAATCCAATTTTTGGTATCAGAATATTGGTTAAAACGAGACTTCTACACGTAAAACGAAAAACAAAACTAAAAGACGTTGGTGTGTTTCAACTGAAACTTCTGATTGGAAACACGGAAACAAAATCAAGGACCACAGTTTTTTTTTAAGCGGACCATGCAGATTTGGGGCTGAGATAGTATTTTAAGATAATCCATGATCTTAAAAGACTATTCTATAATAACGCAGAGCTGACTGCCAACCTTTGGATTTCGGAGAGGCACTTAAAGAAGAAGAAGGTAATTCCAACGGTCAGCAAAATCAGCCTATTTCAAAGAATCCATTGTAACAATCTTCATTGCAGCTGTTATAGTAAATAGTAAAAATAATAACAACAGCAAAAGATGAGTAATGAGAGCCGTATGGGTCCACCAAAGGTTAAACTACGCTTTCCCAGGTCATTCCACAGATGGGTGACAATCTTTTATATAACAAAACCCCTTCATATAATACGAAAACCTTTGACAGTCCTTACAGGTAGTCAGAACCCCGTTAGTCTGATAACCAGTCTTACTAAACGGTATCGTTTTACCTACTAACTGGATAGTAGAAGTAAATACTGGTATTTTGCTGCATCCAGGTAGTCTGGAACTCAACCCTAACATAGGTAGTTGAAACAAAAGCCAAGCAGGTGATAAATAAAGACATTTTATATTCCCCTACATTTTTCACTTACATATATATTTTTTGTTGGAATATGTATTATTATCTGTCCAGCATTTTCCCAACTATATTGGGGTCAGCTTCCAGTCTAACCGGATGCAGCTGAATACCAGTATTTTAAATCAATCGACTGCCTATCTGACCTCCACAACCCAGTTACTGGGTAACACGATGCCCCTTGGTAAGACTGGCTATCAGACTTTCGGGTTTTAAACTACCCGTAACGACTGTCAAATATCTACAAATGAGAGCCGGGACCAACGGCTTAACATGCTTTCCGATGCGTCCGATACGCTACGAATGGTCATCCATTATATTTAGCCACGAGCTCTTCCAAAATACAATTTTTGTGAGTGTATGCCAACAACACAGAAGTTATTCATTTATTCAAAATCAAGAGATAATAACGACCTAAAACAGAGCCCTCAAACGACAGTGATTTATTAATATAGTCCTTGAAGACAACAATCTTAATTAAAATCGTTTCCAACTAAACATAATAATATTCGGAACGTTATATTAATGAATCTTACTGAAACAAAAAAATGGTTCAACGAGGGAAATACAGGCTTCAGGCAGTCGTAAGTTATCACAGATATCCAAGTTATTATTACAATACGAATTCCCGGATGACGCCGGGTGACGTGGGTAGTGAAGTCCCGAATATCAGCCGCTTTGGGAATACTTTAGCTCCAAAATCCATGGTTTATGTAATAACAGGGGAGAATAGTGATGTGGTTACCAATGAACGCTTTTGGGTATCTTGATATTATTTGAATACTTGCTTTTGCCCGTGACTTTGGACGCGTGGAATTCAGAATCAAGTATCTATATTTTGTTTTAATAATAATAAAATCTTTATTATCAGACAATCAAGGCCCACATAAAAAATATATTTAATAAATATTAAGCTACTCGTACATACAATTTGTGTTAGAATATAAAAACTTAAGCCTAATATTAGTAAGACTTTTGTTGCTTATAATAAAGACCCATATTAGTATTTGTTCAATATCTATAATGTAAAAACATCGGCCTGTTGGAATTAAGTTGTATGTAAATAATCTACAGTAGTATTATTAAAATAATACTACTGTAGATTATTTGTTACTCTGTGTTTTACCATACCAATTGCTGGGCATTTTATTTACAGTGACTGGCATTAAAAAACAGCTACAGAAACATATTGCTATATCCAATGCAATCAGTGCAGCCAACCCCAGTTTCCAAACTCGTTAACTAGATTATATACACACATCAAAGTTTAAAAATCTGTTCAGACTACCAAATTATCTACTTTTTGATTCTTTTACAAAAAAACTTTGCCACACACTAGGCATTTCTCCTGTATCGTGGGTGCGTTTACAAACATTTGAAGTCACATACACGAACAGCCAGACCCGAAACAACTACCTGTAGGCCATACAAATATTTGATCCATGCGGGAATCGAACCCACGACACGCAGCGCAACAGGCGATGGCATAACCATTGCTCCAACCGTGCCGTCAAAAAGTAATTTCTGTTAATCTATATTTAAAAACATTGACAAAACACGGCTTTTAAGGTCTTTCTTGAGTTGGACCGACGATCTGTTGTAGATCGCAGGAAGCCGAAGGATGAGAGCAGCGCAGGACCGATCGTTGTGGAAATCTTTGGGAGAGGCCTTTATCCAGCAGTGCAGCATCACAGTCACAATCATGCATCACATTTCCACTTTTTCAGTACATTTTATCATTTTACTAAAAAGTCTAACTAAAAGTATTGTATAATTGCATTTCATAATTTTTCTAACGATGTTTTCTTTTTTTAAATCACCGTTTATTTATCCCTGCTCAACCCCCAAGACACAGTTTAGTACGTAGATTGGGGACCACTGACCAAAAAAATATAGCTTTATTTACACAGATCCATTAATTTATGTTATATTTGTATGATTATACTTTCTTTTTAAACAATGAACAAATAAATTTATTGTGAATTCTTAGATAAACGGCCTTTCCATGAACTTTTTGACTAAAAAATACTCAAAGAAACCACTTTATTTGAAGTAATATCCAGCATACAAATCAACTAGGCTTTTTCAAGAACGTTTATTTCCATAATTTAGGCCGGGTACCAAGCTCACATAGACATGTAACATCATCGATTCAAAGTACTGTCACAAAATATTTACACAACCATTTTCTCTCTTACAACAAAAAGAAAGAAAAAAAATTTTTGGGACACGCACATGAAATAAAAACACAAAATACTAAAACAAACAATACAAAAAAAAATTAAGAATAAAGTAATCATTTTTTTTCTTTCTTAGCCTATATTGTCCCACTGCTGGGTAAAGGCGTCGTCGCCTAGTAGGCCTAAAAGTAATAAATTAAAAAGAAGTGTACGAGGAAAAAAAAAAATATATATGCTATAAATATTGCATTTGCAATAACTACGAGTTTTCCAATTATATGTGTCTAGTGAGAAATACGAGGTAAAGTAATAAATACCGATACAGATACTCCGTATAGTTATCGTAAAAAAAAGTTCTCATTCCAACAAATAAAACGGTCGTAACCAAAAAAAAACGAATATAAAAATACCGCAGTCCGGAAATGCACGCGTGACCGGTATACCGCGCCGTATTTTTTTTCATGTATTTTTTTAAACATTTTTACTTCGCTTTTGACTACAGTTTACTGTTTAAAATACGCGGTATCAGATTTGCATATTACGTTGTATATCAATTTAACTGCAAGTTAATCATTCGGTTTCGTTGAAGGCATTTTATTTTTGTGTTGAAATGTTCCTTTTAACTCATTATTTGGAGAACGGTATTTACATGCATGCGAATGAAGATAATATTTTTCGTAACTCTTTTATATTTTTCCGTTGTGAGTCTTTTTTAAGTATCCTATAAAGATATCGGTTTTAAATAAATACAAAAGTAAATTGACATTTACAGTACTGTAAAGTAAAGTAATGGAAACATAAAATTATTACGTCTCTAAAGATTTTTATATTTAAACTTACACTGTTAAGCACAGAGTTATTTAATGACCTATCCATCTATTTTGTGGAACAATGTTGATATGTAGCATTCCAGGAACAAACGAATCGACGCAAATGTTACCTAGTTAAAATATTCACACCTCTTGCACGTCCAAATCGCTACAGAGCAAAACTTACATAACTGGCATCTGAACCTGAAAAAAAGCCGGCACGCGTCCAGTAATCCATTCTACGCTAAAAAAGTTAGTGCGGGCGTGCACCACAATTCGGCCATATTAAATTGGCTGGTAAAAGCGGATTGCTTTTGGTTTATTAGTGGGCTAATTTGATTTTATGTCCGACCACTGCGGTCTTGTCCCGTGACTGGAAAAGTAAACAAATGAAGCAGGCTTTCGGGCCTGCCAACCTACATTCAACTTTATTCTATACCTTAGAACACTCCGTTGGAAAAGTATTTCCGTGTCGCGTGAATTTTTTAAACTTCGATTGGCGTGTATGTGTCGTTTTCTTTTTCAATGGTAAGCGGTACTTAAAACGGTACTAATGTGTGGTTTTGAGTGAGGGTAGTCTTGGTCCATTTCCGTGTTGGGTATTGAATTTACAACCTATGATTCTGATTACATAAATTCATAAATGGATTTATAACGTGTTTTTATTTAAATTCGTTCGAATATGTTTTCTTTATTGTTATTTATACTCGTGCAAAATACCATAAAGCGCAGTGCTTTATTTTTTTGTGCAAAATCAAAAAGACCGAAGAAAAACACGTAGAGCCTTTGAAGTTCCATGGATGTTTAATGAGTTAATGAGGTGGTATGAGATAAACACTGCTGCTGACAGACTTGAAAGAAATAAGAAATTAATACAGAATTTAGTCCTCTTATTACTATATATATATATATATCACCAACCCTTACTTTATTCCATTACTAGTTTTATCCATACTTTATATTATAAAAGGGAAAGTGTGTGTGTATGTTTGTCCGTCTTTCACTGACGACCGATGTGGCGCGGCAGGCGAAGGTCCGCCTGCGGCGCAGAAGGTTGCGGGTTCGATTCCCGCCCTGGGTACAAATGTTTGTATGATCTACAAAGATTTGTTCCGGGTATTCTGGGTATTTGCTATGTATAGTAAAAAATATCTATCTATGTAATGTATTGTATTAAGTATATCAGTCATTTAGTACCCATAACACAAGCTCTGCTTAGCTTGGGGCTAGATGATGCTGTGTGGATTGTCCAGCATTATTTATTTATTTATATTTATTTATTCGCGGCAAAACGGAGCGACGAATTGACGTGATTTTTTAAGCGGAGATGGTTGAAGGGATGGAGAGTGACATAGGCTACTTTTGTCTCTTTCTAACCCCCACTTCTTAACGCGAGCAAAGCCGCGGGCAAAAGCTAGTATAGATTAGAAACCAAAATTTCATCGACTAAGTACATGACAATTATGAAATTGTTTTCTCAACATTAAACGTAACTATTTCATCATTCAATGAACACCTTCAAAATACATTGAGTCCATCCAAATTGCAAGATCCAATCTTTAAAACAACTACATTCTAGGTAAAACTGAACAACAGCACAAAAAATAAAATGCTAGCTCAAATAGCTACGCTGAGCTCCGATGAAAATGCCAGCGAACATGAAATATCGTCAAAAGACCTCTAGAGGTCATTGCCGGCACAATAGACGATCCAACGTACTGCATTCTGCTGCAAGGCAAGTTATTCTAGACATTTTCAGAGTTATGATAGTGTAAATCTGCGCTTTATTTTACGGAAAGTTTTGCAAAGAATTCGTGGAGCTAAAATCGCTGATGCTGGTTTTGGACTTTGCCTTACAGCGAGGAAAGCAAAATATCTGTTGTTATAAATTGGTACATTTAACCACCTATGTATCCGTTCTAATATGAGGAGCTTGTGGCTAAATAAAAACAGCCGCACGGGTTGATTGTAGGTTAAGCTACGCCTGACGAGGTCAGTCTGTGGATGGGTGACCGTTCGTAAGATATTGAGACACCTCCGTGCCTTGGAAAGCATGTTTAGCCGTTGGTTCCGGTTGTCATTTGTAGATCTTTGACAGTCGTTACGGGTAGTCAGAAGCCCGAGAGTCTGATAATAATTAACCAGTCCTACCAAGGGGTAACGTGTTGCCCAGAAACTGGGTTGTGGAGGTCAGATAGGCAGTCGCTCCATGTAAAATACTGGTATTCAGCTGCATCCGGTTAGACTGGAAGCCGACTCCAACATAGTTGGGAAAAGGCTAGGCAGATGATGATGATTTATCCGTTCTAATATTAATTTTTAGGGTTCCATACCTAAAGTGTGAAACGACTACGGGTACTAAGACTCCGCTGTCCATTCGTGTGTATGCCTGTCCGTCTGTCACCAGGCTGTATCTCATGGACCGTAATATGAACACTTGAAATTTTCACATATGATGTATTTCTGTTGCCGCTATAATAACAAACATATTCAAATTAATATTTAAGGGGTCTCCCATACAACAGACTTGATTTTTTTGCATTTTCATAGATAGGCATTGATAATGATAATATGATGTTTTGGTCAACTGTCATCTTTATAGATGACGGTTAGATAAAAAAATGAGTCATTTTTAAATCTTAGGCCTTTCAGCGTAATTCAAAAAGTTGCCATTGATTTGACCAGCCATTCGTTTCCAAAGTAAACACCCCTAAAATAAAATGTATTAACTTCCATATTTTTTATAATAATACGAGCCTGTTAGTATCCACTGCACTATGCCACCGCAAAGCAAAAGCCTCTTCATAGACAAAGGAGGCAAGAGCGTTAATCATCACAGCTGTACAGGATACGGCTTCAGACAAGTATTCAACATAGTTGTTTCCAGGTTTTCCCACGATGTTACCCTCACCGATGTCAGTATTCTATGTCTAAGATAAACTCAGAAAGAACATATGAATAGAAAAAGTCGCATTGGTACTTGCCCAAAACACTGGGCCACCATAACATTCTCCATACAATGAACAAATCCCATAACAATCACAAAATAACCTAAGTTCCGTTCCTAATCAGTAATCTTATTACGATCGTCTGCAACATAAAAATATATTTCATGACTCAGACCAAAAATAATCAGAGAATTTAACGAACGTTTAATCCCCACATCTTTAGCTTTTTATTATCTTTTCCTTTTTCCCGCCTACCGTTTACATTGTACGACAATAATGTAAAAAAAAAAATTGTCAAGTGGAATTCTTAAGGGGCCGTTTTAGGCAGAAAGCTTTAGAAAATAAACGTTGGAGAATTTCTAAATTACGGTTTGTATTCTTTTAAAGTTGTGGCATTTTGTTAAGTTGGGGTCAGATTTGCGCGAGCCACTGGATTAAAGTTAAATGTTGTTAAATAAAAACGATTTTTGACTATAAGCCGACTGCTTGCGATTGGCACACCGCACCGCATCCCGCAGCGGGGTGCGTGGCTACAAACGACGGACACTGCTCGTGAATGCGTTTTCTGTGTTGTTTGCAGTATGCGTGTTTTCTAAACAAACACAGACAGTTGCAAACAACGGAAGAACACGCACTCCTGCGCTACGCTGCGTGATGCGTTGCTGTATGCCAATCGCCTAACTGTGACGTCGTCGTCTGCAGTAGGTACACGGTGCGGGAGGGGTGTTGTCACGTGATGCGAGAGTTCAGTCATTGGCCCGCTGTTAGCGACGTCTCGGTTAAGAGGTCAACCTATGGTTTAATTTTCATTGGCATTTTAATGGATTAAATGCTTCTGTATGGAAAGGTCTAGTACTTTGGTCCAGCGATTGCAAGCGCTACTGCTAAGCAGGAGGTCCTGGGTGCGATTTCCTTGTCGGGCAATGTGTTATTCCATATGATTTTTTCAGTAGCAGCCCGGGGTAAGGATCTATTTCTGGGTGATGGCAATACGCTCGCCCCTTGCTACATGAGACTAAATCATAACTGTGTGTACACACAAAGGGGAGAGGTGTAGTACTATTATACCTGTAGGTACACCTCTGCCCTTTCCCTTAAAGAATACAGGCGAGATGTTGTGTTATGTTGGGTTTATGTAATTTAGGTGTGACTCGATTTCAATCGCTACATCAGGTTAGACTGGAAGCCAGTCCCAAGATAGTTGGTAAAGCGCTAGGCAGATGATGAATGATTGTTGAACACTAAATATTTTTGCCATTTTACATAAACATTACTGTACCTTTTACTACCCTTTGTGCCCAGCCAAAACACTTCATTATCAACCCCATTCTTGCTATAAATATTTCTTTTTACGATATTTTTTCCCTCTCTTTATGCAAGGTTGGTAAAATCGCTAGACCTTAACAAAGGTCCTTTTCTTAGATCATTAGGCACCTAATTTAATTGCACGTAGGATCCAGGGGTCCGGCGTTTCCTTAGGTCTGAATCTCATTATTTTTTGTTAATAATTCAATTACAAAAACGGTGAGGTCGCTTTTTGAGGTAATGTCATAAATATGAGAGCTTATGGGTCAGGGTATTTAGATTTAGGTAGTTGATGTACATGATAGATGGAACGTTAATGCTACGTTATTTTTAATCGACAAAAAATGGAAGAGGTTCTCAATAAAATTCTACTCCCTCAATGCATTCAAAATTCAGCTCGGCCAGTATTTAACAGCAAGAAAAACACCCTCGCAGAAATGAATGCGTCGGGTGGGTCGTGTTTGTGAAACTGTACATTGAGGTGAAGTCGAACCTTTTTATATTGTTAACATTAATTTATTGTTCTCAAGTAAGTGACATTTGTGTATGTTTTATTGAGAATAAAGTTTCTTTAAACCTAATTCAACGCCTACATTTTTTTAAATAGTTGACCACGCATACGTTTATACAGTGTAGTCCGATTTTGATCATTCTTTCTTTATCTTTCCTCATACTTTTTATTTGGATTGAGTACCTCAAAAAGTATTGTCCTTTAAATTTGAAAACATATATCCACCCCAAAGTGTAGTAAAAAGGGGATGATAGATTTTCAGCTACTGTATTTTGTAATAGGTGAGGAGCAGTTGACATTAGGTTAGAAAAATTAAAAATCGACCCACTGAAAAGAGTTCAATCAAAACATTTCACAAAAAAACAACCTTCTTAAAGAAAACCCTAAAATGTATAAATAAATTTAATATCGGCAGCCAGTGGCAAAAATAAAAGAAACAAAACTGCGAATTCCACAGCTAACTTACTTTGTCCCTAAGTCACCTTTTACAAGCTCCAAAATAAAAGGCTCTTAGCTAAGTAGATAAAATTATAGCACTACGTTGTTAGTCTAGTGATCGCAAGCTACTGTTGCGCATGTGGTCTTGGGTTTAATTCCCGGGTCATGCAGTGTTTGTTTGTTGAGCTGGAATTTCTGGTGGCTGGTGGCCATGGACTTGGCGAAATGGGGGTGTTCTATAGGTACACTTCTGCCGAACCCTCTGGGCAATACAGGCGTGATGTTTTGTTAATATAAATTATTTTTGTTGGAAAATTTCTTCATAATGATTGTGGGTCTACAATATTTTACTATGACAAAAAATACATCTAATTAATAAATATTTATCCTTCATATTCCTTTGAGAAGTTACTATTCAAATTATTTGAAGTGTAACACCCACACGTATTTACTGTCATAGTTTATTAACAATACCTGCTCCAGATATTAAGAACAGTAATAAAATTCTTAATTAACTCCGAAACTTATTTATGACTTTTAATTAAAGTGGGAACAAGCTTGAGCATAATCATGCAAAATTACCTTGTTCTAAACCTATCTTATTTTATCTTTGAACAAAGTTAATAAAAGATGGGGAAACAAGGTATTCATAATAGTTTAATTGTCTATTTAGTCATTAGTAAATTTATAATTTGTTCAAAGTAATTATACATTTATAACTAGCTGACCCAGCAAATGTTGTTTTGCCATAATTTTTTTTTGGGGTGGACCACCCTTTATATTTAGGGGGATGAAAAATAGATGTTGTACGATTCGCAGACCTAACTGATATGCATACAAAATTTCACGAAAGTCGGTCTAGCCATTTCGGTGGAGCTTAATTACAAACACCGTGACACGAGAATTTTAAATAAGAGAAAAATACTGAACAACGCTTTCAACTCGAATCTCTTCAAAGGTAGACGAACAAGGCTTCTTCTGGGTAAGTTCACTCCATCGTCGACTTTGTTTCTTTCACCAACCTAGACTACAGTCAACAATAAATCCATCTCAAATTGAAAGAAAATGTATGTGTATTGTGTGTATTGTACACCTAATACATAATAACACACAGAACAAATATTTAATAAACTAGTGTAGAATGAACGGTTTTATCCCACAGGGTTAACTTTACATGGGTGTAAAGAGAGATTTTGTAAATTGTGCTTTTACATAGAAAACATAGTCATTACGGTGTAGTTCATGTCGTCATAAATAATAAAAAAACTAACTGTAACAAACATCATTTTTTGACACATTGAGTTGTATGAAAATTCTCGTCACCCACAAATTTTGAGAATGTTGGCTCTGAAATTTCAATAGATATCATTTTATAGTAAAACTCAAAGTATCTTTATGGTGGGCATATCAGTTACAGGTCTTATCAATATATAAAAGTATCAATATGTCCTGCCTTACATGCATACAATAATTATGTAGTGGCATACAAATTCGGAATTATTATAATAGGTCTTTACCTATGAAATTGCCGTTTTATATGAAAAAATTTAAATGAATTTTTTTCATGTATTTTTTAATTGTATTAATCGAAGTAATCACCCATGCAATCAATGCATCTTTGCCAACGCAGTGGCAGTTTATTGATGCCCTTCTTAAAGAAATCAGCTGGACGGGAGGCAACAGATTCTTCAAAGGCATTTTGTACTGCCTCTCGGGTATTGAATTTTTTTCCCGCCAAGAAGTTATCCAAATTCTGGAAAAAGTAGTAGTCTGTAGGCGCAAGGTCTGGTGAGTAGGGCGGATGACGGAGAGCTTCCAACCCCAGTTCTTGCAACTTGGAGACCGTCTGCTGTGCAGTATGAGGTCGCGCGTTGTCGTGCAGGAGCAGCGGAGACGAGCGATTGACCAATGCTGGTTGGAGATGTGCCAGCTTCTCCATCATTGTGTTGAATTCTTCACAGTACACATCTGCAGTAATGCTCACCCCGTTTGGTAAGAAGCTGTGTTGAATCACACCGGCGCTAGACCACCAAACAGTGACCATCACTTTTCTTGGGGTAAGTTTTCGTTTAGGGCATTGTTTAGGTGCTGAACCAGGATCCAACCAACTTGCTGAGCGCTTGCGGTTATCAAACAGAATCCATTTTTCATCGCAGGTAACAATGCGGTTCAAAATTCCTTCATTTGTGTGTCTGTTGAGCAGTGCAAGGCACGTCTCGACGCGTACTTCGCGCTGGCGATCATTGAGTTCGTGGGGCACCCATTTGTCAAGCTTTTTTACCTTGCCAATTTGACGCAAATGGACCAATATTGTTTTGACGCTAACGTCGAAAGCTGCTGCTAATTCAGCCGTAGATTGTGTATCATCAGCTTCCACAATCGCCTTTAATTCGTCATTGTCGACCAAAGTCTTCGGACGACCGCGAGGTTCATTTTTCAGGTCGAAATTTCCAGAACGGAAGCGAGCAAACCAATAACAGGTAGTGCGTTGGTTTGTAGTGTTAGCTCCGTAAACGTCGTTGATGTTGCGTGCCGCTTGTGCCGCGTTGCTGCCACGACGGTACTCATATTCCATAATTATTCGAATTTTTAACGTATCCATGATGACGAAAAAGATTTAAATGCGATGAAAATGTAACACTAATCAATAAACAAATGACTACTTTTGGAAAAAAAAATCCATGTTTTTAAAATAAAATTAATTTGAAATTAGAATTCTTAGCCAAACAAAAAATATTTTGATTTGAAATGGCCAGTACTGCAGAACGGCAATTTCATAGGTAAAGACCTAATATATAAATTTAGTTACTATAAATGTAAATGTACAGTGAAACTTTCACAAATAATAATAATTATCATAAATAAATCATGTATCTCATGATTTTGAGCTTTGTGTGATTGCCACTTTCACCTTTGCTTTGGGGCTAATCATTGCTACAGAAATGGGGCAAAAAAAAAAGTACCTTTATGTTTACCGCACAATATACTCATCATTATACGCATCAAATGTCAGTCAACACGACAAAGGGGCTATGAACTAACGCCTCCCTTTCATACCCCTTTTCTCAACACATAAATGCTTAATACCATTTTACCACTTTTTCTGCACGAAATTCACCCTTCTGTACATCGAGACGTATTCATATGGCATAAACTACGTATTCGTGACCGGGTTATACTGGTATCCATTACAAAGCATCCACAATGAAAAGTAGGGCCAGCTTATACTGGAGGTTGAAGCTTTCAGGAAAAGGTAGAGATGACCCATTTTTCTCGGTCGTTTTAGGGCCGCCCCTAAAGATTAGTAATACTAGGACGGTCCTTAGAAATATATTCATGTGGATACGAGGATATGAATGTTGAGATCGGTTATTGCTCCAATATTCGGCTCAATAATGTACGTATTTATAGAAACGCGAATATTTTTGTAGGCTCGTTTATAACAATGGGTAGGGTTGTCCCATCTTTAGTATTCGTATTTATAGTATGACTTTCAGCTTTTGTGCTTTTGTTATCGAATACGCTATTTGTTGAAGGAATTCGTTATTGGATATAACGGCGACGAATTAATTAAGCTGATTTGATCTGAGGACAATGAGAAGTATTGTATGAAGAGTTGGCCAAAATGGAATTAGATTGTACAACAGTATTAATTAAATTCTCGTTGATAATGGACGGTTTATACATTTTGCAATGAATATCTGAACTGAAGAATTTGGATTTTATTATGTTGGTGTCCCATAAGTCTTTCTTCCCGATTGGGCGTGTAGCTGTCTGCCACTGAAGACACCCAATAATTAGATTAATAAAATTCCAGTTCATCCCGACAACATTCTTTAATTGCTGCGTTAAGTAAACTACTTAGATCATATTGGTCGTTTTTTTAACTACTAGAGTAGTCCAGGACTTGATTTTAGAAGTTGTAAATTAATAACAACGGCACGAGACGATCTTTAAGATTAACACCATAAACGCCAGATGACTGACAAACAATACATTATGTATTGTGTCTCGTTCTCTGGTAGTTAAAGTGCTAAGTAACATTAACGTCCACTGATAGGTGACTATCCAGATCCCGAAATCCCTCCGTGCTTCAGAAAGTACGTCAAGCCGTTGGTCCCGCTGACATTTCGCATCTTTGACAGTCGCTACGGAAAATCGTTTTAAAACCAGTCTTACCAAGGGGTATCGCGTTACCCAGTTACTGGGTTGTGAAGGTAAGATAGGCGACTGCCTAAATTATTCTGCATTCGGTTAGTATGGAACTCGACCCTAATAAAGTTGGTGTAATAAAATATAGTCATCATCTGCATAGCCTTAAATGCTAGGCAGATGGTGACTACAATAGCCTAGGATTATTGAGTAGAAATCATAATTCGTTTTCTTGAACTAATACGATTACAAAACTAGGGCCAATCTTCATAATATATACCTAATAAACAAATAAATAAAATGGAAGTGTAGGTTTGGAATGTCAAACAAACACATTTAAATTTAATGCTTAATATGAAAAATACTCTGTTTGTTTTGACTAATCTGCGAAACCACTGAACCAATTTTGATCGGACTTTCACTGGCATATAACTGATGTTATACAAAGCAACAGAGGCTACATAATATTTTAGAAATGAAATCCACGTCGACGAAGTCGATGGAACAGCTAGCTGTCTTATAAAGTGGAAATTACTAGAAATACCCGTTGCTATTTTTTTTTAATTTACACACACACATACATAAGGACACACACATCTTACACTACGGTATTACACTTTATTTATGTATTTATTTTTGGTTAACCAACACACATTTGTTTGCACATTGCGTTTACAAATATTAATTTTGCCTTCATTTATATGTGTAACAATTAATTATAGGTTAACACCACTTGTACAATTTGTGGTTATCATATTAGTATCACATTAAATAAATCCATTGCTTTTAACTTAACACTTCAGTTCAAAGTTCTTGAGAGATGCAAAATGGCTGACGATTTTGCTATCCTCAGTGACTGGCATGAATAGTTCGAAGTGCACTTAAATCGAAATTCGAAACTTATGTTAACAGCCTCCTAAGATTCTCATTAATGGAATGCAAGAGTGAGCTCGTGGAATTAGCAGCTGCAACTGTATTTAAGAGGTCTTAATGTATTCGAAAGTACCTTCATTAAAATTTACAGGAATCAGGGTATTACTGGTAGTTGTAATCATTTATTTTCTTGTATTGCAGGGGCTGGCTTGAATCTGTGGTGATGGCATTCTAGATTTATGTTTTGTGTGTGCGATTAAAAGCCTGGCATTGTGATGAATAACTTAAAAAAAAACAAAACAAAATTTTATCGATGGCACGGTTGGCGCAATGGCTGAGAGATTGGCTGCTGTACTGCGTGTCGCGAGTTCGATTCCCGGACAGAATAAATATTTGTATGAACTACAGATAGTTGTTCCGGGTCTGGCTGTTTGTGTATGTTAATGTAAATGTTCACGATACAGGTGAAATTCCTAGTGTGGGGTAGTCTTTAAATAAAGAATACCTACTGGTTGTGTGGTTAATTCTCTTAAACGATCGAAAAAACTTTAAATAAACACCATCGCTTACTAATAACCGTAAGAATCATAGGGATAGAATTCTCCTCCCCTTACTTAAGGTATCTTACTTACCTTTCTACTTTCTTATTGTTTCCAAGAAAATGTAATAATTGTCTTTGTTATTAAGCTTCCCCGTTTATTCACGTTAGGCGTTGAAAGATCGTTGTCAAGGCTGATAGCCTTAGTGGACTGTTCCAATAAAATTGACTGGGATTATAATCGATACCATCGTAGATTAGATCGTATTATGATCGATGATTATGATCGTAGCAGTAGTAGTGGATGATTTATAACCACTCAATACATTTTTGCTATTTTGTAGTATGTTCGCAATTTAGACGACCGATGTGGCGCGGCGGGCGAAGGTCCGCCTGCGACTCAGTAGGTTGCGGTTTAGCTTCTAGCCTTAGGACAAATGTTTGTACAATCGACTCAAAAAAACCGGGTGTTCTGGGTATTTGCTGTGTCGAATAAAAAATTATCTATGTAATGTATCGTATAAGTATATCAGTCATCTAGTACCCATAACACAAGCTTTGCTTAGCTTGGGGCTGAATGATGCTGTGTGGATTGTCCAGCATTATTTATTTATTTATTTATTTATTCATTTAGTCGTGATACTGCTGTAATCTCATGATAATACTAGTGGTCCCTCAGTAGCCGAAATTAGATCGTTTTAGGTTAGTGCACTCTTTCTTCATGCAAACTTAAGTAAAAATAAATAACAGCACACTTTTTCTTTAAATTGTTTAATTTCATTTACTTACACTGATTCAGTTCACTTATCATTATATACAAAAATGTCAATTATCACAATCAAATTAGCGACGAAGATCACAATAAACAATTTCTAATTACACTCAATATTTATGATTTATAATCCATTTTTACTTTCATATAAATTAAAGCGTCCGTTAATGTATTTTACAATAATCAAGAAACAATGCTTTCAGGTGAAACAAATGATAACCCTTAGCTAAGTTTTCCAATTAATCTTGTCACTTTGAAAGTAAAATGATTTAGGAAAATGACTGTTGTGATTAATGAAAAGTTGTACATAAATATTATTAGTCCAACTAATATCTGTGAGACAAATGATTTCAAAGATTAAATATGTACACACTATTTTATCTCGCAATATTAATGTGGGAATGTAAAACTGAACATAGATACTACTGCAGACATAAAGCCGTTTGAGAAACACAGAAGCTTACACGAAATCACAAAATATTACGATTTTAGTAAAATCAAGATAGCGTAAAGTAATATGGCGGCCGAGTTGTGAGCGGCGCGTGACGCTAGCGCCGACGCAGGATTGCGGACGCACGCGCGAAACTCGTGGTAATCGGCGCGCGTTATTGCACAGAAGTGAACGTGTACACACGCTGAGTCACATTCTGCTACTTCTGTGCCTTGTCGAACACGGAGTGCTGTTAGATACCTGGACAAATATTATAAGGGTGTGAAAACACGCTTGTCAATACCATGAGTTACAGTTTCTTCCTACATACATGGGATCCTTCAGTTACAGAGATATTGACGGTCAAAATATAAAGTTTTAAGTTTTAACAATCTTAAACAGCTTTAAATATTATACCCGTGAATACCCCTGCCCGTTGCATGCACCCGTAAAGCACAATATTTTGCGTGCTTAACATTTTGCACTGCCGTAAACGGAGATTCTGCTCACCAAAAATAAAAGTTGTTTCCCAGCTATCATTTTGTGAAACGTCACTTTGACGTATAGAATGAGTCCATGATGGCTTTCTGACGGGCCTTTTACATAGGCCTATATATTACTAAATAACTTCCTACATATTTTATTATATGAAGTCAAATTTTCGTTATGAGGCTTACTCTTCAAACTAATTTTAATTCTGATAAAAAATAAACCCCAAGATAATCCCAATTCGATGTCAATGTTAAATTTGCCGTCACGTGGTTATATTTTTATTATTTGGCGGAAAACGTAGCTGTAAAAGTAATATCAAGAGTCGCCCGATCCCGAACTTAGCGATAGCGTCGAACTAAAAAGTAAGAAACGTCTAAATTCCAATGTCGATCGATCGGAATTAAAGTCAAGAGTAAGCGCGCTGCTTTGGTCACATGAACGTTACCTAAAAATAAACATTACCTGGAACTTATATAAAATAAAAAACTGACTTACTTAGCAAAAACACTACGGTCGTGATGATTCCGTATCCGTTCGGCCAAGGCGTCGAGTGACGCCGGGCTCACTTCTCTCAGTCCATAGTACTGAGTGAGATTGTATTCTATCGCCCAGTGAGCTTCTCCTCTAATGTTATTTACATCTAAGTAATACTGCGTGTAATCCAAAACCTGTAGAAAAATATGTTATATAGGTACCGTTTGAAGACTTAAACAGTTGTAATAATCAATCAAAGCACTCTATTGGATTTTTTTACAAAATGGGATACTAATTTTGAAAGAGGAAACAGATCTTCTTGATATAAACAAGCCACCAGATTTTCTACAGAAATAATTTCAAAAGATGGGTAATTGCTGATTCAAGGAATCATCTTATTACGGAGTAGCTAGTAATTAGAAAGAAAGAAAGAAAACACATTCATTGGTAACAAGTTGAAAATACGTACGTAAAAATATGTTAAAATAATAATTAAAGTAAATGGCATATCTCACGGCTAAAAAAACATGATTTGAAAATAATAGACTTAATCATATTTTTTTAAGATTATTAGTAAACATTGTACTTAGAACTTTCCACACAATAAATTATGTCTACATATACTAAACTTTACCTTTCCGGTATTAGAGTCGAACTTATAAAGTCTTAATCCTGGGTTTGAAGTACTGCCAGCGCCTCTTGGAGTGACCGAAGGGGCCAACAATGCCCAAGATACTGGTCGACCTGTGGACAAAATAATGAAAAAGAAAAGGTTATAAAGAAAATAATTTAATTGAATTATTACATAAACAGATTGGAAGGGACATCGCCGAACAACCTGATACCATGAGTTCAGTTCATAATTCTAGACTTCTTTTCCTAATTTCCACGTTATTTCCTGATTTTCTTCTTCAAATTGTACAATAGTACACACGATATTCTAAATGGAAAAAGTGAATTAATTACTTTTTCATTAAATTATTGCTCAGTTAGATAGAAACATCTATTTTTTATGATTTCATAAAGTAGTAAAAAAGCATTTAAAAAAAAAAGTACGTAATCCAGAAGAGACCCCTCTGTACTGAGCTTATGATGTGCGTCGATGTCCTTTTC
Organism: Phlogophora meticulosa; assembly: GCA_905147745.2. NCBI lineage: Eukaryota > Metazoa > Arthropoda > Insecta > Lepidoptera > Noctuidae > Phlogophora > Phlogophora meticulosa. The sequence continues at coordinate 15,702,128 of LR990523.1, forward strand.
ACTCTATACAGTTGATGCAATAATAATGTACGCCATAATCAGTGTATTGATAATGGCTAATTATAGATTGAGGAAGAATATAATATAATATGAATCCTGAACTGTTTTTATCCCGACTGATTTGTGTAACTGGATTTATACACGAGACTGCTCCAGTCCAGTCTGTTACCAGCTTTTACGAATTTATTATTAGAAAAGTCTCTAGATATCTGTTCACTTCTGTGAATAAAAAAAAACAGTTCCCCAATGTATTGTACCAGGAGATGTATAACTACCCTAACAATTCAGCTTTCCCACGGTTCACTACACAACAAAGAGCTGTCAAAAATGGAGTCAATGCCCTATATTCGTGAAGCACTGAGAGAAGGTTATGAAAAGCTTCTAGCAGATAGGAAAAAGATAAATAATATCATAATATTTTTTACGACACAAAAGAACGCCTAGGTTTTATTATTCATATCTACTCGTATTGTAGGTAGCAAACGTTGCTGGTAACTCGAGAAAATGTTATTTTACGTTCTCTTTATACGCCAAAGGGGATAGATGTTTCAATATTAGTATAGGGAAGTTAAATACTTTATATTATTATACAATAACTCTACTCTCACCGCTTTTGATACTTTTTTAAATCGAAGACGACATCCAATGCTCTTTGCTCATAAATGATGTGTTTTATAACACAAATAACTAGTTTAAACTGTATTTGTAACTGAATGAACAATTGAATGAATGATTTTGTTGCTTTGCTGTTGTTTATGCATCAAAAAATGCTAAATTATCCTATGTTAATATCTTCAATTGTAAAAATCGTTGATAAGTTCAAGTCCGTACATATTGCTTAGACTTTATTGATGTGTGTTTAGCAACTGAATAAATTGACGCCAAAATTGTAAAATAATTGAAGCTCAAAACGTTCTTGTACTGAAGTCCAAACATATTTTGCTCTTAAAATATCTAAGAACTTGCTTTCTTTTTGTCCATGTTGAGACTAATTTTGTGAAACCCAAAACTAGTTCTGAATGAGCCCCAAAGCTCCACTGCCATAAACACAACGACGCAAACGAATGTGTAATAGCAGTTCATTTCTATTAGCCCACAAGGTAGATAATGCTATCAATCCTCATAATCCCTTAGTCCTTTTACGATACTCCAGGGAAGTTTAAGAGAAACCTTTTCCTTTAGAACCTCACACTTACCTACCGTTAGGAGGATACACAGCATTGACTTCCTCTTTGCTTATAACAATATACTGAGGTTCTCAATGCATCGGCTAAGCATACATTTTCTGCTGTTCTTAATGATCAATTTCTCTTCAATTACAATAGCCCTCATTAGTCCTCATTTGACGAACGATGTGGCGCGGCGGGCGAAGGTCCGCCTGCGCCGCAAGAGGTTGCGGGTTCGATTCCCGCCTTGGGACAAATGTTTGTACGATCTACAAATATTTGTTCCGGGTGTTCTGGGTATTTTCTATGTATAGGTAACAATGAATATCTATATATGTAATGTATTGTATTAAGTATATCAGTCATCTAGTACCCATAACACAAGCTCTGCTTAGCTTGGGGCTAGATGATGCAGTGTGGATTGTCCAGCAATATTTATTTATTTATTCATTTAGTGGTGATACTGCTGTAATCTCATGATAATACTAGTGGTCCCTCAGTAGCCGAAATTTGATCGTTTTAGGTTACTGCACTCCTTCTTCATACAAACTTTGTTAAATATGTCAAATCTCACCTTCCTCCATGCGCGCAATATTCTAAGGGATGAACAGACTAACCTTCACTATAAATAAGCCTGAACGTGTCAGCGTGTCGATGGCCATAGAACTGTCCAGCGATTACATCGCTGAATGCCCGGATTACGTGCACCAGGTGCGCGTTGGCAGTAGGAGTCAGTTCCCCACCGCCTGCCGCTGAAGAACTACCCGCATTGTGTCGTTCTTCAACACCTGGGCCGGCGTGGGCAACTAGGTAGACCTTGAAGAGAAAAGGGATGATAAGGTAATCAGATCTTACTAACCGCCAGCTGATTGAAAATGCCAATACAGATGTTATTTAGCGGATAGAAGACTACACTGGCATAAAGAAATAAAACAGCTTTCAATAAGAAATTTACATTAAATTATTCATTTAAAACCGTTTGGTCTTGTTCTGAATTCGTACCATTTCATTTCTTCTCCTAGCTTTACTGAGGACCTGTTCAAGCCACTCCCACTGCTGCCTGCCTCTGTGAGGACCATCAGTCCTAGCCGCACCGCCTGCCCATAACACGCTGTTGAGAACTACGATCCTCAACCTGCTATGGGACTGTTCTATCGTGTAATATCCACCTGGAAACAAATCTTGCATCAGCATCATGGATTCGATGTCCAAAAAGCAAAGACTTTAAATGAAGGTGTTCAAATCAGCAAACATTAACTCAGTGCCAGGTAAAATTGGGTTAACGAAGTAAAAAAGAAGATTCCAACTGAATATGGTTATAATATTATAACACAGCAAGCCACGTATAAGTTCCTTTTACAAGTCTGAAGCATTCTTGGCAGCCAGCCCACAACCAAACTTACTGACTGAATTATCTTTTAACCAAAGCACATTTCTCATATGTTTGAATTGAAGCCAAAGGGAAGTTTCAAAATTGTACTTGCCAGTTTCAAAAGTCTGTAAAGCTTCAGTAGGTAGCCATTGCATCCACATGTCAACCAGCCTCTTAGAAGGTGCAGGGTCATTGTGTCCCAGAGCTGGGAATACAAACTGGCTACTGAATGTCCGGCTCAGAACATCTGTGACGTTCCTAACGGCTTCCAGCTTTATTTCCTCGCTTAAGTGCTCCATTGAAGAAGAAAGGATGTCCCTGTTGAGAGAATTATAGATTGATCAATTCCACTTTTCGGCCATCCTCGGTTAAATAACGGGAACAAAAATGTTAGTGGAGAAAGACCTTTAACCACTTCATACAGTCATGACCCACAAAAAAGTGATAGATTTAACAGTGATGATGATATCAACGATCTATAATCTGGTGTGGTCATTGCCTCAACGGTCAAAACAAATGCAGCTATATTGATTGCAGGAAGTATTCATTTTTTGTGCTTCCCATTTGTACCTCCATATTAGTCGTGAAGCAGTTCTACATACCCAGTCCACAGGACAAACTCCAGAGTGTCAGGATGCCGCTCCGCCATGAGAGCAGCGGCGCTCTGTATCAGAGGCCAGGAGCTGTCGCACGTGTGGTCTCGATGCCGTCCATTTCGGTGACTGTGCTCGTTGTTGCCGCGGTTATGGCGACAACCTGGTGAGAAGGTGGATTAATGAGGAGAATGTCAAGGATGGATTGGATCAGATATGAAATGCTTTTATAGGTTTCTATAATAACTTTAAAGGCCAAAAATATCTGACGGAATTTCCGTTTCCGATCTTCCGACGCGTAACGCTAACTGGTACCAGTAAAACGGGGCTCAAATGAAAAACTTCGAAGATGTTAAAATTAAATCAATATTGTATAAAGTTATATGTCACAACCAATGTTAAGTAACGTGAAAATCCCCTTCAAAGTCTTGATTCTAGTCACCCCTGCATTTTCATTGACCCCGTCTTATGCAACACGAAATTGTATATAACCAGTTAAATCATACGTTTGACTGGAGATATGTTACTACCAAAGCAATTGGAAGAGAGATTGGAGGCGCAAATTCTGTCGGCTGCGGTCATGTCGTGATGATGTCTTGGTCTAACCAGGAGAAAACTTTTACTGGATAATAACTATTGGTGGATATTTTTCCAAATTATAGTGACAAATGAAATAACGTCAACACGACAAATTCATGAGTAATTAATTATTCTCCCTGATTACCCTCATTCATCAAACACCCAACACAAATAAATAATTCAGAAACATGCATGAAAATAAAACATACAACGCTGACATTCATCAGAATAACTCGAAATAATTCACTATTACGTTCACTATTGCTTGTTTTATGAACGTGTATGGACCATGTCAGCGTACGAAAATAATAAAGTCATCAGAATAAAACAACGGAATACGTTTCATAAAATACCTCTATGTAACTCCTGGGAGTTGTGAAACGGGTCATAATGAAGATCTGTGATGTGCCAAAAGTACCCTGGAACAAAATTATGGGTTAGTTTTTCTAGGAAGGCTGCGAACGGAAGTTTTGCTTACGTTATAATAGTGTGTTGTAGCGTTATTTTTTGTCTTGTTCATCTTTTGTTTCTGAGGGAAATTCTTACTGTGTTCACGGGTTGTAAGTTTGTAACTTCTGTACATTATTTTAAAATTAAATTTGTTCGTATTCTGTGAAGCTATGTATTCAGTATGTTCTTCTTGTTTTTTTATCGTAAGGAAGAGTTCATGTCTGTATTGAATTGCTTTTCTTTTAATTGCCATCATCATCATCATCATCATCATAATCATCATCATCATTATCATCATCACCATCATCATCTGGCTAGCCTTATCCTATGTTGGGGTCGGCATCCAGTCTAGTAAGCGTTTGCAGTTAAAAAGGTATCTATTATAGTATTATACATGGAGCGATTTATTTATACAGGGTAGGTAATGACGTACAACTAATACCATAAGTTCAGTACATTAATTCTGGTCCTCACACCGTTGAAATTTTTAATCGGCTTTTCCTAGCTTTTGAATTGTTTTCTGACGTGTTTCACTTTAAACTGTAAAAAGTCATGAAAAAATCATGATTTCTATTCAAAAAAACATTTTTTAAGTAAATGTCTCACTTCTTCAATTAAAAAACGTATTACGTTACATTTAAATCATGTTTTTAAGTCTCGAGGGTGCATTATATCATCAGTATGTTTGATACATTATTGTCCAAATAGTTTTAAAATATCGCTAAGCGAACATCGCGAGCTAAGGTATGAATGTGTACATACCTATCTATCTAATTACATCTATGCATATACAGTCCACACGTTTGAATCAGTTGAGTTTTTTTAGTGCTAATATACGGAACGTAAAGAAAGGACGTTGTTTCTGTTAAAACAAACCCCTTCAATCAACAATCAACCTAATCCACTTAAACATATGGTCCTTCGAGCCGGATTGTGTCACCTACGATCGAGCTTAGCCGCACGCCGCGCGCCGCGAGAACAAAAGAACGCATTCCTTAGATAAGGATTCGCCAAGTGATCGGTAATGTGCAAAAATACAAGATACTTTTTAAAGAAAATAATTATGAGTTATTAGCAAGATAGTACGGTGACGAGCTGAGTGCATAAAAGTAGTGAGAACTATAGTTATAATCGAGTTTAGCCTTTTAATTACGAGACATTACTTGAGTGAGAATAAACTTGAACAATTTGTGTTATATTAAGGCTAATTTGGTAACTATAATAGTGAGTGTGTTGGAGTTTTATTAGAAACGCGTCCTATCGAACAAATACAATGGAAAAACGTATTTCATTACAAGAAGAGTTAATGAACAATTTGAAGAAATCCGAACAGAATTTTAAGAAAACGCCTAAAGAAAGAATAAAGAAAGCTTATTTAGAAACAAGACTGGAGGTACTTGAGCTACAATATAAAGAATTTAAAGACCAACATAAGGCTATCCTCTCGGAGATTTCAAAAGACAAGAAAGAAACATACTTCACCGAGGGCTATTACGAACAATTTGAGGAACTGTACGTGCAATATAAAACATGTTTAATAGAAGCGTTGGAGCCATTTTTAATTCCGTCGTACTCGCGAAGTACTTTGGTGCCGGCTAATACTAACGATAACAATTTTGGTGAAGTGAAGCTGCCGCGAATTACGCTACCTACATTTGGAGGAAGATATGAAGAATGGCAAACGTTTTATGATATGTTTTCATCGCTAATTCACAACAACAAAGCCATAATGTCAGTTCAAAAATTACATTATTTGAAAAGTAATTTGTCGGGTGAAGCTTTCAATCTTCTACGTAATTTTACAACTACTGAAGCAAATTATGAAGAGGCATGGAATCAATTAGTTAAACGCTATAATAACAAACGTTATAACTGCAACGCCATTATGAACAATCTGATTGGACTTAAGAAAATACCTACTGAGTCGGCTAGTGCAATTAAACACTTGCTAGACACCACATCTACTTGTATGAAGTCTTTGCAGAGTATAGGGATCAAAACGGACAACTGGGACGAAATTATTGTCTATTTAACCGTCGCAAAGTTGGATGCAGAATCAATAAAACAGTGGGAACAGTATCTAAACACTGCTTCTAGCGATGAACTACCCACATGGTCACAGTTAAGAGACTATTTAGAGTACCGGTTTAGATCCCTAGAGATGATTGATTCCACCACTCAACGATTAACACAAATAGTAAAGCCAGCACAGAAGACAAAAACATTTCACACATCAGTTGAAAACAAACCTAAACCTACAGATATTGTGTGTTCAATGTGCCAAGAGAGCCATTACATTTACCATTGCAAACATTTCGGAGTTATGACACCGAAGGCAAGACAAGAGTTTGTTCAAAATAGGAGATTGTGTTTTAACTGCCTGTCACCTACACATGCAGTCATCAAGTGTCGTCAATCCATGAGTTGCAAGAAATGTGGTAGAAGACACCACAGTTTGCTACACTTCGAGCGAGAAAGTAACGAGAGCAACAAACCAGCAAGTGAGGTAACGTCATCACCGAGTGAACAACACGAGAAGCCGAGCACATCACGAGGTGATACCCACATCACTACTACATTCACTAGGGAGGAGCTGCAGCCTACCAGGGTGCTGCTTGCAACGGCTATAGTAAAGGTATTTAATTCAAATGGTTGTAAACAAAGTATTCGAGCTTTAGTAGATCAGGGGTCACAGGCTTCATTAGTTACAGAGGCTACTGTTCAGTTACTTGGGTTAACACGCATTCCTGTAAATGGTTTTGTGTCAGGGCTAGGAGATGGTCATACGAGAATTAAATACAGAGTTTCACTTCAAATGGAATCACGCCATAATCCAGCAAATTCAATCCAAGTTAACGCGTATGTAATGCATTCTTTGACATCTATGCTTCCCACAGCCAACCTGAGTTCTCATGAGTGGGTTGAAATAAATAATTTACCTTTAGCGGATCCTACATATGCCATTCCAGGTAAGATTGATATACTGTTGGGCGCAGAAGTATATGGAGAGATATTGCTTGACGGTATTGTTAGACAATCTGAAGGTAATTTGATTGCACAAAACACAGTTTTTGGGTGGATTATTTCAGGAAAAGTTTCAAGAGGATACAACTCGTTGGTAAAAAGTAATCTTACTAGTATGCACGTACACTTAGAAGATGATAACTTACTCAAGCAATTTTGGGAAATGGAAAATGAGCCTAACTTATTACAAAAAGAGATGACTAAAAGCGAGAAGGTATGTGAAGATTTATTTAATTTAACTACAGTTAGAGATAACAGCGGAAGATTTATTGTAAGATTACCTTTTACATCGGACGATCCGAAGTGTCAGTATGGTTGTTCCAAACAAAGAGCTATTAAAATGTTAGAGAGTTTAGAGAGAAGACTATCACGTGATCCGAAGTTGAGAATAGAGTATAATAAAGTTCTTGAGGAATATTTGAGTTCAAATCACATGATAGAAGTAAGTGAGAAAGAAATCGAGAACGATCGTGCAGTCTATCTTCCTCACCATGCAGTGGTGAGAGACGACAAGGACACTACAAAGGTGAGAGTTGTTTTCAATGCGTCTTACAAAGGAACCAATAACGTGTCATTAAATGATAACCTTCTCGTTGGACCTAAATTGCAACGAGATCTGAGGCATATTTTAATGAGATGGAGGAATCATAAAATATGTCTAGTAGCAGACATAACAAAATTTTATAGAATGGTTCGGGTAGCAGATGAAGACGCTGATTTTCAGAGGATCGTATGGAGGTTTGATGCATCTGAACCCATACGGCATTATAAGCTTGTGAGGCTTACATTTGGTACAGCATGCGCGCCTTACTTAGCAGTGAAGTGTTTACAAAGATTAGCTGAGTTAGAGGAATCAAGGTACCCGTTAGCAGCTAAGGTGACTAAACAAGATTATTACATGGATGACTTGATGTCCGGCGCTGAAACTGTAACTGAAGCCTTAAAAATATACTATGAGATGAATGAGTTAATGAAATCAGGTGGGTTCGAGCTTCAAAAGTGGAACAGTAACAGTGAAATATTTTTAAATCATATCGGCAAGAGTGGAGAACGCGCCAGTGGTTATAAAACACCTATTAAGGTAAATAATTCAATCAAGGTTCTGGGAGTAAGTTGGTGTAGAAAATCTGATAATTTTGAGTATGTGCTTAACTTACCTGAGCCTCAAGAGCCGGTCACTAAACGCCAAGTACTGTCTGTTATAGCTAGATTATATGATCCGTTGGGCTGGATCGCCCCTGTAGTAGTCATTGCTAAAATCTTCATACAAAGACTTTGGAAATCGGGCCTTGAGTGGGATGACAGTTTATCAGAGGATTTACTTACACAGTGGTTGATATATAGGAGTAAATTGGTAGATCTCAAGGAGCTTACAATTCCGAGATGGTTAAATACCACACGTGCTTCAAAAACTGAATTACATGTTTTTTCAGATGCCTCCAAAGCAGCCTTCGCAGCTGCTGTTTACATGCGAGTTATTGATGACTCAAATAACGTACATGTAAATTTAGTAACGGCAAAGACCAAAGTTGCGCCAATCGACAAGGAAGTTTCGATTCCTCGACTAGAGTTATGTGGGTCAACTTTGGCTGCTAAACTGATTTTTGAGGTGTCACAGGTAATGGATATACCTAAAAAGGATTTATATGGTTGGACAGACTCCACTGTGGTTCTAGCATGGCTCAAGGGAGGTGCAAGTAAATGGACTACTTTTGTTAGTAATAGGGTTTCCACTATTTTAAATATTTTTGATGCGGAGCAGTGGGGCCATGTTGCAACAGATGCGAACCCCGCAGACTGTGCGTCGCGAGGTTTGCAACCACAAGAGTTAATAAACCACCCATTGTGGTGGAGAGGACCTCAATGGCTAGCAGAGTTAAATATACAAAAGGACAATACACTTATTATAGATACACAAGAAGAAGAGAAAATCAAGTCTTTAATTGTTTCATCAAATATTAATGAGATATGTGTTTCTTTTCGGTTTTCATCATTATTGAGGTTATTAAAGGTTGTATCATACTGCAGGAGAATGTTAACTTTAAAGTTACCTAAAAATGAACGACCAACTTTACCAAAATTTATTACCGCAAAAGAATTAAATGATACTTTAATGGCCTTTATTAAACTTATTCAAGAACGTGCGTTTTTAGTGGAAATAAATCAATTAAAGACTCGAGGATGTGTACCAAAGAAGAGCCCATTAAGAACTCTTTGTCCGTTTTTAGATCAAAAAGGGATATTAAGAGTGAGTGGTCGCATAACCCAAGCAGACACGAGTTATGATACTAGACATCCGATAATTTTGCCCTCTAAACATCATTTTAGCATGCTTATTATTATCGATGCTCATCACAAAACATTACACGGAGGTCCACAGGCTATGCTGAATTTCTTGAGAACAAGGTACTGGATTCTACGAGCAAAAGAGCGAGTTAAGAAGTGTTTCAGAGAGTGTGTCGTTTGTTTAAGGTACTGCACGAAGAAGTCAATACCATTAATGGGTTTGCTTCCAGAGGCAAGATTAAAACCCAGCAAACCATTTAAGTCTACTGGAGTGGATTACTGTGGCCCTGTGAATATTCGATTTTCACCGGGTAGAGGAGCCAAAGCATACAAGGGCTACATATGCCTTTTTGTGTGTATGGTAACACGAGCAGTGCACTTGGAAGCCGTTACTGACTTGACTGCTAAGGGCTTTATCGCCGCGTTTAAACGTTTTACTGCGAGAAGAGGCCACTGTCAGGATTTGTTCAGCGATAACGGTACCAATTTTATTGGTGCAGACAAAATATTGAGGGATATGTTCAACAGTGCCAAATCCGCACTTACTAAGGAAATAGCGGAGTTGCTGACTTTAGAGCGAACAACGTGGCACTTTATACCCCCCCACGCACCAAATTTCGGTGGGTTGTGGGAGGCTGGTGTTCGAAGTACTAAGACACATTTACGTAAGGTTGTTAGTAATGTTACACTTACTTATGAGGAGATGGCAACAGTTTTGGCACAGGTAGAAGCGTGTTTAAATTCGAGACCTATAACCGTACTTAGCGATGATCCCAATGACCCGCTACCCTTGACACCAGGCCATTTTTTGGTAGGTGAGCCGCTATTAAATATTGCTGATGAGGATTGTTCAAATCGTAACGTAGTTGGTTTAGACAGATGGCGACTTACACAAAAAATTGTAAACGATTTTTGGAGTAGATGGTCTAAAGAGTATCTTGTAAGTCTTAGTAATAGGTATAAGTGGAATGCGAAATGTACTGAACCAGAAATTGGTGACATTGTTGTTATAAAAGAGGATAATATTCCTCCAGCCAAATGGCTTCTTGGCAAAATTATACAGAAACATACCGGTCCTGACAATATAACCCGTGTTGTATCCATCAAATGTAAGACTGGCGAATATAAGCGCCCAGTTAATAAAATATGTGTTATAACTAAATAATTGATTTATGTATCGAGCAGTTTAAAAAAAAAAAAAAAAAAATTTTTTGTTTACACATTTCTGGAGTAATTACATGTTTTGCTTATTGTGTTAAGTTTAAGTTTCCTTTATTTTACTACTAAGTCATATATTCTTACATCTTGTAACTAAATACAGGGCATCATGGTGGGCGGTTCAAGGTCAAACCCTATTACCATATTATACTATTTAGTTAGAGATACTACATTCAATATGATTAATCTATTTGTTCTCTTATAAATTATGTCTAAAAGTGCCTTAATGTTTTAACTTAAATGAATGATTTGATTTTGAACGTTTTATGAGCCAATACGTTGAATATGTTTATATAGGGACTTATCTCAGAAGTTATATTTCCGTTTGTGTACTAATTGTATTTACCCCATTGTTGAGTTTGTAACTACGTACCTACCTGTACTGAGTTTACTTATTTACTAGTTTTATTGTTTTGAAGTTTTGTTACTTACTTATTTCTATTGTATACTTAGTAAATAAAGAACTATGTTCTTTGGTGGGCGGAATGTCCAAATAGTTTTAAAATATCGCTAAGCGAACATCGCGAGCTAAGGTATGAATGTGTACATACCTATCTATCTAATTACATCTATGCATATACAGTCCACACGTTTGAATCAGTTGAGTTTTTTTAGTGCTAATATACGGAACGTAAAGAAAGGACGTTGTTTCTGTTAAAACAAACCCCTTCAATCAACAATCAACCTAATCCACTTAAACAATTATACAATAACTTAACAAAGGCATTTCAGTATTACATAAATATAACAGTCATTGAGTTGAGGAAAGTTCAAAAGAAAAATAAGCTTTATCCATTTACGTAAGTACAAGTTTTTTTTAGCTTATAAGTTTTATCCCAAAAAAATGTCTCGTCACAAGAGAATAGAAAGCTGGCATGCCAGACAGATTGGACGGATATAAGTGATTGATTGTTAGGCAGTTTTGATATTATGATGAATTATAGGTATTAAATTGGAGTGGTGGTCTAGTAGTCGCTAGCACAACTTTATTCCTGGGCTGGGCAATGTGTAATAGGGTTCCGTCCAAAAATAGTTGTTTTTTTAGATTAGATTAGACAAAAAGATTATCCAAAAAAATGAAATTATATTAAGTCCTTCAGTCACGACACGTTTTTTTTTGCTTTATCTTTAGAATAAAAAATGACAGATAAAACGCATCAAAATTTCAGGGTGCTCGCTACGTCACCACTCAGTATAAAATCTACATAGGCGTGACGTAATGCCACATGTTAACACAATGTATCGACGTAATATTCTGATTCCGTAAAAAAAAAAAATACGCTTTCATTATTTTTTAATAATTATAATCTACGAGTACCTGACTGTAAAAGCCTAGAATGCATTTGTGACCCGGTGTTAGGATTCGGAACTGTTTAGTAGTTCCTATTTTATGTACATTGATATTTTACATATGTTTATACTATTAATACACACCTCCCTTTCCCTTTGAGGAAAACAGGCTGGATAATATATTTGGAATTGAACAAACACAGCAGAAAGTATACCTAAGAAAGATTTGGTAAATTAAATGGGTTGAACCTAATGACCTCATGATTGATAGTCAAGGCCCAAGTGAAAGAAAATTAATTATTAATAATATGAATATTGTACGAGAATAGTTTCAATTTGTTTCTATGTAGTAGAACTTCACATATCATTATAATACGTAGAGTTATTACTTTTAATCTTATCACCTTGGGAACTATAATGCCAAAACGCCGGGAGTGGACGCCCTAAAAGGACATACACTGACCTCATTGGTGTAGTTCTTCAAAAAGGTCTTGCAACTGGCGTGCGTGTATGACCAGATGTATGAACGTAAAAAAAGCAAAAAGAATTTATAAGAATCGTAGCAGGTTGCGTTCTGTAGTTTCTACCCCCATGAGAAAAACGCGGGAGTTTATTTATGTATGTATGTATGTATGAGAATTCTAAAACGTGTTTCTAATCAATGCTCGTTGTGTATTTTCTGCCTACCCCCATGGGAAAAAGGCGTGAGTTTATTTATGTTTTTAAATTTTCATACGTACATGTATGAAAATTTAAAAACGTGTTTCTAATCAATGCGAAGACTGATTAATTTCAATTATTTCGTTTGAAAATTATTTAATTTATTATGTCAGAAAAGGCATTGAATGAGATAAAAATAATGAAGAAGATTAATTTCAATTAATTTTAGTGAATGAACTTAATTGAAGTTGGCGGGGGAGGGCATGACCCTTTCATTTCGAAATGATCCGAATAAGCTCGGTCTAAATAGAAATTCAGTCTTGACAAATCCCTTCTTCTGCTGAAAAAGGATTGTAAGACTCGAGTTGAATTTGATTTTGAATTCAAATGTCCTTCAATATTCGTGTATTTTGCTGGTTTTCCTCGTTTTTTAAATAAACCGTATTGAAAGTACGAAGGTAATCTGGGATGAAAAAAATATTGATTTGGATTTCAACAAATCAATGCTTCAAATTAAATTGTACCGTAAATGAACACAGATAGTGAGAGTTTGGGGCATGTAGTATTAATGTTACTTAAAATATTAGTTAATTTGATTAAAAAAAAAGCAAAAACCTATCCACACGGAGAAACGCATTAAATTTTGTGACTCCAGATTTGTTGCTTTATGTAATGTCTTAACAAAAGCCATGAACATAAAATAAAAATCTTTTCTTCTTTAAATATGTTTAAGTACTGGCCTGTCTAATTTGGGGTTAATGTTAAAAAATGTGAATAAGTTTTAACTGCTGTTTTAATTCTAATCTATTCTATTCAAAAAATAATAAAAAAAATCAAAAATGTTTATTATAAGCTTAAATACCTTACGCTAGTTACAATGAGGAGCCTCCAATTAAGTAATTAATTTGCTTGTGTCAGGATGCTCCGCTCTTCCCAAGTTACATTAATATGGTAGTATTTAGTTTTTAAGAAATTTGACAAGTAGGGTATTCTTACAATAATCCAAGTAACAAAATAAAGTATGTAGTATGAAAAAGATTAACATATTAAGCGCGCTCGTTATTAAAATTCTCTTAATAAATGTAATCTAATCTATTAATATTTTTTTATACAAAGCTCAGAGAGAGAGAGAGAGAGAATACGTAGTGGCATCCTGCGAATTCTGATTTTCGTAGTTTTTTTGCAATTTGCAGCTCAGTATTAGGTTGTGAGTAATTTAAAAAGTTATTCGCGACCGTAAAAAATATGTATCTTACAAAGTATTCATATTTAAAATAAATTGTTTAAACTGGAAACCGACCCGTAAAGGCTCCAGAGATGATGATGATGACGGATCAAACTGTTTTTCTTAGGAAACATAATACGAAGTCTGAAGAAAACTAAGGGAGTTAAATTATTAAAGAACTTGTTGTTCTGTAACTGTTACCCCCGTTCCTAAGGGCCGTAGCGTGATGTTAAATTGCCAAATACCTTCCTCATGCATTGAGCTATCAAAAGGCCAAAAAAGTAATCAGTTTCTGACTGGCAGTTCTCTCTTAGTTATTTCTTTCATAAGAACCTTCTCCATACAATAAAAACCACAACAAAAAAAGAATTAGCAAAATTGGTCCAGTCGTTCGCGCGTGATGACGTGACCAAGATACATACTCGTACCTATATAGATATATTATTAAACTTACCAATCTTAGCATCAGTGAGATTCAGCCATAGCAGGCTAGTGATGTACACAACGAAGTTACTTAGATTCATATTACAGTGTTACATGACGCCGGCTGTCTCCGCTATGTGTTCCCTCTGATTGACATCGTCCATCACATCGCCTGCGGAAGAAAATTTTCATTTAGTAGGGATACCTTCACGTTTATAACTTTTGACACAGAAAACCATTCTGACAGGATTTTTTTATTACGTATTGTAATGTTTATGTGTTATTTATGTATTTAATACTTTAAGAACACAAATGCACAGAGGCGGACTACTAGTAGATTACGCACTAAGAGGATAAAGCAGTGGCTTGCGTCACGGGCGCCATTTTGAATCTAGAGCGTAACGAAGGATTCTGAACTTAAAATTAGAATCCTGAGTGCAACGAGGTATTTTAGAGGGAGTTATTCGAATATTCAAGCTGTGCCAAGACAAATACACCTTTATTATCAAGAAGAATAGATACTCTTCTTTTCACACCTTCTGTGAGATAGTACTTATATCTTTTAGGTACCTTGATATTTATATATATAGTTTAGGTTTCATATTATTCAAAATACATTATCGGCCAGCAGGTTATAGTATAACATTATTGCCCGGCTAGACCATGGGGCTGTATTAAATTACTTTGGGTTAGGTTTGGCATAAATAATTTGAGATTATTATTGAAAACACCGCTGCGGTATTTCTGCCATGTTTAAATATTGCAGCATATGCTGAGATATGAGCCCTTTGGCACTCGCACAAGTCCTTTTATTTAGTTTTAGTTTTCTGGTGTTTATATTATCTCCCTTTGCGAGTCCCAAATAAATGTTTTTCTATCTTTTCTTTCTATTATCGAGCAGGTGGAGTGAAAACATTTAACTTGCAAATAAACTTATAGTAACTAGTTGACAAGATAAAATGTCCTCAGATTGACTTCAACGTTAGTACAATTCTATAAAGTACGTTAGAAGTTTCTTTTTGGAAACTTTTTAATGATAGTTGGATTTTGTTGATAAAGTAACGTGCCCTTTAATATACTCTATACAAGGTTTAAGGATCTAGGCACTTATTGATACCATGAGTTCAGTACATGATCCTCAATCGTAAAGACTTTTCGTCGGATTTTCCCTCATTTTTCCGTTTTTTTCCGATGTGTTTTTTACTAAAAACAGTGAAAAGTATATTGATTTCATATCTGCTCCGTTGGTCTCGCAAATGCAGTCGTGACCACTGAACGAGTGGTCCTCGGCTCGATTGCTAGTTCACGCGGTCTGCTTGGGTGTTTCCATCAGAGATTTCTAAGTGGCAGCCTGGAGAAAGTTGGCTATATGATGTCCCCGTGACTCGAATAGCGAGAAGCGTTAATAGTTGGTCTTGCACTTGATCTTTCTCCGGTCTTTTGGGATTGCCGTCCCATTGAGTTATAAGAGTGAGGGATAAGAAGGTGCACCGGTGTTTCTGCAATGGGTAGTCACCACTGAGATTGGCTGCCTTGATAGAAATCCGAACAGGAGAGTAAGTAAATGATCCTTTTGTGGGAAGTATTTTTACACCATGTACAGTCCTATACAGAGTGTAAAAATACTCACCACAAAAGCCTCATTTACTCACTCTGTATGTACATGAAACTAGGTAAATTTGAACAAAACTAATTTCTGGGAAACAGCTTGTATTTTTGTTTAAAAAATTGCTTGTAATGGAAGCGCGCCATTGTAATGCACGCAAAACATTATGATAATGGATGCATGCAACGGTGTTAAAGTCACGAGGGTATTTAAACTGTAATTTCTAGTAAAACACACCAAAAAGAAATCGAACTTTGACCTTTAATATCAGTAAGCAGTAGGCAGAAAAAAAACTCCTGGATCCCGTACCATTTCGAGCAAAAAACACCGAATAAAGATCTTCACAATACGTCACGTTGAACGCAATGTAAAGGTGAGTTAAAAAATAACAAATTGACAGTAAAATTTATTCTCTTTAATAGTGTGGATAACGAAGTGATCCTATAAGAGTTCCGTTTTAACTTAAGAGATACGGATCCCCAAAACTCAGCGAAATAACAAGGTAAATAAGTGACTCTCAGCGTAGTTCTAAACACTATGTATAGTAATTTTCAATATGTTAACCAACCATGGTGACTTACCTACTTATGACCGGTCACCGCAGCGGTCAATGGTGACGGTCAAAAGTGGGTGTCTGCAGACTAATGTGTTATGGGTTAGGTAGCATTAAAGCCCTCTATTATTTTGATACCATCACTGGTACTGTAATTGCTATGGCGATTATAGAACCAATGATGTTTTGTGTGTGTATATTATTAAGACCAGTGGTTATTAAGCTGAAAGGATTTTTGTGTTGCTGTTTAATGAGAGTTTCTCTCAACACGTTGTAAATAAGTATACTTCATCGCTTTCTATTGTATACTAACTATGATTGGCGGTATCACTCGCTCCTAAGGGATTTGCATGATGTTAAATAACCTATAAGCATCTTCAAGAAATGGGCTTGAAAATGCAAATCAGATGCAAAAAGATTTTATTATTTCTATCTGCTAGTATCAGTGATTAGGGTGATCCCACAAACTCTTCAGACTTGCTATATTAGTATAGATATATTTTATTCCGTATTATGAATTTTATTTCTTTTCTGTTGCAAAAGTGTATTTTCCGTCGTATTATCCATCTGCCTAACATTTTTCCCACAGTATTGGGGTTTACTTCTAACTGGATGCAGCTGAATACCAGTATTTTACATAAGCCGACTGCCTATCCGACCACCACAACCCAGTCTTTGAGCAGCACGATGCTCCTAGGCAAGACTGGTTGTCAGACTTGCGGACTCCTGACCACCCGTAACGGTTGTCAAAGATCTACAAATGACAGCCGGGCCTTACGTCTTTAACGTGCTTTCCAACGCAAGGAGGAGTCAAGATATAACGAATAGTCACCCATCCACAGTCTCACTTCGGCAAGCGTAGATAAAAAGATACCATGCTGTACCATGGTATCTATATATTTTTATCTATTGTCGTTACAACATATTATTATAATGTTAATCATTGTGAAGAATAAAGAAAAATGGAATTTTACATACATACGTACACACATAAGCTCACGCCTTTTTCCCATGGGGGTAGTCAGAAGCCACAGAACACCACCCACTACGATCCTTACGTACTCCTTTTGCTTCGAATACGTTCATACATCTGTACACTGCGGTTGTGAGTACTATGAACCTGACCTTCTTGAAGAACATCACCATACAAATTTATTACCACAAAATCTTACAAAAATTGGACATTGGCCTCAAACTAGGTTAGTATCAATATTCGTTAACAATATGGAGGGCTTACGTTAAATTACAACAAAAGTATACTAAGATTTGCTTTGTTTAAAATAATATTATCAGTCGACTGCTCCGCCAAAAGATTGTCTTCCGTTTGTTATATTCATATCTTTTCCTCTGATCAGCTCAATTTTTACCATGCTCACTTTGTAAAACATTGACAACAGACCGTTTTACCCTCACCCACACAAAGATAACAAAACTCCCACAATCTTAACATTTCCAAAAGGAACGTTACTTACGTTCCTTTTGGAAATGTTAAATTTCTTCTCAAAGCAGAAACAAACAAAATAATACACACAAATGTAATATGTATAGGTAAGAAAATACAATTCCTTGCCCTTGATTTTTACCTTTTCATGTTTAATAGAAACCGAACTAGTATTTACTTACCGAAGTAACCGCGGTGAAAATCAACAATGACCGGCCGAGGCTCTTTTATTTGAACAGCTGGGCGATGCTGGTTAGAAGTGAAAAAGGTTGAAGTTGTGGCTTGTTTATTTTTTTACTGTTTTTTTTCTGGGAAATTATACCTAGGTTGTATGGACTTAGGGTTGTTTTTTTCACTGGTGATTTCTTAAACTCCACAATGTATGTTATTGAATCAGGTTGAAACGTAAATTTAAGAATTATATAAAATAGACTTTTTTTTTTGAAAACGTAACTAGATTATATGTACTTAGACTTGTATTTTTGCCTTGGTCATTTCTTAAACTCCACAATGTATGTTATTGAATCAGCTTGAAACGTAAATTTAAGAATTATATAAAATAGACTTTTTTTTGGAAAACGTAACTAGATCATATGTACTTAGACTTGTATTTTTGCCTTGGTCATTTCTTAAACTCCACAATGTATGTTATTGAATCAGCTTGAAACTTAAATTTAAGAATTATATAAAATAGACTTTATTTTTTGGGAAAATGTTTCTAGGTAAGACTTGTATTTTTGTCTTGGTCATTTCTGAAATTCAACCCCTTGTATATTTCTTTCAACTTAAAATGTATTTCATTAAATGATATGAAATACTTCACTATTCGTAAATTATTCATCGTTTCAAAATTTCTAAGATGTTATGTAGTTTTCACTTACCTAATAACATAAGCTCTTAATTTTTAAAGTGGTAGATTTAAGCGAAACGACTAACGCACTGCAAACATCTAAGGTTTCAGTATTTTATTCATTTTGAATGTCGTACTCTTCCCTTTGAAATCATAACACTCTCTACACATATAGGGGTATATAGCATAGTGTAGAAAGCAATAATAGCCTATAGCACTCAGGAATAATGTAGCTTTCTAACAGTGAAAAACTCTATTTTTGGAATTGGATCATTATTTCCAAATATTACCTCCGACATAAAAACTTACAAACAAATTTTAACTCTATATAGTAATATTAATACAGAATAGCTACCACCCACTCGTAACGGTTGTTGCGTGGCTAAATGGCGCATAACCTTCAGTTTATAATGAATAATACTGGACAATCCACACAGCATCATCTAGCCCCAAGCTAAGCAGAGCTTGTGTTATGGGTACTAGATGACTGATATACTTAATGCAATACATTACATAGATAGACATTTTTTATTACACATAGCAAATACCTAGAACACCCGGAACAAATCTTTGTAGATCGTACAAACATTTGTCCCAGGGCGGGAATCGAACCCGCAACGTCGCAGGCGGAACTTCGCCCGCCGCGCCACATCGGTCGACAGTTTAATAATAGGGATGTGTCCTATGTAAAATATATAATATTAAGTCTATATAGTCCGTAGTAAGATTACCAAAAAAAATTGGACATATATTTTTTGCTTACTCAAATCAATAAAAAGTGACAATGATATAGCACATCAAAGTTCAGGGAAGGGGCTAGTGACGTCACTTTGACGTTAAAAGTGTAGTACGCGTGAAGTCACAATTTCAACGCACTATATCGTCGTCATTTTTGGTTTACGTGATAAAAGAAAAAATACGTGTCCAGTATTTTTGAGTAATCCTACTTTCGGACCAAACAGAATTTTTAAGGACACTACCCTATTATATTAGTTTAGATTGTATTCTTAACATCTTCAAATATATTTTCTGTGCAAACACACATAATTACTATCCACAACACCAGTATAAATACAAAGCAGTCTTATAACAGCAAACCCTTCCTTAAAGATTCCTCTCTACGCATCTAAAATAACCCTTCTTACCCTCCACCCTTAAAGTAACCCCATTCATATAACTACACGGCTATTTATTTAATTAATTTAGTGTAGCTGCATTAATTTTGCAAAGGTCGTATGCCGCCCATGTCTGGACTTTCCTGCTGGCCCACATGGGATTTAAATGAGGATGATGGTGGCTATGTAACTTTTATAGTTAGTGGCTGAGATGGAGATGTGTGTTTTACTGCAGTTTTCTCTAGATTAGTCACACTATAGCCACTTTATGAATGGGAAAGTTTGTCGTTGTGAGTGCGTGTGTATGTGGTACTCGTTGACGCTGAAATAGCTGAAGGGATTTAGATGAAATTTGTTATCAAGGTAACTCATACCCTGAACCAATAGTATTTCTTACAGAGGAGTGCAGCCAGTTCTTTTATACGACGTTAGGGTTGGTGCGGTTTCTTGATTTGTGATAGTTTGTATATTATTAATTTTATTGTTTATTCATTAGAGTTGTCGCTGGTCAATAATCTCTAATGCATGTTTATGGCAACACAACGTTAATTATGTTTTATCTATTTTTTATCTGTGATATAAAAACGAGTCTGGTCTAACGTGCGTGTGTTGTGTGTACCATCTGTATCAGTGAATATACTCGTAATATAAAGTGTAAATAATTAGCAAGTTGTTTCAATCAATCTACTAGTAATAAGTTCACGAAACAAATACACGAAGTCAACAATGCATGTAGTTATGGGATCAAATCCGATCACGTACCAATATGACTTTTTAAATTCTCATACCTATGGGTACTTTCTAAATTTATATTAGAAATCGCTGACATCGGTAAAGGAAATAATGTTGTGGGGAAACCTGGAATTCTAAATAATATAAGGCGCCAACACGCCTTGAGTAAGAGTGGTGATTAATACACGTGCCTTCTCTGTATGAGAAGAGCAAAGACCGCTTTACAGTGGCATAGTATCTGGCTGGTAATTTTGTACATTTCCTCAGCATTAAGTTTGATTCGGTGTGCCTTGTTACAATATAGTCAGATAGAGATACACTGACCTAGTTTAAACAAATTTTTACGTGTTGCCGTGTAAAAGTGTTTGTATATCCAGAAATCAAAATCATTTAGATTTACCACTGAAAACCTTTTATTGTGTTTATCTTCGACGACACGGTTGGCGCAGTGGCTAAGCGATCGACTGCTGCGCCGCATGTCGGGGGTTCGATACCCGCACGAAAAAAATATTTGTGTGGCCCACATGTAGTTGTTCCGGGTTTGGCTGTTCGTGTATGTGACTTTAAACATTTGTAAACGCACCCACGACACAGGAAACATTCCTAGTTTGGGGCAAAGTTTTAAAAACAATGATATATGATGATTTTTGTACGAAAACAACATAATGTTTGTTTTGTTTGTGATAAACTCAGTTGTGTCTATTGATATCCAAACAAATATTGCATTTCCTTTTGTGTTGTTCATAGAAACTGTACCGATACTCTTTCAAAACAAAAACATAGCGTTGTTTATTTTCTTCGGAACTATGAAACAAATGTTCGAATGTGATGTTGTTATCTATACGATACATGCAGCCACCCGCGACACGGTCTGCTAAAATATCTTTATAAATGATTGAATATGTGTTATTCTGAAGTATAAACTATAAATCCAACACCACGCCTGTATTCCTCGAAAGGTTAGACAGAGGTGTACCAATAGTACACCCACATTTTGCCATTCATGTTTTCTCAATATGGGACAAGCCTATTTGCCACCAACCGGACACAAATCCAGACTCCAGGCTACTGAGCAATTTCAGAAAAAAAAATCCATAAACATTATGCCCGACCCAGGAATCGAACCCAAGACCTCTTGCGACCTCAAACGCAACTGCTAACAGTTGCGTTTGTGACCACTACACCAACGAGGCAGTCAAATGTACTAAAAATATTAGTGTCTATTTACCTAGAAGCCTATATGTGTGTTGTGTGATTAATGAAATATAGTTGGTAGGCAGTGGTCTAAGTTAATTCAATTTTTATATTGCATAGGCTTATTATGATTACCGAAATTAAATGAAATTATTTAATTAAATGTTCAAATTATGAAATGAAGTGAAATTTCGAAATGATATTTATTCCTGTAAATATGTTTTATAAAACGCACCGCACGATTCGTGTTGCCCAGTAACTGGGTTGTGGAGGTCTGATAGGCAGTCACTTCATGTAAAATACTGGCATTCATCTGCACGCGGTTTTAATGGGAGCCGACCCCAACATATTTGGGAAAAGGCTAGGCAGATGATGATGTTTTAAAAAATACTTTCAACCGTCATAAATGGTATGAATAAATAAGATAAGGTCAGTGTTCCCTACCTGACTAACCTGAGAAGAAACACCGAAAACAAAGTCAGAGGTCACTCTCTCATGTGCAAACATTATCTTTGTCAGATCATGCGAGTATCGCCTGTGAGTTTCACCTAGTAATTCAAAGTAACATTATAAATAAGTGGATCAAGAAGAGCCAGGCGCTGAGGTAATGGTAAAAAGGCTAAAAAACCCATCAAAATTAATTAGCATTGGAAAATTCAAAAACGATTCGAAAATATCAGTTAAAAAAAATTATTGCTGCCAACTCCTGTCCTTATTTAAATTATGACAAAATCATTTGATTCATTACTGTTTTATAAATTCGTGACACACAACCGTAACTAATCTTTTAGAAAATATATCTGAACAAGTTTTTTTGCCGCGTCAACAAGAGTTATGTGTATTGAAACTGTTTCAAAACATTCCTCGTGATATGTAGCACTTTGTGACAGTATATGGTAACAGATTGCTTATACACATGTCAAACTTTTGTTTTTGAAAAATGACATTAATGCGTAACTTTGTTAGAAGTGTATTTAAATTGTTAGATAGTACAAAATACTCACGCCTTTTCTCTCTTGGGGGTTGGTAGAAACTACTACTAACACTACATACTCATTTTGCTTCGTTTACGTTCATACATCTTGTCATACACACCGGTTACTAGTAGGTACTACGCACCTGGACCTAGCTGGTAAAATATTATTGGATAATGGCTTTTCATCTCTGACCGGCTTCTGCAGTAAGACAGTATACCTATATTGTACAGGTGTCAGACTCAGTTAAATGAATTAGATGTCTTAAATCTCGTGACCACAGGGCTGGCCTTTTTTTGGCCAAAGAATCAGCATTGCCATTCTACGTGGCAATGCTGCCAGCCTTTTGGGTACTTTTCGCGTTGACAGCTATAAAGATTAATTTTTTGATGACCTATATTATTCTTTCTTTTGCTGTTTAAGCAAAGCATAATCAGTGTACAATGTACCCATTGCCAGGGCACAGTTCTCTTCTTTATGGACAGGGTTCTAGTCTAAAAGTCCCGTTTTGACAGCAGTGGTGATAAATTAAATTATACAAAGTAAAATGCTTGTCTGGATTCAGACCCACGACCTGTAAATCGTAAGTTGGTATGTAAAGTAAGGTCCCAGAGAGGTTGATCAGCAAAAAGCATTACAAAGTAGTGTGGGTGTCAATTACCTACTGTTAATCCACCTAGGCTGTAACAATATACCATCTCAAACACGTTTAATCGTCTCGTTATGTCATCGTCATCTATCATGTATTTTATTAAAGTATTTTTCCTTCAAAGTT
Source organism: Phlogophora meticulosa (assembly GCA_905147745.2). Classification (NCBI taxonomy): domain Eukaryota; kingdom Metazoa; phylum Arthropoda; class Insecta; order Lepidoptera; family Noctuidae; genus Phlogophora; species Phlogophora meticulosa. The sequence goes on from LR990523.1 coordinate 15,725,654, forward strand.
GTATTTTTACCGTGTTACACCTACCATGTTCTGTCTCTGCATCACCCTAAGGTAGACAGGTAAATAATGCCAAAAGCATTAAGTCCGACGATGTACGGGTTTTTAAAGTTTTCATAAATAATTAATACCTCACTTATCCGAAATAATATTCAAAGACCATTATTTTAAATTAAAACGTATAATTTCATCTTAACATTTTAATTTAATTTGCAGTCATAATCAAATAACAACGAAACAAGATATTTTCATTAACAAAACACCTGAAACGCCTGACTGAAATGTCTTCATTATTTAACTGAAATTGACGATTTTCCCGAGCGTACAATTTAACTGCGAATTCATTTAAATAAAACTAATTACTTTAGGTCAGTATCAAGTACGGTGAGCGAGTTACTGTAGCAATTACGCACTGGAAGGGCGAGTAGAAATTTTACACGCGCCCAAGAGTGGGCTAAACAAAACAAATATACGGGACAACACTCTGTTGGTACTCGAAACGCTCAGTGACGGACAAATGGGCACTCGAAGCGAGTTACTCGAGCCACTACAATGAGCTTGTAGCTCAAAGTTTCGTAAAAAAGCGGATTTATATTTTAGGTGTTGGAATTCCGCGAATGTGAGTTGATTTTGTATACCTACAAGAGTTACACGTGGAGTGCTATGTTGTTAATATGTTCAGAATATACGATTGCAAAATACTCAAGAATAAAACCATTATTATTATCCGTGGCAACATTCTCACTTGTGGCACTAAATTCACATAGTTGTCAATCTGTAAAAATAAAAATCAACTGATTTGCTTGTTTTTTTTTTATTGTATTCGTAATAGAGATGACGCCTGCTTAAAAAAAAGAAAATTACATTAAGCCCATTAAGCATATTGAGATAAAAAAAAAATTAGACAAGTATTTTTTGCTGTAACATTTTAATAAAAAACGTTTTAAAGTTTGGGAGTGGGGCTCGCTACGCCACAACTCAATTTAAAATCTACTAAGGCGTGACGTCATGTCGTATTTTAACTCAATGTACGTAATCTTCTGATTATTAAAAAATGGATGGTATTTGAAATGAAAATCCCAATAAAAAATTCTTGCACTCATGTGAAGCCGGTCGGAAGCAGGTCGCTAGTATTAAATAAAAGAACAGGGTTTTAAGAACAGAAAATTTTACTTTACAGTTTACCGTTATCAGTTATCAGTTTGCTGACTGGTTATCAACATAATGGCATAAACTATATCAGGATATTGCTCGTATCGACACAAACGTTAAGAAGAAATTATCTTAACCATGAATAATAAATCATACCACGCACAACAGTACCTTCTATCCAGCGTTTGCTAATTAGCTTCCAAAGATGAAGAAAAAATTATGTTTTTTGGAAAAATAACTAAATCCACACATAAAGTTCAGTTTGCACTACAAGTTCTAAAATGACTTGGCATTGTACTTGGCATTGTGAAGCTGACTTAATTTAGACCACAGTAAAGTTGATATTTCTGTAAATGGAAATAACAAATTTGAAAATGGAATACGCTACTGACATTCGCTAAAGCCGTGAGAGCGATGCGATAAAGTCAAACAGTGTGTATGAAAGAAAAGAAATAAAAAAACATGTTTTTTTTATTTGCTTTAATCTTATTTAAAACCAATGTTAAACTGGACGAAAACTAGTGAAAAAGTGCCGCATTTTCCTTTGTTACTTACTGAAATTGTGACGGTTACTAAAACCGCTGTCGCCTATAACCTGCACCACGCCTAACATACCGATCCTCGTTCTGAGAGATTGACGCGCCGCCGTACAACAGTTGTAGTGTGTTTGAGTGCAAATGAGTTTTTTTGTTAACTGTACTTAGTTTATGTAGTCAAATGTAGGTCGATTCGCACGTTCACACTCCACAGCATTTTGCATGTTTTATTCGAAGAGGTGATCCGTTTGTCAGATGTTTTTCGCGTTTATTTTTTCTTCTGCTTTGACGTTTGACATTTTTGTCGTGTACGTAGTGATGTTCGGGTATTGTCTTTGATCCGAAATATACGTGTTGAAGGATTTTTTGATGAGATGGTAAAGAAATTGGATTGTGTGTTTTGATCGTGGATATTATTTAAGTGTATTGGTTACCGAAGAGATATGTACCTAGTGAAGTATATGTAATGTTAGTTTTATGTGCGTATTAATGTAATGCCCAATAATACCAAAACAAAAATGAACAATATTCATCTATTCAAATTGCGTGAAAATCCATTAAATTTGAACGTAAAAAGTTACAAAAACTATTCCCCAAAACCGGCAATGAACACATCACCACTTTTTAGTGTTTGTACCTACTGGGAAGATGAAGTGGCGTATCTATATTCATATTGAATATGAATAAGAACAAGTGGCGTATCTAACTCCCCAGTAAAAACTATTACTTGGCAATATTACAACAACAACAATAATGTACCCACATTTAACCAGCTATGTTTAAACATAAATATTCTTTAAACATAACATCTTCTATATCCTGTTTTTTAAGCCTATAATTTCATTGAACTGGGCACAAATCCAAACTCCGGGATGCTACTGAGAAAATCCCAAAATGAACACTCAATAACACTATATCCGACCCTGAAATCGAACCCAGTACCTCATGCTCAGCATTGGCGCTTGCGAGCACAAGACCAACAAAGCAGCCAAGTTATAATAATTGAGAATGCGAAAGACGATTTCGTTTACGATTACGTAATATTTATTACACCGAACCGATCGTCGCTCAATCCTCATCATCTTGAAAACCGAAACTCAGCAAAATCAATATTCAATACAAGTTTGCGTTTCACAAAACTGGTACAAACACATACGAGGCTACCAAAAGGAGCAAACAACATCTATCGCCAAGGGACTAGGCAGTAAACATCCCGGAACTCGTAAAACAATTCCTTTCAGCGAAACAAAACTAGGACTATAAAAAATAATCGTATTCTTAGTACAGTCACAGAAAAACTTTAACGGAACCAAAACTTTTAATTGGATACACAAAACAAATGATTTCCTCCCTTCTTAATTTGAATTAGCTCCTTCTAACAATAGTGGCCTTATAATAGAGCTGTTCTGATTTTTCAATTTTTGAAATAATAGATCGTTTTGGTTGAATGTACCTCGATGACCGAGATTCGCTCGGATAAAACGACGTTTCCGAAAAATGAAAAACATACTAAATTTCATGGAAATCGTTGGAGCTGTTTCCGAGATTCAGATTATACGAGTATATATATTTATGTACATACGTATACAAGAATTGCTCGATAAAAGGTATTAGATATAGTTGTGTGTCAGCGATTTGGAAAAACCACTTTGGGCATCAATTTTTACCTAATTGGGTTGTTCAATTTTCTCCACTTCCTCAAATAAGATTATTTACCAGCGTTCCTTCGACGATGCCGCTTCATATATTTCTATAAAAAAATAGTTTTGTGGTAACTATTTTTATTGTGTAGAGTATAAGAATAGAAACTGTGGTCATCAAAAACCAATATCGGTATTGGTATCGATTAGAGGAGCTCATGGCTAAATAAAACCGCCGCATGGGTTGATTGAAGGTTAAGCTACGCTTGCCGAGGTCAGACTGTGGATGGATAACTGTTAGTAATGTATTCTTTCTATTTCTCCGTGCCTTGGAAAGCACGTTAAGCCGTTGGTCCCGGCTATCATTTTTAGATCTTTGACAGTCGTTACGGGCAGTCAGAAGCCCGAAAGTCTGACCAAGGGGTATCGGGTTGCCCAGTAACTGGGCTGTGGAGGTCAGATAGGCTGTAGCTCCATGTAAAAATACTGGTATTCAGTTGCATCCGGTTAGACTGGAAGCCGACCCAAATATAGTTGGGAAAAGGGCTAGGCAGATGATGGTATTGGTTTCGATTCCCGGGCCGGGGAATGAGTTGTTTTTTTTTACACCTGGATTTGATCGCTCAGTCTTTTGTAGACAGTTGGTTGCAATAGGCTCGTCCCATAGTACATATGTAGTTATTATTGTCACATCTCTGCCTAACCCTTCAGGGATACAGGCGTAATGTTTTGTTCATTTAACTTTAGCGTACTATCCTTTCGTCAGCCACCGACAAACGGTCAGTCTAATATTTTTTTATATTCTAAATATGAAATGGCTTTTTCTTTCATACTGTGTCAGTAACTTTTAAATATCCGTGGAGTTTGGTTGGCGTCCAAAAACTAGTGAAACATTTACAATACTACTTAAAACATTGTCTGGTATACAATCTACCTACATAATGCTTGAACAATTTTTAAATATAAAAACAGTAATATCAAAATTGGATGTCAATAAATTGGCGGAGTATCGGTGAACTTACAAAAAAAAGTCAAACATATAAAAAAGGAAGAGTTTTCCTGTTTTGAAATCGGTTAGAAATGAAACTTTTTTATGGCATTTAAACTACTTATAAATAAAACTAAAATTATATTCCTAACGAGTATTCGAATTTAGAAAATCGTTCCTATTGCCGTTACGTTTACGTCAAGCATTCATGCCAGACACATTGTTAGACAAACATTTAAACGATTCACAACGACATTTCCTGTTTTATAAAGGGCATTAGACTCATTATCGAATCTCGGAAACCAATCACTACCCCAACCTTTAGTATGTACTAAGTAGTGGCGCATTGATTTCTACCGAACCAGGGTGGTACTTAACATTTATGAGAGCCGACCTATCACGCGACGTGGTTAATGTCTGATGTTAGTTTTGTTTTAAATTCTCTGATTAATCACACGCTATTTTTATTTAATGAGAAGTCGGTATTAATCACATGATCTTACCAAGATAATATCTTGACTTTAAAAGGCGTCTGAGTTTATTTCGGTGTTTCTTCTAGTCAGATAGGGAACGCCGACCGAATGAAAAAATGAAATAAATTTGTTAAAGTGTAAGAGTGATTGTAAAAACTAATTTAAAGTTTTGACGACCGATGGCGCGGCGGGCGAAGGTCCGCCTGCGACGCAAGAGGTTGCGGGTTCGATTCCCGCCTTGGGACAAATGTTTGTACGATCTACAAATAATTGTTCCGGGTGTTCTGGGTATTTTCTATATATATAATAAAAATATCTATCTATGTAATGTACTGTATTAAGTATATCAGTCATCTAGTACCCATAACACAAGCTCTGCTTAGCTTGGGGCTAGATGATGCTGTTTGGATTGTCCAGCAATATTTATATTTATTTAAAGTAATAAATATAAAGTGAATCGAGTTGCAATCAATGTGTTCTCTATGTAGGCGTGGATTATCGGGTAGGAAGGCAGTATTCCAATAGAATAACACTTGGTATAATCACATCACTTATGATCCTCAATATTTGAATGAAACACTACACAAAATAATTATAAACCGATTAGATTAAGAGAGATGCATTTAAAACATAACGTCACTATGATCCAAAATCAACTGCTCTATTTACAAGATGGCTGCCTCACCAGTGCTCGGTGTTCGTTGATATTGACATTGACAGTCGTATCAGAAGTCAATTGACAGTCCAGAAAAGCGGAGACACCCACAAATATAAGAATATTTTATAAATAACAATAAAATGTTTACAACTTAACCTAACAAGATAGTAAAATATGGCGTCGAAAAATTTATCCGCATGGCTGTCAACTGAAAATTTTCCCAAAACACGTGAAATTAAATTAAATGATGATGATAAAATAATGTATATTTATGTTAGTAAGAAGATCTTTGCCAGACAATTCCATAATATGGTAATAATGGCAGGTGGTATGAGATGTTGTATTGCAATCCGTAGCCATGACCAAGGTAAAAGCCAGCCCATTGTTGTAGTACCCCGATACATACTCGTAACTGGACTCTTAGCGTTGAAGTTTTTCGTCGAATTTTTACCTCTAGCGTTGTAATTGTTGTTATGTTGTGTAGTATTTTTATTTTACTGTGAAAATATCAACATTTTCCTCTCAATTCGTCGTTCTATTGTGGACAATTTTATTCACCACGGCCAAAAACACACGACTTTCACAATAGTTAGTTAGTGCTAGTGAATTTCAATATAGAAATTTCAAATAATTCGCAAATATGGGTAGACAATTTACATAGGTAGGTAGGTACATACGTAGATGCAAAATAATTATTTGCAAGGGTACACAATTCGGTAATACCATATTTAACCATACGGCATGCTATTACAAGGATAAAACATGTCAACAAATAACTTCACGCCAGTAAGCCATGGGGTAGGCACAGGAATCTACTGAGTAAAAACTACATTATTGAAATATCATAAATTTTTATTTTTTATTACAATACACGCTCGGTGGTCAAAAATAGTCCGTTTTAGATTTTTGCATTCTTTTCCCGTATAACCATTAACTATGCCAAATATCACACATATTATATCATTCATGTTTAGATAACTAGCTTTTGCCCGCGACTTTGTTCGACTGAATGACGGTCTCTTCCAGCCTAGCACATGAGACTCACGTAAACTGTAATAGACGTAATCATGGTTAACTATAGGTACACCACTGCCTAACCATTCAGAGACTACAGTCGAGATGTTATGTTTCTTAATACCACAAACCTCTAAAGAGTTAAGAAATTACTTTTAATCCTATCGTATCCAAAACTTTCTGTGTCAAATTAAACAACAATGAAAACAAGATCTTTTGTTTTCGATAAACAAAAACCTCACCAAAACAAAAAACAATCAAACTCTTTACTCATTTCCCGTCCATCCAAACGAAGGAACCTCAGAAGAGATCCATTGCGAGAACTAATCTTAACCACTAATCCTGGGGGACTTAATGTCTTCGTAAAAATAAACATGAGCGTTGCCAGAGTAGGTCCGGTGTCTCAGGTGTGCTGGTGTCCGCGTCATTTATAATTTAAGCTGGGTTGGCAGGTGGATGGGATGAGAGGAAGCGGACAGCGGGCTGGTTTTGATAGGTTAAGTTTGTTAGTATAGTTTGAACGTAGATCTTGCTTTGTACTGTCCTTTATTACTATACATAATTATACACAACGTCACATCACGATTGTAATCTGTGAAGAGTCAGACAGAGGTGTGCTTTAGTGCACCAACATTTCGACAGTTATGGTTTAGTTGCTTGAAATAGATGCCGGATACGAATCTAGGATTCGAGCTTCTGCAGAGGAATTTGGAATGATAAAACCAAATAACATGTTGCTAGATCTAGGAACTGAGCCTAAGACCACATGCTCAGCATGCATAGTAGTGCTTGAGACCACTAGATCGTTGAGGTAGTCTTTTCTGAGTCAGTGAATGCACCCACGATATAGGAGAAATTTCTAGTGCGGGGCTACGTTTAAAAAAATAAATTAAGCAAGTAAAATAACAGTCAGTCAGTTTTCAATTTTGCTGGTGTTACCATTGAATATTGCTGTTACTAGAATATACTTATGTTGACTTCATTGGATTCTAGCTTATACAAATATTATAAAAGATTCGTTATTCCATATTGAGAAAGTTCCTAAATGAAGACGAATACCGGTAAGAATCTACAATTTATTTATTTTTTTATCACGACGTAACAAAGTTTCTTTCCTTAGACAAAACCGTATGTCACCCACAACGGGCAGAAGGCTTTTACCGGAGTATATTTTAGTAAAAGCCGGTAAACATAGTCACGTAACAACATAATAAAATGCACTGTTATTCCCTCAACCCTCGCTCACATCTTAAAACTTCAGCCGGACGCAAAAAGGATCTCCCCAGGGCACTTTCAAAATAATCGTAAAAATGTGAAGTCCCGAAGAAGGGCGGCTACCTAATAGATAAAAGTGTGATATTCACTTTGTCTTGTTTACATAATTTTCTCGATGTTTGCACAAAGAAATACAAATTCCTTTTGAAAAGATCCGATGGTATGAAGTCGGTTTAAAAGTTACCGGATGCAAACTTGCGGGGTTTCTGATCAAAAGGTTTTGAAGGTTTTAGAGTTATGATTGCTTCAACGGAGACTGTGAATTGGAAAAGGCTTCGTGGCTCGGGCCCTCAGGCTACTTGGAGCAACGATTCTCACAAAGTGGCTGATTATACATAGATAGAAGTGGCCGAGGTTGGAGTTCAGTGGTGTTTAATTAGATAAGTCTGTGTCCAACACTGAATTGCCGGTGACTGGTCGTATCTCTGACCACGGTTCAGTAATTTTTATAACGATATTAACTCATTATCTGCCTATAATGTGCTAAATCTCACAAAGTGCCTCATTATAACCATGGTCCAGTCTGATGCAGTTGAATACTTGTATTTTATATTAAGCGACTGCTTATATGATCTACACAACCCCCTCCCAACACAATACCCCTTGGTCAGTCTGGGTGTCAAATTTTTGGGCTTCTGACCAACCGTAACATAGTTCCTAGATGGGCGAAACCAACGGATAATTAATATGTAACAACATATTGGAGGTTGTTCTGCAATGTTAATAACCTCGCATTATATTGTTTAGATTCAAGTTCTTTTAACTTATCAGATATATGTGTTTCTTGGGAGTTGTTGCACTTCTTACATTATTCATCTTCCCAGCAATATCACTAGGAAGTGGTGATACGAGAAATGTTTTATGTAATTTTCAACGTTTTTAAGAGTGCTGATTCTCTTCTTTCTTTCTGTAGTTGAAAAACCTTGCTAACTAGGTATTTCTTCTGTAACGTAGGTGCGTCTATAACGTAGGTATCTCAGCCTAAATTCGACAAATTATTTTTATTTACATATCTATTGTGATGCAGGTAAGGGTTTCTTTTGGGGTGTTACATTTTACGAATGCGGAGTTATCCTCAGTGTGGAAACAAAAAACACACGGCTTTAAAACGACTTAATAGTAATTTGAAAAAGGTAGAAATTAGGGAAAACCAATTAATATTCTCCAGAATGATGAACTCGCTCTGCTCGATGACTGAGTTTGTGCGTCGATGTTCCATCCTGTATAATGCAGTTTTTTCGTACTTAAAATCAGGTATTTAGAGTTTTTAACGCCTTAACTGCCAGAAAAGGAGACACAATAGAAAATGTATTGATTGTAGGTCACCTGGCGTTAAAGGTACTTGGTGTTTTTGAAACCCATGAGTAGGTAAACTACAGAATCATCACCGTTACTCAAAATCCTAAACGCTTTAAAACGGGGTGAATTGAAACAAATTATAAATGAGATTTAAACGTTAATTCGACATTGTTAATTACTGACAAGGTGTTGAAAGTATTCATTTCAATTCCTTAAAAAAAAATAAGTCCTTGTTGTAACAAATAATGTTAAACTAACGCGAAAATTCCCTTCAAAGTTTTGTTTCTACTCACCCCTGCGTTTTTTTTTTTCACCCCTTTTAACGGTAGTCAACCGATCATCATGAAATTTTGAATACACGTCATCAGAGGTCAGTCATTACAGATAAGGACATAGAATAATGACAATGTTCCCGGGGCTTCGACAAAATATACTTCAGTGCGAGCGAAGCCACGCACATGGTAGTTGTGTAGCAAAATAATTTATAACCTAAATAACCGTCAGAACTAAAATAGCCCTACTTTACTTAACCTTGTTCTTTGGGAAGTCGGTTAAAAAAGCAGGCTACAGTAAAAAGTGCTTAAAACTAAGAATATGAAAGCATTTGTAACGTAAGAACCTCCGTGAATGGAGTCATGAATGTTGGGGAATGCAAAAAGAGGTGACTTAAAGGCTCTTCACACTGCACTTTAGGTAACGTGCGGGAATTTTGGGAGCGGTATTTGTGTGTTTTATTAGTGGCAATTTGATGTTTCAAAAACACTGTTTCGTAGAGTATTTTTTGTGTGTTTTCGATTGTTTATTGTTTATTGAGTCGTCGAGCTCATTAATATCTGAGTTGAGCTACACGATTATTGACAAATGCGTGTACTGACTGAACAGGTCCATTCGAAACAACATCTATATGGTTGCGTGACTGGTATTAATTGTCCTCCTGTCCAGTATAATCTCAGAGGTAACAAGACCTCTGCGATCGTTTCGGTATTTCATTTCAGAGTAGACAGATACGAAACATCAACAATACTTAGCAAAAAAAATCTTGTGTGACGTATCAGAGTTTTTGTAAAAAGTAATTTACCAATTAATATTTTCACATTAGTTTTATAAAACAAGCCCACACGTTGTCCAATATTTATTAAATGGTGAAGATTTTAGATCGGTTTCAACAAAAAAATGCAGACACATGGCATGTCAGACACGGCTGCTCGATGCCAGGATTTCATTGTTTTTTTTTACACAATTAGTTACTTATTGGCTTATTTAACAATAATCTAATTAATGTTTTCTATGTACCTTTTAACTATTCTTTGCGTACGTAAAGTTGTAAATTTCAATAGCTACACCATTCAAAATAGAAAGTACGAGTAGTTTCAGAAGCAGTGTTAAATAATTCTGACTGAACGAACCTCGTTCTAGTGTTTTGTTCACTCTTTTTTATTCAGCTTCCCTAGTATTCAACAATGTTCTTCAGAGTTTTAAGTTTTACTGGCCGTTTTTAATGTCTACATCTATTTTTTTCACAGAACGACAAAAAAGACAAGAAAGAGGCGTGGCTTGTTTTGGAACTCGTTCGCCCTACCGTCGCAACGCGCTGTATTAAAATACATTAAGTGTGGAGTTACCCTAAAAGGGATATAAAGTTCCATTCTTATTATATTCAGCCAGCAGCATACCGTGAACGTATACGTCTGGCCGTACAAAACTCTATATGCAAATGTGGTTTCCACAATTTAAATTTTGACTTAAGCCGACCATCGAGTGCAAAACCCGACCCTAATGTCAGCAATGGAGTCAGTAAGCCTTAACATTAAGAACGTGCCGACGATGATCGATTCTGAACCTTATTAGCATAACCACTAGGCCTTTAATGGTTTATCGCGCAAGTACTGCATTGATGACGCTTTTAAGGCGACTACGGGTTAAATCTTTTACGATCAACATAAAAATGTCGTTATTTTTCCGGACCACTGAAATGTGAAATTTTTTGGGCGAAAAAAAAATGGCGTCATAGCTTCCTATCATAGCTGGCATCGCATTGAAATGTATAATAGTTTATATGGCCAAAACTGTCAGTACGATATCAATAAAAGCTTAAAATATGTGTTGTTTTGTTTAATTGGTGTCGTAGCCATTCAGCAATAACGGTTATTGACTGAACAACCGTTATGAAATATAACCGTTATTGAGTTGTGTATTGGGCGTAGCAAAACAAATAAAGTAAGACAAATAGATACTATTTTACTATGTTAGTTTATAGCTAGAGAATGTGTGCTTAGCTTTTTATACCCATTGATTGTTTCATACTTTCTGGAAAACTACTGGTAAACTTGTATAGAAATTAATTTTACAAATGATAAATAATATTTTATCTTTGTGACTGCATCGTGGGTCTAACGGTAAGAAGCGCTACTGCTGAGCACGAGGCCTAAGGTTTGATCCCGGTTGGGCAAAGTAATATAGGGTTTTTCCATCTAAAAATTTGGCAATTTTATGGCAATAGGCTCGCCCCTATTACATAGGGCTTAAATATAATGGGCGAAATGTGGGTATACTTAAGTAAGCCTCTAGCTAACCCTTCGGGAATTACAGGGGCGATGTTATGTTAATTTATCTTTGCAAATGGAACAAAAAAACGTAATATTTTTAGTGTTTCTTTTGTGTCTGCAAATATCAATACAAACTCGAAAGTCACAGTATCTTTTAAAGTCAAGGCATTATCTTGGTCAGGTCAGTTATCTGAGTAACATGCAGACTGTTGTCCGAGATGATTTAAGGACCTAAGTCTGTGCCTCACAGGCTCTTAAATTCTAAAATCCGTGCCTGACTATACAACTCTGTGAGTCATAGACCTGTCCAGTCAGGTGTGACCTGTGTAACCTTAGACTCTCATACCAATAGTGTTCCTTATTTCAATTTATCTGTTTGATAGTGCTTGTTCAGACACGGAAAACACTTTGCCACTTTCAGCCTAAAAATATTCAAAAGTACATAAAAAGTAACTCACAAGAACAGAGTTAGCTACTAATGATAAAAACACGGACAATTCAGGCATTATTTGCCAAAAAAATCCGGGATAAGACTTTTTAAACGAAACATTATACAGGGTGGATCTTAAAAAGACAATGTATCCTTAAGAGAGTTCAACAAACATTATGTAAAGGTATATGTACATAAGCTAAAAGTATTTACGTAACGACAGCATAATGGGTTCAAGCTGTTAAAAGTGCTGTGGCAGGGCACTATGATGTTTTATTTAAACATACGGGCGGAGAATGTGGTCGGGCACGTGGCGTTTAAGGAAAGACATTCATGTTGTTGGAAGAAAGTAGGTCAGTCGGATGCTGTTAGTTGTATTAAGTGGGTAATTAAAGAAAAAATAAAATGCTCTATTATTAAAACACAGTATAACTTGACTTACTTATTTTTAATACTTACAAAAAATGTTACTTAGTGTAGAAGGCAGGCAATGGGATCGCTTTAAATAAAAATAGTGTCACCTAGTTTTAGTTCTACTGACAGCGAAGATAATAATAAAAAAATCAGTATCCATACTAATATGAAAATGCGAAAGTAACTCTGCTTGTTGCAGTGTCACGTGTCGGCTGATCAAATAGTAATGAAATTTGGCAGAAAGATAGATGGATAGAATATACCATGGGAAAGGTCATTGGATAGTTTATAACCCGCGACTTCAACTGCATCTGCAGTACACAGAGATAGCAATAAAATCATTGCGTCGACATCAAACTAACACGAAATCAAATTAACAATCAACGGAAACGCTCCCGTATGTTTACAAACTCGAGACCCGCAGAGAAATACTATTACATCTTTTGTTAGAACATGAAAACTGACAAAAACAGAATGAATTCTCATTGGTACAATGCGTATTAAAGGGGCTAGTCGTAAGGGCAGGACAAGGAAACGATTTAATTTAATCTCGGCCGGGGAACGTAGAATTAATTTCGTTATTTGGACATTTTTCAGTCTCCCCTCCTGAAAAATGAGCGAACAAAAATATAAAGCTACAATTTTTCAGCGTCAAATTTCGCCTTTGGAAAGTTAAATTATAAAAATTAAGTTTTTTTTTTTGGGGCGACGCCCTCGATGTGAATATTTTATTTCTGATGTTTTACGTTTTTGGAATCGCTAATCTATTATCCACCGGTTTTGGGTATAGACTCGTAATAACATGGTTATTGGTTTAGGGAATGCTCTGTGTACATTAAACATAGGAATTGATTTGCATTAAGGCTCAGAATACCAATATAGCCATCCTACATTTTAAGTCGATGTTATTTATACAATTAAGTAAGAAAAAGATTTTAGGCATATTTTAAAGGCTCAATAAACTACCGCACGGGTTAATCGAAGGTTAATCTACGCTTGCCGAGGTCAGTCTGTGGATGAGTGATCGTTCATTACATATCGAGATTTCTCCGTGCCTCGGAAAGCACGTTAATCTGTTTGTCCCAGTAGTCAGAAGACCGAAAGTCTGACAACCATTCTTCCCAAAGGGTATTCGTGTAGTCCAGCGACTGCGTTGTAAAAAAATTGGTATTCAATTTGAACCCGACCGACCTCAACATAGTTGGGAAAGGGCTAGGCAGATATAGGTCAGTACGATATTTAACGGTATAAAGTTGGGATCACACGTCAACATCCAACTGTTCAAAGGGATAAAAACAAATACAGCTCAAAATTATACCCATAGTAAAATAACAAAGCGATCATCGTTGTGTGAATGGGGTTTCAGACTTCAGTTATCGTCAGGTAAACGTCAGGCTCAACTTTAAATAAAAAGATTAAGTAATATTTTCTATTGTCTCGTAAAGATCGTGACAAACTTGTAAAATAGAAGTTGTAATATTACCTACTAGCTGTAAAAATACCCAGCCTTTTGACCCATTAGAAGGCAATCTACCCAGTACCTCGTCTACACAGTACCTTCAGTAGTAACATTGTGCAAAAATAATTGCTGGGAACAGAATTTTAATTTTGATATGAATACTCGCTGTTTACGGTGGCGCGCAACGTAATACACGCAAAACATTGTGTTTATGCAACGGTGCAGAGGTCGCAATGAAAACTTTATAGTCGAACAAAATAGTTTAAACTTTGACCCATAAATCTGTCCTAGATCTTAATCTGATCTATCGTGATCAGAACAATCAATACTCATAGAACATGAACTTCTTGCGAGAAGCTTACCTACCGAAAACGTCAACAATGCGTACTTAGATTGAAACAGCGCCTCTACATAACGTACGTGAAACAAATTTTCTTTGACTAATAACTAGATAAATCTGACGACACGGTTGGCGTAGTGGCTGAGCGATTGGCTGCTGCGCTGCGTGTCGCGGGTTCGATCCCCGCACGGAACAAATATTTGTATGGCCTACAGGTAGTTGTTCCGGGTCTGGCTGTTTGTGTATGTGAGTTTAAATGTTTGTTAACGCACCCACGATACAGGAGAAATTCCTAGTGTGGGGCAACGTTTTTTTAAAAAAAAAAAAAAAAAATTGGACGATTTCTTGCGAGAAGAGTAAATTTGTGCAAAGAATACAGTTCAAAATAAGAATATCGCAATGACCGGAAAAACAAATGACTCACAACCGTCGTATGTAACAATGATTAAAAGATTCACAAAAGCTTTTCGTACCTGTTTATGTAGATAAACAGGTACGAAAAGCTTTTGTGAATCTTAATAATATCGAAATTTTTGAAAACTTAAATAAATGTAAACGTTTGCTGCATTTTTTTCTACGAACCCACTAATATAAGGACACGATAGACTCTTGCGGCCATTTTTAATTTATTTCACATTATTCACACAGCAGCTGTACAGGCAGATTTAATTCCATAGGCATTTTCTACCAGTCAACCTGGTTGCAGAGACAAACAGTGGTAGAGGGGGTCCCGGAGTGGTCTCTTAAGAGGTGGAATCACCGGGGTGGTTTTAGTGAGGTAAGAATCCACATTCACACTCCCTGGTCTTTTCCCCAAAAGTCCAGGCGCCTTTGAAGATTTCCCCCAGTAAACAAAAAAAAGTAGCAAATTCTTAAAAGAAAAGAAAACAGAAAAATGAAATGTAGATAGACACACACACATCATGTCATTACTCTCTGACGAACACATTAGAACCAGGTTTGCGGACACTCTAGTACCACTCAATTACCGCGAATAGTGGGCGGAAGAACGCTTTTGATCGCCAAGCTACACAGGCAAAATTGCCAGGTTGCTATGCCAAGTATTTGGGGTACTAACAATGCATAGTCGAAAAGCTACTGTGAGACAATGACGGATGCTGAAAGGTTTATGAACGGTATGGACGGTATTGCAGATCTGGGTGCATGTTTTAGGGTTGGAGTAAAGGGTTTTGTGTTAATATTTAAGAAAAATAAACATAACATAACGCATTTATTCCTGTAAGGGTTGGGCAGATGTGGTGTGTATTAACACCCATATTTCTCCAGTTACGGTTAGGTCCCATTTTATAGGGGGTGAAGAAATAAATCAATCGTTTTGTTACCACAAAAATATTTACATATTTGACATTGACCTCAAGTTAGGCAATGCGGATCTTGGGTACCGAAATTAGTAACTTTTAAATGATCTACTTTTTTTAGCTCAAATACTTAAAATAATAATAGCAATATGTAGGCACATGTATTAAAAGACAAAGGAGTAATAATAAGAGTTCAAAAATATGGTCTGCATCGTTTTCAACGATAGAAAATGCCCAAAAGGCTGGCGCATTACCACGTAGAATGGCAATACTGATTTTTTGGCCATATGTACTTTTATGTGGACATAACTCCAAAAGCCCCCTCCCCATTATGCATTCACTTTGTCCAAGATTTGCTTTATACTACGCTCGTTAGTTCCAAGAGACGTTATTTCGTAACTATGCAAAGCAGCTATCGGTTTTAGACTTTATTTTGTACCACAGTTCCTTTTTTTTTCACAAGAAACCTTTGAACATGTCCGACTTGGTATAGGATTAATTTGGGTTGTGATAACATGTCTCGTACCTGCTTCTTCCCTGTAAGGTTGTAATACCCTAAACAAACAACACGTAGGTATAATTATTATCAGACTATATTCCTTCACAGGTTCCCGAGATAGAACTCTTTTTGTCTCATTCCATCATACTCTATTTTCACCGCCCATATTTCAGTATGATAATAATAATATGCTGGACAATCTAAGCTAAGCAGAGTTTATGTTATGGCTACTAGATGACTGATATATTTAATTATTATACATAGCAAATACCCAGAACACCTTGGAAGTTTCTTACTTCTTAATTAAAACTTCAAATATTGTTACTTAAAAAGTACTACAGAGAACTCCTTAGCCCAACAATAGGGGTGACCTCTACTAACAATTAACCTAATTTTCTTGTTATTCGAATTTCAACTATTTCCCGTTGGGTTAAGTTTTATAGTTGCAATTAAGTGGTCGAAGTTAGTAATGACAGAGCGTTGAGGAGACGCCAAATTACAGGCAAACGTGTTTAATACATGTGTATACTGTTTCGGTTTGTTAATTAGGGTTTTTAAATTGTACCACTATTTTCTTTACCCTGATTTTTTGTTGAGTTAGTTGTAAAAGTTTTTTACTGCAGAGTAGGTAAATGAGTATGCGGGTCAAATTAAGGAAACTATTTTGATTCTCTTGGTGGCTATAGGTCGCGGGTTCTTAGTGTTTTTTTTTTTGTTAATGTAAAACCTTCCGTGTTAAATACACATTTTTTATTTTTTTATTTCTTTGGCAAACAATAACATAAAAGTAAATAATTACACCAGCTTATTACTGCTTAACTGCAGAGCACTGCCTCATACAGAAGAGGAGCATTAATCACCACTCAAGACGGGTTGGCGATTTCAGACTCATTAGTCCAGTTTTCCTGACGATGTTTTCCTTCACCGATGTCAGTGATGTCGAAGATAAACTTAGAAAGTATATACAAAAAAAAGTTAAATAGTGAAAAAGTAACATTGGTACTTGCCCAGGTTTGAACCATAATCGTGTGTACAAGAGGTGCGGCCTAAACCACTGGGCTACAACTGGACTGGGCTACTGGCTGGACCTACTTTGTTTCTTGAAGGCTCTGTACGCTCGAAAATAATATTATAAATGCCAATGTGAGTTTCTTTGTTTCCTCGACAGATAAGAACATGGAGGTTCTCTATATCCTTATTTGTCACCCCAGACAACGTTTATGCAAAATTTCACTATAATCGTTTTAGTAGTTAAGACGTAACGAAGTAAAAAAAAAAAAACTGCCAGATAATAATGACGGTTCCAAAGGGATATAAAAATCTACACAAACGAGAGCAAAACCGCAAGCAAAAATGTCGCTGTAAGTAACTTGTGAAACGTATATATACTATTTGTGGTTATTTTCTTGAATTGATTTTTGGTTTGAGTGTGTTTAACCACATTAACGATCAAACCTTGGCCTACATAGCAGCCATGTTTTCTTGACCAATTTCTACAACCCACTCCGCGCTCTTTCAATACTGGACTAATTTGATTCTTATTTATACTTCGTTATGGCATAATAGAGGTTTTATCATGAAGACGGTAATAATCATACACCTTGTCCAATTGTTTTTTACTTGGATAATTTGTGTACTTATTATTTATTTACATATATAAATACTAATATACTTATACTTATATATATAAATATATAGAATCCCTATTTCTCTTGGTGACGGCGTCACGCATGAATGGCTGGACCAATTTCGTTTTTCATTGTAAGGAGAAGGTTCTTATGAAAGAAAAAACTATGAGAGATGCGAGGGAAATAAGAAAATTTAAGAAAACTCAAGATTATTTTAACTTCCCTCGTTTGACAGTTCTTGCGTTTGATGAGTGAGAATTTTAACCAGGGGTAACACTACAGGGCGCAGCTAGTCAAATATAATTATACCATTCATTCATTATTCATTATATTTCATTATGATTAGAAGTCTTGTTTTTAAATCAAGTTTAATCGTATTCAATGATAGATTATAGAGTAAATCACAATCAGTTTTTAAATTTTACAGTTTATAATCTATATATATGTAGATTATTATTTCTTTCTCCTTTTCTTTTCTTTTAAGAAATTGCACCTGCCACTGTTTGTCTCTGCATAACCCAAAGGTTGACTGGAAAATGCTTATGGCATTAACTACCCCTCTATACATTTGTGTGCCTAAATTATTAAATAATTAAAATAAATAAATGAATAAGTTTTTGATATAATAGACACTAACAACTATTTGTATTTGCAAAATCATCACTATAAAGCAGTATACTTCTAAGATTTTTCCCGCAAGTTGCAAACAACACACACACACACACACACACAAAATGCAATCACATCGGTACGTGTTAATCTCATCCTTGTACACATGTGGGGAATCAAACAACAATTAATCATATAGGTGGTCGCATTCCGTTGCCAGTTGGCACAATTCCAAGTTGCCAGCATTGCCACTGGATGCCATTGCTGATTCGAGATTAATAAAGAAAAAAAATTACGTAAAATTGTTGAGTACTCGACCTACCAACCGCTTGGCAAAACTTTGTGTTAAAAAGATTTCAATCTGGCAGTTTTTAAATTTTAATTCATAAATCTAGTTTGGAAGTTGGTCCAGTTTAATGAATGAAAATTGTACTTTATTCTTGTTCAGAATATTTGGAAACATCTTTTTTTTTTAATGGGGTCAGTACGTTTCTTTGGATTGTAAAAAGATTTGCATGGGTGTCATTTATTGTACGAAAATAAGGTACCTATTATTTTTATAGAGCCACTAGCTGTG
The DNA here is from genome assembly GCA_905147745.2 of Phlogophora meticulosa. Classification (NCBI taxonomy): domain Eukaryota; kingdom Metazoa; phylum Arthropoda; class Insecta; order Lepidoptera; family Noctuidae; genus Phlogophora; species Phlogophora meticulosa. The sequence continues at coordinate 15,744,507 of LR990523.1, forward strand.
CCTCACCGTTTTACCCGCTCTAAAAGGACGAAGCGTGATGTTAAATATCTTAAAACGTTCCTGAAGTTACGGGTTATCAAATACAAAGGTTTTTTGTTATCTCAGCTTTATTACAATTATTAATCCAATTGTTAGGGTTCTGTGCCGTATTTTTTTTTTTTTTTAAAACGTTGCCCCACACTAGGAATTTCTCCTGTATCGTGGGTGCGTTTACAAACATTTAAACTCACATACACAAACAGCCAGACCCGGAACAACTACCTGTAGGTCATACAAATATTTGTTCCGTGCGGGGATCGAACCCACATCACGCAGCGCAGCAGCCGATGGCTCAACCCCTGCGCCAACCGTGTCGTCATACTACTAAGCCCCCGCTGTCCGTCCGTCTGCCATAAACCGTAAGTAGACAGTTGAAATTTTAACCGCTATACCAACAAACAATCAAGACCCAGTAAGTGGGCTGTGGAAGTCAGATAGGCAGTCGCTCCATGTAAAATACAGGTATTCAGCTGCATCCGGTTAGACTGGAAGCCAACCCCAACATAGTTGGAAAAAGGCTAGGCAGATGGCAGATGATATATGTATAATTAAGTACGAGTATTACTTTAAATTATATTGGCAAAATACGCCGAAAAAATCACTATGCGAATAGAACTCGTACACTAAGGGGAGGGAACCTTCGATCTTGGCAGGCTTTTATAGTTGCACGGTTTGGAAATGTAGTGCCTACGCACTGCACTTCAAAACCGTACAGGCGTATCGTTCTTCCACTTGTCGTGATGTGGCATTCTATAGGACAACAATGGACTCAATTTCCGTATACAGAATCAAGAAGGCAGGCTTGATTATCACATAAGGGCGTCATTGTGTGACGTACACGTGTTTCCACTACCCTCAGATAGAATACCTCCATCACTTTTCGCACACCATAGAAAAGGAATGGTCTATTTTTAGACGGACCTTCACGGCAACAATGTAAAGGAACTTGACTCGACAATGTTTTGGAATAGTAAAGATATATTTTATACTGAAATAAAAAATTTTGATTGTAAAAATGTAAATTAAATTGTTTAAAAATAAGTGTAGAACAGAATATAATATATTTATTTCACACGTGAAAAGTTACAAGTATTGACTTTAAGAGCTACATAGGGTGCTACTACTCTTTTTTTTTTTTTTTTTTTTTTTAAAAACGTTGCCCCACACTAGGAATTTCTCCTGTATCGTGGGTGCGTTTACAAACATTTAAACTCACATACACAAACAGCCAGACCCGGAACTACTACCTGTAGGTCATACTCATCATAACACCACTGGTGACGACACTTGGCTTGACCTTATACTCACCTCTAATCCTTCTCTTGTTTCCTCCCATGGTCAACATGACGCTCCTGGTTTCTCTCATCATGACATGATTTTCCTATCCTATATCCTGAAACCACCAAAACCCAAACCCAAGGTTCTGTATAGGCGTTCCTTCGCGAGGATGGATGTTGAAAACCTGAAGAAAGATGCATCTGTGGTCGATTGGAATCCTTTGACGGAAGCCACTTTAGTTGATGATAAGGTTGCAATCTTCAACGCTGTTATGGTTAACCTATACAACATCCATGCTCCTGTCAAAAAAGTAACGTTGAAACGTCCTCCTGCACCCTGGATGACAAGAGGAATTCAGATGGCCATGCGACGTAGGGACCGCGCGTTCCGTAAATATAAAGGGGATCGCTGTGCTGAGAACTGGGCACTGTTTAAGGTTTCACGGAATAGATGTAACCAGATGATACGCAATGCTAAACGCCGCCATATTCTGGATAATATTTCTTCTTCCTCTTCTGCCGATATCTGGAAGTTTCTTGGAACACTAGGTATCGGCAAACCGCGGCATTTAGACCTGCCAACCTCTATTAACTTAGACGATCTCAATCGGCATTTCTCCACCGTGCCTATCATGGATCGACTAAGCAAGCAACAAACTCTGTCTCTAATTTCTGGTCTAATGCGTCCTCACATTAATCCTTTTCATTTTGTACCAGTTGAACCGGGAGAGATCAGAAAGATCATTCTCTCCATCAAATCCAAAGCAGTAGGATGTGATGATATCACCCGTGGAATGATCATTACTATTCTGGATCAGCTTCTACCTGCGATCACACACATTGTAAACTTTTCCCTGTACTCTGGAGTATTCCCCTCCTTGTGGCGCCAAGCTTATGTTCGTCCACTACCCAAAATTTCCAATCCCACACTTCCTGCTCACTTCCGGCCAATTTCTATCCTTCCTTTTTTATCCAAAGTGCTCGAGGCCTGTGTTCACAAACAATTCTCCAATTTTGTTCATTGTAACTCTCTTATTACCCCTCTTCAGTCTGGGTTCAGGCCCGGGCACAGCACTGTTTCCGCCCTTCTGAAAGTGACTGGCGACTTAAGGGCTGGACTGGAAGACACCAAACTTACTGTACTGGTGCTAGTCGATTTTTCCAATGCCTTTAATACCGTCAGTCACGATATCCTGTTAGCCATTCTGTCCTATATTATGGTCTCTCCTAAAGCACTGGAATGGTTCTCTACTTATCTTCAGGAACGCCAGCAGTCGGTTCGTTCTGGGGATTTTTCTTCTAGTTGGTGTGGATTGGTAACTGGCGTTCCTCAAGGCGGCATTCTTTCTCCTCTTCTGTTTTCAATTTTTATAAATTTTATTACATCAGAACTGCAGTGTGCGTATCATCTGTATGCAGATGACCTGCAGTTATATTGTCAGGGGAGGGTTGATGAGTTACCTGATGCTATCGGCAAATTAAATAGAGACTTAATTGCCATAAAAGCCTGGTCCGATAGATTTGGCGTAGCGGTTAACCCGAGTAAGTGCCAAGCTATCATTATTGGGAGCCCTCGAAGCATGAGTAGAGTAGATGTTGCAACCTTGACACCAGTTCGGTTCGATAGTACGATCGTCCCAATTAGCAACGACGTTAAGAACTTAGGTTTGCACATCGACATTGGCGTAGCGGTTAACCCGAGTAAGTGCCAAGCTATCATTATTGGGAGCCCTCGAAGCATGAGTAGAGTAGATGTTGCAACCTTGACACCAGTTCGGTTCGATAGTACGATCGTCCCAATTAGCAACGACGTTAAGAACTTAGGTTTGCACATCGACAGTACCCTGAACTGGCGCACTCATATTGCTAGTGTCAGCCGGAAGGTTACAGGGACGCTGCGGGCTCTGTATCGTCTGAAGAACGTCCTACCATCCAGTACAAAGAAAATGCTTGTGCAGACCTTAATCTTTCCTATTATCGATTATGGTGATGTGTGCTATTACGACCTGAATGCAGATCTCCTCAACAAACTTGACCGACTTCTTAATAACTGCATTCGATTTGTTTTCAATCTGCGCAAATATGATCATGTGTCCGCACATCGGTTGCTTCTAAAGTGGTTACCCATACGTCAGCGCCGAGAGCAAAGGGCGCTTACCACCTTGTTTTCATTTCTTGTCTCTTCCAATTCCCCTAGTTATCTAGCTCCTTATTTTCAGTACATTTGCACCAACCACGACAGAAATCTGCGTTCCTCCCATAACCGTCTTCTTCAATGCCCGACTCACCGTACTGACTTCATCCACAATTCTTTCTTCGTCCAAGCTATTTCTCTGTGGAATGCGCTCCCGCAGGAAATCAGGATTGCAACCAGCCGATTGGCCTTCAAAGTTAAAGTGCGTGAGCATGTTCGTAAGAAGTTGGCAGTGGTTTCATCACAGCGCTAATGTTTTCTCATTAACTGTTCTTATTGTTCATGTATGTGTTTGTGTATATGTTTATTTGTGTATATGTTCTATGTAGGTATTATATTTATAGTTTATAATAATATATATATTTCTTTTCACTTTTCTTTTAAGAAATTGCACCTGCCACTGTTTGTCTCTGCATCACCCAAAGGTTGACTGGTAGAAAATGCCTATGGCATTAAGTCCGCCTCTGTACATTTGTGTGCTTAAAGTATTAAATAAATAAATAAATAAATACTATGGGCGGTCTTATTGCAAAAAGCGATCTCTTATAGACAATCTTTGCATGGACTTGAAAGAGAAGGACAAAAGATAATGTTGATGTACTATTTAAATATATACAATACATACCTGTTTGAAGACATATTTATGTCATAATACAGTAGCTGGATGACTTAGCTTTTCTCGAATAAAATGACGTTTTCTAAAAATGAAATTTAGCTAGATCGATTTATCGCCCCCGAAACCCCCTGCAGTCCAAATTTCATGAAAATCGATGGAGCCGTTTCCGAGATTCAGATTATATATTTTTATGTACATATAAATATACAAGAATTGCTCGTTTAAAGGAATTAGATAAAATATGAATACGAAAATCACAATAGGAGATAGATACTTACAATCATGCAAAGCAACGGATTGCAATAATATTATGACATTTTAGGAGACAGGATTCTCAGTCATAATTTTGAAAGTTTCTTTAAAGAAGATAGTTCGAGCCAGTCATACCAACACTGGCAAAGCATTCCATATTGCTTCTACTGAGAACGATTTATCAAAAGAAAATATGAGTGCTCTGCCCGCGGCGAGATAGTACCACCTAAGCTAATAATAATTAGGGATCTTGAGTGAAACCTCTCTTTCTTTCTTCCACTCCTTCCTGTCCTAAACGAGTGCCGACCAAAAAATATTACATTTTATTCTTCAGTTTATTTGAAGTTTGTTTATATAAAATTGTCAGTAGCTGGGTTCTGAAATGACCTATGTAATCGTTACTATTAATAGGTACTATCCCGCTCGATTGTTACAAGCTAAATCAATAGAAGATGTGGGCTGATCGTACTTGTTCTAAAGACAAAAACAATAAATTGAGACTTAAAAAGCTCCTATTTTTGAACAATACTTAATTCGATGATTAATTTACAAATAAAATTAGACACAAAGAGTTTGTACTTATACATTTCACAAGGTTTTTAAAGTAACAATACTATCGTAGGTATAACAATGTCTTAAAAGTACAAGACATTTTGTTTATCAGTCAAGCATGCTGCTATCAAAGAAATAAATATTGTTAGACTAAGGTAGACCCACGGTACTCGCAGAAAATTGATGGATAGATCGTGGTGGAGATCTTTGAGGGAAGCTTATATCCAGCAGTGACTGTTTTTGGATGAAATGAAGGAGCAGTGGGCGACTTTTAGCTGAAATTTAGGGAGAAACAATACTTCTCGGCTTTAAAGTTGAACGCCCTCGCAAATACACAAATCTCAACTATGTGGAAGTGACGTAGTTGTAAAGGTACAACTGTACTAAGTGTTACATATCGAAGTACTTACAGGGTGGTCAAATTCAAAACATCTGAAGATGAGATGTCATAATCTTGCCGGAACCCATGTTCCCCACGAACTGCAATCTTACGGTCTTCGAAGCGAGAGTGTAGCTGTCTTTTTAGGTAAGTGCGCCCGATCCTAGACCTCGGCATCGCTTAACATGAGGCGAGTTCTGATCAAGCGCCTTTTTTTTAAATACCTATATATTGACACTACGAATTGTATATTGATATATGTGTTTGTGTTGAGGTATTTATCTAAGAGCCTGCAATGCCTGCTGACGAATAAGTAAATAAGTTAAGTTATAAATATGTAAATAGGTACATAAATAAATAAACAAGTTATTGGTGCATGTGAGAGAAAGGTCAGGTATTTTAAATATCATATTCTTCGTAAAATGTTAAGTTGTAAATGCGTGTGTGGATTGTTTGATCGCGTTGATAGGATGAAGTGGAAACGCTAGAAGCCTTAGAAGGACATACTTTGAACCTTATTAGCGATGTTCTTTGGAAAGGACAGTTGCGTAGTTCTAGCAACTGGCCGGCTGTGTGACCAGATGTATGAACATGAACGAACCAAAAGGATTATGTAAGGATCGTAGCAGGTGGCGTTCTGTAATTTCAGCCTATTCTACGTAAGAACGCGCAAGTTTATGTATATTTGTATGTAATGCATGAATAGTCCTGAGAGAGTCTAACTAGAAAATATGTGAGGTTTTTGGATTATGAGAACCGTTTTTTTTGTTGTTAAATGAAGATTAGTCTGGTTTGCTTTTAAAATTATTATGATTTTTAATACTGGTGGATCAAATGAAAAAGCTGGGGGATTCCGAGTACTCTAGTCTCTCGGACTCGTAAAGCAAGTTTATTTTCATTCATTTCAATGAAAATAAACACTTATTTCTATGAAAGCTTAATTTGTATTTACGTTTTATTTAATAGTGGAGTTAGATAATGTTGAAAATATTAAGTTACAGAGCAAGCACCCCAATCTGTCGAATTTATTTGATAGTTTCTCAATTTTGTTTCAAAAGATTTAGGTACATATTTAACTGGGATTTTTTTACAGTTTGGGATAGCTTAATATTGAAGAGAAAATGTTAACACATCATGTATGAATAATATATTTACTCTCAACCAAATGTTACTAAGACTAGTAGTAGTTAGTGACTATGTTAGATGGCCTCGTTGGTCCAGTAGTTACTAGCAGTTCTGCTGAGCATTATGATCCTGGGTTCTATTCCCAGATCGCATAAAGTGTTATTTGGTTTTCCCATCTAAAATTTTTCAGTAGCAGCCCGGAGTCTGGATTTGTGCCCGGTTGAAGGAATTAGGCTCGATCAAGGGAGTTGAAATCTCGCAAAATGTGGGTGTATCTAGAACACCACTGCTTAACTCTTCGGGGAATACAGGTTTAGTGGTATGCTATATTATTTAAATAGTTCAATAGTACAAACAACGAACATGTCTTTTCTCCTTCTCAATCAAGTCTATCCAAGGGTTTCCTGTAAGAGATCGCTTTTAGAGATAAGGCCGACCATTTTAATACCCTATGTAGCTCTTAAACTCATTGTTTGTTAGTTTTCATGGTGTACAATAAAGATCATTCTATTGTTTTCTATTATAAAGAAAAGAAAGAAAGAAAAAGCATTTATTTGGGACACACACAGTTAGTACAATTACAAAAAAAATTGGAAAATCCAAAAGTGCACGTCTCAACGCTCATTTTATGACAAAAATGACTTGATTGAATTAGACGGTAATATTCAATAGGCTATTACTCAGAATGATACTGAAGCGGATGAAAAAAAAAATGACTCAAAAAGTGAAGTTTTTTGGGCGATATCGTGACCACATACATCATCCGAACATACAGACAACCCGACGTCCACTGAAATAGTTTTTCAAAACGGTTTTTTATTTACTATCTAGCAAAAATAGTGTTTTTTAAAAGTATCTACTGTCATAAAAAAGTGTTATTGTTGATATTTGTCAACTCATTTAATACTCAAAGTCCAAAAGGATCGGATAAAAGCAATTTAAGCCGAGATAATTGCTTGACCTTGAGAGAGTGAGAGTAAAGCACAACTCAACGCTTCGCTTTGAGACGTGCAAAAAGTAAAAAAAAAGACCTGTGCCAACCCAACAAGGCTCCTATCTCAGCATATGCTAAGATATTGCAACAAGGAATAAATACCGCAGAGCTGTTCTTCCGATAGGGCCCGTTGTGATGCCACGGATACATGGACATACATTTCAGCCCTCTATGGGGAATAAAAGCAAAAAATATTAATAATAATAAAACAGTCAAAAATAACAAATCAAAAAGAAAATTAATGTCAAAACTATACTAAAACACAATGATCGACCGTGAACCACCACCCAACATCAGCTGTCAAGCATTATGTTAATTATGACGACCTATGTGGCGCGGCGGGCGAAGGTCCACCTGCGACGTAGGAGATTGCGGGTTCGATTCCCGCCTTGGGACAAATGTTTGTACGATCTACAAATGTTTGTTCCGGGTGTTCTGGGTATTTGTTATGTATAATAAAAAATAGCTATCTATGTAATGTATTGTATTAAGTATATAAGTCATCTAGTACCCATAACACAAGCTCTGCTTAGTTTGGGGCTAGAAGATGCTGTGTGGATTGTCCAGCAATATTTATTTATTTTATGATGGAATTTAAACGACTTAATAATCTTACACCTTGTGTATAACAAACTAAAAATAATGAAACCATTCAAAACCAAACTTCACACGTGCCGGTACTTTAGTACTTTTGGAATGAACACTGAAACTAAAATTATTGTTCACCGCCAACTTTATATGAAACTTGTCTACGGGATTCAAAGGATGAGAATATGTACGTTTAAATATATATCATTTTAATATTAAAGTTTGTTCGTAGAGAACTTCTAAGCTGTTATATTAGTAATATTAAGGTACTACACTATCATTGGAAATTTCTTGGGTTTGGTTTTTTCGTTCTTATAAATCGCACGTATTTGTCGCGAAAAAACATTTTATTTCTTTCTTTCTTATACTAAATATTAAGTCGTAATTGTTAGGTAAGTTAGATATATTTTTGTTCAGGGGCTGTAAAAAAATGGTTAGGTTTAAATACAGTTTATTTTTTTTAACTTTGCCCCACACTGTTCTTTCTTTCTTATACTAAATATTAAGCTGTACATTTTAGGTAACTTACATATGTTTTTAGTTCAAGAGTTGTAAAGAAATGGTTAGATTTAAATATAGTTACTTATTTTTCTGCTAATAAAAAACCGGCCGTGTGTGCTGAAAGTGCGAATATCATGTCAAGCAAAAACGTCTTAAAAACGTTTCTTGTAACAATGGGGCCTCCAATAATTTTTATATTTTTTATTATGATAAAAAATATAAAAATTATTGGAGGCCCCAGGAGGGGATGATTTTTTATGATAGGGATCAATTGAAATGTACACTCTGTGAAAATTTTAACTATTCATGCGATACAGCCCACTGACAGATAGACGAATGCACATAGCCTTTGGCATCCTTCTGGAACGGAACCGTAATAACGACTTAAAAAACCACCACCCCAAAGTGATATCTTTAAAAAATGTACTTCCAAAAGTTGGCGCCTTTGTCTTTAGTTTTATTTCTTTTTTTGTCATCTCAAAGCGTTGCAGGTTCCTATGGAGAAGAATGAATAAGAAACTCCATGGGCACTGTTTAAAATCAAAACGCATTGTAATAATACATTACATTATTCATTTTGAAATTAAACACCAACTTTTGGTCGCGGCTTCCCCTACGTAGAGGTCGGGATTCGTCCCACAGGAACGTAGAACATACTACCGGGATTAAAAGTATCCTTTGTCATAAAACAGGTTATGGTTTATCCATGCAAGATTTCATCCTAATCCATTTAGCCGGTAATATGTGAAAAGTAACAAACTGACATTTGCATTTATAGAAAGGATAGTACTCACATTTGTATTAAGCTATCGTAAGTAGTGGGTCCCATTTAATAGAATAGAATAGAATAGAATAATTTATTTCAGATAATTTAAATCCATATCTTGTTAGTATATTAGCAACAATATTAGCTTACAATTATGTTAGTATTGTTAGTACTTATCTTTATGTAGACTACTTACTACCTATACAAAACCATTCACTACCCTTACCCAGTGTTTTTGAATGGGGCAGTCAAAGCGAGCAGCAATGACTTTCAGAATACCATTCTTAGCACCTCGCAGACGCTGCAGTAAAGAAGCCGATTTTTTGCGAATTATGGCCTTGAAGCCGTCCGTGTGGGCTTCTGCAAACATCCCGGAGGCACTGCAGCGCCACGGTAGCTTTGACAACACTCTGAAAGCATTGTTATATTGAACCCGCAGGGTGTCATAGGATCGTCGCGTATAGCTCACCCACAGGCCACTCGAGTAAAAAGATTGACAATACGCTTTAAAGAGCGTTATTTTTACTTGAGTTGTACATCGAGCGAACCTGCGAGCAAGCATATTACTTCTCACCGCCAACGCCCTGCGTTCCCGCTCTATATCCTCGTCATCCTTGAGGTCATCCGTTACAATATGCCCCAGATATTTAAATTTGTCAACCAGCTTCAGTGCAACGCCATTGAGGTATACTGCAGGCACATGTGCAGGTCGATGTTTGCCTGCTTTGAAGATCAGCATCTCGCTCTTTTTGGAATTGTATTTTAGTCCATGTGCTTCTGCATATTGCTCGCAGATATAAAGCAGTTTCCTCACTGCACTTATTGAGGGACCCAGCAGAACCATGTCATCTGCATAACTAATATTGTTGACACAGGTACCATCGATATAGCATCCGACATGAGTGCCGCTGAGTCTCTCAAGTAGCTGGTTGACGTACAAATTAAATAGAAGAGGTGAACTCGACCCACCCTGTCTGACGCCACATTCCGACCTGTATTCGTCCGACAACAAATTTAATACAACAGAAAATAAAGAAATGTATCATTTTTGTGATCTATGATGTTTCTTAAAGCAGAAGCAGCTTTGTTAATGTTATTCGTGTGTACAATCATGTACCGCAAGCCATTGAGCAATGAAATGGAAATATTGTAAAAATAAATTGAAAATACTTTACTTGATAATGTATTTTATAATCTGCATGAGTTTTTTGTTAAGATATAATATTTGTGAGTACTCTTTCTTAAAATACTATTGCATATCCGACTTGAGTAGACTGTAGAAAATAAAAATGTAATGTATTTTAATAATAACTTAATGTACATAGGTAGTTAGGCAATATACTTTTATCTTTGAAAATGAATTTAAGGTTACTTATTTTATTTTTCATAACCATTAACTTTCACAACTAAAGTAAATCTTCGTCTATTTAAATATTTCAGTTGTTGGGACACCAAATACAAAAATATACAACTGTAAAGTAATCCTGATACTAATGTACCCAAATAACTCTGAAAAAACATTCACCGAACAAAATTTTCTTAAAAATGTCCAAGGAAGCCTCCAAGGTATTTTTCTTTTCCTTAAAAACAGACAAAAATCCTAATTAAGTATGCAAAAATAACGACAATCACCATTGGGACCCTCACAATGACAGCCAAAGCGTTTAGCGTAATCTTCAGAGGTGGAGAGGTCCAAAACGGGGATAATATAATATAATGGACCTCAACTTGTTTAGCCTAAAATATCTTAAGGAAGATGCTCAAAAGTAGCCCGTGAAATTCCAGTTTTGTTTGCAGTTTTAACCTTAGTTACCTTACCTTTCTATGGAGGATGAGGAACATTATGCCCTGTTCCTCTCTTTTCATACCTAAAATATAATAGCAGTGATAGTAGGAAGCGAGAGTGAAATGGCATTTACAGTATCAGTGTACTACCATCATCAGTATGTACCATCTTTAACATTGTCTTTAAAAAGTTGAACGTTATGTGAAATTGCAGTCAAACGTGGACTAAGTTCATTTATAAATTAAAAATCAATGTTATTACTTCATTATGGCTAAATAATAACAGCCACACGGGTCGATCTAAGGTTGAGCTACGTTAGCCGAGGTTGATCCGTGGATGGATGACCGTCCATAACACACCGAAAACCCCTCCGTGCCTCGGAAAGCAAGTTAAGCCGTTGGCTGCGATACGTAGATTTAACAGTCTTACCAAAGGTTATCATGTCCCCCGTCATTGTTGCGGTTGTGGAGGTCAGGTAGGCTAATCCGGCTAATTTGTAATTGTTTTAGTTATTATGTAATATATATTTATAGTATTTTTAAGTTTTATATTGTTAATATAGTATTGTATATGTTTATATGGGCAATGCCTGAAATAAATGGATAAATAAATAAATAATCGGATGCAGCTTATTAACAGTTAATAATAAGTAGCTTTTGTCTTAATAAAAATAGCTGCACGGGTCAATATTTAATATTAAGCAACACTTGGATGGGTGACAATTCATTGCGTACACAGAGAGTCCAAATCCAGGCTCCGGGCTGCAACTGACAAATTCCAGATGAAAAACTTTTGCACGACCCGGAAACTGAGCCCAGGACTTCACGCTTAGCTGTTGCGCGTGCCAACCATACGGCCAATTCTGATCATTATAAAGGCTCAAAATGTAGTCGCAATCTCATTTAAGCAACAGGCAAGGTTATACAGAGATTTTTTCAAATATGGGGATTGCCCCTCAGATCAACGAGGTCGTTTCTTATAATTAAATTCTATCTGATGTATGTTTACAAAATAATATAAAAAACTATTTTAAAACAATAAATGTGGAGTTTCCTGTCTATTCTTTTCCAAGCCAAACTACCTTTAGGAAGGGGCAACGTTTTTGTGTTATTTTTTGACGTTTATGTGTGCCTTTTTAATGGTCCAATTGAATCAAATGATTTGAAGTTGCAGAGCAAAAATTTGTTACTAACCGAACATTGAATTTCACGGGGTACCTAAGCGCATTCGCCTTAACGGAATGACCTTTTTGACCTTGAGGTCTAGTTACATTGTAGAGTGTTATTATGTACCTTAGGGACCTATTGTGGAGTTAGAAGGGCTTGATAGTGTGTTTAATCTTATAAGGCTATTATACTATACTTTAGGTATTCTGGTATTCACATGATAAAGACTTAATTAAACGATTATAGCTCTTATGATTGATTAAATAATAGGAAAAAAATAATTGCAAACAACCTAAAGTATATCTTTCTTCTTCTCTATCAAGTCCATCCAGAGGTTTTCTGTGAGAGATCGCTTTTAACGATAAGGCCGCCCTTTGTTACACCCTGTGTACTTCTTAAATTTATTTTTTGTAAGTTTTACAAAGAGTATTCTATTCCATTCTATTCTAAAGTTGACAACCCTACTTGTTACAGATTACGTTTAACAAAGTACTTTTTTTAATGCCAGCGTTTAAGTACGGCCAGAAATTACTGTTTGCGTCATAATAATAATAACTTAGTTTTATTACAAACAGTAAATGTGAGACAGCAAATTTAAATTGAAAATATAACGAAACGAAATAATTCTCGGACATTCAACCGTTCAGGTTTAATCCGATTCCGTTCCATTTCTTAATCCAAAAGATCCTTATTTAATAAACAACAAACATTTTATTTTACTGCAACAACAACCTAATTAGTTTCTATAAAACTTTAAAATTAAAACAGAAAACGGTCTGCTACGTATTAAACTTGTAGAGTGGTACTGCTACGGCGTAGCAGCGTAGCACCGTAGCAATGCTACGAAGTGTACTTAGTAACTTTTGTAATGCGCTTACCACCGGAACTCAAATAGCTTGTAACCGGTTCAAATGAAAAACCGTTGGTAAACTATAAATTAAATTGTGGACTGTTTGTTTGTATTTTTTTCTTTGTGAGACACTGAAACTTGTAAAATGTTTCCAAGGAAATTCAGCGTTCGCAGTTCATAAGTTTTGCCATCAGTAATGTGAAATTAAACTTTTGCGAAGTCGGTGTTATGGATCGGGTACCAAGTTTATTTTCTTGCTTGCTATTACTAGGCTTTCATAGTAACATTCTTTGTACTAGGCGAAGGGACAACTTCTTCTACAGTAACACATCAACGGTGATAATTTGTGATAAAATGATAATTTTTAGTATGAATATATTTGTTTTTTGTTATAATTCTTAAATTTTTGGTATTTCTTATTTGTAAGTATTTTACTGTAACATGGTATGTTCGGAATCTGTTATTTTTTTTTGTAATTTTAATTGTTTTTTTTCCGTTATAATTTACAAAGTTGAAGGCAGGGCGCTATGGTGCTCATTAGGAGAGGGTTATGTCCAGCAGTGGACTAACATAGCCTGATGATGATGATTGTAATTTATATGTCAGTAACGACAAAACATAGCAAGAATATTCACTATTTATAAGATCCTTATTGTTGATACCTATGCTAAACAAATAAATGATTCTGATTTTGACGGGTCAGATTCGCCCAAATCGCGTTATCAAGGATTATAATTAATTTTAATTACAGGATTAATTACAAAAAGTAGAATAGTTATTTTTCTATTAAATCGATACAAATATTTACTTCAACACATTTAGTAGCTCACAATACCTTTAAATGGTAAATTAATGATAAATAACATTTATTTCTTTGTTTTGTTCGAAATATCATACATTTTATTTAAAACTAGACACCGAAACAAACCCAGAGTCAGTTTCATTTAAAACCTACTCATTGCCTTGATCTGTTCAGATTAGTGTCTGATTGGGTATTTTAAAGAAAGCAACCGGATTTTAGTGGACTTCTCTGGTCAGTGGAGGCTTTTACGCAGTAACGATGTTTAACCCTGAATGTAATTTATTGAAATTTCAATAAAATACACTTTTTACGTTAGTTACTAACAAACATAACTATTCACCTCTATCATGTAGTGGTTTGGTAGTTGCTCACCGATATACCTGGCAACACATTCGAAGACTATTTTTATACAAGGAAATAGTGCACATAAATACTGGCGATCACTTTTGCCACTCGCGAATAATGACCTAGTTTTCGACAGCTGAAAAGAAGAACACGTTGTGCTCGAGTTGCTTATTTAATACGAAAAACATTGATTTGTTTTATAATAATGACAACATACAAGGTTTTTTAGAAAACAATAGTAACTTTTCAGACAATAACAGTACTTGTGGTAATAAAAAAGTTTTACTATGAGAAAAACTCTGACATTTAGAAGCATATATTTATATTGGGTGAAAACTGCATTGTTTATGAAACAACTGATATTTTTATCGTTATTTCTGAGGCCGACTGCCTCCATGTTCTTGTGGTCGAAAACGTGACCACCAAGCATGTGGTCTTTGGTTCAAATCCCAGGCCAAGCAATGTGTTATTGGTATTTTACATTAGGAATTTTTAGCCGGTCATTAATTTGTAGCCGGAGCTTGGATATGTGCCTGGTTAATGGCAATAGGCTCACCCTATTACATGGGACTTAAAAACATAACTGATGAAATGTGGGTGTATTGTAGGAACACCCCTGCTCAACCCTGCGGGAAATACAAACAAGACGTTATGTATGTATGTGTATTTCTGAGGGGAATTTCCTTTTTTTAATTCAAAATTCATAGATTTTATTTTTAAATGTCTTTTTTTTACCTTTAATGACACTGAGATTTTTTAATTACGGTAATTGGCTTTCATGTCTCATAGTTAAAGTTCACGAGCATTTTCCCTGAAAGGTTATTAATGTTTTACAAATAACCCTGTATACACTCCCTCACGTCTTTTTCCCCATGGAGTTAGGATGAAACTACAGAATGCCACCAGTGGCGATCCTTACATGCCTACTTCGTTTGATTCGTTTACGTTTATTCATCTGGTTACACACGCACGCTGATTTCGAGTACCTACTACACATCTAACTTTACCGAAAGAACATCACCAAAAAGGTCAGTGTATATTTTTCTTTCTAGGGCGTCCCCTCTCAGCGATACCACTCACATCTGGATTATGAAATACCTTCTGTTAGTTGGATTTAAAAATACAATATACCGAAAATATGCTTACTATTCTTACTTTAGAAAGGTATTGCAATGATAGTGTAATAATTTTATTAGAAAAAAGCCTACGCAAACATTCAGGCTTCAAGCACGTTTTTTTTTTAATTACAATAGCATTACGACATCCAAACACGATTATACATCCCTAATACCCAAATTTACATAGACACGGTCAAACATGTTCCGCTTTTATACAATTTTCATACAATATTTACTGAAACGAGGTAAATGTATAAAAGAAAAAAAATGTAAAGACAAATATTATGAGTTCTGTTCGGAACCTTTGCGGAAGGGTTGGCGCAATAAAATATTTATATATTACGCCATAGGTATACAAAGTGTCAAAAACAGTGCTGAAAGGAATCCTAAAATTTAAACAGTTCTTAGGTAAATAGAGATGGGATTGTTTTGCTGATTTATGAATGGTAAAAAATATAATGTTTTCTCGAAAAATATAGTTTAAAACAGGAACAGGTATAGAAATAAATGAAAGATACTAGCTAATTACTGTCCCACTCCAAGGAAAACTATTACACAGAGAAGGCATTAGCAGTAAACACCACATTTGCTACATTCGGGTTGGCGATTTCTGAACTACATTAATATTCAAGTTAAGTTAACTAATATCAGTAATGTCCAAGATGAAGTTAGAAACTACTTTCTAAAATAATATTTTATGAGATATGTATGCTTATGTATGCATGTGTGTGTGTGCGTGTTCTTGAACATAGTCTATATATTGAACTGCTTGTTTAAATGAACAATTTATCCTTGCTTGTCACTTTTCGTAAAATAATTAAAATTTATTTTTAATCAATGCAGTCATTATAATATATTACATTATTTATTTCAAATCTGTAAAAGTTAATACTTTGATGACGTTTAAAACATCAACCGATCATATTCGTCCCTTTCTTCTCAGAAAATCAAACAGAGAGAAAAATCGAAGGAACCCTTATTAATCCCATAATCGAGTTCTTTACCTATCCCATCTTAAACGTGCCATAAAGGCTTGTTCAGATCGGGAGTATGTATTTGTAACAATATTAGGTATATATATTCGCAATATTCGGAATCGAACACGAAATCTATGAATTCGTCATGAAACTGCCGAGAAAGACGGATATCCTATTCAGAGACTGACACAATACTACACATTTGCTACGCCGTAGCGGTTGGCTACGAGACCGTAGCAGATGGCTACGGTATCGTTCCCCAAATAGTCAGGCAGAGGTGCACCTATAGTAACACCGACATTTCGCTAGTTATGTTTCAGTCCCATGTAAAAGGAGGCGAGCCAATTGCTATCAACCGGGTGCAAATCCGGACTCCGGGCGGATAATGATAAAATAACTATTGGAAAAACTCAATAACACTTTGCCGGAATTGGGAATCGAACCTACGATCTCATGCTCAGCAGTCACGCCCACTTGAACAACGAGGGAGCAAATTATGAGTAAAACGGTATAATAACGGTAAAATACGGTATAACGGTAATATATTTGGTAGAATAACCAAAAATGACTGAGACCTAGTATCAAAGCAAAATGTTTTATCAAACACTAGCTGTGTCCATGGCTTCACCCTCTCCATAGAGTCATAAATAGATGTTATATAGCCTTAAAGCTTCTTCAAAAGTTATATAGGATATGAAAAGCTAAAAAAATGTTTGAAATTCGAATCAAATACGAGTAGTTCTAGAGGATAACGCGATCAAACAACAAAACAAACAAACTCTTCATATTATCTAAGCTTTGTTATATAAGTATAGATTATAATAAAAAAAAACATTACATTGGATGTGCTTGAAGCCGTTATTATACGCAAAGAATATCATATTGCGCATATTAATATAATGTTTGAACTCAATTTCTTACTGAAGCTACTTTCCATTTATTAGGTTTAACAATACAACACTTATACTCGGAACACAATATTATCATAACATCACGCCTGTAATCTCCAAAGGGTCCGGACAGACGTGTTTCGACTAGATACCCACATTTCGCCAGTGATACTTAAGTCTCATGGAATATAGGGTCAGCGTATTGCTTCCAACCGGGCACAGACTCATTATTTACACTAACTCCGGATTGCTTCTGAAAAAATCCAGATAGACACACCCTATAGCACTTAGCCCGACCTGGGAATTAAACCCAAGACATCATGCTCAGTGGTAGCACATCTAGCCATCAGACCAACGAGTCAGCTAATAAAAATAATTAATAAAAAAAATCGGGTCATTGACCCATATAAGATTCAAACAATCACAATAATTTTCAACTGTCAATTTTGCCGTTTGATTAACAAAAAAAAATGAATGTCGAAACTTACATACAAATACAATTCCGAATATTATATTACAATGAAACACTCACAGTCAGTTCATGCCTCTATATTTTTTCAAGCCGACTGAGTGATGCGAGTCACAAGCCTCACAAAGGTATTTCCTATTGCTCTGTAGAGGATTTTTTTCCTAATAAAAAGAGGTAATAAAGTAATATTACGAAGGTAATATATAGTAAGGTAATATAACTACACTAGTCGGTTGAAGGTAAAAAAGGTTCTATTGAAATGTGTCAGTTATATGTTCTGTTTTGTATGTGAGACGAAAATTGCGAACCAGTAACAAATCTTATTTTTCGTGTTATATAATCTCTAATATATAAAATTTTCGTGTCACGGTGTTTGTAATTAAACTCCTTCGAAATGGCTCAACCGATTTTTGAGAAATTTTGTGTGTATATCGGTTAGGCCTGCGAATCGGACGGATATCTATTTTTGCGTGGTCCACCCCAAACATTTAATATGGCAAAACAACGTTTGCTGGGTCAGCTAGAGTGGCTACAGCGCGCCGGAAGACGCAGTGTAGGCAAGCCTCCCACACGGTGGACCGACGACCTGGTGAAGGTCGCGGGAAGGGCATGGATGCGGAAGGCGCAGGACCAGCTAGTATAATATACCATAAAATTGGTTCAGTTATCCTGATTCGTCTCACTATTAAGATCATAAACTGATGATCTAATCCTAGATGCAGTCTAGAAGTTGGCACTTATCCAATAGATATTGAAAGAACCCAAAACATTATTTAATTGCAAATGAATCCTTCCCGCACAGTAAACCCCATACATTCACATACAAAAGGTCCATCAAAGTAATTTATCGGCCATTTTGTGCCATTAAAGTCAAAAGGCCATTGGCTTTTGTCATTGGATTTTTAGCTCCACATTTCCAACCAGTATTAAGACATAGGTACATATTTGTACCACATTTCAACCCGCTCACGTAGCATATAATAGTACCAACATAATGGCATGCAACGTTGCCTCTAAACAGCTCGAACACACCCCATATTTGTAATACTTTGAGCTTCACCTTGTTTGAGAGAAAGAATAAAAGCAATACATACGGCGGTAAGGAACATGCCACAATTTCACAGCCAATTTGCAATAAAGGATCTTTGCAGTACGCCCTCCGTTCTTTTTCAGATATATTTACGCAAATTGAGTAGAATGGTGAAATATTTGAGGGATTTACGTACCTCATTAGCGGGGTACATTGCAGGTGGGATGTTTTGTTGTGTGTGTAGAAGAAACTAGTGAAATAAATGACGTCATTTTTCTTTTGTTCTTTTTTCTTCTTATCATGCAATGAATGGTCGTAATGAATCAGTGGCAAATCCTGGCAAATGCTAATGAACCTGTTCAGAATTAAATTCAAAGATTAAACATAACAATAAATTATATAATTGCCAAACTGGAGCGGCAGTAGGTGGAGGACATATGTGCAGCTACTTCAGTAATAACAAAACCAGTATAATCTGGCCTCCTATTCTATTAAAACCCTGCACTACGCTGGGCCAGCTCAAGGTCAAAGTTTTACCACCCACGTAAGGCCACTAAAGAGAAAAAGCTAGAATGTATATTTATTACCTATATTAATACTAACCCGTAAGTAATCTTACACCCTCGGAGACCTTCACCCAGTAGGAACTCGAGGGTACATAAAACAGCCGCATTGGTTGATTGAAGGTTAAGCTATGCTTGTCGAGGTCAGTATGTGGATGAGTGACCGTTCATAACATAAAAAGACATTTGTAGATCTGTGGCAGTTGTTACGGGTGGTCAGAATCCCGAAAGTCTGACAACCATTATTTCCAAAGGGTATCGTGTTGCCCGTAACTGGGTAGTGGAGGTCAGAGAGGCAGTCGCTCCATGTTAAATATTGGTATTCAGCTGCATCCAGATAGACTGGAAGCCGACCCCAACATAGTTGGGAAAAGGCTAGGCAGATGGTGACGTAATCCACCCACATAATATCCAAAACCTGCAGACATTTTGTTTTCTTGGCTGTTAACAAACACGTTTACGATTCCGAGGCGGACTCTATTTGTCTTGCCTTAAAATTCAGTGTGGGTACAAAGAAACGCTGTCGTCCTCTGACCGACCGGGATTTACCGCTTAAAGCTAATGTGTGGTTACCGCAGTGGGTGCGCTTTAAACAGCTTGAATTCGGAAGACTTTTGTGTCGTAGAATGTCGTGATTTTTTTGTCTTAGAATCTTATTTATTTTATTGTTGTGTATTAAATTGTGGTAATTTTATGACTTGTTTTTTCAAACGTAAACCAAAATGTAATTATTTTGTAACAATGTAAGTTTTGTTTTTTATTTATTTCAACCAACTCTCAGCCCATATTCAATGATCATATAAATTGAAAATTTTACATTTATATTAAAAAAAAAGAATTATTGGATCTAACAAAATTCAAATAGTTTCTTACCATTAGTAGGTAGGTAGGTAGGTACGAGAACAATACAGTAGTGGTTTGCATACTGATGAAATCGAAACGCGACAGGGCTATGCACCGCTTGCGCATAAAGTAATGTATGAAGGGTGGGCGTTTTGGGGGACTGTCTTATGTAAACGTTTTGATTTTCAACGTCAAAACGTTTACATTAAACGTTTACAATTTGAATAAATGAACTTTGGTTTTGATTTTGATTTTATAGTCAAATTTAAAGTACAATTTGTGAGTTCAAGTTCCTGTAAGTACTAATGTGACTTAATCTTCTCGTCTTATTTTAAAATTCTCTGTAAAAGGTTCTTACGGAAAGAAAAATTAAAATATGCTGAAAAATGGGAAAATTTCAGAAAACTTAACGACTATTTTAATTTCTCACGTTTGACAGTACGCGCGATTGACAGCTTGCGCGTTTGACAGTTCTAATCCGATTCGCATAGGGAAACACACGGATGATGCCCCAGGGAACAACTACATAGTATTACAATAAATATACCAATTATAAATATGAATAAAGTCAACGTCAAATCATTTATTTTAATTAGACTACTACAACCGCAAACGGCAACTATTTAATGCAAAATTTAAAAAAAAAACTATAATGATTCTGGGTGCCCCATCCAAGAGGTAGTTTTGAACACTCGACGCTCACTCTTTTAAAATAGTTTTTAACATTATCTTGCATACATTTATCTGATAGTTTTATGTGATGATGTTGTACAAAGAAGGAAAACTACTATGGCAAAAAAAAACTGGAGATCATTAAAAATCATCATTTCAAATATCTTATGGTGTCGGGTACATTTTAGATTTCACGCGATAACACCACTAAATATATTACTGCAAAATAACACATCAGAGCGACCATACCCGCGAATTGATATCGTACGTCACCGCAATGTACGCGGCAAATGTATACTAGGGTTTACAAATTAATTTATCATCGTAGGGTTCACCGTATGTATACATTAATCATCGCGGAATATCATAGAAGTTTTGTTTGTTGGGGTTACGCCATAAAGGGTTATCGTATTAGTTTTCAAACTTTTAGTATTGTGTTTCTGAATATCTGAAATTGTTGGGAGATAAAGTTTTTCTTTAGATATGTACTTCATGGCCGTATTACGTAATAGAGTGGGAAATAAATTGATATATGTACATACGTCATAATAGTACCAGCCTACTGTTACTGTTCTACTGTTTGACGAAGTTCTAAGGTATCACTGCGCTTGATCAAGGCAGGTTAGCGATTTATATATTATTATATATGCAACTTCGCTTGGCGCCAAGTACTCCTGTCTTCTGTCATAATATGACAGATAAAATTATTGGTAACACAGATTAGAGGCTGATATTCTCGTGTTTTTTCTTCATAGATAACAAATTAAAAATGAAACCGCTAATAATCTGACAGTTTCATATTTGGCGGGCTATTTGAACTTAAAGGTATTGTGCCGTTTTCGGCACACTATGTATTTAAGTTAAAATAGAAAAAAAAAAAAAAAAAAAAAGTTAAAAGTTTTAAATTACATTAAATTAATTTAGCACACACTCAGGCACTCAATGACAATACTTATTATCGACTTATGATGATATTATGTATACTATAGATGTTTCCGTCAGTAAAGTTGGACAAATTGTTATTGGGTTTTTCCCTCCTAAGTAACGGGAGATTTGTGTCCCTTGCATGGCGATATGCTCACCTATTACACTTAAATACATAAGTGATGAAATATGGGTGCACTGTAGATACACTTCTGCCTATTTTGATCGATATTTATTTTTATTTATTTCTTATTTATTGATTTAGGATCTCCAACAAAATATGTAAAAATACATGACACATGAATACAGGTATACGGTATTAAGTCGGTGTCCTCCTCCGGTGTGTTATATTCACACAATAGTAAAGTAACTTTTAAACTAAGCCCCACAAAACCACTATAACTTGAGGCCCTTTGCAGTATAACTTGGTTTACTCTATGACACGTGTGCATACGGCACCGACCTAAAAGCATCGTATAAACACACTTGAATATACGAACGCTCTCAGGACCACCTCGAACATATTTATTAAGACAGTGAACTTGGCAAACGGAACGGATCCACCAAGCACGTTGTTTGTTCGAAGGAGTTTAATATAAGTTATATCTGTTTTAGTATATAACTAACTGTGCCCCGGAGTTTTACCCGCTTGTAAGGATCGTAGCATGATACAAAAATATCATATAAACTTTTTTAAGAATTTAATTCGTTAAAACACACAAACTCACTGGTAAAAATATATGCTTATTGGTCAAAAGCTTGTAAGTCTTACATGATTTCACTAAAGCAGACACTGTAGGAAATTAATATGGGAGAACATCTATAGTAAGCATTTAATCATGGATAATATTTAACTTAGACTAGATTGATAAATGGCCCAGTGGCTTGTGACTGGTCTCTAATGGTTGTGGTCAAGTACCAATGTCACTTTTCCAATCTATTATATTGTACTTCCTTACTTTAACAGAGACATCACTAACATTGGTGAAGGAAAACATCGTGAGGAAACCTAAAAGAATGGAATCTCTAATCCACCTTGAGCAAGCTTGGTGATTAATGATTATGCCTTCTCAGCGTGAGAAGAGGCCTGTGTCCAGCAGTGGTACAGTAACAGGCTGCTTTTTTTTAATAAATAGTTGTCGATCAGTGGTCTCAAACTCATCGTTTAAGCTCCCTATACTCTTTCCTTGGATACTCTTTAAGTGTGCTAATACTTGTACATTTGCGCAATATTCATAAAAAAAATCCGCTGTTATCGCTTAACCTAATAGGGTAGTTTCCTTAAAAAATCTGATTGGTCCAAAAGTTCGATTACTCAAAAATACTGGACACGTATTTTTTCTTTTGTCACGTAAACCAAAAATGACGACGGTATAGTGCGTTGAAATTGTGCGTCACGCCGTGCTACACTTTTCGTTAAAAGTGTAGCACGGCGTGACGTCACAAGCCCAAGCCACAAGTCGCAAGCCTGAACTTTTATCATTGTCACTTTTTATTGAATTAAGTAAGCAAAAAATACGTGTCCAATATTTTTTGTTAATCTTACTGACGGACTAAATAGACTTAATATATTTTTACCTAGGACACATCCCTATAATGATGCTTATGATAAAATGCTTCATGTTCTTTCATCCAAATAGTTCCCATGTTTGTTTCACAAATTGCTTTTACTCATATCGATAAAGCAACATCATAATGAATATTTTATCGCAACTATAAGCTTGACGGCTCTATAATGTAATTTGAGCCTTTATTGAGGCAACACCACTCTCGGATTATTTCGCTTTCATCCAATTTTAATTTCACGATATGTTGAGGCGGATATTGCAGAGTGCACGCATCATATGTTGCGGCTGCCCAAATATGTATTTTGTACATTAAATTTTTAATCCATAGCGGTAAATCTTAATTAAGTTTTAAATAGTATCAATTTGATTTCATTGCTTAATTAACACCTACCACTGTTTATCTCACTCGTAGAAAATGCCTTTAGCTTGATAATAGTAAATAATAAAGCATTCTTTATTTCGGCCAAAAAAACATAGTGTTTGTAACAGAAGGACGCAAGAAAGTTCTATTTATTATATTTTACTAGTTTTAAACACCGGGTTGACATGTGTAAATAGACACAGTGTCTAACAAATGGATAATCCATTTTATCAAGTAATATTTTACAATTAAGTCCACCTCTGTACATGTATGTGCTTAAAGTATTAAATAAATAAATAAAAGTTAAAGTAACCTTATAGAAGCCCAGTTACATCTTTCTATTTATTTAAACTGTCCAACTGCAGGGCAAAGGTCTCCCTCATGTTTATCCATTCTTCCCTGTCTTTGTCATTCACCTATTTTTGCCACCAGCCACCCGTCTTCAGTCACCCCTTGCCTGAAGACCCTGGAATATCTACCCCGATGCATCCTGTTAATAAGATCTCCCATAAAGCACGTTCAGCTAGCCCCAGTTTAATGAAACAATATAATTTTCGTCACTATGGATAAAGAATACAAATCTGCTATAACACTGGTACATAACACGAATCCCAGAGAAGCATTTCGTAAGTTTAATTTGAATAAAAACAGCAGTTATTCATAAATAAATTTAACTTCAAAAGTTTTTTTTTTAATTCTACTTTTATTAGGGGCTTTTATCTAAGATTTATGTCAGCCCCATCATACCCTTTTACATTCGTTGGCTATCTTAATCGGTAATTGTTTACAATCTTACTCAATATTTAATCTTAATATTTAATGAAATAGAGTTATTCGTGGAGGACCCTAATTAAATAGCACAACTTTTTGATTATCTCCGAAGATGGTACCTGAACAAGATGGATTGGATTATGCTTACATCAAGTTTATTTATTTTAAAATCCTTCACGAATAACTCGCGTTCTAGTCCGTTCCGAGCACACTCCATCAGCAAAACTTCATATCAACTTCATATGATAAAATTGACATAACACAAATATCACGCTTGTATTCCTCAAAGGGTCAGGCTCAAGGTGTACTTAGTAAACCCACAATCCGTCAGTTATGTGTAGTTCCCATGTTCCCACCATCAACCGGGCACAAATCTAGACTCTTGGCTGGACACAGAAAATTCAGAAGGAAAAACCAAATTAAACTTTGTCCCGCCCGGGATCTACTACTGAATCTAGCGCTTGTAATCGCTAGACTAACTATGAAGTCGATTTGATTGTAATAATACTAATATTATTACAATCTAAACGTAAATTGGGTTATATTACATTTGTCATGTTATATACTTAGAAGTTAAATATTTAACTAGGCCTCATAAAACGTCTAGGCTCACATACAATGACACTCCATTTGTACAAGTCAAGCTTCCACTTAGGAAGGATCTTATTACACGTTAGACAGACGTGATAATAAATAGCTTAGATATACGTCGGACGAGAGAACAAATGTCTGTACTAAATCTAATTTTGTAAAGTCAAGCAGGTGAACGAAAATATGTTGTAAGTAACGTAATTTATTATTGGAGATTTCTTGAAACAAAATATTTTATCTAAGTATTTAAACACAAAAAAAACTGCAAATTAATAACTTTCGGACTTTTTCCTTTACGTGTGCTGTAAGACATTTCTTCTTGTAAGTACCCTATATATACACTGATTGTGATTTTTTTTGATAATTTATACCTCAACGTGTACCTGAGAACAAGGGTATTGACAGACCAGGCATACAGGCATATAGACAGACAACGAAGTGATCCTATAAGTGTTCCGCTTTTTTCTTTGAGATACGGAATTCCAAAAATGGCTTAGTAATTACCTGCGTCGTAACGTCATATTAAAAAGCTTGCCTCTAGAATTGGGCAATGAAATGCATAAAGATTCGAAAAGAAGTTCAAAAAAGAAAAAAACAAAACGAACTTTTCAATTTCATGATATTACATTTATAGATTGAAAATTACTTTTGTAGATAGAGACAGCAATACGTACAATTGACGTCATACTTATGACTGCCATGGTTTCATAGCGCAAATTACGACGAGTATGTTTTCGAAAGACATGAAAAAGGCGCTCACCAGAAATTTCGAAAGGGTGTAGCTACTCCATTCTTTGATCGATTTCTTTTCATTTTATTAACGCAATGTATTTTCATTCAATGTCTTAGCAAGAAGTATCGTGTTGCCTAGTAACTGGGTTGTGGAGGTCAGATAGGCAGTCGTTTCATGTAAAATACTGATATTGAGCTGCATCCGGTTAGACTGGAAGCTGACCCCAACATATTTAGGTAAAGGCTAGGCAGATGAATGTCTTTTTTTCTATTGGGTGTTTGATATAAAAAAGGTAACATTTTCTATAATATTTACCATAGTAGTCAAGTACTACTACTAGAGATACTTCTTTAAGTTTCAGAAAAGATTACAATTATAATGTTCTTCATTCGTTTCTTGTTTTTCTACTTAACTTTGTTTCCCGATGAAATTGAAACTGATAATCGGTTTCTGCCATGATCTGAGGAAGCCCACGAGTTAAACAAAACAAAAACGAGTTACTGGATCCAATCTCAATTACTGGAAATAACAAAAACCGCAAAAAGTAGAATATCTGTCGGTAACTCCATCTATAACCCAAAAAAAACTTAAAGGGAACGTGACCTGACTCCGTCCTAACAAGATATAGGATCCCTTTCGTGTTATAGGCTAAGGGAATTGTAAGACGGAGACATTACAAGAAAACACCGCATTTATACGTCCATTTCAAAACACTAAGAGCTGTTATTTCAATTACGCCATCCCGTAGTTTTCAGCAGACATAAACGATTTCACAAAATATCCTTTGATTACGAGGAAATTATTTCGTGTTCCCGGCATAATTAGTTTTCTATTACAAATAAAGCGGAAAATTAAATTGTTTTATTTAAGGAACCCAATATCAGGTTGGTTTCTTAGGTTTAATGGGTTAGGCCGCGATTCAGACGTGAAATAAATTAGGTAAAGTTTAATTTTGATTGGATTTACCAACAATTAGTGCTTTGATTTGCAGAGGTTGGTAGTTAAATGAATGCCTTTGGGATCGTATCAGACTTTTAAAAGAAGTCTATCATCGACAAGTGTCCTTGAGCTGCTGTAAATACAATTTACAATCACATAAAATAATCATTATTATTTCTTAACAGTAAAACGCATCACTTTCTGAAATAATATACATAATGTACACTGACGATACTAAAAACTTTTCAATTAAAAATCTCCTTGGGTGAGGTAACAAAGATAATTTTCTCTTTTCTTTTTGAAAAACGTAAAAAGGCTTTCCAGCCAGGTATTAACGCTCCTGACTGTGTGTCTTGTATTTTTAAACTATTATGATAAGCTTATGTCAATGTTTTCATTTATTTTTATAACATTTTAAAATTAAATTAAAAGTATATTTAAAATTGTTAATTGGTATATGAAACTGATTAATTTAAAATTACTTTATGCTTGTGTAACATCTTACCTTTTTATATTTGTACGCCATTCAGGAAAAACATAACTGTGACATAATTTTATTTAACATTTTGTGTGCCATTTGTATGTATACTCATGTTTTTTGGACAAATAAAAACTATCTTTATCTTTGACTGTACATGCTTATTATCTGAAACATGTTAAAGTTGAAGCTTCAACGAGCAAATATGTTTACTTGTACTTAGACTACTACATTATACTATAAACTAGTTTAATACATCAGAATAATTACGTAATGAGAATATAATAATGTTGCTGGCGTAATATTAACGTACCTGGGGGCCAAATAATGCTACCTTGAATTGAAAATATTTGGGCTAACAAGGTGCTATAATCTGTTATCTGATTTACGACACACAAATGTATACTTTGAGGGATTGAGATGCTCCAATTGAAACACAATGAATGTTTTGACATTTCAAACAATTGTAAAGGTTTTACACGACATTAAATAAAATATAAATAAAAATTAAAAAAAAACCCCGGCACAAAAACCTCTACCAAGCTAAAAATATACCTCGTAGTCGTGTCGAAGAATCGCCAACGATTACAGCAATTTATTTTATTTACCTATTTTGTTTTCATGCTTTTAAACTACAAATAATAAACCTAGTAGTAGGCACGCTTCAATCGACAATCTATCGAAAAACGTAATTATGACGGTACCTTGGGAAAAAACCCAGATTCAAAGAGTAAGATACGGATAACTTTCGAACGGCTACACCAATTTTCATGAAACATAGCTAAAAACAAAAAAAAAACTTAATCGGTTCATCCAAATAGGGTCGGTCTATCCAAGCTATATGAAGAAACGTCAACAGGTACACTATCTTTTTAACACCTTACGCACCAGGTGTCCGACGAGCAATATATTTTCTATTGTGTCTCGTTGTCTTACAGTTAACACGTTAAACGCCAAATGACCGACAAACAATACATTTTCTATTGTGTCTCGTTGTTTGGCAATTAAGGCGTTAAGGTGTTAAAACCAGACATTATTTTGGTCAGATCGAACATATGAAAACCATGCCTGATATGGTCTTTGGAGAGAAGAACCACATATACGAGTGGACCTGTCCAGTCGGTGCACGCAATAGTCACTATTAGTGTGTCTCTCTCTTTTGACGACCGATGTGGCGCGGCGGGCGAAGGTCCGGCTTGCGACACAAGAGGTTGCGGGTTCGATCCCACCTTGGGACAAATGTTTGTAAGATCTACAACGTATTGTTCCGGGTGTTCTGTGTATTTGCTATGTATAACAAAAAATATATACCTATCCATGTAATGTATAGTATTAAGTATATCAGTCATCTAATACCCATAGCACAAGCACTGCTTAGCTTGGGGCTAGATGATGCTGTGTGGATTGTCCAGCATTATTATGTTACATTATATATCTTGAATTTCAGGAGCTCAAAGACCCGATAAAAGATACCAAATAAACAACGACATTTGGGTAGGCCACACGCTAAACAAGAAAACATATACAAACATAAGTTATTCAAATAATAATAAAATACTTTACAGAATGAATATGCATGTGATTGTCTACATTGCAGTCAGGAAATGTCAAAATGAATTTAAATAAACAGCTTTTACAAAATATTTGTTTAAAAAATAATTAAAAACATTAATTGTCAATATTTTTTGTGTAAATGTAATTGGAGCAGCTCAATTCCAGGCCTGTTGTTCTGAATATGAACTTTTACAGTATAATAAGCTACGTGGCATAATTTTCGCTTTATAAATATTGATAAATTATATTGGTGTCGTGTGTTCTTTTGGATTTTTGCACAATGTTAATGTACACAACGATATGAGAATTTACTTTGTTACGTATAACGTAAATAATATTTTGATTGTTGTGAATATATAGGAACTGTTCATTTTCCATCTAGTATCATTGTATTTTCTATGTAGGTAGTTTATGTGGCCTACCAACATGTCCATTGTTTTTTGGTCGAGTCGTTGAGCAACTTGTTTTCTAAATTGAGCTTCACAATTACCGACTGGGCAAGTCTTTTCCTACTAGAATAGAACAGAATTTTATTTTATTTCAAATCACATAACTTAAACAAATCATTGCACTTATTGTAAATCATCATCTGCAAAACCTTTTCCCAACCATGTTCGGTTATGTATGGGTCGGCTTCCAGTCTAACCGGATAACCTCCACAACCCAGTTACTGGGTAACGGGGTATTTTTTTTTTTTTTTTTTTTCTACAAAGATCTATAAATGACAGCCGGGAC
The DNA here is from genome assembly GCA_905147745.2 of Phlogophora meticulosa. Classification (NCBI taxonomy): domain Eukaryota; kingdom Metazoa; phylum Arthropoda; class Insecta; order Lepidoptera; family Noctuidae; genus Phlogophora; species Phlogophora meticulosa. Next base: position 15,773,955 of record LR990523.1, read on the forward strand.
CAACGCCATATGTTTCGAACGGTTATCCATAGACTAACCTTGTCAAGCGTAGCTTAACCTTCGATCAACCCGTGCGGCTGTTTTTATTTAGCCACGAGCTCCTCTTATAGTAAATAACAAATTTAAATTAATTATTATGTGGTTGTGTCCTCAAAAGTGCATCTCCAACACTAATCTGTATGAAGCTCACATTATGTCAGCAAGATATTGTCTGGACTATCGAAATAGACTGAAATTTCAGAGTTTATTCATCTCAGAGTAGTCAGAGAGCAAACAACGCATCTCACTTAAAAAAAATGTTTTTGGTTTTCAAAAACTTATACCAGGTTGTCTGAACGACTAATACATACCATGTTACATAATTACTAGTTAAACTAAGATAGAAATTATAAATGTATCTAATAATGTAAAAAGTAAATTAATTGATTTGAAAAATAATACATTTTTATGGTAACAGGATTTCAACAAACCAATTTAATTTGTTTCGTAACGTCCCCAGCTTAACTAAAAGCAATTTCCACAGAACGGTTTTCTAAAACTGTAGAACCAAATATAAGCGATTATTTACCATCACAAAACAATATAAATCAAGAGAACCTTAAACGTATTGATTCTTCAAACTTCGATATTAAAATAAGCGAACTCAAACAATTTCAAACATATTTATACTGGGAACTCTAATACACGAACACGATCAGGGCCCAGCAAACTTTATAGAAGATCATAACATACCATTACCAACACAACAAAGTAAACAACGAAAATGATTGTGCAAACATAAGAAAACGTAACTCGAACAAGCTTTCTTGGAAATTCAATATTGGAGTTGGTACAGAAATCAAATTATACTAACAATAATGTCAAAGTTCGACTTGTTTGGCGCCAACTTTTTGTTTCAACCTGACACGCGTTGATATCAGACATAAATCTGAATTTAGTTACTTTTTTTTTGTTGTTTTTGCTTTTATGTACAATACAGTTTCTGAGAATCGAAATGATTGTCCGTATATGTGTTTTTAGAGTCCTTTTTTGAATGATTTTTTGAGACTAGTAGTATTGGTAACTACAAAAATGATTGACTTTTCGATTTTCCTTCGTAAGAATCGAATTATTCACTTGTTACGCAACTTTATCCCTCAAATCAAAATAATAGGCAATACGAAAACACACCACGATATTAAATATCGCATGAAACACAAATATCTATCTCACGACTATCGCCAACGGGCACCCTTGTGTCAAAAAGCCTTCAGTTGACTTCACAAGAAAAAATGCTTTTTATCATATTTTTCCTTATACCCAAATATAGGTGGAAATTATTATTTTTGTATAGTACATAAACTTACGCAACCGTATCAAATAACTTCGAAACGGTGTACTTAGTAGAGTCAACTTAAAAAGTAAATGCTGTTAAAGCTGACATCAGACGCTTTACTTGAGCGAATGAAACGCAAACGCAATGAATCAAAAAATAAAACTAGCTTTTGTTTCATTGCATGTTCACATTCACACAGTATTTTTGATACATATTCAAGTATTTTGTTTTATATAATTATCATATATCCGATGTACGAACCACATTTTTAGTGTGAATTCGATAAAAAAGGTCATCTCGTTATGTGTGATTTTTTAGTTTTATTTTGTAGGACATGTTTAGTTAAACAATTGGTTTTTAGCACAGCATTCATTTTTCTGGTATGCATTCAGTTAATTAGTGGACTTACACACACAAGTGTGCTGAAAAATTATACAGACGATTATAAAATATCCCTTTTTTTACTTCTGATTTATTTTGTCGTTCAGACATTTCTCTTCGAATTAATGATGCCGAACGAAAGACAAACATGCACAAATGGCGAAGCGTCTGAACTTAAGTGATTTTATTTTAAGTAGAAATAAAATCTAAAAATAACGTATAATTTTGATAACTTTTATTTAAAAGTAGTGAACTCTGCTGTCTATTTTGAAAATATATATTAACGAGACCTGCATAAATACTAACATTTAAATAAATGTTACTGGTAGACTTTAAACTATTGTATGTCTGAAATTCGCTGATCTGTCTTGATCAGGCGTGACGATTAATGCTCTTGTGTTCTCTGTGTAAGATTAGGCCTTTGCCATGCTGTGAGACAGTAACCGCCTGGCATTATTATTTATTAACATGTTATATCACACGACACTATGTTACCATTATTATTTTAGAGTTATATCCTATCATGTTTAATTATATTACTCGTACTTGTATACACTAATAAAAAATATAAATAAAATAAAAAGGTTTACTGCAGAAACTTGTACAACTGTTACATTAAATCATACATAGGGACAACCATTTAAGTAAAAGATAAACCTGTGCTAGGAGATCCCGCTCTGCAATGGAAAAATAATCAATTGGTAAAAGTAGTGTACACAATAAGAATCAAGAATTTAAAACAATGAAAAACAAGCAAAGTCTCAAACAAGACAAGACTAGAAATATAAATTAACAAAAAAAGCATAATCTTAAAGATAAATCCTAAAATAGTATGTGTGAGTGTGTGTATAAGTAACTAAGTTTTAAGCAATTCCATTCTCCAACAGTATAAGATACGATACTAAAACATTTCTGTGACTTTATCTCCGTAAAGACAAAGAGTTAGATCAACCTTATGGGTGCTGTAAAAGGCGTTTCAAGAGGCCAGTTGCAGCATCTTACATTTCGCTAGTTACAATTTATTGCGATCACCAATCCCTTTAAGAACTGTAACAACGAGCTTTGCGGAAACCCATGCTTTTTTATTCGTGTCTGCGGTTACTAACGGAACAGGCCATCCTTTATTTAACTTTACATTAAGACAATATCTTGCCTGTATTTCACAAAGGGTTAGACAGAGGTGTATCTATAACATCTTTGTTTCTTGTCAGAGTTACATTAGACACATTACATAGACTTAATTTCATTCTAGTTTATTTATATAATTTTTATGACGAGGTAACACTTTAAACGCCAAATGACCGACAAAAAATACATTTTCTATTGTGTCTCGTTGTTTGGCAGTTAAAACCTGTTTACGAAAATACGAGTATATATCATTTATCATTATATCATACATCCAAATTTCACCACCCACATTTTGTATAATGGTTGTTATAAAACAAAAGCATAATGAAAATACGCGACAGTATCTTTGTCTCAACAATTTGCTTGCAAGGTGTTTGTGTCAATTTACACTTAGACAGTTAATTATGAGAGCTCTATATTTACGATCAAAACAACAGCTTTCAAAGACATGATGTTTAAATATCATTGCTGGTATCTACCATTAACTCTGAACATTAAGTTCAACATCTCCAAATGCAAATCTGCCCATTAGAGCAATTTTTGCACAAACAACCCTAATCTAATTTTAATGGAGACCTCTCAGATAGCCCAAGAAACCGCAAAAGTGCCTCAAAACACCAAGTAATCATTTTTTCATTGTACGCAACCCTAATCAACCTGGGCTATTTAATTACTTGGAAGCAAAAAACTCGAGCCTACATACCCTTACAATTTAAATGCCTAACCCGCCTAAATACCCTAAAAATGTCGGAGATAATTACACAATTCATCATTGTCATGTGGCGGGATATATATCCGGATGAATATATCCGGCTTTTTGTATTAGTAACCTTTTTTGTGTCTCTGGTTATTAGGAGAAGAAATAAATCGAAAAAGTAATATGTTTCGTTCCATATTCAATTGTTTAGTGTTCCTTGTGTTTAACCGACTTTTGTTTTTTTTTTAAACATACTTATATGGCTTATCATCAGCAAATTTCTGGTTATTGAAAAAGGAAATAAATCTAAAAAGTAATGTTTTTGTTCCATATTCAATTGTGTAGTGTGTTAAGTGTTTAAACGTTTTTTGTTTTTTTTTTTAAACGTACTAAAATGGTTTATTGGCCGCAAAATGTAAGTCCTGTTTCAAATTGCATTTCTAATTCACATCACGCTATGTCGTTACGTTATGGAAAAAGGTTCTGGGGAAATAGGATACGGAAATTGGACTGAATTACAGGTTTATGGGGATGACACCTGCGTCGACTCCAGAGGAAATGAATTCATGTCGTTATTCACCGAAATGAAATGTATTACGAAGTTTCTATCGCCTGTTTATATAAATTCATGGAATTAATGAAGAAACTGATTACACGGCAATTATAATTTATAATCTGAACTTGAAAATGAGCTAAGTAGATTATAAGACCACACGCGCACTGTAAAATGTTAAGTAAAATTTGAGACAAACAAAAAGCGAGTGTCACTCTGATTACCGCAAATAAAAGAATCACAAACCCACTTTAGTGTACTTTACCTCGCAGTAACATCGACCTTCGACCCAAAACCTTAGTCCACGACGAAAAAAAAACAAAGCTTTTAACGTAATAGAGGAACTCACGTTTAGCAATTCCCATCGGCTATGTATATCGCTGAGCCAGATTCCAGGAGAACAAAAAGTCACAAATCACGAAATTGTAACGTAAACACCGTTAGAGATTCACTCGCGACCGATCGCGTTCGGGGGGTAAGATCGGAGAGCTTCGGGAATACGTCCATCCAGCTCGGCGGGCGAACGTCGAATGTCTGGCTTGCAGGTGTGAAGCGCGACGCAAGGATAGGGCTGCCACTTTGTGATATATTCGGATATGGAGAATGCCATCCCTAAAATATGTATAGCCTACTATTTACCTAAAAATAGTTGTTTGCGTTTCAATTTAGCTTTCTGTTTTATTCCGTCTAAGATTATTAAAATAACAAGAATTTATTTGACATTCATACTTTATTTGTACAAAACAAATATGTAGGCTTATGTAAACAATTTAATCTGTTTAGCTGCGTGGGAGGTGATGGGATTACTATGTTTTTTTTGGTAGGTACGGTATCGCCTCAATTTATTTTGTTTTATATTATTATTTTTTATATTTTTAGAACGTTAGAGCTTTTTTAAACTGTCATGAATGATCGCTGTTACTGGGAATCTTTTTCGATATTTATAGGTCGAATCCGCTAATATGATAGCTAGCACTGTGATATTTCGATATTTATAGATAGGTAGAATCCGATAATTTATATCCAATTTGAGGCGCTTATTGCAGGTTCGTCGGAACAGGCAATACACAGGAAAAATAGCATAACGCTGGAGAGCCCAACATTTTTTTAATAACACAGAAAATTAAAGAAAAATTTCTATACCAAAATAAAATCGTTTATATGCATGATACACTGTCATAAATTGTAACAGAAGAGTAGGGGGTACACTGTATTATAGCCTGATCAGGTATGCATATGTATGGAGTACTAGATTCATTAATTAAATTATAAAAGTCATTTTTTGACTTGGTTGTCTAAATTAGTTCTCAATCTTAAGAGGGTGCATCCTAAAAGTTGGCAACGTCGTAAATAGCTGTCAAATATTTACCTGTTTCGATTAATTTTTAAATAATACTGTATGGAAATAAGAAATTTGGCTAACCAATTGACTAGAATATTAATAATGAATTGCAATTATAACATTGAATTTGATGTTGTACCCGTTTTAGGTGAAAAAAAGGCATTTGAAAAGTTACCAAATACTTTTTTTACATCTAAAACTAACTATACGGTGTTACGATATTAATTATTGCAATTCATAATCAATATTCTAGTTCGCTAGTTAGCCACATTTTTTATTTCCATACAGAAATATTATCAAATTAATCAAAACAGCGAAATATTTGACATCTATTTGCGACGTTGCCAACTTTCAGAATAAACCCTCTTAACACACTACAGCACATCAAGCTATCCCAAACTGTCATTTTCTGCTCGATTGAACATGGTCCTTATTCTTTTGTAATAAAGTTGAAAAACTATCAAAGAAATTTGTCAGATTCGAGTAGCTTGATGTGCTGTGCTCTGTACAAACAGAGTAGAACTGCAAGAAAAACCGGCACCTGTTCTATGCATTTACTTTTGGGTAAAACAAAGGCAGTTGTGATGAACTGGTATGATTAAAAAAAGTTTCTTAATTCCATTTTATAATTTTAAAATATGTTTTTCCTGTGCAAATGAAGATAAAGAATCTTGTTTATTCCATAAACCTTTTAATTCCCCCATAAAGCTACGAAAATAAATCTTGAAGGCATATTTAATACTAACAAACTCCATGTTTAATATTTTGGGCATAGAGTGACCACCATGTGCTTGAATATTTTATGGACTTTTAGAATGTTAGCTTTAGTATTTTATCAGTTATTCTAAATTAGAATTGTCATTAACAGAGACTTGTTCTATTGGTTTTAGAGTGGAAAGTAAGTAAATTAATAATTAGTTTACACGAAGTAGTCGAGTTAAGTGATTTAGAATGTTTCGTTAGTTTTTATTGGTCACTAATGCCAGCATATTGATTAAACTCATTTGAAATTGTTACTTTTTATGTTCTGAAGACATATCGTATGTATAAAGACAAAGTTATTAATGTTTAATTATAGTTTTGGCTAGCATGATGGCCCAGTTTAGGCCTCGCCTCTTGTAAACTTGGGCAAGTACCAATATGATTATTTTACATTCATACGTATTTTCTAAGTTTATCTTGGACATCACTGACATCGGTGAAGGAAAACATCGTGAGGAAACCTGGACTTATAATTAATATAAATCTGAAATCACTAATCCGTCTTGAGCAAGCGTGGTGATCAATGCTCGTGCCTTCTCTGTATGAAAAGAGGCTTTTGTCCTACAGTGGGACAGTAACAGGCTGGTATTATGACAGTTTTGGCAGTCAAAAGTAGATTTGTCATAACTTTTAACCAGAAGAAGTTCCTGGTTTATACTTCAATATCCTTACGATCCAATATTTCTTGTAAAAATATATTTGGAAGTCTCCACTAACTTACCTTACGGCTACAAGGACTAGTCCCTTTTTTTTGGTAATCGGGTGGTCACCCTACGCTAGGGTTAATTAATCTTTTCAATCAACTAGGTTAATTAGAAATCTTGAGTATATTTATTGGGTTTCTCGATCATGGAGACTATTATATCAGAAAACTGTTTCTATTAGCTTCATACTTGAATATTAAAATTAAACTTTAATTAATGCGTTTATATAATTAATCAATATCTGTAAATTGCGTTAAAATTAACGAACCCTTCTTAACTTAATCGCATTAATTGTAAACTGATTGATTTTAATGTTCAGTTTGTTTTTCTGTAAACAGAAGTAAAAACATTTGTAAACATAAATTGCAGGTTTCATTCCCATTTTGCATATATTCATATTAATATTACATAACGCATACACGTTTCACCCAACCCAATGATTCCTAGAATCGTTCTCATGAAGTTGCGGAACGTGAAAAATAACTACAGCTACACCCACTACAGGTACTTAGAATATAACATCACGCCTTTATTTAACGAGGCGTTAGGCAGAGGTATACATAAATTAGTGTATATTGGGAGGGGACGTCCTAGGAGGACATTAACCTTATTGCTGACTAGCACTTCGTCCGCGACTTTCTCCGCGTGGATTTCGTAATTTTCCCTTCTTCTTCTTTCCTTCTTTCTTCTTCTAGTAACTGCCTATGGCACTCAGGAATGATGTAGCTTTCTAACAGTGACATAATTTGTAGAATTGTATCATTGGTTCCGGAGATTACCCCCTACATACAAACTTACAAGTAATTTTTTACCTTCTTATAATATTAGTGTAGATGTTCTTCACAAAGGTCAGGTACCGGCGCGGTGTGCGTGTATATTGCAACAGCTCAGGCACTAATTTTTCGTAAAAGGTTTACCAACCAAATACGTCACCACGATTGAAACAGCTCCTCAACATGCGTTCGTAAAACTATTTTCTTTTGTCTAATTACTACGTAATTTGACATTTAATACCTTATGTGTTTTACCTAACGTATTAGTGCTAGGCGTACAGACATATGAACGTATACGAAGCGAAAGGTAGTTTCTCCACTTGAAACTACCTTTTGGAAGGAGCAACTATAATCATCTTTGAATATTATTTTAATTTTAAATTTGTCGTTCAAAAGTGCACTTTAATGGAATAATTAAAAAAAAGTGATTTGTCTGTGACTTTGAAAAAGGAGTATGTATGTTGCAGTACCGTTTCGTAGTTTTTGTCTACCCTCATTGAAAAATGGAGCGAGTTTATGTATATAGAGTAGACCCACTTTTTGCCAGTTATGTTTAAGTCGCATGTAATAGGGGGTGAGGCTGTTTTCATCCACCGGGCACAAATCCAAGCTCCGGGCCGCTACTGAGAAATCGCAGATGGAAAAACACAATAACACAAACAACAGTACCGACAAAGCTATCAACCATTCCAAGTATAATTTCTATAAAACGCGCGTGACATTTTTTTTATTACTTCTGCGAAAACCTTACAATGACAGAAAAGTACCTACAAAAAAAAACTGTACTCAGGATTCGCATAAAGTATACATAGACAAGAAGAGTTATATAAGAGATACATAGACAAGAAGCTTTGGTAGGGACAACACATTGAAACCATGATCTCTTAACTATGTGTCCCTCTATCTTAGAGGCCAGTGTCCCTCCGCAAATAATGTTACATGCTTCTATTTTTTTGGTGTAGGTATTTTTAATTTTTTTAATTTATTAGGGCTACCAACAATCGTTTACACATATACTGATCACGAGATTACATGCCCCTAAATATTTTTTCCGTACATAACAATTACTTATAAGTAAACACAAATATAATCCAGAAAAATAATCGTATTTGCATATTAAGGACTGCTAAATAAAAACTATATGGAAGATTGTAATTTTTTCACCCATGAATAAATACAAGCAAAAGTATTATTAGGTGTTTATATCGTATCTGCCTAGCCATTTCTCAACTACGTTGTGGTCAGATTCCGGTCTATCAGGATGCAGCTGTATACCAGTATTTTACATGGACCGAATGCCTATCTGACCTCCACAACCCAGTCACTGAGCAACACGATAACCCTCGGTAAGACTGGTTGTAAGACTTTCGGGCTTCTGACTACCCGTGCCAACCAGCCAGAACCAACAGCTTAACGTGTTTTCGTAGGCACGGGGGAGGCTCGATATGTAATGAATGGTCACCCATCCATAGACTCACCTCAGCAAGCGTAGTTCAATCTTCGACGACCTGTGCGGCTCTTTTTATTTAGCCACGAACTGCTCAGGTATTTATATAAGTAAAGAAGAAAATGGGTAAATTATATCCTACAGAATTGTACGTATGTAGTCAAAGGTTGATAACCCTACCTATGATAGGTAAGTGAAGGCTGGTATCAGTGTTTTAACCTAATTTCTACTAGTAATAGATTGGCAAACAAGCCGATAGCCCGCCATGATGGAAAGGGGCTACGGCCTATATACACTTGTAAAACCTAGATTTTTGCTGGGGCACTGCCAGCCTTACAGACAAAGTTTTATACAAATGTCAGTCATTTTGAAGGTAGTTGTATTTAATTTAAAATAATAACCATAACATCACGCATGTAATCCTCGAAGGTATGTGCAGATGTGTACCTAGAGTACACCCACATTTATCCACTGAGAAATTCCAGATGGAAAACCCAATAAACACTTTGCCCGGGAATCGAACCCAGGACCTCGTGCTCAGTAGTAGCGCTTCCGAACACTAGACTTACGAGGCATTAAAAGTCATCATCTGCCTAGTCTTTTCCCAATTATGTTGGGGTCAGCTGCCAGTCTAACCGGTTGCAGCAGAATACCAGTATTTTACATAAAGCGATTGCCTCTCTGACCTCCACAAGCCAGTTACTGAGCAACACGATACCCGTTTTATATCCTGGTTGTCAGACTTTCGGGCTTCTGACTACCCGTAACGACTGTCAAAGATCTACGAATAACAGCCGGGACCAACAGATTCACGTGCTTTCCGATACACGGAGAAGTCACGATATGGCATAAAAAAAAAGATGACTAAAATTTAAAAGCACCTACTTCACCTGGTAGTAATTTGTATTAGTGCTTATCTGATATTAAAAGGATTGAAAAGATTTTATTTGGTTATCTATAAGTAATTACAAAGATTTCACTAACCTGAAAACATAATTTACCTAAACTTAAATGATCATCTGCCTAGTCTTCTCCCAAATATATTGGGAGATCGGACGCAGCTGAATACCAGTGTTTTACATGGAGCGACTGCCTATCTGACCTCCACAATCCAGTTACTAGGCAACATAACACCCCTTGGTAAGACTGATATCGAACTCCCAGTTAATTTGAATGTGGCCCGGTTGATGGCATAACTGACGAATTGTGTGTACTAATGTTACAACTCTGCGTTACCCTTCCGGGAAACAGCCATGATGTTATGTGATAAGTAATTCCATTCATTTCATTTCAATTCAATCAATCTGCAAAGCGTTGCCAAGTCAGTGCTAAGCATTCGGAATTTACGCAGTAATTAATCAGCGAATTAACAGCAGATCAATATCAAGATAGATTGTTGATCACCCTCAATGGCTATAGGAGCCGGTTCCGCGCGTAAAACTCAGTTTAATGGACTACTAAACTACGTTTTACTCTATGCCCATAAAGATTGGAGGTAATCGGTTAAGGTTTAAAGTCTGAATACGGAATACTAAAGTTTTAATGAAGGATTTTGATGTTTTTGACAGTGTATCAACAATTATATACGATTACAAAGAAATAAAATTGAAAATTGAAGTGTCAGTTTGTAATGTCAAAATAACAGTTATTTTTTACTTAATGCAAATTAATGTATTTACGGTACTTATACCAAATGTGATTATTTTTTGCCTGCATGTCTGTTTGTTTGTTTGTTTAAAGATTTTGACGGGATTTTCACTGGCAAATAGCTGATGTTCCAAGGAGTAACTTATGTGGGTTATTTCTATTGTTTCAGATAAAGCAGTAGGGATCCACGCAAAAAATTGAAACCCATGAAATTTTGTTAAATTCGAAGGGGATGAAGTCGCGGGCACAAATGGGTTGTAAAAAATAGTCGTGTGCAGGCTTTACCCATTGCATTACCTGGTTTGGTTTTTAACAATATTTAGTGAATGTGTATTTTTATGTAGTAGTATATTGATAACGCTGTAGTTATGTGCATTTTGGTGTCTGTTCATCATCATCTGCCTAACCTTTTCCCAACTATGTTGGGGTCAGCTTCCAGCGTACCCGGATGCAGTATTTTACATGGAGCGACTGCCTATCTGACCTCCACAACCCAGTTACTGGGCAACACGATACTCCTTGGTAAGACTGGTTGTCAGACTTTCTGGTTTCTGACTACCCGACAATTTGAAGTCTGTTCGTAACAAAAAAAAATAAGCAAACCTCCTTTTTAATTTCGAGCAAATTTTACAATTAATGTCGTAAATGTCGTTGTAACTGAGTAAGAAGTGCTAAAGAATGTTTTTTATCTTGTGTCAACGTCAAGAAATTGTGACACTTATTACTTGGAGACAAAAGTCAGCATGTAGGCGACATTGTGGGAGGGTGACATGTTACACTAACAATCTACTAAGGATAAAAGTCATGACCCTCGCCTTTTTTTCTGGCAGTTTTTCTCACCGAGAAACTGCGGTGTCAACGTTGTATATATCAGTATTATCCTGAATGCCAGAACTGTGGATTTAGTTCCACATTGATTTCTGTACTACTTTAATAAGTAATAAGTTACGGTCGTTACGGGTAGTCATAAGCCCGAAAGTCTGACGACCAGTCTTACCAAAGGGTTTCGTGTTGCAGAGTTACTGGGTTGTGGAGGTCAGATATGGAGTCGTTCCATTTAAGAAAATGGTATTTAGTTGTATCTGATTAGACTGGAAGCCGAGCCCAGCATAGTTAGGAAAAGGCTAGGCAGATGATGATGGTGAAGCGACTTCAAAAATAAGAAACAAAAGCAGGTGTACCTGTGATTACCTACTGCAGTATGAATCATATATTTCTTGACTTATTAAATGTGGATTTCATTACCATTATGAAACGTAGTTATTTTTTCATAATTTCCTTTTTTTAATTTTAATACTCTTTAATACTGTATTTATTCACCATATTATTATTTTTGTAACAAAATTGACGATCATTACTGGAATCGAATCAATTTACTAAATGCCAAAATATTAAAAAAAAACCTTTTTATTACAGTATCATAATTCCAGATAGACTTTATATCATAAATAAACCTTTTGTGCACGGTAAATTAGTTACTACTTTTAGGTACATATTCAAATTAATTTTATCTAAGTAATCTGAATTTTTGTAACAGATTATGAACAGTTAACGTAACGTATTTTTACTTAAATAAATTATTAACTGACCCCACTATAAAAGAAAAAATAAAACTTATTGACAAAAAAATTCAACAGACTTAAAAAAACCACTAAAAGTGTACAATAACTTTTTCGGAAGTCGCTGGCAAAAAAATAATTAAATGATACAACCAAAGCAAAAAATAAGCGAAATTATAATGTAACATAATTAAAACTCAACTAAGGAATATTAAAATATTTTTATTTAATCATTCCTCCCTTGGCAGAGAAGTGAAGCCGTCCCACAAAGGAGTAGTTCGCCGCACTCCGCACTCCGAAACATTGTTTTATATTTTTAGTTTCATATTTTACACACCCCTAAACTTTTTCCCCAAGATGAAGAAGTATGATTAGGTAGGAAGTTTTCTTGGCTACCTTTTTATTATTAATGTCGACCGGACGAGCTCCGAAATCTTAGTTTTGAATAGTTTTTGACACGGTTTTGCTTTTTTATTTTCATCACAAGAATTTGTGGTTACTTTTCTTACTTTTGGTACTTTTTGTAGCTTATTTTTCATAAAACATAATATTAAGTATAGTCTTGTGAAAGTTGTATCTATATATAAAGAAAAACATCATCATAATCTACCTAGCTTTTTCCCCACCAGGAATTTCTCTTGTATCGTGGGTGCGTTTACAAATATTTAAACTTACATACACAAACAGCCTGATCCGGAACAACGACTTGCAGACCATACAAATTTTTGTTCGAAATCGAAACCACGACACGCAGCGCAGCAGCCATTCGCTCAGCCACTGCGCCAACCGTGCTGTCGTTTTACATCGAGTAAATGCCTATCTAACCTCCACAACCCAAAGTACTGGGCAACATGATACCCCTTGGCAAGACTTGTTTTCAGACTTTCGGTCTTCTGACTACCCTTAACGAATGTCAAAGATCTACAAATGACAGCGTCGACCAACGTTTTAACATGCTTCCCAAAGCAGTTAGAGATCTCCGTATATTATGGATGGTCACCCATTTACGTGCCGACCTCAGAAATCGTTGCTAAACCTTGAAGATTGATCCGTTTGGCTGGTATAACTTAACCACGAGCCCCTCCTATCTAGCAAAACAATTCAAAAGATTTATATTTGAGAGATAATATAAAACACAGGCACACAGTATAAATAAAGATTAAACTTAAGAAAGAAAAAGATTAAGCTGTTCGTTGGTAAGCGCATCATTTAAGACTGGTTCGAGCGATTTGGATTTTTTATAATGTTTTGGAATAAATGGGACGTGAAGGAAATTTGGATATAAAATAATTACTATAAGGTGGAATTTGCCAAGAGTGACAATGCTGACTCAAGGCAAATTCAACCTTATATCCTTATACCTTCAATCACCATGCGGTGATTAATGCAACGGTATGAAACGAGGCCTTTGGCCAGATGTGGGACAGTAACCGCTAGGTATTTTAATTATAGTTAAAATAAGTTTTCTAGGAAAGAAATAATGGAAAACATGACGAAAATTTTGAAAAACTAAAAATGTTTTTATCTTTGCAATTTTGAACAGGATAACGTCAAAAAACAACAAACTAGCTAAAACAAGGTAGTCGATAGTAGAAAAATAAACTTAAAAAGTCGTGTAAAAGTAAAAAGTAGTCAGCCGGTAACTTGTGCTTATGGTGTGATAATCAATTCGGTCACGCGATGGAACAGGCTTCCTAAACCTGATATGTGGGTTGTTACAGTCAAAATTATTTTAACTTTCATATTATACAATATATTATGTGAAAAATATCCACGAAGTGTGATCGCGACGACAGGTCATGGCGGAGTAAAATGAAAATAGGGTCGACTGTATGTTTAAAAATTTGGAAAATCCAAAAGTGCACGTCTCAACGCTCATTTTATGACAAAAATGACTTGATTGAATTAGACGGTAATTTTCAATAGGCTATTACTCAGAATGATACTGAAGCGGATGAAAAAAAAAATGACTCAAAAAGTGAAGTTTTTTGGGCGATATCGTGACCACATACATCATCCGAACATACAGACAACCCGACGTCCACTGAAATAGTTTTTCAAAACGGTTTTTTATTTACTATCTAGCAAAAATAGTGTTTTTTAAAAGTATCTACTGTCATAAAAAAGTGTTATTGTTGATATTTGTCAACTCATTTAATACTCAAAGTCCAAAAGGATCGGATAAAAGCAATTTAAGCCGAGATAATTGCTTGACCTTGAGAGAGTGAGAGTAAAGCACAACTCAACGCTTCGCGTTGAGACGTGCAATATGTATTGCAACAAAGAAAATATTTTACAGCAACCTAGAAATATGGACGTGGTGTAATTCTAATTTATTAATGTTGTTTCATTGGTTATTAGTTTTTTAAACCCCATTTACAGGAATAAGAATAATCTTATTCCTTAAGCTATTTTATATATATTTTATATATATAGCTATAAATATTAATTTAGTATGATATTATTAATTAGTATGATAAATACTAGCTTCCATTCGCGGCTACGCCCGCGTGGTTTGTAGATAAAAAAAGTAGCCGATTTTCTTTCCCGGGGTGCAATCTATCTTTTTGGCCAAATTTTATCGAAATCCGTTCAGTGGTTTAGGCGTAAAAAGGTAACAAACAAAGTTACTTTCGCATTTATAATATTATTTAGGATATCATTTATAAATAATAATATTATTTATCATTTAACGAATGTCTGGTAAAAGGTTATGTCAAATTTAAATAACGACTGCCTTATACCTAATACCAGTATGGTTTATATTAACATGAAAAACACAATTACATCATCGATTCTAATAAATATGATTACCATCTTAAAGCAAGAAAAATTATAAGCGAAAAGAGTATTTCCAATTTTTAAAATCGTTCTAATTTACTTTACGCTCAATCCGCGCGTTCGTGCTGGGCACGTGGGTACGCTAATAAAACGCGCATGCGCAGCCGTGTGTGGAAGCGTGCAACAGCTGATAGTTGTGGCGCGTTGAGTGTAGCATCTCAACTAAGTGCTACTTATCAAACTCATCACACTATAGTGCAGTGGTTCCATATAGCAGTAGTAGACAGACCCATCTTGAGCTAAATAGGTCAAGTTTAAGTAAACCATCATACACTTAGCATTTTTTCATCTTCATAGATTAGGGTCAACTTCCAGTCAAATCTGGTGCAGCTGAATACCAGTATTTTACATGAAGCTGCTGCTTTTCTGTCCTCACATAACACGATATGTCTGTTAACGTGCTCCTCTTCTTGCTGAGGCACGAATGCGACTCAGTATATACTTAATGGACGCTCGGACCAATCTCAACATAACCTTTATTATTTTTTAGAGTTTTAGACGTCATCTAAAGCAAATAAAGACAGTTTTTTTTTTCATTTACTTATACGTGCTTATGAACAACAAATTTTATGAAAATTTCTAGATATATTGTTCAAATTATTTTCGAGAAAAAAAACTAAAGAATCTATGTACACAGAAAATGATCGGCAGTTGCAAGTTGATTGTCCCACAATAAGGATGCCACTCAGCATAATGCTACGCCATGGTGGGCCCACAGCACTGCGCTGGCACGGAGTCCTACTTCATTCTGACATTATTACCGCCATTCATCAAAGAGTGACACAAAAATATTCTTCGAGAAAATTCGTTGATCGTAAAATAATAATTGGCAACACACAAATAGAGGAAAAATCTTTAGGTGAGGCAAGGACACGAAGAAAATTGAAAACGTGACGTTTTGCCGCCAGAAATTATACCATAGTGTATATATTGAAATGTGGTCGCAAATTCCTATTACATTTTATTCGTTCCAAATTGGAAGTTTGTTCTTGTATTTGGTAAACAATAACGGTAACCATTTTGAATTTGGTTTTCGAATATCGGTGGAATAATTATGTGGTGTGCGTTTTGTTTATTGTGGTGGGGTTGTTTAAAACAAGTAAATGGTTTTTGTGGTGCAAAATAATATGTAACCTACATAGTGGAATTAAATCGATATGATTAAATTATTAATGGTACATACCTTATTATAAAATGTGGTGGTGGCCCAGTGGTGTGGACATCGCCTGTCAAGCACAAAGTTGGAGGTTCCAATCAATTTCTAAGTTTATCTCAGACATTATTGACATCGGTGTGGAAAAATACCGCTAGGAAACCTGGACTTATATTTTTTTTTAAACTTTGCCCCACACTAGGAATTTCTCCTGTATCGTGGGTGCGTTGACAAACATTCAAACTCACGTACACAAACAGCCAGACCCAGAACAATTACCTGTAGGTCATACAAATATTTGTTCCGTGCGGGAATCGAACCCACGACACGCAGCGCAGCAGTCAATCGCTCAGCCACTGTGCCAACCGTGCCGTCAATATTATAAATCTGAAATCTCTAACACAAGTTGAGTAAGCTTGGTAATGCCCGCATCTCCCTCTCTCCTATGCAATGAGTCTGTATGAGACAGTAGGTTTATATTAACTTAAGTCAGGTATCAAAAACGAAACTTTTCCTAGAAAATATTAAGACCAACAACATTTATCATAGTTACACAAGTACCAGCCTTATCAAACGCAGTATTACCGCACAAGTAATAACATTGGTGTCCGTTAAAAAAAGTAATGTGATGACGTAACTGATACAAAAGTAAAACCAGCCCGCTACCTCACCTTCTCAAACACCCAAAAACAAACGATGAAACTCAAGCAAAAAGTCCAAGCAATCGATTTTGCCGGATCGCAAAAGCGATACACATTACATGCGAATTCTTTTTAACACTCATGTTTCAAATAATTCTGTAACCAACCAATAATAAATAATCTTAAAAGTAAAAAAGTAAAATAAAATTGGTCTTCGTAAAAAAAAACTAAATTGAATGACATCGTGACCAAGTCCTAATTAGCAGACACAATAGAAAAGACAATTGTTACTAGTAAGTAATGTCCCTTTTAATCACTCAATCGTATAACACGATATAAAAATAAAACCAGCCAGCTACCACACCTTCCAATACACCCAAAAATAGACGTTAAAACTCAAACAAAAAGTCCAAGCAATCGATTTTGCCGGATCGCAAAAGCGATGCACATTACATGCAAATTCTTTCTAACACTAGTGCTATAAATAATTCTGTAACCCAGTTTATTCTGCCAACATAAACGGTACGTTACGCGAACGATCTTGCACGAAACTGTTTAATGTGATTTATTTTCAACGTTTTTCAGCCTGAAATGCAGCTGTTTGTGGGTGGGCTTTTTTATTTTGTAGTTAGCAAGCTTTTTAGTTTCAGTTATGATTTTTGTAATAAGAAACAAAAGAAGCTTGTGATGCGGATGTAAGAAGGTTAAGCTTCGCTTGCTAGGGTCGGTCTTTGGATGGGTGACCTCTATTACATATCGATAGCCCTCTTGTTAGATCTTGACAGTCGTTACGATGAACTAAGTTACGTGGAACTAAGCCAGAAGTTACGCATTGGTAATATAGGTAAGGTAGGTATTGGTATCATATTTTTCAATGGATAAATGATAAATATCTGGTAGCTTTCCTTCTTGCTAGAAACCCATGTTTATCTACTATCTTACGTGATGGTAAATAATTTCACAGTGATGCATTTGTTGGTAGTTTATTTGAACACTCTATATAACGATTATAAGGGAATACAAAGATTTAAAAAGAAAACTTTCCTAACTAATATTATAAATGCTAATGTAAGTTTGTTTGTTTGTTACGTTTAACGCCTTTAAAGTTTTGCGGTGTTAAGCGGATTGGGATGGAATTTGGCACATGGATAGACCATGAGCTGGGTCGCGACATTTAACTTTTAATTCCAGTAGTCCGTCCCCATGGGATAATTACCGATTCCCACCCGGGCAAAGTTTTGGACAAAAGCTAGTTCTCGAATCAAACGAAGCTGCTGCCCATTTTTAACCTATGATAAAAAAAACAATGTTCTCAATTCATCAAGTTTATTTTTTCATATTTTTTTATCTAAAAACTTTTTACAGCGTCGTCCGATATTGATTTTTTTGGATACATACCTTGAAGTTGTTTGCATTTAAATATAATAAGAAAATTCAACTCTAAGTATCTAAAATAGAAGATGATTGATTTTTCACCCACTGAATTTTATATTTCAAATCTCTAAAGTCAACGCTAAGAAAAACAATCAACAATCGCGCAACACAATAAATAAATATAAATAATGCTGGACAATCTACACAGCATCATCTAGCCCCAAGCTAAGCAGAGCTTGTGTTATGGGTACTGGATGACTGATATACATTACATAGTTAGATATTTTGTATTATACATAGCAAATATCTAGAACACCGTCCCGGAACAAATCTTTGTAGATCGTACAACCATTTGTCCCAGGACGGGAATCGAACCCGCAACCTCCTGCTTCGCAAGTGGATCTTCAGCCGCCGCGCCAAATCGATCGTCAAAAATATGAAACCTTTGTACTGACCTGATCTGAAACTGGAGTATTCCACATCATAAGTGTAACAGTTGGGTTATGAACTCACGACCTCTTTTCGAACACCCGACGCTTGAACGGTTGAGCTTTGAAATTGCTGGCCACTTTTAAAGTTAATATATCAACCTCACGTTTTGCCCACAAGTTAAGCAGTTCCTCCGACTTGTATTGATAGGACGAAGCATGCAAAGGTAATGTGATTGATTTAGATCCTTTGCATAACTTGAGGAAATGCAAACCTACTTTAAAAGATTGGACTACATAAATAATAAAATCTTTCTATTTGAAGCGGTTAAGTTGAGTTGTTCGTGCTAGTTTACGTAATAGGAACTTGTATATGGTATTTCAATTGTATGAAATAAAAAAGAATTCGAAAATTAAAAGCGAGTTTGATGTTTGCTATTGGTTGCAAGAAGTACTCTTCTTACTCAACTCGTGAATGTTAGGTACTGTCTCGCTGTAGGGCGAAGGCATCTTCTTATAAAGAGAAGGCACGTGCATTAATCACCAGGGCTGCTCAAGCCGGGTTGGCGATTTCAGACTTATATTTTATTTTCGCTCCTCCGACGTCAGTGGTGCGTAAAATAAACTTACAAAGTACATATGAATTGAAAAAGTCATGGGGTTGGTATTAGGTAAATATTTGCGTTTTTTTTTCTTATCTTGCCTGATTTTAACCGACAACACGTGCAGGAGATGTGCGCCGGTCAACACTAAGTTGTACTAAGTTTAGTAGTACACTAAGTTTGACGACCGATGTGGCGCGGCGGACGAATGTCCGCCTGCGACGCAAGAGGTTGCGGGTCCGATTCCCGCCTTGGGACAAATGTTTTGTACGATCTACAAATATTTGTTCCGGGTGTTCTGGGTACTTGCTATGTAATAAAAATATCTATCTATGTAATGTATTGTATTAAGTATATCAGTCATCTAGTACCCATAACACAAGCTCTGCTTAGCTTGGGGCTAGATGATGCTGTGTGGATTGTCCAGCAATATTTATTTATTTATTTATTTATTTATAAGTCATCATTACATTTGTATACAGCAGAAACAGACGGTGAAATGTAATTTAAGAATTTGGTGGCTTATATCTTTTCATTATTAATGTTTTATTTTCATGCCTGCCTTGTTGGTGTAGTGGTCACATGTGTTAATATTGAGCGCGTAGTCCTGGGTGTGATTTTCGGGTCGAGAAAAGTCTAATTTGGTTTTTCAACTGGAGTTTCTCGGTTGAAGTCTTGAGTCTGGATTTCAGCACGGGTATAGGCAATAAAATACGGCAATAGGCTCGCCTCTGATTACATAGGATTAAAGCATGAAGCAAAATGAATGCAGTCAAATATGGCTGTAGGTAGTACTGACACATATCTGCTAAAGGGTAGGCGTAACACCATTACATTCATATTTGTGATATTGTTTTATATTCAAGTCTAACCAGATGCAGCTGAATACAAGTATTTTACATGGAGCGCCTATCTGACCTCTACAACCCAGTTACTGGGCAACACGAAACGCCTTGGTAAGACTGGTTGTCAAAATTTCGGGCTTCTTACTATCCCTAACGACTGTTACAGATCAACAAATGACAGCCGGGACCAACGGCTTGACGTGCTTTCCGAGGCACGGAGGACTCTCGATATGTTACGAACGGTCACCTATCCACAGACTGACCTCGGCAAGCGCAGCTTAACCTTCGAGCAACCCGTGCGGCTGTTTTTATTTAGCCACGAGCACCTGTCAAAATGAAAATGTAAAAATAACAAAATACTCTAGTATTAAAGAGACAAAATACATTTTTTTTTCTTTACTAATCTCCCACTGAAAATGCAGGTGAAGTGAAGGCAAAGTGAGCTGTCATCTCGTGCTAGGAATTTAAAAATACACACCTAACTGTTTCCAACTTTGCTGTGCCCTTACAGGATTCATATTTGTGTACAGAGGCCAGCAACAAGCTACCCCAATGTGCCTAAAACCTTTGATAATTTTTGAACTTTCTTACAAAAGAATAAGGTTCATGTTCAATTGGGAAATTTTGACAATTTGGGATAGATTGATGTGATTGGCGTCTTTATCTAGCTCTAAGCCCTTTGTGACGTCTTTTTTACAATACGGAATGCAAAACAAATAAATACGAAAGTTTTCTCGCTGGATTGTTTTTACATAACAGAACGATAGATAGGTACTAATTTAATAGCATACAATGCTCAATTGCTCAGGTGTAGACGGATAATATATCTTCCATAACTTCACAATGCCCCATTAATAATTAGGCTATCATTTTCAGTTATCACAACCAATGTCCACCGCTCCGTTCATGGGCGGAGGAGCCTAACATAAATTACGTTCTTAATTATGAATTTCATAAGCGTTTTCAGAAGTTTAGATTTTGATTCCGGACCTTAATGGCTCTGGCCTAGATTCAGCAATAGAATTCCCTAGTTTAAGACTAAATTTGCTTTGGTTAAATTGGACTTCTAGTAATAATAAACTGGCCTTGTATCGTCGTGAACGTATTAATTGTTTAACCAGCTATGGCCGCAACTTTGTCCGCGTGGAAATGAACAAAATATGGGTTTTTATTGCCTAAAATAAAAGTAACCAAAGTAACTGCTTAAAACATCAGTTATTGGCCAGTGAAAGTCCCGTCAAAATCGAACCAGCCGTTTCGGAGATAACCTCAAACAAACAAACAGACTGACAAAAAAACAACAAAAAATGTTTTTTTAGTTTTCACCAATAATTTTTGAATGAATGGTACTCGTAGATGTCTACCGCATAAACATTCATATTATGCATTAAGTAAAGTTATTGTTTTAACATTACAAACAGACATAATTTTGTAGAAAGTTATAGATTTCTGTACGTAAATATCCAGTGCCGAAGCGTGGCTTGACCTAGTCGATTCAACGAGCTATCCTGTGGGGAAATTGGCGTAATGAACGAGGATGGATAGACTGGGATGATGGGGTGATTGAAACTGGTTATTAAATCAGGTTGACATTGTTAGTAAGACGGGGGAGTACCTTGATGCTTGCTTAACTAAATCTAGAAAATCTATCTAGGCTTTAATACATAGTTAGTTGGACAGCGTTGGATAAACAATTTTACTGTTCGTGTTTTATCTATAATTCTTTAGGTACATGGTAAATCTGAAGAGTTTGTTCTTTCTCATTCTGGAACTATACTACTTAATAGTTTTTCATTTGATAGTTAACATCACTCCAATACTTAGATTGGAGGGAAAACTTAATTTAGCAGTTATAACAATGTTAAGCAACATACAACAACACGCAACTAGTAACAATGTCGCAATGGTAACAAAAGTCGGTGTGTGGGTGGGTGACCGTTCGTAACATGTCGAGACTCCTCCGGTCCTCGGATAGCACGTTAAGCTGTTGGTCTCGACTGTCATTTGTAGATCTTTGACAGTCGTTACTGGTAGTCAGTAGCCCGAAAGTCTGACAGCCAGTGTTATCGTGGGGTATTGGGTTGTCCAGTAACTGGGTTGTGGAGGTCAGATAGGCAGTCGCTCCATGTAAAATACTGGTATTCAGCTGAATCCGGTTTGACTGGAAACTGACCCCAACATAGTTGGGAAAAGGCTAGGCAGATGATGATGAACAATGTTTTCCCATACATCGATGTTCGTCACGGTCAATTCTCCAACGCAGCAAGTTAAGGTTGTTTAATTTGTTTCTTCAATATTATTTTGAAAGTGTTTTTTTCCCCGATATGACTACTAATTTAACATTATTGGACTTTGTCCTATACTTGTGCAGTAAGTCCTTGCTTCTTGCCAAATTTCATGATTCCGATCAATGGAGATTATTATTATTATATATTCGATCATATTCTGAAACTCGGTAATTAAAAACCTAAGCAAGGCAAGCACGCGTGTATCTTTTACGCGTCCTTGAGAAAAAGGATCTTGACAGACAGACAGATGGACTACATAGTGATCTTATAAGGGTTCTATTGTTCTTCTTTTGAGGTATGGAACCCTAAAAAAGAAATCAGATGAGCAGTTTCCGAGATTTTTGATAAAAGTTTTAGATTTTTGTTCATAAAAGTTTCATTGTTTTTCGCTTCGGACCTATACTAAAAACACAACAGCATTACATTTGGCACTCTGCTACCATTACTTAACACACACCTCGTCAACTCACAAAATCTACGTCAAAAATCGTGGTCACTCTATCGTCTTTCACGGTACGACTGCTGTATTATTTTCCAGTCACTACACGTACCATAAAAATCCCAAACAATAAAGAAGCACGTACTAAAAAGGTCAGGACACATGTGACGTCATATTCTCAACTAAAAGCCTTTATGCCGTAATCCTGAACTCAATTGAGTAGTGTTGGCGTAATGCGCTCAAACGAATTGATATACTCGGCTAACCAATTGAGTTTGTAGCGACGATTTACATATATTATGAAAGGGAATACGCGTTGCGTGTTGGGTATATCCTGTGCGGTGAGGTAATGATTGTACTGGCGTAATGTATTGTAATTTTGTAAGTATTCGATGATATTTCCAATTTATTGGTTTCAAATATTCATAGGTACGTTGGATACATGGTGACAGGCACATTGCCACACAGATATATAATATCATGAGTAAAGTAGATGATTATAGACTGCTCAGATTTTAATTTTTTTATCGTTTAATTTCTTGGTTATTTAAGTTTCCATTATTTGTAATTTAAACTTTTTAAAATTTTGATTTCTATCTTAATCATTTTTTTTATGAGAGCCATGAAGTATTTACTTTTCAAATAAAAACCTCATTGAGTTAGATGTAAGTGATGATTTTTTTATTACTTTTTACTGTTTGAAATTAAAAACACATCTGAAATATAACGTAAAAATGAAAAAGCCGACAAAAACTTCAACAACGCATCAGTTTGTAACAGTAAAATATTTATCTTTATTTATTTTGAACTGTCTCGTTAGTTTAGTATTCGCAAGGTCGACTACTAAGCATGAGCTCTTGGGTTTGTACTCTGAATCGAGCAAAACATTATTGGGTTTTTCCATCTGGGATTTTTCAGCAGCAGCACCGCAACTGGATTTGTGCCCGGTTAATAGCCATAGGCTCGTCCCCTATTGCATTGGACTTAAATATAACTTGCAAAATGTGGGGGTACTTAAGATGCATCTCTGCCTTACCCTTTGGGGAATGTTGGCGTGACGTTATGTTTTTAATGTTGGAAGACATGCCATTTTTGGGATCTTCTATGTCAATTTAGGTGTAAATTGTACGTGCGTTGGATAAAACTCATCATTGTTAAATAATGAGTACATACAAACGCATGTACATAGATAATGTGGCATAGATAATGCTTTAATTATGGACAAAAATCTGTGCGTCATCCAATGCATGACAAGTTCAAAATTTAATGTACTTAGTAAAATCATATTTTTACCCAAAAAAAGAAACTTCACATCACTAATCTTGCACCCACCGGAAACTCGCTCGCCCCTTATTAACAATGTGCCACCGTACATTCAGCACTTCCGGTGCCGCACAACCTACATCCGGTTACTTCTTTAGGCATGTGGTCACATTGCTGAACATTTTCTTTTACTATTTTTAGAATTAATGTTTTATTGTGAGTGGTATTTATGGTCAGACATTTTTTTTAAGCAGTTATTCAACTAATTAGTCATTATGGGTACTCAGAAGCCCGCCTGTCAACCATTCATACCAAAGGATATCGTGGGACACAGTTACTGGGTTGTGGAGGACAGAACCTTACTTGTTTAATGTATGTATATAGTATAATATGTAGCATAAATAAATTTAAAGATGTCTTTGTGAATGCACTCAGCATATTATTATACTTCATAATAGACATGATTTTATTTTATTGGAATATTCGTAAAAGTATTTTTTTCCGTTTTAAACAAATCATCTCTCATCAAATCATCTTTCACTAAAATTTCGCTAAATTCCAATAAATTACTGGTATTCAGTAATTGCATCTGTTTATAAATAACGAAAAGACAGAAAAACATTAGTTTGGGATACGCACTTAAAATACTAACAAGAAAAACTAAAACTAGCAAGCCCTCATTAACTGCCTAGCCATTTCACAACTATTTTGGAGTCGGCTTCTAGTCTAAAAGTTTTCTTTTCTGATTTTTTTCACCGTGGCCCAGTGAGATTTTTAATGAAAAGTTTGAACTATTTCCGTTTTATCTATCATCGAACATCATGATATTTTACAGTTTAAACTCAAACGTAAAAGCTAGCAAAAGCTGACCAAAAAAAAAACGACGCTGTGGTGGTCCAGAATCATTTCGATGCCCATTCCACCATATAAACTATCCTATATCGAAATTCAAACAATGAAACTAAGAACAAACAGACAATAAATACTTTAGTATCAAATAAGTTGAAGATCCTATTGTATGCGACATTTAATACCCTTTAAGACCCTTCCCATTTCTACCTACACATGAAACTTACAAACAAATACTACAATGATTGCCAGTTAAAGTTCTTGGGAGTCGAGTTCAATGGTTTGTTTCCGAACGGAGACGGGTATTACTAGTAGTCGCGTCTCAGTAACTTTTGTGCAGACTTAGGTGATACGTATACTTGTACAAAGAACCTTTGTAAGTACTTTGTAACGGTAAATTGAACTACCTTTTCTTCAATTTTTAGTTTTTAATGCTTTATACTAATACATATACTGGCAAAACCTCCCATGATATGTAACTATTTATTCTATTAAATACTATAAATATAAAATATTAATTAGGATGTAAATACAAATAAAGAATGCGAAAAAAAAAAATTATTTCTAAGTAGGTTATCATCAATGCTAGCACCATAGTCTTCAGATTCTACGTAACAACACAAGCCCCATTATAGCCCCAAATATAAACGAAACACCAATTTGTCGCTAACGTATAAAAAGTGGGGTGTTGTGTTCGTAAAACCAACTTAAATGCCCAATGAAACACCATGTACATTTTAAGTTGGACAATAGAATGTAATTCTGTGGTATATTGGCCTCAATGATTTAGCATAAAGTCTAAAGCTAGTCACTGAGTGGATAAGAAGGGCGGATTTGTCATGGAAAATAACGTATATCTAGAAATATTTTTTTTTATTCATCAAAAAAAGATTTTTTCATTTTAAATATTAAATTTACTTTAAAAGTAAATTTATTTACTTTAAAATATTTAAAATTTACAATTCTTTATAAAACATAATAAATATTTTGTGACGAGTATTTACTAAAAAATAATTCAAATTCAGAATATTTTATTTGACATAAACCTACTTGGTCATTTATGCAACGTCAGAAGCTAAGTACACGATTCCGCAAATTGGTCGTTTTCTTTGGCGTAGAAACGGCAAAAATTCATCTTCTTCCAGAAGTAATATTCTATAGAAATAAAAGCATTGCAGTGAGAATTTATCGAGAATCTAATAGTAAGAGCCTTCTCGATATAACTCAGCTCAGTACTTGATGACTGATTGTAAGCACAATACATTCTAGTCGTTATTTTCCCTTATTTAAGCTTGTTTGTCTCGGTACAAGATATGTACTTTGAGCTTATAAAAATAAGTTTTAAAAAGAAAGCAATCTGTTTGTTCTGTTTGAAGGCATTGCGGAAATGATATCAAGTCAAAAAGTAGGTATTGGTTTATTTCTCAACAAGAAGATGATGTTAGAAACATCAAATTTTCTTTAAATATCGATTTAAACCTTAACCTTTAGTAAAGCAAAATGTAACGGTGACCAATATGAATTCTTTGAGAATCAAACACAAGACCAGATGTGTAAAAGCGTGTACGTGTAGTACTATTATTTTTCCATTGTGAAAAAATAATAGTACTATTTGTCTTGTATAGCTCCATCTCTTTCCCACACTTGAACAGTCATGGCTTTTACACGTCGCAATACAGCTTCAGAACACTTGACAGCACCGCATGCATTTAGAAGAATTTTCAAACACAATGTTAATCAAATCCTTCAGATAAAAAAATCTAAACAAAAATCTTCCCGCTAATCTTCCCACCACATCGTCAGTCTAATCCAAGGTAGACGGCAAAAACCGCTAGGGCGACCATAAACTTTGATTAGATTTTGTAACACGAGGCTTCGTCCTACATTAGAATGCGTGAATTGGCGCCGAGTAATTGGATTTTTCGCGTCATCGCGTCTGATCTCCTGTATCTTGGTTACCCTAAACTTCCGAAGTAAGGGGTGATTCATAAAGATGTGAAATGGACATGATTTACCTTGTTAGCTAAACATTTCTAGTATTATTACATTATTTAAAACAAAACCTAAAAATTCACCCGAGTGGTTAGATCCTAGATTTTATTTCAAATATTCTATTGGCCCGGCTTCAGTCAAACGCCTCAGTGTCCTCTTGTATCATGGCTATCGTGACTTGGATATTCAATATGAACATAGCTAAAGTTATATCAAGATAATTTTCTCAACTACATGTGTTGGGGTCGACTTCCAGTCTAACTGGATGCAGAGCTTAATAACATTGTTTTACATGGACTGCCTGTCTGACCTCTAAAACCCAAAGCGCATACATGGACAAGTGGGAACACTTGTCCATGTATGCGTTTATTCTAAAGTAAGTAGATTAGATAGATTTTTTTATAGATCAGACAGTCATGAGTCAAAATCTAACAACCAATCTTACCCAGGGGTTAACCATAAACTGGGTTTTAGAGGTCAGACAGGCAGTCCATGTAAAACAATGTTATTAAGCTCTGCATCCAGTTAGACTGGAACTCGACCCCAACATATGTAACCTTTCCATGTATATGTAACCATCTAACTTTAAACTGAAGAAAACAGTTGACAAACGACTCCCAGTGTTCTCATTTTATCGAGAGAAGGTTAATGTGATCGCAGCCTTACATTGTGGGACTCAAACTCAAGACTTTTTTGCATTTCGTACTTAGGTATCATTTAGAAGGTTTTTTTGGAGGGATTATGTAGGTGAAAGGTGGGGATTTTTATTTAAATTTAGACGCCTAAGTACTGAGAAGATTGGAATTTCTTTTTCTTATAAAATCTTGTCTAACACAGATCTACGTAATTTTAAAGTTTTTGCATATTGAAAAGATAAGATTTAAGATTAGTTTCAATTGGTTTAAATAATCACTACACCTGTATTTTACAGAAAATTTACAGAACTCCAAGATTGTAATCGTGTCTGAAATAATTGCCAACAGGAAAATCAGACAAGTTTGTGTTATTTAATATGGCAATGTTTACATATAGTTATTTTAGGTTGGCTATACTGAACGCATAGAATGAATATCTTATAAGTCAAAGTTGGTACCTAATTTCCACTACTTCCTTTTTTACGGACCTATTTTAAGGACTCTTTTTTCTTTAAATGTAAAAGTGTGCTGTGTGTGGTTAAATAAAAGACTGGACTATAAATTATCTGCATTTTACCTCAAATACCACATCAGTTTGAAATACACAATTTACCAAAGCGATTAGCTAAAAAACAATAAAACACCATCTGTCGAACCCTTTCCTAACTATGTTATATTATCAAAGGAACTAAGTTATTGTACGAATTCGCAAATCTTTTCTAATAGTCTAGTACAATACCTTCTTTAACTATTATGCTTCAAAAACTGCCTTGCTGGTCTAAAGGTAGCAAGCGCTACTGTGCTGAGCATATTATCTTGGGTTTAATTCCCGGTTCGGGTTTTTTCATCTAGAACTTCTGAGTAGCAGACCAAAGTTGTGCCTAGCTGATGGAAATAGGAACGCCCTCCATTACATGAGACTGTACCATGACTGACAAAATATGAGTGTACCATAAGTCCGCTTCTGGCCACGCTTCGGGGAACATAGGCATGATTTAAACAAAGTATAAACCCAAATCATACATACTTGCTCACATATTTTCATATCCCGTTTCACAAATCCTTAGATCCTTAGATGCTTAGATAAAGACATGCCAATGAAGACAGCTCATGATAAACCGACCTCGCTGCCATCCCTTCCGATGGAAACCTTCATAATATAAATAGCCGAAAAAAACATTATGGCTTCCCATAAATCTCAGCGAGGCGTTCGCACGATTTTCTTACAGTTCTCTCTCATACATCAAATTACAGGTGAAACAAATTGCTGCCCACACTATAAGCGTGACGTATATTTATTTATAAAGGGTGCTGAACGTGACACGACTCTTTAGTTCTGGGGTGAATATTTCTTTATTGTATTTGTGTAGGACGTGTTATTGATTTAGTATGCTAGTTTTGTAGGTAAGAAAGTTTGGGTTTTGACTCTGGATATGATTATTCAGAGCAGAAGGAGGAACTTAACCCAATTGTGTTGGAGTGCTGTGTTTCGAGTTTTAATTTATGGGAGTCGCAATAGTAGGGAGGCTCTTGAGTGACGTAATCACAACAAATATCCAGGAATCTAGTTTTCATCACATGAAGTAATCTAGCAGCCAAATAAGGCATTGGCCTGTATCTCGGGGGTCAAAATTACAATACAAATAAATACTAATTAACATGAAAATAACAATTCTTATTTCATAAAATAACAAGCAATTGTTATTTTATGAAATAAGTCTCTCAAAGTGACAATGGTTATTTCACGAGAAAATCGCTTTCGAAAAGTCTTTTTTTTTAATTTTTGGCATTTCTTATTTGTGATTATTTTATTTTAATTGACATGTTGTATTTGTAATCTTTTATTTTATTTGTAATTTTAATTGGCTTTATACTGTAATCAGTAACGACAAAACATAGCTAAAACCTTCACTGCTTATAAGATCCTTAATGTTGATACCTATGTTTAACAAATAAATAATTCTGTTTCTGAAAACAGTCTCCATAATTACTCTACTTGTTCTAAATTTAACTTGGTTGTCAAGCTTACAGTTATTTCACAATGTGAGCTATAATTTTATCAGCAATAAAGAATCCAGTAAATAAGTCCGTGTACCTTAGGCATATCGCTAAACCTATGCTATGGCGTGTCCTAATGACGTCAGTACGCATCCATTAAGCCATATTTGCACTGGCGTAAATGTAACCCAGTTCACTGGTTTCTTGGAAACAACGTATTAGGTCCATTAGCTGGTTTTTGCGTTTGAGTTTTAAAGCTTTCTACCACGCCTGCAATCCCCAAAGGATAAGGCAGAGGTGTTCCCTATAGCACACCCACATTTAATATAATAATAAATAATAATAAATAATGCTGGACAATCCACACAGCATCATCTAGCCCCAAGCTAAGCAGAGCTTGTGTTATGGGCACTAGATGACTGATATACTTAATACGATACATTACATAGATATATATTTTTTATTATACAATAGCAAATACCCAGAACACCCGGAACAAATCTTTGTAGATCGCACAAACATTTGTCCCAGGGCGGGAATCGAACCCGCAACCTTCTGTGCCGCAGGCAGACCTTCGCCCGCCGCGCCACATCGGTCGTCAAACCAGTTATTTCACCAGTTATAATTAAGTCCTATGTTATAGGGGGCGAGCCTATAGCCACCAACCGTTCACAAATCCAGACTCCAGGCTGCTACTCAGAAATTCCAGATGGAAAAACCCAATATAACTTCAACTGACCTGGGAATCAAACCTAGGACCTCATTCTCAGCAGTAGCGCTTGCGACCTCTAGAACAACGAGACAGTAATTACTTCCATTTGTTCTTAAACCTGAAAATTCCTACTGAAATATGAGTTAGGGATCACAGTATACTTAGAACCTCCTTGTTAGAAAATTTCAGGGAATGCTGTTCCATAAGATGCTGCCGGAATTCAATTTTCAAATACGACTTCGTTTTTGTTAATAAACTGCAGACTGGTTGTAACTCAATATGCTGTAGGTTCATAGAATACTTCAATAGTATTTGAGGGAAGAGGGCCAATTAAGAGGGCGCAAAACGGTACACGGCGCCACACCTTAAAAAAAAAAATTGACTGAGGAGGATTTAAGGAGGAGCTCGTGGCTAAATAAAAACAGCCGCACGGGTTGATCGAAGGTTAAGCTACGCTTGCCGAGGTCAGTCTGTGGATGGGTGACCGTTCGTAACATATCGAGATTCCTCCGTGCCTCGGAAAGCAAGCCATTGGTCCCGGCTATCAGAAACCCGACAGTCTGACAACCAGTCTTACCAAGGGGTATCGTGTTGCCCATTAACTGGGTTGTTGAGGTCAGATAGGCAGTAGCTCCATGTAAAACACCGGTATTCAGCTGCATCCGGTTTGACTATAAGCCGACCCCAACATAGTTGGGAAAAAGGCTAGGCAGATGACGATGAGGAGGATTTAAGAATAGAGTGTCAATCAAAAGCCTCGATTAGCGTGTCTAGAATATTCCAATACGTTTTGTAAAGTTATATATTGATACACAGAGCAACAAAATATGATCTAGAGAATTGTGGCTCCTTTTTTTTACATCGAAATCTGTATTATTCTTAACTTATCGTATGTATGTATTTTGCATGGAAATATGTATAAAGGCTTTATTATTTTTTATTATTCCATTATTCTAAAATCTAATTAAAACTACTCACTAAACTACTGAAGATTTAAATGTAACACAAACTCCATTCAACGGTAACTAATCGAAATAAAGTTCAGGGAATTTAGTGCTTACAAGCAATGCTCCAACAACCGGACACTAAGTCCATTGTTACAGGTGCTTTAAACAACAATTCAAACTTGGTTAAGACCACTTAGAAATTCTGTTCAACTTTGAAGGAATTATACAAGAACAAAGTAGGTAGGTAAAGGTATATGTATAGTACACATCTGTGTAGTGACTTCCTCGTTGGTCTAGTGGTGTAAAGTGCTACTGCTGAGTGTGAGTTCTTGAATTCTATTCCCGGGTCTGGAGGAGTGATTTTGGACTAGTCTATAAGAGCTTTTGCAGTAGCAGCCTGGAGCCTGGAGGCACAGTACCCGCTGTGTATGTTGCCAATTGCTAATATTCAGTGTATATTAGACGGCACGGTTGGCTGAGCGATCGACTGCCGCGCCGCGTGTCGTGGGTTCGATTCCAACACGGAACAAATATTTGTATGGCCTACAGGTAGGTGTTGCGGGTCTGACTGTTTGTGTATGTGACTTTAAATGTTTGTAAACGCACCCACGACACAGGAGAAATTCCTAGTGTGGCTAAAAGTTAAAAAAATATATAAAAAAATAACTTGGTAGTGGAGGTCAGATAGATAGATGGTCCTTGTGAAATGTTGGTATTTAGCTGCTCCATTCTTGATAAGTACCTGGATGACCGAGCTTTGCTCGAATAAAACGGCGTTTTCCAAAACAGAAACCTAGGTAGATTGATTTAACACCCCCGAAGCCTAAACCTAACCTTGCATACTAAATTTCATGAAAATCGTCAGAGCCGTTTTTGAGATTCAGATTATAAACATATATATACAAGTATTGCTCGTTTAAAGGTATTAGATAAGAATCTAGAATTTATGCAGACACTGAGAAAAATCTAAAACACAATAAAATTGGCCCGTGAATCGAAATAAGCCCCTACGCTCAGAAGTTACACTTGCAATCTATAAACTAACATGACTATCACACACATCCAATCTAAACATTTCTGCTTACCCCTTCGTCAAATACAAGCGTGACGTTACTTTATGTGAATTAGGTAAATAGGAAGGAGCGTGAAGCAAATTTAATTAGTCCACAAGTTTGTGTGTATCTTAACAAAATCAAATTCAAGTATTCGCTCTCCAAGCTTGAACGCCGCGAAATAATCAAACTAAGATTATGTTAATTTTGAAATACTGTAGACTGTAACGTTACCTATTTACAGGTTGTATATCACCCGCTCAAATAAGTGAAAAAATCCAGCATCTGCTTGCAGTCTTTCGTAGATCGTCATCCCACCTATATGTACCTATATATAACTTTGTTAAAACACGTGTAGAATAAGAACAACAAGTTTACTTAACAATAAGTTCATATAACGATGCCTCTTAACACAGTATTTTATTATAATATAATAGTATAATATTTTCCAAAACACATAACAGCACGCCAGTATTCTCCAAAGGGTAAGGCAGAGATTTACTAATAGTACACCCACATTTTGGCAATTTAAAGGCGGTGAGTCTTTTGCCATCAGCACACTTAAACGAATAATAATGCACTTAAAAAGTATGATGTGATTTTTTTTCCCCTATTTTATTACAATTTAATTTACATATTTTAACAAAAAAAAAAGTATGTTGTGATGTAAAAAGTGTTTTTTTTTAATATAATTATGTATAAAAATAGTGCTCCGCCCGCAGCGAGGTGATAAGGCCCAACCTAACGTTGGTTAGGGATCCAGAGTGAGGAACCTCCTCACAATGCGTGCCGTGTCCATGGCGACCGCCTTCTGCATCTAGTTCTTGACCCAACTGTTAAGGGAAAATTTCTCCAAATGTTGGACGCGATATGAAATATTATTACTGTAAATAATAACTAAATTCTTTTTTTTTTAATAATAATTTTAAAATTTCCATTTAATGATTTATTTATATATTTATAAAATTAAGATATCGATTAATGAAATACATTAACACTAGTGAAGAATAATATCAAAGTTCCCCGCGTTGAAATTATTCGTCGAGAGTTTTCTAATTTTTATGTTTTTTTACGGCTGTGTTTTGTCTTTTTTCGAAATCTTAATCTCATTTTTTTCTATTCTTGTCATGTTTTCGTTCGTTTTACGTTAAGATAAAACTGTTAATAAATGAAAAAATAAAATTAAGCAAATAATCACAGGGCATCGAAAAATCTATCCGCATCACTGTCAACGAGAAAAGTGCCGAGAAGGCTGGCAGCATTGCCTCGTTGAATGGCAATGCTGATTCTTTGAACTTTCTTTATTTTTTTTCTTTGAAGTATTCAAAGTACCCACTTCAAAGAAATCATGCACTAAACTCATGATATCAGGTTCACCTCGATGTCCTTTCCACCTTATATAGGATGTTCAACTTTCTATAATAGAGTTTAAACTCATCCTACCAGAAGGGATAATAAAGTTTTATCATAATCCCGATGAGTATTGGAGCAGAAAGTGTTAAAATTTCACGTAAACTAATAAAACATAGCAATTTGCTGACGTCACGTTTGGTTGGGCAACGGGTAACAAATTTGATAATCGCGGGATGGTCAAGGTACGGATTCTGTTAGGTCCGGTAATTCGTAATGCGTGTCAGAGACAGCCCAGCGAGAAGTTGAAGCGGAAGGTTGAGTTAAATTACGATAATAGTATGATTTTCAGATGATGTATTAAAATAATAGTGCTCAAATTGGCCTGTGCTGTCATCTAGGATAATTATCGCTTGACTTATCAAAAGGATATTTACTGACGATCACTTTTGATCATCTAGATGTGACGAAATTGCTCAAGGACATAACTTTATTGCAATCAGAGGTCAAAGATATCAAAAGTAGGTATGCAAGTGAACAGGATTTAGAAGGGCTAAAGTCTGAAATGCATACGATTAAATCGGTACCGTTGATCTATGATGCCGCCAACATAAATTCTAAACTAACAAACAAATTTTGAACAAAGTAAAGTAATTTGAAAGAAAGGTATTAATAAAAATAATCATTTAAGAAATCCTACACACAATAATAACATTTATTTAAAAGTAATTCTGTAAAACGTTTTTATTTTTTTTGGAACGGCAAGTCCTGTTTTTTATTTGGTCAGGTATTTTAATAAAGATTACAGGAGCAATGGTATACGGTCATTTCATAGCTCCGTATTGACGATACTTGTGAATATATTATTAAGTACCCCATCCTCCCGATAGATCACCGAGGATACCTGCCTACGCGTTCGTTTCATCTCCCAGAGGTGAACATTTCCTAAGTGAGATTTTTTTCCATCTCTAGTTTTATTATTACACGAATACATTAGGCACATTTCCGGATAATTTCGCGATTGATTTAACTTTATTTCAAGGGAATCCCTTGAGATTGAGCGCAGCATATTCGAGATTTTTATCGACATCCATATACCTTCTAAGCTCATAGACATAACATCACGCCCGTATTACTTGTAAGGTAAGGCAGAGGTGTACCTAATGGTACACTCACATTTCGCCAGTTATGCTGAAGCTCCATGGAATAAGAGGGCAGCCTATTGCCATCAACCGGGCACAAGATGGAAAAACGCCAAAACACGTTGTCGGACCGGGAAATCGAACCCAGGACCTCATGCTTAGTAGTAGCGGTTACGACCACTATACCAACGAGACAGTTTAGGCTTATAGAATATGTTCCTTTTCATCGGGATTCGGTTAACGCCTTAGTCCTTTAGCCATGGCGGCGTTCATTCTAGCCAGCCCACTTCCCTCCAGAATCAAGTTTAGCTTCCCAAACTGCTCAGGGCCTTCGCTAGAGACTTTGGTGATCCCAGGGCTTTTGTTCGCAGTCAGGTGACGCCTGTGCACCACAACATATGCTTGTCGATGACACTTCGTGGAAAAATTAAAGTATCTAATTATACAATCACGCCAATTAGCATTTTTGTAAAAACACGAAAGTTTTATTTGATTTGTATACTTTAAAAATATTACGTACTGTCAAAGTAAAAAAAGGTGTAAAAACTAGTTGAAAAAAAACAGGATCATCTGCCTAGCCTTTTCCCAACTATGTTGGGTTCGGCTTCCAATCTAACCAGATGCAGCTGAACACCAGTATTTTACATGGAGCGACTGCCTATCTGACCTCCACAACCCAGTTACTGGGCAACCCGATACCCTTTGGTAAGACTAGTTGTCAGACTTACGGGCTCTGACTGCCCGTAACGACTGTCAAAGATCTACAAATGACAGCCGGGCCCAACAGCTTAACGTGCTTTCCGAGGCATAGAGGAGTCTCGATATGTAGAGAACGGTCACCTACCCACAGGTCACCCATCCACATTTCAACCCGTTGCCAATAAATGTTATTCTTTATTTCTTTTAGCCTTTCAAAATTGTTATTTAACCAATATAAGCATCAACTTTGTGATTTTCCATGTTCCATTTATGGACAACTATATGTGTACATTAATGGTCGAGCACGGAAATAAAAGAAGCTTGCACGTAACCGTCGATATATAAAAACCGCCACGAAAATCGGGTCAGCACAAAATCTAATTGGAACGAAGAGCAGGACCTAAATAAAACGATGCTCTCGAGCTAAAATCCATAAATAGCTTTACCACCTGCGTTCGTTATAGCAAACAAATGTGTCGGCTGTCGTTAATCTTACAATAAATATTAGGTACCATAATATAACATTACGCCTGTATTCCCAGAAGAGTTTGGCAGAGATTCACCTATAGTAACACCCACATTTCGCTAGTTATGTTTGAATCCCATGTATTAGGGGGCGGTTCTATTGCCATCAACCGTCAAATCCAGACTCCAGACTGCTAATGAGAAAATTCCTATTGGAAAAACTCAATAGCTCTTAGACCGACCTGGGAATCGAAGCCAGGACCTTACGCTCAGCAGTCATGTTTTGGACCACTAGACCAACAAGGTACCGATATGGTTACAAAGGAACCATTATGGTACACATCACATCATGATCAGGCTATATTAGTCCTCTGCTGGACATAGCCCTCTCCTAATGACCGCAATAGCACCCTGTCTTCAGCTTGCCGCATCCAGCATCTGCCTGCAGTCTTTCGCAGATCGTCATCCCACCTGGTCAGAGTGGTTTTAAGATAGGATAAGAGTTCATCCCATTATGGTACGACGTCTGCTATCTGTCTGACTGTCACATTTACTTATTTTAGGCTCTACTTAAGCTATTGTCTTTATTTAAGGAATCGGAGGTCGTCTTTAAGTTTTACACTAATGTAAGATTTTATGTATGGTAGGTACGGAACCATCAACACACTAAGTAAAAAATAAATATCCACCACGCCACAGTTATTCAAAGGAATCGATACAAAAATACTTGCAACAGAAATAGTTGTTTGTATTTTTGGCAGCCGTTCGCAACTTATGGCTTTGTCCACCCACTCCGTACACTGCTGATTCGTATAAAATGCAAATGAGGCGGTCCCTGGTTGTTTTTCATTTTGTTTATACAAAAAGTACCAGGGAACTAGCACTGTTGTAGGGTAACCGTTCGTTCTACGTTCATGCTATGCATGTGGAGTTAGTTTTAACCCCTGACGCAAAAACTACGGAGTGATACAAGTTTGATGTGCTGTGTCTGTCTGGGGCATCGTAGCTCCGGAACGGATGAACCGATGTTGATATTGTTTTTTTTTATTTAATCTGTAGCATTGTTAGTGATGTTGTAGAATTGACTTTCTATTCGCCTTCTTGGCTTCGCACTTGTCCTTTTCTATAATTCTTTTCTTGTAAGTTTTAATTATTTTTTTTCTGTGCGTGTCAAATTTTTTTCACATTATAGGGGGCGAGCCTATTGCCATCAAAGGGGCACAAATCCATACTCCGGAACTCACGCTCAGCAGTCCTTGAGGCCAATTATAATATACAAGAATTTAGCTAATCATTCTTATCTTCTACTCTCTAGTTTATGTATTCTACTCTCTAGTTAAAAAAAAAGTTAAACAAACGTCCAAAAATTCCTGGAACTGATGAAACCAAGTTTGGTTAAACGGTTCTCCAAAACACAAAAATAAAACATGAAGCAATAAAGCGACTTCATCCGCGTTGATTTAATACTTTCCCTTCAAACTTTAACATCCCCCTATCCCTGATAAAGAGTAGGTATATTTGAATGTAATAATAGCCTATAGGCTACTCTGGCCCTCAGGAATGATATAGCTTTCTAGCATTGATAAAATTTATTGAATCAGATTATTAGTTCCGTAGATTACCCTCTGCATACAAACTTACAAACAAATATAACCTTTAAACTGCCTAAATGTGGGTGTACTATAAGAACACCTCTACCTTACTATAATACAGTGATACACGAGTGATATCATGACGACCGATGTGGCGCGGCGGGCGAAGATCCGCCAGCGACTCACGAGGTTGCGGGTTCGATTCCCTCCTTGGGACAAATATTTGTACGATCTAGAAATATTTGTTCCGGATGTCCTGGGCATTTGCTATGTATAGTAAAAAATGTCTATCTATGTAATGTATTGTATTAAGTATATCAGTCATCTAGTACCCATAACACAAGCTCTGTTTAGCTTGGGGCTAGATGATGCTGTGTGGATTGTCCAGCATTATTTATTTATGTTAAAAAATGAAACAAAGATCCACTATTTACTTTAAAATCTCCCACTAGTATATCAGCCTTTACAATAGATTCAAGTAGAACAACAATATTTTCTAAATAGCCGCTCGGCTGCTTCCCAGGTTACGGTTGACGGCGCTCGGCGTTATACTGCAGTAGACACCACAAATCGATGTTAAGTTCTGTGTTCTGTTCTTTGATGTCTATTTTCGCCCGCCGTCTCATGCCAGTCAAGCGGACACGGAAACTTTAAGATGGAAATGGTATTTTTTTTAAGAAAACGAAAGCTGTTGTTTTGTAATTTCTCTTTAGATTATTTAATGATTGATCATGAAAGGATGTTACACTACATCACGCCTATATACCCTGAATGATTGTGCAGAGGTGTACGTATACAGAACCCCGAATTCACCAGTTGTGTTAATAAGTCTCATGTAATAGGGGGTGAGCCTATTGCTATCAACCGGGCACACTACCAAACTCCGGGCTGCTACTGAGAAAATCCTAATGAAAAACCCAACAACGCATGCCCACCTGAAAATCGAACCCAGGAACTTATGCTAAAACAAAAAGGAAATAAAAATTTTTTAAAGACGAATTAAAGGGAAATCATGTTATTCGAATTTAAACATAATTAATTGACTGTTTGATTGGTTGAGTGCCTAGTTGGTATAGTTGTTGCAAGCGCTACTGCTGAGCATGAGACCCTGGGTTCGGTTTTCAGGTGCGGCAGTGTTACTCGTTTTTACCTTCTGGATTTTATCAGTAGCAGTGCGGAGTTTGGATTTTTACCCGGTTGATGGTTAACGGCTCTCCCCTTACTAGAGCTTAAACATAACTGGAGATAAGTGAGTGTTTGTACTGCCTAACGCTTCCAAAAATACACCTTGGTAAGACTGGTTGTCTGACTTTCAAGCTTCTGACTACCCGTAACGTCTGTCTAAGATCTATAAATTATATCCGGGACCAACGGCTTAACGTGCTTTCCGAGGCACAGAGGAGTCGCGATATATAATGAACGGTCACCCATTCAAAGACTGACCTCGGCAAGCGTAGCTTAACTTTCGATCAACCCGTGCAGCTTTTTTTAATTAGCCATCAAATAGTTAAAGAAACTTAATCTAAATAATCCGATAATCTCTAATGTTAAAAGCTTGACTACGCCTTCAATATAATTTTAGTACTAAAGACTTTTAGTAACTCACTTCTAACAAGCCGTCCATCTTATCCATCACTAAAACTTAAAGAAAAACATTCTTTAAGATTGCAAAGTCTACTTACCTCTTAAGGTTTTATAATAAGAAACTGGATTTCTTAATAAAGAATCTTCTAACTCCCTAAGAACTTATGTTTAAGTTTCAACTCCTTCCTTATAATCCTGTATACTCTGTTCAGGTTCGTTGCGATTAAGCTCTCTATGGATTGCTATAATGAGCGAACTGACGAGCATAATGCCTTAATCAACATGCTTTGCAGAAGGCTTAGTATCGCAGTACAATATAATCAGTGAATGCCTGTTCATCTCGTCTGTTTGTTGGTCGGTTATCTATCTCATTCGTAATCCTTTGAGCTCGTTTATACAGGGTGGAAGGGTTATCGACGTGCAAACTGATATCCTGAGGTCAGTACATGCTTCTGGATCCCTCAGCGTTAAATTTGCTTTCGGGTTTTTCACATTTCTTTGGTTTTTTTTTCCGATGTTTTTCATTTTTATCTAACCCAAAATTATAATTTTAACTAAAGGAAATAATTTACTTCCTTTGTTTAAAATTAGCCAATATTTTTCTATATCTCGGGGGTTCAGTATCATGACCTGATCTCAAAATATCAGTTCGATGGATGAAGATGGATGGATTGTGTGAAAGATGGTATAGCTAGAAAGGAGGTGACTTTTGGGATAACGGCACATAGAGATGATAAGGGCAGGAAGATGATAAGTGTTTGTAAAAAAATTTTGCTTAACACAAACTCGAAGCATAACTCAGACAATTGTCGACAATTGCACGTCCTGACTGTGGCAGGACTAACACACTGTGTGATACGGACGGCCATACCTCGATCAGTTGTATTGAAACGTGATGCGCTTAGTTTACATGTGAAACATCATTGATATTATAAAACGATTTAAAAAAAAAGGAGGTTCTCAGTTTGTCGGAATCTTCTTTTGTAGGGTTCCGTACCAAAATAGTTAAACCCTTATGTTGGGACGTCTGTCTGTCCGTCTATCTCAGCTGGATATCTCAAGAACTATTAATGCTATCGACTTGAAATTTGGAACAGTTTGAGATGAAGTTTGTCCTACTTTATTACGTGTAAAAAATTACAATTTTCTGTGCAACAGGTACTAAAAGGTGGACTTAAAAAACCAAAGTGGGGCTACTAGAACACAACACAACACACACAAACACAACACAGAGAAACACATTCTCAAACATTTTATAAATGTAACAAAAAATACCCTCACCTTATCTCTAATGATATATGATAGAAGTAGTAAGTAAGTATGTGATAGAAGTTTATATAAAAATTACGGAAAAACAAAACAGACACTTTTTCAGAAAATGGTACGGAACCCACGGTGCGCGAGTCCGACTCGCTCTTGAACGGTTTTTTTTATCCATTACTCGCTGGACAGATTTGGAAAAAATATGTTTTGTAACAATAACAGTCGTATCATGATAGTTTATAAGAGTCTGTTATCACAGTTATTCTTGATAAGCGTGTAGTAATCCAGATTATACGGTCTATTCAACTTCTTACGTTGAATATTATACTGAAATGTAATATACTACTTCGCCGCTTTATCAGGCCAGCCATCTAAGCCTTATAATTCCATGTAAACACGTAGCCGCGAATGGTTTTATTATTCAGTTTCGTCAGCAAATATCTTATGAGGTGAAGTTACTAAGTTAGCCTAACTTAACTTAGTAACAAGGTTGCTTGGATTAAATTTTATAATTCATAGTTTTGAGGTCCTTTGGCCTGAATATGCTAATAGATAGGAGAAATATGAGGGTTGGTTTAGAAATGTTACTATTTGCGGTAGTCACGAGCATACCTAATATGATACATACATAAACTCAATCTTTTTTCCCATGGGGGTAAGCAGAAAGTATAAGTAAAGTAATAAGTATAGAAAACCACCTGCTTCGATCCTTAAATACTCCATTTGCTTCGTTTACGTTCATATATCTGGTACGCACGATGCAAGTACTATGCACCTGACTTTTTTGAAGAACATCACCAATAAGGTATGTCCTTCTCTTCTCAACAAATACAAACACTAGCATATTAAGCTACTTCAAACTGTCAAATTCTCCCTTTTGAGTGTACCTTATTCTTTTGTAATAAAGATAAAAAACTATTAAAAAAAAAGACATATTGGGGTAGCGTGATGTGATGGCCTCTGTACATACGCGAAAAACAAAGACCTAAGTAATATTATAATAAGTCATATTTTAGTAGTACATCCACATTTCAATTTCGCCAGTTATGTTTAAGTCACATGTAATACGAAGACGAACCAATTGACATCGAACAGGCACAAATTCAGACTTCGTTCTGCTACTGAGTAATATAACAAACGCAACAACTATTTGCTCGACCCGGGAAACGCACCCAAGGCAGTTCTTCTTGCTGTAATCAAGCATAAATTAGGTACGTACTCAGATATAGTACGTCAAGGAAAGTAAAAGTAATATATTACGTGTTTCTGACCACATAACGACACCAACTTTGAACATAGCCATATAACAAAAACAGCAAAACACATATTGAACGCGACCCTTGATTAACTCTCACTCCTTGAGACTCCTTGACATCAAAAGTTTCAAGGCCTTCTATCCGAGGTGCCAAAGGTCAGGCAGCTTGATACGTAAATAGTAAACTTTGATTAGATTTGTTGTACCCAGTCCCAGTACAGCCAGTTCATTAGAATGCAACCCAGGGACAGTTCTGTAATTGAATTTTTCCAAGTCATCGAGCATAAATATTCCTCTTTTTTGTACCATTCGCATCCACCACCTCTTTTATAGTTCGCGTCTGTGATGCGTGGAATAAAAATCGAAATGGATTCATTTTTTATGAATGTTGCCACGCTCTCAATTTATGGTGTTCATATTTAATGCAGTCCGTGAGTGGTCTGGTAACACCTCGCTCGATTGGGATGTTTACCTGCCCCAGGATCCGAGAATTGATGAATATTGATCGTGTTATTTTTATGGACGTGAAATGTTTGATATTTATTTGTTTTTACATGGAAGAATTGCCAAACTAAAGTGGCAGTGGGCGGGGCATATGGAAGACGTAGTGTAAGTAGGCATCCCTCAGGGGGACCGACGATCTGGTGAAGATCGCTGGAAGCCGATTGATTAAGGCACCGCAAGACCGATAGTTGTGGAAATCTTTGTGGGAAACGCATGTTCAGTTATAGTGGACGTCTTTTGGATGAAATGATAAAATGGGAGTTTTATAGCTAAAGAAATACACGAAAAAACGTAAGCAATCGTAAGCCTAAGCAAAAGAATATGGTGCGTGGCTATATTTTAGTACAGTTTTTTTTCATTCTAGCTACATCGTCTTCACAGGTAATTATTTGATTAATGTACACATAATATTAAAAAAAAATCCGAAAGATTAAGTATGGAGTTTCTTGCCCATTCGTCTTCATACGAAACTATCGTTTGAAAGGGGCAACTAATCATTTGGATATTTTATTTTAATTGTAATTTTGACATTCAAACGTACGAGTACCTTTTCAATAGTATTGAAATAAATTACTTTAAATTCATGAAAAGTGAGCAAACGAGACCACATAGCTAGAACAAATCCAAATTTAAAAGAGATTGAAAATAAAGAAGATAATATGTTGGTACTAAAACCGTTTCATTATTAATCAGTACATATTGGACTCATACAATGTACTTCCATCATCATCATCATCTGCCTAGCCTTTTAGCAACTGTCTAGACGTCGACTATACTAAAATTGATATTGAAATTGCGTAATTTATTAATGAAATACAAATAAGGGCCAGACATGCCATCACGCCTGTATTGCCTGAAGGTTTAAGTAGGGGTAAGGTACCTGTCTATAATAGTACTCTGGACGGCCGCTTATAAATTCCAGCTGGTAAAACACAATAACACTGCCTGACCCGGGAATGGAATCCAAGACCTCAAGCTCAGCAGTAGTGATAGCGACCACTAGACCAACAAGATATTTGGTTAAAGGATCCTAATCAATTTGTGTTTCAGGAAGTAACTGCTTTATAATCTTATCAACATAATTAAATATTCAATAATAAAAATAAATACCGTCGATCTACAAAAAAACACAAAAAAACTAAAATACCCGATAAAAATCACACGGTTATTAAACCTAAATTGAACACGAACTGAATTGCAGTTTAAAGCGCGTTACACAGTACGTACGCCAT
The DNA here is from genome assembly GCA_905147745.2 of Phlogophora meticulosa. Classification (NCBI taxonomy): domain Eukaryota; kingdom Metazoa; phylum Arthropoda; class Insecta; order Lepidoptera; family Noctuidae; genus Phlogophora; species Phlogophora meticulosa. Next base: position 15,817,408 of record LR990523.1, read on the forward strand.
TTTAATTGGCGTCATAAAAAGTGCGCTGTTAGTACTCCAATTTTGTTTTGACACGAATCTCAAAAATTGCTATCCGCGCCAAAACCAAGCTCCGTACGAAAAAAGGGATTTCGTTCGTTCCGTGTTCACAAAGGTTTCAGTATGTAAGCGGATTTACTGGAAGATTAAGAAAAATAAGCGAAAATATAAAGTAGGCACAATATTCTTAACAATATCAGTGGGTTGTGGTTTAGTAGATTTATTCATAAAAGGTAAGAGATTGAATATTCCTTTAGATACGTAAGATTACTTTTTCTTTATTCACTAAATAACATTCTTGTTTCACAAAAAACTTACTGGACTTTAAGACTGAAATCTCCGCTTGCACTAAAAGTTATGTGCTTAAACTTAAGCTTTTCTTATCATTCTATTGTACGACCAGAACATTATTATTTTTGTATAAAATACTGTCAAAGTAAATTATTGACGTAGTTCAATGATGTGCATGGACTAATTTTGAATTAATTACAAGGGGCCCAGTTATTTCCTTGTGGCACACCAACAACCAAATAACCACATAACAACCCATATCATTCAAAATTTAATGACCTAATAATTTTATTGATACAATCTTGAAACTGTCACAATCAACGACCTTTATCAGGACATTATCTACTATTTTTCCAAAAATATACTAAGGCATACTTTATCAAATGCATAAGGTAAGTCACGCTAAGTGGGGTGGGCAATGAAAATAGCTTGTATTTTCTATCGGCACGTTGCTACCACGGCTGTGAATAACCAAACAGACCTGTTCAAGTAGAATTTAATCAACTTAGACACGCGACCTCTCACGCGAGGGCTTTCCTCGTTGCCAGCAATTATCATGTCGATTTTATACTGATTGTGTTTTTGTGAGCCTTGAGTGGCGGACTTTCCCTTGACTTTTTTTGTAGCGTGTAAAGCTTATTGATTTTGGAATGTGTTATTACTATGCTTTTAAAAGTACTTGTTACTTACCTATTCAATAAAAAGCACCAGTAAAAGATTTGTGAAATTGCTGGCTCCAATGATGGTACAAGAATCTTTTCACCTCATTATCATCTTCCTGCCCTTATCCCAATTTATTTAGGGTTGGCGCATCATGTTCTCTGCTTCCATACATCTCTAGTTGCCGTCATCTTGATAGACATTTCCTTTCTAGCCATATCATCTTTACATCTATAACGTGAAAAGTATTTCAAATCGTCATAAAAAACAGTGTCCCCAACATGTTGTAAATCTATGTTCGAATGGACTAGTCGTGGCTTTTTTCTTTATTGCGCGGCTCGCAGATGTCACACCGCATTGATATACTGCCTATGCAGCCATTAGAACATCATGAAATGGACATTCCCATTACTTCTGTTAGTGGGAATAAAAATTTTCACATATCGTACATGCATGCCATGTCAGTATTGCATTCATAATTATTTATTATTGGAGTAAAAATCTGAACAATCCACACAGCATCATCTAGCTCTAAGCTAAGCAGAACTTGTGTTATGGGTACTAGATGACTGATATGCTTAATACAATGCATCACATAGATAGATATTTGTATTATACTCGTACATAGGAAATAACCAGAACACCCGGAACAAATGTTTGTAGATCGTAAAAACATTTGTTCCAAGGCGGGAATCGAACCCGCAACCTCCTGAGTCGTAGGTGGACCTTCGCCCGTCGCGCCACATAGGTCATCCAAATAACATTAGCTCGTGTGAAAATGATCCTATTTTATAAATTATGCCTATTTGATATGGCAGAGGCTGTAGTCAGTTCAATATCAGAACATTAGAGTTGACGACTGGGTAAAAAAAAGAAATGATATTTAGTCTATAACTCAGATTAAAATATACGTTTTTTGCTTTGTCATTTAACAAAAAATGACTTAGATATAACACATTTAACTAGGAGGCTCGCTACGTCACAGCTTAGTATAACATCTACATAAGCGTGACGTCATGCCACATTGTAAATCAATGTGTCGTATCATCGAGGTAATCTCTTTATTACGTAAAAAAAGAAAAAAATACGTGTCCAATATTTTGAACAATATACCTGAAGGGCAAAACATGATTTAGTCGTCTCCGCTATTATTATCGACCACACGTGGTGTTTACTATTCAGTTTATGTGAGTAACGTAAAAATACTTTTTCCATTCGCGTCAAAAGTTTTTCTCATTCTTTCCCTGAATACAACGTATCTAGAGTTGTGACCAAAAAATTGAACGTCAAAAGCTTTTTCTGACTAAGTTGTAAATCTATGTTCAAACGGAATCCCGCAGCGCCTCCCACATTTTTTCTTTATTGCTCGGCTCACAGATGTCATATCGCATTGATGTACAGCGTTTGCCTCTATTGGGACACCATATAACACGTCAATACACGAAACTGAATCTGTAAAATGTCGGCTCTTGACGGGAATCGTTTTAATCTCTTTGCGATCGATTTTGGCTGTTAAAAGCTTTCAATGTTACAAACAGAGGAGCTAAATAAAAAATAAAGCAAGGGTTGATTGAAGGTTAAGCTACGCTTGCCAAGGTCAGAGCGTAGATGGATGATGAGTCATAACACACCGAAACCTCTCCGAGTTGGAAAACTTGTTAAAAGTAGTTGGTCCCTTCCCTCATACGTCATTTCAGATCTTTAACAGTCGTTAGGCAATAAATCTTACCTGTTGTTACCCAATTACTGGATTGTGGAGGTCAAATTGGCAGTCACTTCATGTAAAATACTAGTACTCAGTTGTATGCTGTTATACTGGAAGCGGACCTCTGCAGAGCTGGGAAAGGGCAGACGGACGATGAGCTTCCAATAGAATGACGACCTATGTGGCGCAGCGGGCGAAGGTCCGCCTGCGACGCAGGAGGTTACGGGTTCGATTCCCGCCTTGGGACAAATGTTTGTACGATCTACAAAGGTTTGTTCCGGGTGTTCTGGGTATTTGCTATGTATAATAAAAAATATCTATCTATGTAATGTATTGTATTAAGTATATCAGTCATCTAGTACCCATAACACAAGCTCTGCTTAGCTTGGGGCTAGATGATGCTGTGTGGATTGTCCAGCAATATTTATTTATTTATTTATTTTAATGATAAATTCTTTAATATCGATTACTTCTTTGTGGCTCCTATTGCAAGTACCTAATACTATTTATTTGGGGTACGTGCAAAATCCAGACTATCACTAAGTAACATAATATCACGTCTGTAATCCCAAGAAGGTAAGGCAGAGGTACATGCTTTTAGTACAACACACTTAGGTCAGTTATGGTCCCATGTTATAGGAGGCGAGCCTATTACCATCAACCGGGCACAGAAGCAACTACTGAGTAGTTTCCGATAGATAAACCTACTTACACTTACCTAAAACTCACTTTATGACCCGGGAAATTAACCCAGGACCTCATCCACAACAGTAGCGCTTGTGCCCACTACACCAATGTGGTAGTTAATACTAGATATTTCATGAGTCTGTTATGACATTCATTAATGAGTAATTATTACTTTGAAAACGAGTTAAGCTAAACTTCGAGCAACCTTCACCTTTATCCTTGACGGATTAATATCGAAACATATTAGGGATATTGGACTTGTATGTTGTTAATACATCATGCCCACTCGGCCCAAAATACCTTGGCATAGACCCGTGTTTGTTGGCGATTCATACAAGGTCAGTCATTACGTATAATCATTATCTTTCACCGACCTTTTTCTTTTATTTGTTTCCGTGTCTGTAATTTAATTCCGATTGTACAGTCAGGGAAATTAATCTTTATTACTTTGACACATAATTTAAATATTCATTTTATTATGTACTTTATGGAACACTGAGAAATAAAATATAGAAAAACATTCATTAAATTAGTGTACAATATGGAATCTCTTAAAGGCAACAATTGAATGGACTGATATCAAGGAGATGATAGGATTTTGGGCTGTCAGCCACAAAAGTATCATAATATGTATTACAAAAACAATATAACAGTACTAAGTAATACAACATAAGCCCAATTCGCGTTATTACGAACGTTCAAAATCTAGACACAATCTCATCTCAGCGACAATCAATGTCAATAACTTGTTAAAAAGATATTATGAAAATTGGGCGATTTTTTGACAGATTACGACTGATATTGAAATGTGAACATTCTTAAAAATACGGGAAGGTCCCTTCGTTGTATATATTTTAAAACTTTAAAAACAATCTTATTTTTTTTCGACAGCTAACCTCTTCACAATTGCTGTCATTATTCCGATCTACTTTTAATATGTGACCAACCCTGTAATCGCTCACAAACAATCAGCTTCTCCATACCTTTTGCCAATGTAAGGAACAGAAATTATGCTGATCACCTTTTTATTGGCATTCAACATAAGTCTATCAGTAAAAGACATTTATAATGATGAGTCCAATGACCCCCTTAACACTTTACAAGCCAGAAACGAGACTCAACAGAAAATGTATGTGGTGACCGACAAAACATTGTCGATCACCTAGCGTTTAAGGTGTTAAGAAAAACAAACACAGTCGACAACGAATGACAGTAGTGGTTTAAATACAGAACGAATTGAAGTTTATAAACAATTTACTACCCTGGTTTGAATTCATCAGAAAACATTATCTAATCTATCTAATACCTTTAAACGAGCAATTCTTGTATAATCAACATCGAACAATATATAATCTAAATCTCGGAAACGGATCCAAGAATGTTCATGAAATTTAGTATCCAGGAGGTTTTGGGGGCGATAAATCGATCTAGACGGGTTTCATTTTTAGAATACGTCGTTTTATCCGAGCAAAGCTCGTTCACTAATGAAATAATTAGTGCAAGGATAAATCTAAATTATTGAGAGTTTATTTTTCAAAAAGAAATCGAATGAACCTCTTGTACAAACGAAGCCCTGATTAATACTACCACAATTTTCATTAACAAAGTCGAAACAAACAATTATTTCACTAATTACATTCTCATTTACTTTGCTTTAATCTTATATTATCTTTACGGCAAAGTATGCTTGATTAGTCTCAACTCAAGTACCCATGTATCCATTAAACAAATTGAAAATTTAACTCCTCAAATGATTTTGTAATAATGTGAGTGAAATGTGAGGCGCCCACAAAGGTTTGAACTTTGCGCAAACTTTGCAGACTACAAAGAGTGGTACATGAACAAAAGACGCTTGCCATCGTATTTGATATTATTTATTAATGCTTTGGAAGTTGACATCCAAGAATTTTGCCCGGAGTTTGCGAGAGGTACTTTCCAATGCTAATTTGAATTGTATTTACTTAGGAGTAACGGTTGAATTCGCGTAGCAGCTGTTGAATATTCCCCCACTTCTTCTTCCAAAGTCAATTGTTAGAAGCGCGTCAGTCTTGTTAAGAAGCAAGTTCCTTGTATAACTGTAAGCCTAGTTCAATGAATGTGACTAAGTATATTCTCAATACAATTAGCCTTCCATTCACTCTAACATCTGTGATCAGTGATATATATAATATTCAGAGGTAATATACCTATATATCAGTCTCAAGACTCAAACTTAGTCAATTATTTGACTTAAAGAGACAATGTTAAAAGTCTGGAATATTCCAAGTAGGTATTACATTGATGTTAGCGTCCTCAAAATAGTTGAAGAGGATATTCTGATTAAGGATTCTCTATTCTAGGAATACGTTTTATTAGATTAGTTTAAAGCTTTTGTTGCTGTTAGGGAGTACTATGGGCAAATGAGAGTTAGAATTCTAGGATTTTGACATTATAATACAGTAGTTACTTTTGGGGAATTTGTTCCGCCAATTCTTTTTCCCGGCAAAAACACTAGGAAGTGGTGAAGGGTGGGCGTTTTTTTGGGAGTGTCTTTTGTAAACGTTTTGACGTTAAAAAATTTCTGATTCTCAGTCTAATTTGAATAAATGACGACACGGTTGGCGCGGTGGTTGAGCCATCGGCTGCTGCGCCGCGTGTTGTGGGTTCGATCCCCACACGGAACAAATATTTGTATGGCCTACAGGTAGTTGTTCCGGGTCTGGCTGTTTGTGTATGTGAGTTTAAATGTTTGTAAACGCACCCACGATACAGGAGAAATTCCTAGTGTGGGGCAACGTTTTTTATTAAAAAAAAAAAAAAAAAAAAAAAAAATTTTTGGATTTTGATTTTGACTACGTAGTGATATAAATATTTTTTTTTAGATTCGACAATTTATCAAAAATGTCGTGATGGCTTAGTGGCAAAGGTTGTTTGAGGACATGGGTTGGTATCAATGTGAGTTTTTTTAATAAATATTCTACTTTAAAAAAAAATATTTCGACATCACTCACATCGTTTAAAGAAAAAATCATTAGAAAACGTGTACTTATAATTAATAATTATATGTCTAAAATATATACTCCACTTGAGCAAGCGTGCTGCGTTGTGATTAATGCTCGTGCCTTCTCTACGTAAGTACTCCTAGAAGCTTTTATTCTACACTGGGTCTGTAACCGGCTAATATTATTAATATATTATATTTATAATTACTTAATAATGTTATAAATTAATCCCTTACCTCAAATTTTGAACTTTGAATAATATAAAACCACTAAAATTTATTTATTAATCGAACACCGTACCCGCGTAGGTCAATCAAATCATTTTACTTTGCTACGCGCCGAACTACGGCGTAGCATCGTCAATGCGCTACGCCACATGCTACGACTGCACTAACTCCTTGTTTGTACATTTCACAAGAAATTCACTTTGACGGTTTCTTCAAGAGACGAAATCTATAGACCACCCATCCAAAACCTGACCGGAGCAATATAAGTCGACCTAAAAAAAATGATTTACTAAACAGGAAAGAGTTTCGTCATCAACGTCATTATCATCGACCTTTCAAAACAGAAATAAAATCGTGACAAGACCCTCGTACACACTTGCCTGTAATGACAAGCCATCAACTCGTTCAATGGCGGCGCTATTAATATTAACTACAATAGTCTGTCACTCACAAACGGGGCTTGTTAACATTTCGTGTATTGTGTCAATCACGCGGGAATGTTCGCTGTACTGTGTAGTCGTGACTTTATTTGTGTGTAGGCAGGTCTGTCAGTACCTAAGTATAAAGTGAGTGTGGATTGTCAGATTGGATACTGTGCGATTTTTTATTCTTATTCTTATCATACGTGCCTCGGAAAGGACCTGAAGCCGTTGGTCCCGGCTGTCATTTGTAGATCTTTGACAGTCGTTACGTACCCGTAACGACTTCAAAGATCTCTCTATTTCTTGACTTTCAGGCTTCTGGCTACCGTCTAAGCCCCAAAATCTGACAACCTTACCAATGGGTATCGTGTTGCCCCGTAACTGGGTTGTGGTGGTCAGATAGGCAGTCGCTCCATGTAAAATTCTGGTATTCAGTTGCATCCGGTTACACTGGAAGCCGAGCCCAACATGTTGGGAAATGGCTAGGTAGATGATGATTCTTACGTAAATTTAATTTCAAAGAAATGAGGATCATTGGATGGATCAGAGGAAAACCAAAAAAAACGACGATGGATGGATTGTGTGAAAGATGGCATGGCTAGGAAGGAGATGACTATTGAGATTATGGCAAATAAAGATGTATGGAAGAAGGAAATGCTGCGCCGATCCCTAATAAAACGAACACTTTTATCTGGATGTATTAAATAGTATCTACCAAAAGTCTTCAAGTAAGCATAACATTACATCACGCTTAAGTCTTCGAATGGTTAGCAGAAGTGTTTCTGTAGCATATACATTCCACAAGTTATGTTTAAGTACCATGTTCTAGGTCTAGCCTGTTGCACAAATCCAAACAACGGGCTACTACCTAAGATGTTCCAGATAAAACATTCCAAACACCATTTGCCTGAACTGGTAATCGAACCCAAGACCTCATGCTCAGCAGTAATGCTTCCAATCACTAGACCGACGAGGTAACAAAATAAATGACGAAAAGGATTAACCAGTACGTACCAGTTTCCGATCTGACGCATCTAATTAAATTAGTTCGTTATCCGACTAGGGGTCTACATAGTTTTATGAAATAAACCGGGGTTCGAATTCTGAGCGTAGGCGGAGCGCACAGTGTTATCGTTCACTTCAAAATTTATTAAAACTGAGTTTAAAATATTTCCATTAAAACGGGTTAAAGTTTTGGAGAAGCTTAAATTAACATGTAGATTCTGATGCTTGGTTAATTATCTTGTTCGTCTTACTTGCGTCGGGTGGGAAGAAGTCAGTGTTTAAAGCGAATACTTAGCGTAACGTCAAATATGAATTGACAATGTTAGAATTTATAAGTCTTTAGAATATTAGTATAGAAGTATAGATTTTTTGGAATTTGGCAAGCTGGACAATCCACACAGCATCATCTAGCCCCAAGCTAAGCAAAGCTTGTGTTATGGATACTAGATGACTGATAAACTTAATGCAATACATTACATAGATAGATAGTATAGATTGTTCCCAAATCCAAATCATGCAACAAAAAATCAATAACCTACAACCGCAACACGATGTACCTATTTAATAATGTAAACAGCCTGAAATAAGTATATAACAATACATTTAATACAACTGAAGTTCCAACCAGCGCCACAAAGCAGTTGCGTGCCACGAAAAGAAAAATGCTCAAGAATTTCTGAGTGACGTAAGGTAACAAATAATAATCATAAGTTGGCGTTATCGCACCCTTCATAAAACCATCAGGCGGTATCTCCATGTAAAGTCGAATTTAATGGAAAATATCAGAATTCTGATGAGGGAAAATATGCCCTACGAGATTTGGTTAATGGTTGAATTTCTGTGATTCTTGTTTGAAGTGATACCGATGTTTAGTAACTCATTATAGTCATTTCTTCAAATAACTAGTAATATCTAGATTGCATAACGCCTCTACTACCCGAAGGGTTAGGCAGAGGAGCAACCACAGACCACTGACCTACATTCCGCTAGTTATGTTTAAGACCCACGTAATAGGGGGCAAGCACATTGCCAACAACTGGACACAAATCCCGACTCCGGACTACTACTGGGAAATTGTAGAAAAAGCCAACAACGTTTGCCCAGAACCTAAAATCGAACCCAAGACCTCATTCTCAGCAGTAGTGCTTGCTACCAGTAGACCAACGAGGCAGTTATATCTGTTTTATGTATCTGCAGTTACAGTATGTCTTAATTAATGGTAGCTGGGCACAGAATTTATACGTCAAAATACATACATACATAAACTCATGCCCTTGTCCCATGGGGTAGTTACCAGAGAACACCACCTGTTACGATCCTTACACATTTCTTTTGTTTCGTTTACGTTCATAAATCTGGTCATACACACACGCCGGTTGCGAGTACTACGCACCTGACCTTTCTTAAGAACATTACCTATAGCGTAGGGCAGAGTATATAATTCTAAGATGTCCCCTCTGGGTGATACCATTTACATTTTTGCTTTTGACCTTTTGTTAGTCGCCTTTTACTTATCCTTTCAACAAGGCCAAACTAGCCAACTTATATTTCTCAATCTATTAACGATCAAAATAGGTACGTGCATCTTCCGATTTAGAAAAGTAGATGAAATAGATAGATTTCCTGTTCATGCTTAAGTTAGCAATACAATTATTCTAGTACACTCTAAATATATTGTATAGGTGGCAGGATAGAAACCAGAGGTTCATTAATCTGTTGGGCATGGCAAAGTAGGAGGAAGACCAAAATAATGGTGTGCAAAGTGTGACTGACACTTGTCACGTGGGCGTTACGACGAATCACAAAAATACGTCATGATTTATACTTTTGCAAAGCTTTTAACATTGTAACTCTAACAAGGTACCTACATTAACATGAATACCCACCTTTTACTTCATTACCTTACGTAGATACACGTAACATTTCCATTACGCGAGATACGTAATAATTAATAAGTCTCCCATGTTACCTGTCAAAATGACTTTTTAACATCTCAAAAACAATGAGCAAAATAAGAACAACTAAGTTTTTGTGTCCAAACAAAACACCTCGAATTTTAATGAAGGTGAGACGCGAGGACAATTAAAAGTTTTACATAATTCAGTTGTGTGTCTGAAACGGGGCTTGGGGGAGAGGGGGCACCCGTGGCATCCAGCCCCCCACATCTGAACCTGAGTTGATTACGAGATACGACTTTTTGAAAATTAAATTTGCCAAATTCTGTTGGAGTTTTGGCATGATCGCTTTGTGGTTGCTGGTTATTATTTCGGGATGTTTGTTGTTGGTCTGTTTTGAAGCCCGCAGTTTATTGCCCTCTCTATAATTACGTAATATCGTAATGAATATAAAGAGTTCAATCCATGGCCGTAGTGTGTTCCCGTCAAATGTACTTTTTTGTAGACCATAGTTTCGAGTGGTGGTTTTGGTTTGCAAACGTGATTTTTAGTGTTTTAAATGATGCCAGTGGCAGGTGATAAACTGTTAGAACATCGCGCATCGTTTTACCTCCGAAAACAATCCATTTCTTTTCACGCTACAAATAATTGCCATAGGTATTTAGGATTTGAAGAAAAGTTCAATTCATTTTCCACGATTCTACACGCCCAATTGTTTTTTTTCTAATTGGTAATGTTTTGCATTTTGTAATTTAAATTTTAACAACAACACAATATTATTGATTTTCTTTTTATTCTTGGTCTGTTTTTGTACTCTACTTAGTACATTTGTTTTTTTAATACATTGACATTTGTCCCAAACTAAGCAACCTTGTGTGTTGGTGGGATAACATCGGAAAACCCCGAGAAAAGGAAAAAAAGAAAATATTTGGATAACCCATTTGAAGGATATTCATTAAAAAGATTGTATTAGACAAACATCATCTTTTTAATAACTATGTTGATATCTGAAAGCCAGTATTTTACATGGAGCGACCGTTAACTGACTACGTAACCCGGTAACTGGGCAACACGATACTACTTCGTAAGAATGGTTGGTGCATTGGGCTGTCTGGATCTTTATCCAGACAGCCCAATAAATATACTAAATATCTATGCTAGGTGTGTTTTTTTTTTTTTTTTTTTTTTTTTTTTTTTTTTTTTTTTTTTTTTTTTTTTTTTTTAAAACGTTGCCCCACACTAGGAATTTCTCCTGTATCGTGGGTGCGTTTACAAACATTTAAACTCACATACACAAACAGCCAGACCCGGAACAACTACCTGTAGGTCATACAAATATTTGTTCCGTGCGGGGATCGAACCCACAACACGCAGCGCAGCAGCCGATGGCTCAACCACTGCGCCAACCGCGTCGTCGATTAGATAAGCATGACACTTATAAAATATACTCGTAGTGTAATATCTAAAAAAATAGTAAACACGACAAAACCTTGTTAAAATGTACCCATCAGTTTTCTAGTTAAGTCTTAACACTTATTAGGGTTCCGTACTCAACACGAAATTCACTATTCTTTCTTTTTATTATTTATTTATTTGTTAACATAGGTAAAAAAATACAAATCGTATGTTAGATGAACACAGCGGTATGTAATGCCAGAAAGCATACAAATATGGTCTGCAAATCTAGCTATGTGTAAAAATATATGTTAATAAAGTCAATATGCATTGGCAACTTTCATTTGTTTATATTATTACTAAGTACAAAGGCCAGCACGTCAAGCTACCCCAATATGTCAAATTGCTTTGATAGTTTTTCAATTTGTTTCCAAAGAAAATTTGCCAGTTTGGAGTAGCTTGATGTGCTGGCATCCGTACATTGAAATAAAATGATATTTGTTTTCAAGATGATAAAATGTCAAAAATTATAATTAAAAAATTCAATAACTGAGCAGAAACAATATTGTCCAACAGACAAGCAAATAGTGTTTTTCTAAATGTATTAATGGTTTCGTCATGCCCTCCCCTCTAGTAGTAGAATGGTTATTTATGGATATCTTAAAAGATACGGGGTAGCTTAGTGCCTTGAATCTTTCCATATATGATAAAAAAATGATATAAAGATGATTTATATTTCGTTTTGTTTACTTATATTGTATAGATTCAAGTTCTTCTAACCTATCCGACAAACGTAGTCCTGGGAAGTTTGTTCTGCCACTTCTTCTTACCAGCAAAAACACTAGAAAGTGGTGAAGGGTGGGTGTTTTGACTGTCTGTCTTATGAAAAATTTTGGCGTTCAAAAAGTGTTGATTATCAGCCTAATTTCAATAAATGAATTTTGATTTTGATTTTATGACGAAGCTAAAGAGTAAAACCTTCACAGCTTAGTTACTAGTACAAGCTAACGAATATAAATCAACCAACTTATGAATAGTTCAAATACAACTACGGAACCCAACACTGTGGATGACCCGATTCGCACTTAGCCGGTTTTTAACCTCTAATGAAAGTAATTACGGGTATCGATCCCCAGTCGTCAAGCGAAGGGTGTTAATAATATTTTCACTACTTTCAAGCCGGTATTGCTAACAATAATATTTTTCTATAGACCCAGTAGAGCCTTATTAGAGCTTTATAACCATCGTGTTGGTCACGCCATCATGGGGTGTTTAACATACCCAGCTTTAAGTAATAATTGACTTGAATTGATTCTACTCAAGGAAGGACCAGCTGGAAAAAATCTCGGTCCTTTTATTTTGTTGTATGCGATGAGAAGTGTTCGTCGAGACGTTGAGCTTCTTGGTTCTGAGTTGAGCTCTACGATGGCTGACTAATGTTTCCACTGACTGGACAGGTCCACTCATATCTGTGTGGTTCTTTATTCAAAAGACCATCTCAGACACTAATCTGCATGGTCCTCACATGATCTGACCAAGATAATGTCTGGACTTTAAAAGAGACTGTGAGCTTTGAATTTGTTTTGGTGTCTTCTCATAATAGTCATATCAAACACCGATCTAATCTAAATCCAATTGATTTATTCCTTTTCATGACGTGAAAAAGTTATGTTTTGTTATGTTATGTAAAAAGTTATGCAAGCGCTACTGCTGAAAACGAGGTCCTAAGTTTGTTTTTTTTTTTTTTTTTTTTTTAAACGTTGCCCCACACTAGGAATTTCTCCTGTGTCGTGGGTGCGTTTACAAACATTCAAACTCACATACACAAACAGCCAGACCCGGAACAACTACCTGTAGGCCATACAAATATTTGTTCCGTGCGGGAATCGAACCCACGACACTCGGCGCAGCAGTCGATCGCTCAGCCACTGCGCCAACCGTGCCGTCAATTCCCGGATTTTCTTCTTCTTCTTCTATTTCTTCTTTTTATTTTCTTCTTCTATTCTGAAATATCTATCTAGAGACAGCCCTAGTCTGGATAATGGAAATAGGCTCACTTCAAATAACATGGGTTCCTAATATATTTGGCGAAATGTGGGTGTACTGAATCTTCAAATACAAAAACATCGAAATCAAAATTCATTTATTCAAATAAGACTGAGAATCAGCACTTTTTGTACGTCAAAAATTACTTAAGACAGTCCTCCAAAAAGCCTACACCAAAGGAGAAGACGAAGATGAAGAAGAAGTGGCGCGACAGACTTCCCAGCCTACCTACCCCTTATGATGATATTACAGTAGTGTTTAATAAATAATAATAAATTTTTATTTTGTAACACTGACTAAGTCGCCTTCATGAACTTTTAAACATGTTTTAAAAGTATTCATTTTTGACTAACTTATATTAGTACAGAGGCCAGAGCACATCAAGCTACTCCGAATTTCTTTGATAATTTTTCAACTTTATCGCGATAGCAATAAGGGTCATGTTCAATTGGGAAAATTGGAGAGTTTGGCGTTACTTGATAATATGCTGGCGTCTGTACATTCATTTACTATTAAGTCGTAACGGGTAGTCTGACTACCAGTCTTACCAAGGGGTATCGTGTTGCCCAGTAACTGGGTTGTAGAGGACAGATAGGCAGTCGCTCCATAAAATGCTGGTATTCAGATGCATCCGGTTAGACTTTAAGCCGATTCCAACATAATTAGGAAAAGGCAGGCAGATGATGATTTACTAATATGTGCATGGTTATTCGGTAAGGACTACATTAATTCTTAATCGATCCCACTGATAATTTTATTCATACTTCAAAGAACTTTTGCTACGGAACCATCTAAGTGCTCTAGAAATTAACTTCAAGGAAGCCATAGCTGAGGGCTCCTCTACGAATGGAGGAACACTTAAGATTTCTTTTGATGTGACCTTTCTTGCTGTAATGTTATAAATTTAACTTCCTTTTTTACTTTATGGCGTAGATAGCATAAAAAAGCTTTGACGTATCAGTTACTGTAACCAGATTTAATATCAGAAACGTTATTTTTACTGATGATTCAACTCGTGATTCGTTTTACACAGTTTATGGCGGTACCAATTATATTAAATGAGTTATAATAATAATAATTATAGTGAAGATTTATTGAATTAGACCAGATTGAGTTGAATAACATTGTAAGTAGCAAAGGCAGACACATACATATTTCTAGTTCCAGGAGTACTGCTCTCCTAGATAGGCTACGGGGTAGCCTTTATTTAAGAGATACAGTTCATATCCCCTGCTTTTAGGGTTGAATATGTGTTATAAAAATAAAAAAATAACTACAGTTTTTAAAGTTAGTAAAAGTTCATGGGTTTGATTCCCGTGTCAGGCAAAGTGTTATTGGAATATTTTTTCAGTAGCAGCTCGGAGTCTGGATTTGTGCACGCTTAGTGGCAAAAAGGCTCGGCCCATAATACATAGGACTCGAAACTAGCTCAATGTGGGAGTATTAGGTACTCCTCGTGGTCATCATCATCGGCCTAGCCTTTTCTCAACCATGTTGGGGTCGGCTTTCAGTCTAACCGGATGCAGCTAAATACCAGAATTTATTATTTTTCCTTGTGGTTTGTTCATGTAAATAACAAACATATTGAAACTGAAGTCTTTTTACCATGGGGGTAGGATAAAACTACAGTACGCCACCTGCTACAATACCTTCTGCTTCGTTATAATCCTTTTGCTTCGTTTACGTTCATACATTTAGATGTATGAACGATGAATGACAATTAATGAAAACGATGATGATGTATGAACCGGGGCGTGCGTGTATGATTCATACATGCACGCCCCGGTTGCAAGTACTACAAACCAGTACTTTCTCAAGAATAACACCAATAAGGTCAGTGTATGTCTTTCTAAGACGTCACCTCGACCTCTCCAACAAAAAAAATTCTGACATTACATCTTCTTTTGAACCACAACGCTGGTTTATACCTAATAGTTGTTTACAAAAATATACCGACCTAAATAATTTATTCTGAAGAACGACTTAATTATACATTATCTATTATGATCATACGTGTGACATCATGAATGACTAACGTACGATTCACAGAGCCACACAATGGGCAGGCCCCACCAAATACATGTTGTGTCAAAACCAGCCCAAAACCGAGGTTTGTAGCCACATAATTAACTCAACAACGAAATTACGCTCTATTTTTTTTTGTGTAAAGTTTATTTTTGTGTGACAAGGCAGCAAAAAGGTTTAGTTTCATTTCATGTTCATTTATCTTTGTGACTCAACCGTCGCATAGACAATTAAAAAGTGACGGATAAAAAAACTGGTTGGTTTTAGCCGTTTGTGTAATATGTCGTGTGGAGTGGAGGAGGGAATGGTGATATGGTTGCCATGGAAACGCGAGTTTTTTGTTTTCCTTTTGCGTAGTTCTGAGGTTCGTTTATTACATTCAGTCTACAGTAATGTCTTAATAGCCCAGTATTTAAGGCCCCGGCTTTCAGGCATGAGGATGTGGGTTCAAATCTGCAGTACAAAGTAATTGATGAGTGATATTTATTTCTGTAAATCGGTTAAAACAAACACGTCAAAAAGGAAAAAAAAAGAAAAACAAGGTCAGGGTTGCCCTCTGAAAAATTATGAAGACACCAAAACAAACAGAGAGGTCACAGTATCTTTTAAACTCCAAAAACTATCATGGTCAGATCAAGTATGTACTTTCTACGTATGTATATCTTAGACATCACTGACGTCAGTGATCTGGTCATGCACGCACGCCGGTTGCGAGTACTGCGCACCTGACCTTTTCAAGAACATCTCCAATAAGGTCAGTGTATGTTCTCTAAGGGTCCTCTCGGCATTTCCGCGTATCTCTACCTTTTCTTAGTCATTTTTCATTCTTCCTCTTAACGTGACCAAACCATCTGAGCTTACTCTTTTCAATTTTTGCCACTACATCTTCTTTTAAACAATAAAGTTGTTTAATAATTTTATTCATCAATCTACGAGTATCATTTACAGTGTATCATTCAAAGTGAAAAAGACAGCCAATTCCAAGTATTCGCTTATAAAAAAACAGACTTTTAATTAATACTTTATAATGAATATAAGTCTGAAATCACAAACCCAACTTGAGAAAGCGTGGTGATTAACGCTAGTACCTATTCTGTATGAGAAGAGGCCTTTGACCTCCGTGGGACAGTAACAGGCTGGTATTATTTATTCGGTTGAAATTATTTTCCAGTGTTAGGTACTTTGAGCCCCCCGCACGGCTTGCAACTGACAACTTACTTTACACAATTATGTGGGGGTGGGTGTAATTAAAATGTCATCCTGTCTGTGTCAACTTCAAATGATTGGCGTTAAGACAATGATGTTTTAATTTATGGTTAGCTGTAATTGAATGAGGGAGGCTTCGTGCACTTACAGGGTAGGGGTCTATTCTGTTAGTAAAGTGTATTTATAGTTTTTTAATTAATTATTACTGTCCTTGAAATAAATGTTTCGTAATATTAATATTTAAAGGAGATGTGACGGGTACAGTACGGAGTAACATCTAACACACCAGTATTTTTTTTTGGTAATTTTTTAATAAGCACAGTGCTTGAGGCATCGCTTCTCATGTAAGCTGTTGTGGGTTCAAATCCAATCAAGAATCGAAGTGATTTTTCAATTCATGTTATTATACATACATAAACTCACGCCTTTTTCACGCCCATGAGGGTAGTCAGAAACTACAGAACGACACCTGCTACGATCCTTACATCATGATATATACTTTTTAAGTTTATCTTTGACGTCACTGAAATTGGTGAAGGAAATTATCATGAAGAAACCTGAACTTATAATTGGTATAAGTCTGAAATTGCTCACCCACCTCAAGCAAGGGTGGTGATTAATTCACGTTTCTTCTCTGTGTGGGAAGAGGCTTTTGCCCTGCAGTAGTTCAGTACGGTACTGCCGGTATTATTTATTTATTTTTATTTATAGAGGCTTAATGATGCCTGTTAAACAGATTTATCGTCCAATTAAAATCTCCCTTCCTAACTTCATTATTCATAATATTTTAAAATTCTGCGTTTCTCAACTAAACAGGTAAATAATAAATTAAGAGCATTAACACTTGAAATATTATTACAAATTAATCGATCATTGCGTAAAATCTTACCTTTGGTAAACAACGTACAGACGGAATTCGTACTTGGTGAGAGCGAGTCGTATGTACAACGCAACTTGCCAGGCAGCTGATATCGACATATTCAATACTAGTATCGCTAATTTGAAGAAGACTTTATCCAGTAGCTTCTGCGAGCGTATTTAGTATTTTTCTGTTTGGTGTTATATTATATAGTCTTGTTATTTTTTTGATGGCATGTTATTTATATACTACATGTGGATACTTGTAACTGGCCATATTTTTGTCTAAATTTTTATTCACTCTAAGTTTTCCCAAAAATGTAATAAATCAACAAAATAAAAAAAAAAATATTTTTTAGAAGAAACCTTGTTCATGGTGATTAAGTCGTCAATCTTGTCATGTCATCGAAAATGGCCAAAAGTTTTAAAGTACCATGCATCTTTCTTTCATCTCATTTTCATTACCAAAAGCCAATTTGTTAAGCACCTTTAATTCCACCCCTCAAGTTTATTACGGCAAAAAGTGGCAACCCTAACGAATAATTTTACACCCTATTAATCTTTAGTACACCGGAATTTCTGAAAAGCCTACTTTTCCAGCTTTAATCGCTGCTCTCAATCAATACATTTACGTTATTATAAAAGTACCTTAAACCTTCTAAAATGTCCTCAGATTTACAACAATTGGGGCGGAGTTGTTCAACTTTTAGTGGTATTTTTTCAGGAGCTGAAATAATATTTTTTTAGGGTTGGCACGTATTTTTTCAAATGGATTTCGTTGGCGGTTTCAGTTCGGATTGGCTGTTACGTAAATGGAAACTTAAATTGACATGCGAACGGTTTCAGTGTCCACTCACTTTTACTATGAAAACAGGATTATGAACCCGTATTGTGATTATTTTATTTCCTAAACGCGACTAGAATATTAAATTTTCGGAGAATATTACGATTTTATGTCTCTTAATGGCTGAGCTGAGCTAAAAGCAATTTCTAGATTCTAGTTTTGGAAATAATGTTCATTGTTTTTTTTTTTCAAAACAGTGGTAGCATAATAGAAAAAGGATTTTTTACGAGAAATGCTTATGAGGTATTCTAATCTAGCTACCCGCTCCGGCTTAGAACATGGTGCAAACATGTTTTTAGTGGAAATTTTCATTCGAAAATAATTATTATCTTAATTTCTGACATTATCGGTCGATTTCTTTATATGTGTTTTTTTCATACATGCAATGACTTGACTATTACAAACACAACCAAAAATTCTGAAAAATTTGTCGATCCATTCTGAAGTGGTAATATTTCACAAGTTCGGCAATTTTCATTTAATACTGAATTCAAGTCTGTCCTTTAATTAGTAGTGTAGAATGGAATAAAATAGAATGTCATTTATTTGCACGAAACATGGTATACAGGATGGAAAGGTAAATACAATTATAGAACAACCATGTTGTGCTAAATAAATATAAGAGTGCAAATTTTACATGCATAACAATCCAATACTACTACTATGGTCATCGGATTTTATGTTCTAGGATCTCCCTGACACTGTAAAAGCTATAAGCAGACAGTCATTTCTGTAATTTTATTTTGAATAATCTAGTAATTAAAGTTTTTAATTCATCTGGTATCTTATTATATACTCAGACACACATGGACATGCAGCTTTTGTTATATTTTGCAATTCTGGGCAGAACATCTAACGCGAGCCTGTAGGAACTAAGCACCTATGACAGATAAACAGATGAAATCTCACCATAAGAATCCTGTATTACCATCATATTGGCAAAAAATAAAACACAATCGTATTACCTTGACCCATTAATACTCTCAGCTTTCAAACTTCCTTACACGTAAAAATAACAGTCTATTTCATACCGTTGGAACATATAATCCTTTTTTCGCTCGCGAAGCTTTTACATAGCAAAAAATACACGGTAATTCATTTGTCGTTGAATAATTGAATAAATCACGGTAATGGAACGGGTTTCAGCGAATGGATCTGTTTCCAAAATGGCTTTCGTTGTTGGATCATCTGTGAGGGGAGTGGCAGTGACAGCGGTGCTATTACTGCTATTGAATTCAGAAGTTATTAAGTAATAGAAGATGGTATAATGTAGTGATGAGCTCGCCTTTCGTGCACGCGGTTGTAGATTCAAATCAGGGCAAGTACCAATGTGACTTTTTCTATTCATATATCTACTTCCTAAGTTTATCTTAGACATCACTGATATCGGTGACGGGAACTTCGTGAGAGACACTTAGACTTTACTTTAACTTTATTTTTTAACTTTACCCCGCACTAGAAGTCAAACATTACAACCAACATTTTGTTAAAATCGACATATTTGCTTTGTCTCACAATGTAATAGGTCTTTACCTATGAAATTGCCGTTTTGTATGAAAAAATTTAAATGAATTTTTTTCATGTATTTTTTATTTGTATTAATCGAAGTAATCACCCATGCAATCAATGCATCTTTGCTAACGCAGTGGCAGTTTATTGATGCCCTTCTTAAAGAAATCAGCTGGACGGGAGGCAACAAATTCTTCAAACGCATTTTGTACTGCCTCTCGGGTATTGAATTTTTTTCCCGCCAAGAAGTTATCCAAATTCTGGAAAAAGTAGTAGTCTGTAGGCGCAAGGTCTGGTGAGTAGGGCGGATGACGGAGAGCTTCCAACCCCAGCTCTTGCAACTTGGAGACCGTCTGCTGTGCAGTATGAGGTCGCGAGTTGTCGTGCAGGAGCAGCGGAGACGAGCGATTGACCAATGCTGGTTGGAGATGTGCCAGCTTCTCCATCATTGTGTTCAATTCTTCACAGTACACATCTGCAGTAATGCTCACCCCGTTTGGTAAGAAGCTGTGTTGAATCACACCGGCGCTAGACCACCAAACAGTGACCATCACTTTTCTTGGGGTAAGTTTTCGTTTAGGGCATTGTTTAGGTGCTGAACCAGGATCCAACCAACTTGCTGAGCGCTTGCGGTTATCAAACAGAATCCATTTTTCATCGCAGGTAACAATGCGGTTCAAAATTCCTTCATTTGTGTGTCTGTTGAGCAGTGCAAGGCACGTCTCGACGCGTACTTCGCGCTGGCGATCATTGAGTTCGTGGGGCACCCATTTGTCAAGCTTTTTTACCTTGCCAATTTGACGAAAATGGACCAATATTGTTTTGACGCTAACGTCGAAAGCTGCTGCTAATTCAGCCGTAGATTGTGTATCATCAGCTTCCACAATCGCCTTTAATTCGTCATTGTCGACCAAAGTCTTCGGACGACCGCGAGGTTCATTTTTCAGGTCGAAATTTCCAGAACGGGAGCGAGCAAACCAATAACAGGTAGTGCGTTGGTTTGTAGTGTTAGCTCCGTAAACGTCGTTGATGTTGCGTGCCGCTTGTGCCGCGTTGCTGCCACGACGGTACTCATATTCCATAATTACTCGAATTTTTAACGTATCCATGATGACGAAAAAGATTTAAATGCGATGAAAATGTAACACTAATCAATAAACAAATGACTACTTTTGGAAAAAAAAATCCATGTTTTTAAAATAAAATTAATTTGAAATTAGAATTCTTAGCCAAACAAAAAATATTTTGATTTGAAATGGCCAGTACTGCAGAACGGCAATTTCATAGGTAAAGACCTAATATTTAAAAAAGAACTGGTTACTGCATTCAAAACCAATTAATAATTCTGTATAATGTTATGATTAACCCCACTTTTCATCCATACTGTTTGTGAATTATACTAGTAATATGTGTAAACGTTGTTGATTGTATGTTAACATACTTAATTATATACTTAGACGTAATATAAAATGTACAATTATTATTGTTTGTTTTCCCTAATATAATAAAATAAAAAATCAAATATAGAAATTTCTCCTGTAACATGGGTGCGTTTACAAACATTTAACTCACATACACAAACAGCCAGGCTCGGAACCACTACCTGTAGGCCATACAAATATTTGTCCCATGTGGGAATCGAACCCGTGACATGCAGCGTAACAGCCAATCACGTTGCTTTTGAATTTTCCATGACATTTTACCTTTGAGTTTACCATGTCACTTTGTGTTACTGGAAACGGCCAGTAGTCGCTCACAGACATTCCCCACAGTATCTATCACTCATTTCAAAGGAGAGCCGTATCTCGTGCCAATACTCAGATATATGTATCACTATTAATGAAATTGAATATGAATACTATTTAATTATTTATTAAATACTTTAAGCATTTTGCACACAAATGTACAGAGGCGGACTTAATGCCGTAGGCATTTTCTACCAGTCAACCTTTGGGTGATGCAGAGATAAACAGTGGTAGGTGCAATTTCTTAAAAGAAAAGGGATAAGAAATATATATATCTATAGGTTATAAACTGTAATTATAATACGTAGGTATTATAGAATATATACACAAATAAACATACATACACGACTATACATAAACAATTAAGACAATTAATGGGAAAACATTAGCGATGTTACGAAACCACTGCCAACTTACAACTTTATTAGTTTGACAGATGACACGTTGTTCGCAATGCTTTTTCTGTTGATTTTGTTTTTGTGTCTGCAGCCTGTTGCAGTTGGTGGCAGTTCATTTTCAAATTTGGATTCCTCCCCCCTCCCCTGCAACGTTAAGCACCCCTACCTATTGTACACCAACATTTCGCCAGTCATGTTTAGATCTCATGTAATTGGGAATTGGGGGTGAGCCTATTGTCTACCAACCCCGATTGTCACAGCACTAGACTCAAGGCTATTACTGAGAAATCACAGATGTAAAAGTTGTGAGTTTAAGTCTGTCTAAGTAATAGTATGTGATTTTCAATTCAAAAGTACTTCCAAAGTTTATCTTAGACAACACTGACATCGGTGAAGGAAAACATCGTGAGGAAACCTGGACTTACACTTACCATAAGAATGAAATTTCCAATCCGTCTTAAGCAAGCGTGGTGATTAATTTTATTTTTTTATTTCTGATTTACATCAGACTAGGTTGTCCATAGAAAGTTAGTAAAAAAAAATATATCTTTATTTCAGACCTAAGCAGTCCATACTTATAGTGGTTAGTAACTGTGTTATTGTTGTTAGTACTTAATTATGTGTTATGACGACACGGTTGGCGCAGTAGTTAAGCGTTTGGCTGTTGCGCTGCGTGTCGCGGGTTCGATCCCCGCACGAAACAAATATTTGTATGGCCTACAGATAGTTGTTCCGGGTCTGGTTGTTTGTGTATGTGAGTTTAAATGTTTGTAAACGCAACCACGATACAGGAGAAATTCCTAGTGTGGGGCAACGTTTAAAAAAAAAAAAAACAATTTAACATAAACCTATACCTAATTCTACCCAGTGCCTTTGGATGGGGCAGTCCACTTTGCTAACAATCATTTTCAGGATGCCGTTCCGAGTGCTACGCAAACGTTGCAGTAGGGAAGCCGCTTTCTTACGCATGATGGCGTGGAAGCCATCATGCGTATTATGCATTTAACTGCCTTTGAACATCTGACAAACCTGCGACCCAGCATATTACAGCGAATCGTGAGCCCCCTGCGTTCCCGTTCTACATCTAGGTCATCAGTCAGAGTCTCATTTATAATATGTCCTAGTTTATACAACTGAAAGACTCGTCTTAGCGCAACCCCTCCCAGTGACAGTGTTAATGCTCGTGCCTTCAGTGGGGCAGTAACAAGCTGGTGGTAAATGTGTTGATATTTAGAGGTCTAATTAATAAATTAGACCTCTAAATATCAACACACTCGTGTACCCACTCGTCGCTCGTCATCACACTGAAGGACCCCAATTCCTGACACACCAGTTAATAAGCAATTGCGAAAACAATTAACTATAAGCGATATCTATCGGTTTATTAATCCCAGAGAAATAAATACAGACAGATGGAGCGTTTGGTATTAATATCTACTATCTACTGTCCGTATAAATTAAGCCGAGCTTTTGGAGGAGAATATCGAACAATAAGAGAGGGAAGTGTAGGATTGGAGTATGAAGTAGACCAGCGCTTCAATTTTATTGTGTAACACCTTTTTTTTATAATAATCCACAGGATTTTGAAGGAAATTGCTAATCTATAGCTAAGTTTGAACTATCTTACCGCGACTTTGTCAACGTGGAATTATACAAAAAATGTTTGTGTGCTAAAATTTATAATTAAAACTGAAGTGTCTGTTTGTAATGTCAAAAGAAAAGATTTTGAATAAATTCATGGGATAGTTTTTACGATAGTTATACCAGAAAACCATTTTAAAATTTCTGTTAGTCTGCCTCTCTGTCTGTCTGTCTGTTCAAGATAATCTCCAAAATGGCTGGACCGGTTTTGACGGAATTTTCACTGGTAGCTGATATGTTCTGAGAGGCTCCATTAATATAAAACTCATAGAGTTTTGACAAATTCCACATTGATGAAGTCTCCGAGACAGTATTTTTTTATATTTTAGGAATTGTCTTATGGCAAAATTTTATAATCATGAGTACTTTCACCTCTTAAAAGATTATTAAGTATTTAAAAAGTAAATTACCCGGTACCTATATCATCATCTTGCTTCGCTTTAAGTTATAAAAGATTTAATACAATGTGACAGGATATAAATTGTTGGTCACAATAAAGGTCATTACCGTCAAATTCAGATCATTTGGAATTTGGTTAACTAATTTGTAAGATGTCTAAATACATTGGTCGCTTTGTATGTTGGGTTGTTGAGTTAGGTAGGTATAAATGTCGAAATTAGTTTGGTGGTTGTAAAATTTGATAAAGGGCCACGTAGGGGTACGGTTAAGTGTTTATAGGGAAGTGCTATTTATTGTGGATGTATTAATATGGCACTGATATAGTGCAAAAGTTTCAAGTAAATAAACAAACCAATTAGAAAAGATGATTAATGAAAGACGACTAACAAAAGCTTAGAAAAGAGAAAAAAAAGAGAAGGTACGGAGATAAGGCAGATGTAAGTGGAAACGCCGGGAGGATATCTCTTAGAAGGAGATACGTAGACCTTTTAATGATGTTCTTCAGCAAACTAAAACCAAAAATTACATTTAACACTCATATAAAATTAGTACTCAATTAAATATAATTATGATCTATATTGTAAATACCACAAGAGCCATTTTACTGTTTTAATTCCATATATCATAATTTATATATTTTTTTGTTTTTTTAAACAAAAAATAACTTTTATCCTCTCTCCTATCACCAGCTAACTTAACTTTGCTGTGCCCGACAGGGTCCATAATTGATTATTTATCTTACCAAACCAACTGTTGTATATTTTTATATAGAATTGTATAGAATTAAGGTCAGGGGCATAGTACTCGCAACCAGCGTGTAACGTTAAGAAACAAAAGAAGTATGCAAAGATCGTAGCAGGTGGCGTTTTGCAGTTTCTGCCTTCACCCATGGGAAGGAGTTTTGTATGTATGTTTTGATTTGTAAATGTGTACATTTAGTAGGAAAATCTCCGATATAGCAACGAACAGCAATACTAGATCCATTGTTTCAGAAGCTACCAATTAGAATTTAATATTTGTGGGGCCTAGCCTATTCCCAACTATGTTGGATTCGGTTGGAAGTATAATTGGATGCAGTTTAATACTAGTATCTAACATGGAGCGACTGCGTGAGCTCCACAGCTCGTTTAAGGGCAACGCGATACCACAGAGTAAGGCTAGTTGTCTGACTTTCAGGTTTCTGACTACTCGTAATGACAGTCAAAGATCTACGAATGACAGCCGGGATCAGTGGCTAAACGTGCTTAAAGATGAGAGTATGATATTTATATTACATACTCCTTTTTATTTTGTGGTCATGAAATTTCAGAAAAAAAGGGGTTTTTAATATATCGCATCCACACAAATCTTTCCTTAAGACACATCCGAAGGTATCCACTTAATTTGTTGACCGTCTCCCTTAACGCTGGGGTATAAACATCAAATATCTGGGCAGACGGCCCATAACCCGTGAAATTAAGCCCTACACCCCTGCCAGCCTCTAATTCTTATCGTCGTTAAGTTTTATCAGTTTATGAATTTATGGAGTGTGTCAGTGTTAAATTTTATTGAGAATCGATTTTATAGGTCATCTCATTGTGTTTTTGATTAGTTTCAGTTTATAGGCTTCATAATGAGGGATTTTAATGCCTAAAATAACTTTGTTTGGGGAAAGTATAATGCCTAATTAAGTATTAGACTTTACGGGGCCATTATAGATCTTTTGGACTGATAAAAAGCCATTAAAGAGACTACAATACAATAGTGTTTACGTTTTATAGACTTAAAGCGTAATTAAAATGCTAATTATAAACATTTCGTCAAAGAGAAACCTTAATGACATTAACACACTAGACTGTAAACATTAGGTACTTTTATTGTTTCACATTACAAAGTCATTCTGAAGAGCCTTCATTAAGATCGATAGATTTAGTAAGTACATATATAATTTTAATTATTATTTCCTATATTCATAATAAACATTATAAATTATATTTTTAAATATTTCAATATCAAAACAAAAAAAAACATTTATTAATATGTTTCCAGATGACAGCGATGCGGAGGAATACTTTGACGCCTGAGTGTCCTTGTCGGCTTTTTTTTGTTTTTGTAAATATGTATATACCTAGTTAGTTTTATAGTATAATTGTATATATGTGAATATCTAATTTATGAAATAATAAAAACATTGGCACTTACCCGGATTGCACTGTTTAAAAATATAAAAAATTGTTGCCCACCGGTATCGGGAACAGGGTCCAAGCTACCGGCGGTCAGGGATCCAGAGAGAGGAATCGCCTAACAATACGCGCCGTGTCTAGAAGAACTGCTTTCTGAATCAAGCCCTTGATCCAGCTGCCTAACGAGAGCCTCCTTAGATGTAATTTGAATTATTATTAGATTCATAGTTATAAGGTTTAATGGGTTTGATATGCTCCTTTTAAAAAACCCAAAATATAATTAAAATAAAAGACCGTGCTATACTGTAAAATTCTTACTGTGAACTTGATTTCACGCACACTCTTTACAAATAGATATTTAAAGAACAGACCGGATGTGGGAAGGAATCCGCAAAAATGTTGAACCAATAATTCACAGCGAAAATAGAGCTAGTCGATCTGCAGATCATTATCTCCGCATCAAAAATGATTTAGCAACTCGCATTTCACCACAAGTAGATACATTTCCTTATGTTTGAAGCTATAAAAAAGGCAATAAAATACGTGCAACACATGAGAATCACTCATAAATTCACTTAACACTTCCGTGCTCACCGAGATTTCGGATTCGGCAGAAAATCAAAAAGTTACGAGTCATTGCTAACTCGCGAACAAAGTTTGTGGTACAGCGAAAATGTTTCTTTTTTCGTGTGCATATTTTATTGGGATTTCATATTCAAATCTACCTTCAAACGGTGTAAAAAGGTTTTTACAACTGAATGGTTTAGCATAAACTCGAGTGAGTTGGAGAATGGAGATTGAGAAAATAATATAGAATATTTATTTAAATAAATACATACTAGATAATGTTCTACTTTTGAAGCTGACTGAATTAAGAATAATAAAATAAATATGTGAACGTAAAGACGAAATAAGGAAGGAATTAAAGGGCATTAAAAATTCATCCGCAACGCTGTCAACGAGAAAAGTGCCCATTCAAATTCAAAACTTTGACAAACACTTTTATACGTCAAACAAATAAAATTGAATTGAAAAAAATCAAAATGAAGTCGGTGTTTTCTATATAACTACTCCGAGAAGGAACATTAAAACAAACTCAGAATATATCACAGTATCTTTTAAAGTGCAGATGTTATCTTGGTCAGATCATAATATGAAGTTCAAGGAGATTAGTGTCTGAGAAGGTCTGAGGAAAGATCCACATTTATTTGAGTGGAACTCATTATGATCCTAGACCTACGCAGACGAATTGAATGGCTGCTAGAATTGAATAGAATGCTCGTAATTAAGGAGATAGAGACAACAGCCGCACGGGCTGATCGAAGGTTAAGCTACGCTTGCCAAGGTCAGTCTGTAGATGGGTGACCGTTCGTAACATATCGAGACTCATCCGTGCCTCGGAAAGCACGTTAAGCCGTTCGCGTTGGTCCGGCTGTCATTTGTAGATCTTTTACAACCATTATGGGTAGTCAGAAGCCAGAAAGTCTGACACCAGTCTCCTAAGGGGTATCGTGTTGCCCAGTAACTGGGCTGTGGAGGTCAGACAGGCAGGTCACTCCATATAAAATACTGGTATTCAGCTGCAACCGGTTGGACTGGAAGCCGACCCCAAAATAGTTGGGAAAAGGCTAGGCAGATGATGATGGCTCTTCATTTTATTGTAAACAATGAAAACTATAAATTATGACTTCATGAGCTACATACGGTGTTACAGGCGATCTGTTACAGACAATCTTTGGGTGAACTTGATAAATTAATAAATAATGCTGGACAATCCACACCACATCATCTAGCCCCAAGCTAAGCAGAGCTTGTGTTATGGGTACTAGATGACTGATATACTTAATACAATACATTACGTAGATAGATATTGTTTTATTATACATAGCAAATACCCAGAACGCCCGGAAGAAATCTTTGTAGATCGTACAAACATTTGCCTCAGGGCGGGAATCGAACCCGCAACCTCCTGCTTCACAAGCGGACCTTCGCCTGCCGCGCCACATCGGTCGTCAAAGATATAGAAGATAAAGATATAAAGTTAAAAATAAAAGAGAAATAAAAATGTTTTAGTGGTCGTTTATTTCAGAGGTTATTGCGTCTAACCTGATAATCAAATAATTCTGACAAATATAAGGAATTGAGACGCAAAAATACGTAATCCCATCACCGAAAGTAATAAATTCGTAGCAAGACTTACAGAATTGAACTACAAAGTCGGAGTTTCCAAGTCGGACTGGGCCAGTGGACTTAAATTAAAATGTAACAATTTATGGTAAGACGGCTGCCATAAATTTAAGCTTCTAATTGGCTTTGCAGAGTCGCTGTAAACTCTTTTACAGCTCAATAGCTTGCTTGATTAAATACACTGATCCGGTGCGGGTTTGCTTGAGGTTTTTTTCTTGGATTAAACAGCTTATTTTTATTTTTGAGGCGTTCGCGGCTAAGTGATAACAGCCGCACGGGAATCTTAGGACTTGCTGAGGTCAGTCCGTGGTTGGGTGACCAATAATTATATGCCAAGTCCCCGGGTATTTGTTACAACTCTGTTACCGGGTAAAGCGATACGACTTGGTATTACTGCTTTTCAGATTTTGGGACTGACTTCTAGAAACGACTAAAGATCTACAAATGACACAAATTATACTAACAAAGTTGTAGAAATAGTAATACGTATTAATGAAATCCTACAAAATATTTCTGGTTATGTTAGGTTACCATTTCTATTGTATGAAAAACTAAATAAAAAGTTAAAGCAGACTACCGGAAAGCTAAATGGTTAAAGATTTTCAATACTGCAGTATGAACAGTGAATATTGTGTATCCAATAGTTTCAGGAACAAATACTTTTCAAATATTCGGATATACGCGGAACTTTAAGTTAAAATCTGGATTGTGTTTTGTTTTGATTTCGTTGTTGGTGCAATCATATAGTTTATTCGTTTGTCACTGCTTGTTTGGAGATAAGTTTTTTTTGCGTTAAAATAGACTTAAGAGAGAATATTATTAAACCATCCTTCCATCTTGTGGGTATTGTTAAAGGTAAACTAATTAATAACTACTTGTAGGAGTCGCGATGTGGTTAAAATTTTGCCATTTTTAACGGAATTCAAAAAAAGGAGGAGCTGCTTGGACACCGATTTGGACGTTAGGGTATACCGTAACCCCGGACCGTAAAGGGAAAGGAAGGAACACGAATAGTTTTAGTCAGTAAAAGTCTGACACGCCCTCCCACTACTCCCAGAACGAGAGAAGTCATTGGATGATTTCCCATCCTTAAAAAAAAGGGTACTTATATTCTCAAGGTGGTCCCATTGTCACCAAGTCAGGACCCCATGATGGAACGCTGGTAAAATCGAGGAATCTCTTAAAATATTATATACACACCTATAGACATTTCGGATTTTTTACAGAAACTCGTGTATTTGAGCTTTCTGCATATCTCTAATCTTGCACTAATCAAGGGATCCAAAGTTTTCGCTACACGATACTAAGATTATGATAATAGATTTCAGTTTTTCACAAATAACCCTAAGTGATGTCAGTTATGTTAAGAAAAACATCAGTGTCATCATCTATTTTAGTTATAAAACTTATTATAAAAAATGGGTTACAATAAATATAAATCAATAAGGGTTAATCCATCTTGAGCAATCGTGATGATCAACACTCGGGCCTTGGTGTAGATACAGACTGGTATTATTATATATATTATTTATAGATTTCAATCGGTACAATGCCTTTCATTCAAAAGGAAAATCAGGCTAGGAAACGTACAAACATACAAACTCATTTTTCCTCGGCGTGAATTCAAAACTACATAGTGATAGTAGTAACACAGGCGAGTGCAACTTTATGCCAGTAGCTTACGTTCTGAAATACCTGTAATTAAGTAGTTATGAAAAGGTTAAAGCAAGTACAAAATAACTGACAGAAGACTTTGTATTGTAGTATGCATTTTTGAAGAGACATGCAAACATTAGAGCAGAATAGAATACTTTTTATTGTCCACCATGAAAATAAGATCGCATTAAATTCAAATCAAATTATTCATTCATGAACAATAAGTACATTGTATCTCAAATTACGTGGACAATTAAAATTAACATTACATAAGGAGAAAAAAAAACGAAAACAAAAACACGCTAAAATATTCAAACAATGCATCAATACAACAACAAAAATACGACCTGTTCTATAGATCCTCAACAGCATACAGAAACTTATTCAAGAGAAAACTTTTTAGTTGCTTTTTAGAGGAGCGCATTAGGGCACTCTCTTGTGATTTTTTGATCATTAGCTTTGGCCTAGACTAGCGCGGAGTTCCAATAGAAAAAGAGGAAAAGAGCTGTAAGTATCACCCACCTGATGCTTGACTAAGAACTTCGATATTATTATCGAAACCACGAATGAATATTACCTTAAAATACTATTTTATAAAAAGAAATCTTTTTCTTAGAGTTTACTCAAACAAGCATACTCAACCTGCATAGCACTTTTGTTCTTTGGAAAATCTTCATGGATGTCCACTCTGGGGCGGAGGGGTATATCAGATTCTTATCGACTAAAAACCACCCCGGTCTTCAATACCCACATAAACTTACACTGGGAACTTGCGTGCCTTCCACGATCCCTGGTAGCTGCGTATAACTGAGCCCAGTTTCCCGCCAGGAGATTTATTTGTAGAAAACAAATAAAGAGTTTGTTCTTTCCATTGAGTGTTTATTTAAAGGCCTCAGGAATTAAGAGAGCGTCAGTGATTCATTTTCTGAATGGAATTTATCTTGCACTGTTCTGATCTTGCAAACAGGTTGCTTCCATAAAACTGCAGTCTCAATACGCTTAGATGAAGTGCCAGGAATATATCACTACGTTTCACAATCGATTATACATCTCGGGCATTCTTGGATTAACGATGTTGAAATGCCAATATAGGGGGTGAAATAGACTTTAGAATAGAATGCACACCATGAAAATTACATATAATGACTTTAACATAGGATGTTACAATCAGCGGCCTTCTCTTCTTAATCTTTTTTAGACTATCTTTGGACGGGCTTGATAAAGAAGATGAAAATATAATATGTTCGTAGTGCTGCACTATTTAAATGTACGTTAAAAAAACGTATGTTACATTTCTTTTTTTAAACGTTGCCCCCTCATTAGGAATCTGTGTCAAGGGTGCGTTTATAAACATTTAAAGTCACATACGCGAACAGCCAGACCCGGAACAACTGCCTATAGGCCATACAAATATTTGTTCCGTGCGGGAATCGAACCCACGAGACGTGACGCAGCAATTGATCACTAAGCCACTGCCGTTCCGTCAAACTATTTGAGTAT
This sequence comes from Phlogophora meticulosa, assembly GCA_905147745.2. Lineage (NCBI taxonomy): Eukaryota > Metazoa > Arthropoda > Insecta > Lepidoptera > Noctuidae > Phlogophora > Phlogophora meticulosa. Next base: position 15,848,870 of record LR990523.1, read on the forward strand.
GTAGCGATATTGAGCATATATTCAAGAACCCGACAACAACCATCTGGTCAGAGGATCCTCCCTTTTCAATGCCTTATGAGAATTTTACACCCTGTCCCTTATACCTCCGAAAGTACAATATTATGACACAAAATATGAATATGACTATTACTTATAATCGGACATAAATATTTATTATCATACAAAGCAACTTACCATTATATTATGACATTTTAGGAGAAAGGTAATGGTTTTTTATTTATTTTAATTTAATATAATGAATTATTGAATTGGATTTGTATATTAATGAAAGGAGTGTGAAAAATTAAATGAAATAATTTAATAATTGTTATTCTTGATCATATTATCGTCTTTTTGGTATTATACTTTTTTCAAATACTTAACAGGGTAGGAGTAATGCTTGGTCTAAACCCACTATACTGTTTACTTGTTACAATTTCCATTAAAATTTATTATTTTCTCAGGATAAGGGGGATAAAGTTTTAGTGTTTATGAAAAACAATAGGAAACTACTCATGTATAAAACCCCTCATATACAACGAGAAAACGGCTCATATATTACACCTATATAAACCAGGACATTCCCATGAGTGCCATGACCATTACTAGTTTTACAGCCAAGCTTTACGTATCCAAAGATTTTATACCCTTATTGTTAGTACTAAAGTTTTATAGAAACTCACCGATACCCCTATTTTCCATGTTATTAAAGGCTTGTAATAAATAAGCTGGGAATGCCAGCTTCTCCTCAGAGCTGTGGCATGCATAGACACGACCGTACGTTATCGGGGTTGATCCATGTGGATATATTGGGCTATCCGCTGTACTGAGGCCTATTTTAGGACGAGATTTTGTTGTTAGCTTCAAACTAAAAGGTTTTTTATGAACGCTGATGTTATTAATGTAATAAAGTCATAATTTATTATAATATAGTTATCTGTGGAAAATATTGTGGTAGGTGTATAGTATATTTGTTAAGTTCAATTTTAAGACAAAACTGTTTATGCTTAATATACTACTGCTCGTTTCCCAAATGTAATAGATAAACAAATAATTATTTATTTGATTCTAACCAAATCCGGAAAAACAAAAAAAAAAAAAAAAAAAAAAGAAAATGAATTAATTTGTTTAATAGGGTGAAACCCCTTTGGTTGGCCTTTTCTCTCACTCACGTGGTCGTAGGTTCAAATCCGAGTACTTACTTACCAACGTCAATTTTCTCAGTTCACATGTAGTTACTTTCTAAGTGTATCTTGGATATCACCGACATCGGAGAAGGAATACTAAAAGGCCTTTGCCTTGCAATGAGACAATAATAGGCTGGTCATCAGTTACTGGGCAACACGATACTCCTTGGTAAGACTGGTTGTCAGACTTTCAGACTTCGGACTACCCAAACTACTATCAAAAATCTAGAAATGACAACAGGGACCAACGGTTAACGTGCTTTCCCATTTACGGAGGAGTCTCAATGTGATAAGAATGGTCACCCATCCACAAAATAACCTCGGCAAGCGTAGCTTAATCTTCGATCGACTCGTACGGCTGTTTTATTAAGTTACAAGTTCCTCAATATTAGGTATATTAGGTAATATTAGGTGAACATCAGAATTACTTGCCAAAATGACCGATCAGCTTATAAGAAACGCATTGTCAAGAGTGACAGGTTGTCAACGTCACTCTAGCGGAGGGTCGAGTCGATGGTAGCGGGGCGGCCATCTTAGGATTTCCTTTCTTGGAGAGTGGTCGCCAGCGCACCACATTTTCAACAAATTGCTATTCATTGCCTTAAACATAGTGTATTTTAGAGTGATAAGTGTTGATCAGAAAATTAGTGATTACAATTTACGCAGTTATTTTAATGTTATCGAAGTAAAATCGTTTAAGTTTCGATGACGTTTAATTTAACTTACCGTGTTTGGATTTTGTACATACCCACGTTTGCAAGATGGTTTCTAATAAAGGCCGTTCTGAGCTTATTTGATACCTTTCTTTAAATAATTGGTAGCTAATTAAAAACTGAGCAAATGAATTTAAAAACTGGGCAGTCATTATGATGTCAGGATGAAAGCCCTCATTTAGTATATCCACGTAAGGGCTCCAAAATTTCAATTCTCCTTTACAATTGTTAAACAATTAGGCTGGTAATAATAGAACTTTTGAACTAGCAATTTTTTACATACATATGTACATTTCAATATAATCTGAATATCGGAAACGGCTCCAAAGATTTTCATGAACTTTAGTATTTCGGGGGTTTCGGGGGCGATAAATTGATCTAGCTAGGTTTCATTTTTGGAAAACCTCGTTTTATACGAGCAAAGCTTGGTCATCCAGGTACTATTATTAATTTGCAAAATGAACACAATGAAGTCGTTTTGTGCAGTACAGACTAGATCCTACTGTATGTGCACAAAACACATTACAATATACTAAATGAAACACGTACGAACATGTTTAAATCGATCAAGATATTTGTAATTCATTACACACAGCCGCTGCAGCGCTGTGCATGCTAACCACTCGCTATGACTAAATACGCTTTGCTCGGAATAGATTCAATATTTACGACGTTGCCTGTAAAGGTAGGAAAGTAGTCAAAGGAGTCTGATAGTCTGCAACTGTTAGGTTAAAAATATCAATCCTGAGTATAGTAATTTGCAAATAATTAACGAATGTAGTAAATATGTATAGTTAATTTATATAGTTTAATAATAAAGCTACTTAATGTTATGGGCTGCTATTTAATGGTAAACATCATACAACACGCTTGTAATCTCCAAAGGGTTAGGCAGGGGTGTACCTATATTAGACCCACATTTCAGTTATGTTTTAAGTCCTATGTAGTAGCGCGCGTATGTAGGGGCGCGCCTTAGTCCGCGTGTAATTTTACATAATATGGGTTTTCAATTTTTTCACGGAACTCCAATTATTTTTCTAGAATAAAAGTAGCCAAAGTTACTCCCTTATCACATCAGCTATCTGCCAGTGAATTCCCGTCAAAATCGGCTCACTCGTTTCGGAGATTACTTCAAACAAACAGACGAGAGACAAAAATTGTGTTTTTTGTATAACTACCGTATAAACTTTTATATACATTTAGTAAAAAGCTGTTATTTTGATATGACAAATACACACTTTAATTTATTTATTTGTATAGATGTGTCTCGTATCTATGGTTACAGTACAACTACAGTAGGTCAGTCAGATCTTTACTAGTGGTAAATAATATTCTGTAACTTTATTAAAAATAACATCGCGATGAAAAACCACCTTTCCAACAATCTTGTTTATAACCAACATAAAATATCAAAAGAACTAAATCCGAAGATTACTTACAGCAGTATTACATTTTTAATTAAATTTTTAATAAACAGTTCTGTGGCGTTTCTGTTTTACTACCGCTACGGGTGCCGTTCGCGCTGATGCTGTGGTGCGAAAAGGATTACCTTATTTAAAATTACAGCTCATCATTTTTAAAAGGGCATCTATAAGGGATGTATGTGGAAACGCCGGGAGGGGACTCCCTAGAAGGACACCCACTGATCTTATTGATGATGTTCTTCAAAAAGTTAAGGTGCGTAGTACTCTCAATCGGCGTGCGTGTATGACCAGTTGTATGAACGTAAACGAAAGCAAAAGGAGTATTTAAGAATGCTAGCAGGTAGCGTTCTGTTGTTACTGCCTGCCCCCATGGGAAAAAGGCGTGAGTATGAATAGGAGTATGTATGTATGATTTTTAAAACGGATTTTTGACATTTTATTATAAATGTTGCCCCACACTAGGAATTGCTCCTGTCTCGTGGGTGCGTTTATAATCATGTAAAGTCACATACACAAACAGCCACATCCAGAACAACTTTAAAGAAACATTTGTTCCGTGCGGTAATCGAACCCACGACACGCGGCGCAGCAGTCGATCGCTCAACCACTGAGCCAACCATGCGGATAATTTTATATACTTAGTACGTAGTTGTCTTTTTTTATCACTAGTATTGTAACGTTCTAATTTTAAAATCGCATCTCGTACCATAGATAATGAGAATGCACGTGAAATTAAAAAAGTTTTATTATAACACACTGTCCCTAACAATATATTGTTTAAATTGTAGTTAGTTCATGAAACTGTTGCATAATTACTAGAGTAATTAAAATACTAGTACGGCGAGGTTTACAATATTAGTTAATGTACGGGTCCACTAATACCACGTTATGAACGGATTTTTACACATTCTCGAATTCAGACATAACACTAACTAACACCACTACCTAGATGAATTCTTATTCTAAATAGGAATAAGGCATTCCAATTAATAAAATATAATGCTTGGGTTCATGTATTTATATTATTATTGAATTATGAAAAATATGTACGGAATACTACTCTAAATACTTGGACTATTCTACTCCAATATGTTAAATTTCTTTGATAGTTTTTTTTTTAACTTTATTACAAAAGAATAAGGTTCCCATTCAACTGGGAGAATTTGACTGTTTGGATGTGCTGGAACGTCTGAACATATTATTACTTGAATGGGTAATACTAAATTATTGAAATTATTAATGTGACATCGTGTTAACAGCATAGTTATTTTAATTTTTAATGTTAAATAACCCTCAAATTAGCGATGCCTGGAAAAAGCAGCTAAGCTGTATGTACCTTCATTACAAAATAACACCAAAATGTTTCCAAATAAATCTTTAACGTTGATTATTTTGCTTTTGATTCTTCTTCCTTCTTCTTTTCTTCTTTTAAAAAAAAACGTTGCCCCACACTAGGAATTTCTTCCTGTATCGTGGGTGCGTTTACAAACATTTAAACTCACATACACAAACAGCCAGACCCGGAACAACTACCTGTAGGTCATACAAATATTTGTTCCGTGCGGGGATCAAACCCACAACACGCGGCGCAGCAGCCGATGGCTCAACCACTGCGCCAACCGTGTCGTCAAATGATTAAATTGCTTAAGTTTATATAAAATTATGACTGCCTTGTTGGTCTAGTGGTCCCATGCATGACTGGTTAGACTTAACTCCTGGATTCGATGCCCAGGTCGTGCATAGTTTTATTGAGTTTTTCCTATTATTTTTTCTCATAAGCTGCTCGGTGTCTGGATTTGACACTAGTTGATTGGCTCGGCCTATATCACAAACATAACTGGAAAAATGTAGGTGTTAGTGTAGTACACTTCTGCTTATCCCTTCGAGAAATGGAGGCGTGATGTTTTAAGTTTAGATAAATTATAAATGAAAAATTATATTTATTTAATAAGTCGTTTAAAAATACCCCTTTAACACATACATATATTTTCGTTAACTAGATGAGTACGGTGTTTCCCAGACTAATACCATGAGCAGAAACAGCGAAGAAAGCTTGTTTATTTGTGTGCTCACAGCTCTCAGTATTTGAGATGCGGCCATAAGCAGCTAGGTATGCTTTTTAGCTATATTAAAACAGTATGGTTTATACCAAAATATTTTACAAAACCAGCAACTGGCGCTTGATACACCTTAGTAATATTCACTCTTCATTATTCCCTACAGCTATCTTCTGTGTACAAAACCTTGGTAACTTCCATAAAATATACGAAAGTACGATGTACCTAGCATCTAAAATACGTTTTTACGTGAAATAATCAGATATGTAACATCGCAAGGCTCATGTTTCAATACTAAGATCTTTTTACAACACGCGTGGAATTTATTCGATATAATTTTCAATAAAACATTGGGTATGTTTATTATCAAACAACCAACATCAAATGGATCCCCTACCAAGAATAGTCGGAAGAAAGGTTTAGGAAAAAAATCTGTGGCTTATTGAAACTCTGTCTAGGATCCTCACTGTTTCTACAATTGTATATACGCTAGCACATCAAGCTATTCCAAACTGTCAAATTTTCCCAATTGAACAAGAACTATTTTCTTTTGTTACAATGTAGTAATTTGACAGATTCTGGTAGCTTGATATGCATGTATATGTGACTGCGAGACTGGCACTATCCGCGAAAAAACGTTTACTTAGCCTCGATCGTGAAAGGCGCACTAGTTCCCATGATCCCCGGTTCAAGTGTAGGATGGGGACACCGGGGTGGTTTTTAGACAGTAAGAGTCTGACTGACCCCTCCGCCCGCCTTAGGGCGGAGGACATCCATCGACAAGAAGATTTTCGGCAAAAACAATGACACGACACGGGTCCAGTTCAGCAAAAAAGACATACATTTAGTGGTAGTCAATCTAGTGGCTGAAACTGAACTGAACTATCCTGTGTGTAGCGACATCTAATCTCGCCACATAAGAAGTAAATCTGACGTATCCCACATCGCCATATTTAAGGTTACAGAGCGATTGAACATATGTATATACAAGAACCTGACAACAACCATCGGGTCGGAAGATCCTCCCTTTTCAATGGCGGATGAGGAACTTTACACCCTGTTCCTCATACCCCCAAAGGAGGATGCCTTAAAGTAAATGAAGGCCTCCAGTCAGGGCATATAAACTAGGGAACGATTGCCAATCTAGCGGAAAAAGAGTCATTCTTTTTTCACTGCTGCATACGTAAACAAATGGTATCAACCAGAGATGTAGAAACAAATAGGATCGTAAAAGCGTGTAACGCGCATTTTACGAGAGCATCGAATAATTCGGTATAATTCACTCCGAGTGGCCCCGTGTCGAGTTACGACATGTATTTCGATGTCAATACGACAACCTTTAAGGAAGTAAGAAATGGTATTTAGGAAGTAATACCTTGATTGTACTATGGTGGAGAATGGAAGAAAATTTTCCATGCGTATTGATGAGAAAACATTTTGTAAGTGTTCGACCGACAAAGTACTATGTCCATTCAAAGTTTTCTATTAGGAATGCTAAATTTGAACCAGATACTGCAGAATACTAGTAACAATAACGATATCCATAGGGTCTAATCTTACTATTGAGGTAACACTTGTCTTTGTAATATCATCACTTAGAAAGATACGAGTCAGACTTGCACACAAACAGTTCCGTTCCATATCAATTAGGTTTCTTATATGGGGACTTGAAACTTTTATTTTTATTACGAGTCGTGAGATACAGCCCGCTGATAGAGAGACTTATAAATATGGGACCCCCGATGGCGCCCTTTGGGTAGGGAACCCTACAGATAATGCCTAACACTATTCCTGTATGTTCTCCGAAACACAGTCTGTACCAGGAATATGGAACACACTGGTATACACGTGCATAATTCCTCTTGTCAGTGTGCCACCCGTCAACAAACTCGTTAGTGCTATCTCATTAGAGAGGAAACGTCACGAACAATCTAATTCTGAGGCTGTCAACAACGCGCGTCAGAAGAGTGATGCGTGATGGACACGCATTGTGGTCGGTAGGCGGGGAGTCGAGCGGCTTAACCAATTTTACAAGGTTTCGGGGCGTAATTTATCATGTTTAACATAATTAAATAATAATAATACCAGCCTGTTACGGTCCCACTGCAGGGCAAAGGTCTCTTCATCCATCGATGTAATGTATTGTATTAAGTATATCAGTCTTCTAGTATCTATAACACAAGCTCTGCTTAGTTTGGGGCTTGATGATGCTGTGTGGATTGACCAGCATTATTTATTTTTATTAATGAGCCTACCTGTAACATTAAAAAACATTTTAGCTACAGCTATTTTTGGTTTGATAGTTCTAGTCATGATCTCTCTAGAAAGGTTAATATTCAAAAGCTCTTCTCAACTTACACCACTTTTGATTCATCAAAACGAACTTCGTGGTTTTACAGCCTCAAAGGTCGAAAATACTTCGCATTTTACCACCTATTTAACATTTTCCTGCCTAACTCAAAACTCGTTGACTTTTCCACTGTTTTTTACTACCCTACTCTTTACCGCCACTACTTTTGTTTCGCAATTTGCCGATACCAGAGTGCTATTTTTATTTTGTAGCGAGCCATATTTTTTTTGTTATATTTTTACCCCGTCACAGGCCACAGTCAGTCATTTTGTTCACGCGCCGTTCTATTAAACTTGGAGTATAAATAAAGGTGGGTGTTAAATTTAGTTTTTTTTTTGCTTTGTTTTGAAAAGTTTGTGATACTGGTGTTAGTTTGATAGAGTTGGTTTTGTCCCGTGGTTCTCATACCTACCAGCAACAGTTGTGGGTTTTCTAACACAAATTATGAATTCAAGTTATAATTGTTGACTTTACTACGTTCAAAATGTTTTAACATACAGCTTTAAAAAGATACTAAAGAAATAATTACTAAACACTGTATATGTAGACTCCAAACTAGTCACCTAAAGGATAGCCCAGCAACAACCGAATCACAACGAGTTTTCGTGGTCATCCAGAACATGCAAACTCGTAAAGTCTTCTAATGAAGAGTTTACATACTAACTGCCTAGTTTGAGCCTCACTGGCAAAATTAATTTATTAGTTACATAAAGATAATACGCCCACTATTTATTGTAAAGTATCTGGTTAAAGACGTTTTTATTCCCATAAAGAAATTTACATTTCACTTACATGAGAATACATTTAATCTTAGAGATTATTATTATTGTCCTTCGACACTCGGACTTACAATATAAATTCAAAGTAAAAACTAAATAAGTTGCGTAATTACGAATTCATGATTGCAGCTACTTCCAAAAAACAAAGTTGTGTGACATTATGAGTGACTACCCCGCCTTGAGATAAATAACGTTGCACAAGTACATTTACGTCATTACGTCGTAAGAGAAAGTCTGAAAGTGGCGCCTGTGACCGAGAAGTTGTGTGGAAATCGGTTGTCATGGTATGGGCATGTGATGCGAAGGAATGAGGACCATGTTGTGAGAGTTTTGGCAAGAAAAGAGGTGACCCTTGAGATGACGACAAATAAAGATGTATGGAAGAAGAAAACATGCTGCGCCGACCCCAAATAAAGTGGGATAAGGGCGGATGAGTTACATTTACGTCATTTGGACATTTCAAACAGACACGATTTCATTTATTTGTGTAGATGTATAGATGTCGTCTAGACTTACTAAAAGAAAAAGATAACCTAAGATACCCTGCATGAGATCCATACCTAACCATACCAACAAATCTACGAGTATCTAACCTAATACCAGCCTGTTAATGTCCCACTGCAGGGCAAAGGCCTCAGAGAAGGCGCGATTATAAATCGCCACTCTTGCTCAAGACGGGTTGGCGATTTCAGACTTACATTAATTATAAGTCCAGGTTTCCTCACAATGTTTTTCTTTCACCGATGTCAGTGATGTCCAAGAAAACTTAGAAAGTTCATATGAATTCAAAACGTCACATTGATACTTACCCAGGTTTGAACCCACAATCTCGTGTACAAGAGGCGAGGCCTAAACCACGAGTATCTATAACCAACGTAATATTTGAAGAGCATCTAATTAAAATGGCAGCGTTATTATGCATGGAGTTAGTGCTTACATTAATACAATCCAATTACTAGAGAGCCATACAATAAATACCATTGGTTCATAAAATAATTAATAATTAACCGCCGAAACGTTATTAGTAAATTATTCAGAGTTAGTTAATTATTATTCATATGCATATGACCACAATATTGAGGTAAGCATATACAATTATGCTGATAGTTTATGAGTATAATAATTATTTGAATACCTATCTATACATCTATACAAATAAACTAAATGGGTGTGTCTGTTTGTAATATTAAAATAATAGTTTTTTAATAAATGCATATGAAAGTACAGTAGTAATACCAAAAAAATACAATTTTGACATTTTTGTCTGTCAGTCTGTTTGTTTGAGGTTTGGCGGTAGTTTTACTGGCAGATAGCTGATGTGCTAAGGGGTTACTGGGGGTTAAGGGGTTAGGCTACTTCTATTTTTGAAAAAAAGAAACTGTATTTATTGAACTAAACCCTACATATACAGGATTCACAAATAGTAAAGATACATAGAGAGGAAGCTTTGGTACCTAGGTACATAACTTTGAAAACCTGATCCTGTATCTTAGAGATCAGAAAAAGAATTAGGCTTAGGTACAAAAAAAATTACCCATGAAATTTTGTCTAATTCCACGTTAATGAAATCGTTAGCTCATCAAGTACAATAAAACACAGACCCTCACTAATTAAAAAAATAGCACCTAATTGTATAAGGAGGTTGACTTTTAAGCTTCTAGACTTTACCTTATTAATTATGATATAATTCTTTTGAATTCAAATAGTATTTTCTTAAAACACTTAATTGATAATTACAAAAATAAAGAACAAGTTTCTTTAAGAGTTTTATAAATACCAAGTCTAGACATTATTGGCTTTATTACAAATTAAGATTGATCTTTGGACTCATGTTGAAGCCTTCGAGACATTATTGTTTTTTGAACCTTATTCCGACAGCCTTAAAGTTCTTAATACAAAAACTAACTCCCAGCAAGTGTCTAAGTTGGTAAATGGGTCGAATTATAAAAACTGGTTCAAAGGTGTTAGTTGGCACTTGTACTATAATATGCTGATGGTCACGCATATCCATGCCCAAATTTTTCAACGGCACCATCCCTAAAACAGCGAAAAAATTATTAGTTCAGTACATTTTTTCTCATAATCAAGGTTTTTTTTTAAATGGGACAAGCAACTCCTGAAAACCAGAATCAACAGTGGCTTCCATCAGAAAAGTCGAGACAATGAAGCCTGACGAGTCCCGGAGAAACGATTCAACTGTCTTGGATCCCGCAACGATAAACAAGGTTTGTCTTAATGCCAAATACTTTGAACTCTTTGGAGGTTTTCAGTTATTTTGATAATACCTTGTGTACCTACAAAAAGTTTCGTACATCCATGTCAGTCTGAATGTTTTTCAAATATGCGTTTCAGTCGGCCATTCGGCCAGTGTGAATGGCAAAAATGCCAGTGCAATCGTTTCTAGTTCCTCTGTTGTCCGTAGCCACACACGTCGCAGTAGGGTTGCCACAAAAAAAGTTCACGCAGATTTTTGAATATGACTTTTCGAATGGCAGCTGAGTTGGCAACTCTTTTTGCTGTGATTTGAATGTTTTTAGTTCGAATCTATTTGAAGTTGATTTTATTTGTATTCATTTTATAGTATTCATTTCAGTATCTTAACTTAGGAGCTCGTGACTAAAATAAAAACAGCATCACGGGTCGAGCGAAGGTTAAGCTACGCTTTCTGAGGTCCGTCTGTGGATGGGTGACCGTTCATTACATATCGAGACTCCTCTGTGCCTCGGAAAGCACGTTAAGCCGTTGGTTTCGACTGTCATTTCTAGATCTTTGACAGTCGTTACGGCTGGTCAGAGGCCCGAAAGTCTGACAACCAGTCTTACCAAGGGGTATCGTGTTCCCCAGAGACTGGGTTGTGGAGGTCAGATAGGCAATCGCTCCATGTAAAATACTGGTACTCAGCTGCAGCCTGTCAGACCGGAAGCCGACCCCAACATGGTTGGGAAAAGGCTAGGCAGATGATGATCTTAACTTAATTTACTACCGTAATAACAAAGATTGCTATATATTCAGTACCTAACTTTTTTTTAATTAGGATGATATTAATATTATACTAAACCCAAATACACCCAGGTAAGATGAGGGTATTTTCTTCTTCAAACAGGATATGAGTTCTACAAGAAGGTCAATATTTACCTGTACTAAGACTAAGTACATGCAGGGTCCCCTAAATATAGGTCAAAACCTTTTTATAATCAGCTTACAATAAAATTATTACGGTGTCCCTATTATGTATGCAGATTAAAATTTATGAGCAGGGTCCATTAAATACGTCGTGGCCCTGATTTTATTTGTTGCGTTATTAATGGTGTGGTGTAATGTGCCATAACATCCTTAATAATTATAATTAATTATAAATTAATGAATTATTCATCAATTAATTATAAATTAAATAATTATTTATAAAAAATCTGCGTTGTTGGTCTTGTGGTCGCAATTGCTGATCCTGAGCATGAGGTCAGAGGTTCAATTTCCGGATCGGGAAGTGTAATTGGGATTTTCCATCTGCAGTTTCTCAGTAAGAACCCGCAGCCTGGTTTGTTTATGGTCCCCTATTACATGCAACTTAAACATAATCTGGCGAAATGTGAGACTATGGGTACGCCTCTGCTTAGCCCTTCGGAGAATACATGATGCTATATAAAATAAACAAACATTTTTATTCACACCAAATGATGCAAACATAAATTCTTTTTATTTTTCATGCACCGCCATCGACTACATTATTTAGAAAAAAACGTAGCAAACTTTATTAAAATAACAGCGAGGGTACAAGCTAAGATTTTGCAACGAAATAATATCAGGCGAATATCGGTGATCGAGCTAGTCGAAATGAACACTTAGGGCATATTTTCAGACGTAGTCTGTTAATATAGTAGTAGTAGCTAGTATAATAATAGTGTTGTTGTTAATATATGGCCCATTCCTGTAAACAAGAAACGAGTCGTTTTGCATACGGATGGTAGTATTTTCTACGAGGCGTATGTCAAAACCATTCCCAAAAAAAACGTCTCGTAAGTTAAGTTACTGATAGATCGCTACCTACGGATGGGAGGGTTACGAATAACGGACAGTAAGGCAAATGTATGCAGATGTCTGGCGATGGTGTTCCTATAAAAAAAGGAAACGTCAACGAGCTGTCAAAGTTACGAGTCGTTAGCAATTCGTTTACCGCCCGATTTTGGTCTGTTTTCTACAAAAATTTTACTTATTCTGCGTTATTTGTTTTAAATACTTGTAAAATGTCGCGTTCAGATAGTGAATTAAGTGATTTAGAAAGGTTATCAGACTGGAGTAACTCCGAATCAGATGAAGAAAGTGTCAGCGTCCAATCGACGGAATTATAAAACGAGAGTCGATCATTTTAGTATCTTGGATACTAATGAATTCCAAGTTAGATTTCGGCTAGACAAGCCGTCTGTTCAAAGTTTACTCGTCGAAATTTATCCGCATTTAAGAGTGAAAGGAGCCAGGTATGTATTTCTCAAACTAACCTTAATATAATAATCATATATAAAACAACCAAAACGACGATAATTCATTACGCGTTCTAAAACAATAATTTAAGTAAGCTTGAGTGACCAATTCTTTTGCTACGGGTTGTTTTTGCATTTTTGCATATTTTTTTCCAATTTCGCTATTTAATTTTGTATTATTTTATCCAGTTTTTATAACATTTCCAACAACCTTGTTTTACAGTTTTATTTTATTTAATTTTATTATTTTTAACTAGTTCTTATATAACTTAACCTTTAAAGATATTTTACATTTTTTTTAATGTTTACTAAATTGATTGTGTGGTTAATCTGTAAATACAAGGTGATTTTTAAAATAAGTAAATAAAATAAAAAATAAAGAGTCCCGACCGAAACCCATGGAAGATTACTTGACAGACTTGATATATCATAGAGGTTTATTGAGATTTGATCTTTGAGAGGATATGCTATGTAGGAATTTGAATTTTGGGATGGTAGTAGGTATCCATGACGGGCACACATAACACTGCAGTTGCGGCGTTTTAAGCGTCAGACTACGCTATTATACTATTTCGCTGTATAGTATAGCATATTAAAGCAGCTCGTTGCTAAATAAAAACAGCCGCACGGGTCGGACGAAGGTTAAGCTACGCTTGCCAAAGTCAGTTTGTGGATGGGTGACTGTTCATTACATATCAAGATACCTGCGTGTCTCGGGAAGCACGTTAAGCCGTTGGTCCTTGTCATCATTGGTAAATCTTTGGCAGTCTTTACGAGTAGTCAGAAGCCCAAAAGTGTGACATTTAGTCTTACCAAGGGGTTCCATGTGTCCTGTGGAGGTCATATAGGCCGTCGCTCCATGTACAATACTGTTATTTAGCTGCATGCGGTTAGACTGGAAGCCAACCTCAACATGGTTGGGAAAAGGCTAGCCAGAATTATGAAGCTTTTACTTGCATTGTCATCTAAACCACACGAGTACGCAAAATTTCATTACAATCGGTTGAGTAAAACTAGTTCAAAATTCAGTTGCAAGATTTGAGACACAGATGCAAATTAAAATGGCAAGTTAAATAAAAGCTTGTAAAAGTGCTGCTGTTTTGCAATTGTTACGGGTTCCTGGAAGAGACGTTGCTGTAAGCAAAAGCTAAAACAGTATCTACCGAAGTGCAAATCTACGACGTTTCTTTCTACTTCTTCGTTTATTATTTTTATGCAGACAGTCTTTGTTATCATCAAAACCTTCTTAGTATCTCGACTTTCATTAAAACCGTTCCTACCTTATATTTTACACAGCAATCTTTTTTTTTATTACAGCTCAAACGAGCTGACCGCTCACGGCTGCAAAACCAAGGTAGTTTACGATTTTAATTATTAAGAAGAAATTCTTTGTTCTTATGCCTAATACTTGCTGCTATATGTTTCATCCTAACTTATTATGTTTTTCTTAAACTTTAATAATTATCTTCTACAGTGTAGAAGATGAATTTAATACTATTGGTAGTAATGACAGTACAAAGGTGATAGGAATAATATAATAATACTATTAATATGTATTTTTTTTTTTTAATTTTTTTTAATTTTAATCCACGCAATAATAGTATTTTATTGCTATCAGAATATGTATGTTTAGCCTACATTTTATTCATGTACAATAATTATATATAGTTACTCATCTGTTACTCGTCCCTTAAGGTCTGGCATTATCGCTGAAATAGACTAGTCATTAGTTTTGATGTGAAAAATCTATAGGCGCGCCTCGTGCCGCCATGGCAATCGTGCCGTCATGCCCCCTCCACGCCACTATACACTTCATTCATCTTTGTATGAGCTACTTACTATATGCCCATTCTCCATCTACCTACTGATAGACCGACCGACCGACTTATCAATTTAACTTGATTTTTCACATCTGCCGAGAGTCCCGTGACGGCCAATATGTTTTTTTATGTTGTTCTTTCTTTATTATAATAATAAATCTTGATTTTCAGGCCATGACCCATAATGTGTACAATTGCAACTTAAAACTGATTCTAAAAATATATTGAATTTACTTACAAGATACAAAATGAATTGAAATAAAAAAGAACATGAATTAAGTAAGAATGAATGACAATTTAAAATTAGAATTAAATAATGAAAGAAAAAAAAATAGACAAATAATAATTACAAAAATCCTAAATAATTACGCAACAATTATTTAATAAACAAAGTTTTTTTTTTATTGGTAACGAGTTAGAAGGTACAAACGAAAATGGATAAAGATGATTTTCCAATACCCCGCTTTCACTGCCGACCCAACTTTACCCTTGCTAATCCGCCACAAAAGTAGCTTCAAAGTAATCCGATTTGTAACCGTACTGCAGCGCTCCCGTGATTGAAACTACACCCTTTTAAACTGCTCTCTAATGCTCTTCTTTAGTTTTATTGTTCTAGTTTTCCTCAAAAGGAAAAATCGGAACCTTTGGAGGTCACTTCGTTGTTCGTCTGCCTGTCTGTCAAGACCTTTTTCCTCTCAAGAGCGCGTGGTTTTTAAGGGTATGAAGAACAGGGTGAAAAACTCATCTTCCACTATTGAAAGGAAGGATCCTTCGACCAGACGGGTGTAATGTCTGGTAGGCTACTTCCCCACGGATATTGTTGGGTTCTTGCTTATAAGTTCAAACGCGTGGATAACATTAATATCGTGATGCAGGATACGCCAGATTTAATCATTTATAATAATTTATATATTATTTACATTAATTATTATTTGATATATTTATGTATTATTTATATTAATAATTGTTTTTATAATTATGTTTAATAGCGAGGATAACTTTAATATCGCGATTAAACATCTTTTAAACATCAGTTTAATTCGTTTGTGGCTTTATTGATGTCACTGCCGTTTCTACACCAAAGATGTCATTTAAAGATATTTTTGCTTTATTTTATAGCATAAAAAAGCCTTTTCACACTTTTAAAAATTCTATGTATTTTCGGAAAATTAATACTTGTTATATTGTGACTTGATAATGATGACATTTCGCTTGTTTGCACCAATGATAACATAACTCAAAATATATAAGATTATAGAGAAAGAGAATTGATTAAAAATGTTCGTATAATCATTGGCTATTAATAAATGGTGTCTATCTAACATCTTACTTTAATTTTATAAATCCTAAACAACGTAAAATTATTTAATGTAATATTTATTAAAGCACTAACACTTCGCTTGCGATTTTCCCGCGTGGATTTCGCTAGTGACTTTTTTAATAACATAATATAGCCTAATTATGAGGAACAAATTGCAAAAAGCGGGCTGCTTATCGCATCCATCCAATAGAAAATCATTGAGTCAACTTTTCGTTATTCCAAGTCAAAAACGACCCTTGGCTTAGTACCTCGTTACTTTAATCACAACAATGTTTTCCACGAAAACGGGCCGTGGAAATAATCGGTTTACACGTTACCAGTTCCCGGTATCATTAAATTTAACATGTTTTTCTTCGGCAATTAACTCACATATCGTGGGTAATCGACAATCGATGGACGGCTTGTGGTTACTGGGTGTACAGTCACTAGCAACATTCCTTACACTAACGCAGGGTTTAAAAGCGATTTTCTAATCTAAAGTATTGATAATGTTATGAAAAAAGTATTCAATAATACGTATACATATATATCGGCGTAATTACAATAGTTTGTGATTCAAATAATTAAGATTTATAATTAAATAGCCCTAAAAATTAGTAGAATGATTACTTTGAGTTTATTTCGATGTAAAATTAACGTTGGTCAGCGAATCGCTATTTTTGTTATTCTTTTCTTTCTTTCTTTCTTTCTTTTTTTTAAAACGTTGCCCCACACTAGGAATTTCTCCTGTATCGTGGGTGCGTTTACAAACATTTAAACTCACATACACAAACAGCCAGACCCGGAACAACTACCTGTAGGCCATACAAATATTAGGTCTTTACCTATGAAATTGCCGTTCTGCAGTACTGGCCATTTCAAATCAAAATATTTTTTGTTTGGCTAAGAATTCTAATTTCAAATTAATTTTATTTTAAAAACATGGTTTTTTTTTTCCAAAAGTAGTCATTTGTTTATTGATTAGTGTTACATTTTCATCGCATTTAAATCTTTTTCGTCATCATGGATACGTTAAAAATTCGAGTAATTATGGAATATGAGTACCGTCGTGGCAGCAACGCGGCACAAGCGGCACGCAACATCAACGACGTTTACGGAGCTAACACTACAAACCAACGCACTACCTGTTATTGGTTTGCTCGCTTCCGTTCTGGAAATTTCGACCTGAAAAATGAACCTCGCGGTCGTCCGAAGACTTTGGTCGACAATGACGAATTAAAGGCGATTGTGGAAGCTGATGATACACAATCTACGGCTGAATTAGCAGCAGCTTTCGACGTTAGCGTCAAAACAATATTGGTCCATTTGCGTCAAATTGGCAAGGTAAAAAAGCTTGACAAATGGGTGCCCCACGAACTCAATGATCGCCAGCGCGAAGTACGCGTCGAGACGTGCCTTGCACTGCTCAACAGACACAATAAATGAAGGAATTTTGAACCGCATTGTTACCTGCGATGAAAAATGGATTCTGTTTGATAACCGCAAGCGCTCAGCAAGTTGGTTGGATCCTGGTTCAGCACCTAAACAATGCCCTAAACGAAAACTTACCCCAAGAAAAGTGATGGTCACTGTTTGGTGGTCTAGCGCCGGTGTGATTCAACACAGCTTCTTACCAAACGGGGTGAGCATTACTGCAGATGTGTACTGTGAAGAATTGAACACAATGATGGAGAAGCTGGCACATCTCCAACCAGCATTGGTCAATCGCTCGTCTCCGCTGCTCCTGCACGACAACGCGCGACCTCATACTGCACAGCAGACGGTCTCCAAGTTGCAAGAACTGGGGTTGGAAGCTCTCCGTCATCCGCCCTACTCACCAGACCTTGCGCCTACAGACTACTACTTTTTCCAGAATTTGGATAACTTCTTGGCGGGAAAAAAATTCAATACCCGAGAGGCAGTACAAAATGCCTTTGAAGAATTTGTTGCCTCCCGTCCAGCTGATTTCTTTAAGAAGGGCATCAATAAACTGCCACTGCGTTGGCAAAGATGCATTGATTGCATGGGTGATTACTTCGATTAATACAAATAAAAAATACATGAAAAAAATTCATTTAAATTTTTTCATACAAAACGGCAATTTCATAGGTAAAGACCTATTATTTGTTCCGTGTGGGGATCGAACCCACAACACGCGGCGCAGCAGCCGATGGCTCAACCACCGCGCCAACCATGTCGTCAATGTCGTTATTGTAATTTAAATGTTTCAATACTTAACCTAAAACCAGCACTGTCAGTGCTGGGGCATTCTCGCTTGAGCCACCGGATAGTACGGACCTATCTGTGTCATCGTTACGCTGTTATATATAATAATATATAAAATGACTTTTCTCAAAGTTTCAATCGGTATTTCACGAGGGAATCGCTTTTGAATTTTGTATCAGGGTAAGATATTTATGCTCGTGACTGTACGTACGTTCTATGTGTAAGGCAAATACTTGGACCTTATTTAGTATAGTAGTTTTATTTGAGGTACATCGGATTAACACGTCGGACGCTAAATGACCGACAAACAATACATTTTCTATTTTGTGTTTGGCAGTTAAGGTGTTAATGTATACAAAATATTGTAAAAGTGTGCAATTTCTGGCATATTCTTACCTTTTGGAAGGGGCAGCTAGAATGATTTTGATATATTATTTAATTTGTAAGTTGACGGTGACGTTGAAAAGTTGCTTTTTAATGGTCTAATTAAAATAATTTACCTTAACTTGACTTTGAATTCATTTCACTGATGTATATTGCAGTGGTGAGGCGTCACTTTTTTATAAGAGGGAAGCAAAGATTAAAAAAAAACTTGTTAGTAATCTTATCAATTTTAGTTATGGATGTTGTGTATCCTTCTATAAACCATATAACTTCACTATCACTACGCATTTTTAGAGTTTCAGGCTTCTGACTGCCCTTAACAACTGACCAAATTTTATGAATGGTCACCCATCCAGTGACCGACCTCTGCTAGCATAGCTTAACATTTGATTGAACTGTGCATCTATAATTATTATGCCAAAAGGCCCCCACGTTAAATTTTTCAGAGATTGTGATTTTTATCTGAACTTCTTTTAAACTAACATTACAGTCAGGTAAGTTGTTTGTGTGTTTGTAAGAGATACTCTCTCAAAGTACGATTACAGACGTCATTACGTTAGTAGCAAGTTACACTATTCCTCAATGCCAAAGAATACGTTTCTTCCACGCTGGTGAAATAGCGGAGAAAAGCTAGTGAATTTACAAAAATGCTTTCAAAACCAGAATAGACCTTCCCCAACAGTATTTTCCAAGTTAAATGCAAGACGGTTATTAAGGCACGTCTCAATATAATTATAAGGTACTATGACAGTGTCAAGAATATTCGCGTTATTAATATTCCAGTCATCGGTGTCCCCGGTCGGGACTGCGACTCGAATGTCAGCAATTAGACAGCGCGGGAGCGACAGCAACACAGCGAAGTTATAATTAGTAAATTAATTACTGTTGTTTTGTGATCCACAAAAAGGTTCGCACCACGTTTATGTGACTTGATTCGACATTCGAAATGGCATTTTGAATGTCGAATCAAGTCAATATCTATTAAATAAAACACGTTGAATTTCATAGTCTATGACTGCCTTGTTGGTCCAGTTGTATGTGACTTGATTAGACATTCAAAACGGGATTTTGAAAGTCGATCCAAGTCAATTCTATTATATAAAACACGTTGAATGTCATAGTCTATGACTGCTTTGTTGGTCCAGTTATCGCAACCAATATTACGGAGCATGAGGTCCTGGGTTCAATTCCTGGATCGGATATAGTGTCCTTACATATTTCCATCTTAAATTTCTTAGTAATAGCTCTGAATCTGGATTTATACTTGGTTGATGGCAATAGGTACACATATATCTAACCATTTACGGAATACGGTGATGTGTTTGTACTATAATAATACGGTAATTTTGACGACACGGTTGGCGCAGTGGTTGAGCCATCGGCTGCTGCGCCGCGTGTTGTGGGTTCGATCCCCGCACGGAACAAATATTTGTATGACCTACAGGTAGTTGTTCCGGGTCTGGCTGTTTGTGTATGTGAGTTTAAATGTTTGTTAACGCACCCACGATACAGGAGAAATTCCTAGTGTGGGGCAACGTTTTTTAAAAAAAGAAAAGAAAAGTAATATATGTATAGGCTAGTAATTATAATACAATAAGTATGAATTTAAAAATTAAATAGAAACACGCATTTCGGAAAATCATTAAGGAATCTTGTTATTTCTAAATTAAACTCTTGAGATGTTAAAAACAAACGTAATAAATAAAGTAAACATTAAAAAAAAAACGTTATAATATCAAAGATCGTCTTTAGACTGGATGGCAGACTATAACAGCCTTTGCAGTCAAAAATACTAAGATCTAAAACGGTGTTTTCATGGCGTGTACCGGTGTATTTTCAATTCTGCGCTACCTTATTCATTAATCATTATTTTTAACCCTTCATGATGTACAATGAATAGAATTCTATTCTATTTTACCTTAACTCCGCAAAATGCATCAATGTAAAAAAAAAGATTTAAAAATAAATTAGTGTAAGTGGTTAATGTTAGACTTCACCATTCTCGACAAGAGTGTGGTGGGGTCTAACATACCCCATGTTAAAAATACCCAAGAAACACTTCTGTTGACGGTACACTTACAATAATTACATGTCTAGTCTGTGCCTAACGAGTGCTGTCACCCGTGGTGTATACCTAATCTGTTTATCTATGTAGGAGTGGGTACATAATGTGAACGAAAGCTGTTTTGTTTGTGTTCCTTGTTGTTTAGTGGGTAAGCAGAAGTGGTAGGTTATTTGGTGTTTTTACTACCTTTCACAGGTTTACTCATGGTACGATGTTCTCGGGGTTATGTACTTTATAGAATTATGGAAACAAAGTTTGTATAAAAAGAGGTATATTTAGGTTCCATGAAAAGTTGAACAGAGGTGTACCTACAGGAACCCCACATTTCACCAGCTATGTTTAAATACCATGTAGTAGAAGTCGAGCCTATTGCCATCAACCGCGCAAAACTTCAAATTTCGGGCTGTTCATTAAAAATGCGACATAGAAAAAACCCAATAACACTTTGCCTGACCCAGAATGAAGCCCTGAACCTCTTGCATAGCAAAAACAATTGCACTAAGTTGACAAGCGAGGTCAAGTTATTGATATTGTTATTAGGATGACCATCATCAGCCTAGATTTTTCCCAACTTTTTAGGGTCAGATTCCAGTCTAACCGGATGCAGCTGAATACCCGTGCAAGGAGTGAATTCCTATTTGACCTCTAGAACCCAGTAAATACCCAGTACTGAGTACCCAAAATGAATGTTAAAGATCAACAAATGACAGTCGGGACCAACGGCTTAACGTGCTTTCCAAGGCATGATGGGGCCTTGATACCTAGTTAATGGTCACACATCCACGGAATGACCTCAGCAAACTTAGCTAAACCTTCAATTGACTCATGCGGCCGTTACTATTTAACCACAAGCCCCTCATAATATTATTATTATTTAATAAATGTTATTAATTTCGTCATTTTTTCTTTCTTTCTTTTTCGAATATATGTATATAATGGACTTATTTACTATAAGTAAACTGGTACACAACGGGTGCCTATCCTATCTCTTCTTATTCTCATTGTGATTTGATGTTTATGACATAACATGCCATTATCTTATTAAATATCCGTAGAGGTCGGATGGCTGTAACAGGACCTTGCCCTTAGCCGATTTCTAATACAGCAAACATATTGGTTACAGCTGTTATAAGGAGTACTACCAAACCTTTTGACAGAATTCCTTTTTACGACACAGAAGGGTCGAGATAGAGATACACTTAATTATATCCCAGACAACACACAATTATAGGAACAATATGAGACTACAACAGATGAAATGAAACAAGATCATGAAAATATGACTGATGTGACTTTCTATTTCTGTTTGTTGTGTATGTTATTTACATATATACTATTATGACATAAAACTAACTATAAACATATAGACAAAAATAAAATAAAAAATCGACCAAGGCACTCAGACGTCAAAGTACTCCTCCGCATCGCTGTCATCTGGAAACGTGAATCTTTGTCTGTTTACTTAAATAAACATACTTACTTTACAAAAAAATACTTAGGGCATCGAATATTTCGTCCGCATCAGTGTCAACGGAAAAGTGCCTAAAAGGCTGGCAGCATTGTCACATTGAATGGCAATGCTGATTCTTAGGCCAAATAAAGGTCAGACCTCTGGTCACGTGAAGAGTCGACCAGTAAGTAGATCTTTCCAGACACTTGTAGAGTTGGACACGTCAATAGAAATAAAGAAAGAAAGAAAAAAAGTTTAATTAGCACAGACAGTACTTAATATAGAAGAAAAAAAAGAAATAATAATATTGGTGACAGGAGTAAAAAAATAAATAAGGAAAATATATTAGTAATGTGCCTTACACGGCTGAGCGCAATGGGTCAATGTCGAATTAAGCACAGAAAAATTAAACCAAAAACGTTAGACCGTTACAAAAAAAAAACATTAAAACCGTTTAATACCCAGCTGTTATAAACGCGGAAAGGTCGTGGAAGTTTTCTCATTTGCGAGCAGCGCTGCCTGGTGGCCAGTTGCAAAAACTTGTGCAATCATGTTGCGACCGACTTGCGGGAGAGGTTAGCACACATTCTTTCGATGTACGTGTTGAATAGAAATGCTTTGTAACATGAAATATTTTTGCATTGCAGTATGGTGGTGGAGAGGAGGTCGTGGCGAAATAAAATCAGTCGCAAGGGTTTATCGAAGGTTAAGCTACACTTGTCGAGGTCAGTCTGTGGATGGGTGACCGTTCATTACACATCGAGTCTCCTCCGTGCCTCGGAAAGCACGATAAGCCGTTGGTCCCTGCTGTCATTTGTAGATCTTTGACAGTCGTTACGGGTAGTCAGAAGCCAGAAAGTCTGACAACCAGTCTTACCTTGCGGTATCGTGTTGCCTAGTAACTGGGTTGTGGAGGTCAGATAGGCGGTCGCTCCATGTAAAATACTAGTATTCAGCTGCATCCCGGTAGACTGGACCCCACCATAGTTAGGAAAAGGCTAGGCAGATGATGAGTATGGTGGTGGTGGTGGTAGGTGTTTAATCTTTTAACCGCTTGAGTTTCTATCAGTTGCCGTACTTACAAATCG
Source organism: Phlogophora meticulosa (assembly GCA_905147745.2). NCBI lineage: Eukaryota > Metazoa > Arthropoda > Insecta > Lepidoptera > Noctuidae > Phlogophora > Phlogophora meticulosa. The sequence continues at coordinate 15,872,188 of LR990523.1, forward strand.
TCGTCGTCGTTGCGTAACTTATAAATCGTTAGTACATCTAATCATATTGCCTTATATCTGAACCAAGACACTAAACTAGAAAAAAAAAATGGGAAATATCCCAATATCACATTGCTCGACCCGTAAATCGAACCAAGGACCTCATGCTTGGCAGTCGCGTTTTCGAACACTAGTCCAACAATGGAAAGAAAGGATGAATTCGTTGTTTCTTATCTGTATTTATAAAAATGAATCCCTTAATCCCTTAGTCACAGCATCACACGTGAACGGCTGAACCATTTTCGCTAATTCTTTTTTTGTTGTGTTTGTTATTGTACGGAGAAAGTTTTTCTGTAAGAACAACCATAGAAAGTTGCGTGGAACATTAGAAAATTTAAGAAGACATAACGACTATTTTAACTTCAGACTTATAAATATGCAAGTTCTTTTTGTAGTGCCAGTTAACCTTTTTTTTTGTAGCCGTTAAACCTAACACCTAGAAACAAATATAAACAAAACCATCATATAACACAATAGTTACGGACAGTCATCAAAACTGCTGGCTGTACATAACTTTTCTCATTTGAAACCGCTGCAAGATGAGATAACTTCAGAGCTACTGTGATATAACGCGGTTTTATTTCTAATGAGGTCAAATACACCACTCTTAAAGATGGTGGATTTAGTGTTGGAATAGTGATGTCTACTTTTTTTTTGTAAACGTTGCCCCACACTAGGATTTTTCCCTGTATCACGGGTGTGGTTATAGACATTTAAACTCACACACAGCCAGACCTGGAACAACTACCTGTAGGCCATACAAATATTTGTTCCGCGTGAATCGAAACCGGACACGCAGCGCAGCAGACAATCGCTCAGCCACTGCGCCAATCATGCCTGACTGAAACTGAAATTAGAATATGAACTTTCTTAAAATGCAGGAATTGTGTCTCAGTTCAAAACCATCAAACCGTTTAGGCTACAGAGTGTGCGAGGCAAAAAGGCATAATATATTCACGCAGAAAAGGTCATACAAAATACAAGGACATAGTCCGCGCCAGAGATACGCGGAGGGCGCGGTGCGGCACGGGACAACACCGTAGCAGCGGGCTGACCGCCGCCCGTCCTTCACTTCACCACCGAAGACGACGCGCATACTACATAGTTGTTCAAAGCTCTAATCAACATTATACTGTCTTTTAGAACCACATCATTATAAGTGTTTACAGTCCACTTTACTTTAAGTTAACCTTTATTTAGGTCCTTAACCTGACATATATCTACATTTATAAATATACATGCACTCGAATCGGTCGGATAAAAATACAGATACTTACTCAATCAAAGAGTCCATTCCGTCAACTCAGCTAAAAACCTTTATTTTGCATCACAGTCAAGGCATCTATTACAGTATAATACCGTCCATTTCAAAATTCCCAACGATATCAGTCGCCGTATAACCCAGTTACAACAACACACTGCTCACCCACTCAGTAAAGTGGTAACAATTAAAAACTTGCCCATCAGCGTGCGGTGACTGACTCCCAACTTTGCTCGTGTAATCTCCATTTGTGGCGGCCATGTTGTTATAAACAAACTTCATGTTTTTAGCTCCCGTGTTTTAGTTATTTGACCAGTTGTGTACGTTGGAGGTAAAATAAGTGAGTGCATTTGCAGGTGTGTTATTGATGTGCGACGTTATTTTCTATGGAGTATAGGAAAGGCTGCTTCCTCGTTGGTCGTGGGGTAGTGAGCGTGAGGTCCTTGGTTTCTATTCCCTGGTCGGGCAAAGTGTCATTGAGTTCTTTTTATAAGAATTTTCTCATTAGCGGCCCGGAGTCTGGATTTCTGTCGAGTTGATAGTTGATAACAGTAATAACTAGCAAAATGTAGGTTTTACTATATGTACCAGAGGTGTACTAACCCTCCAGGAAATACAGGCGTGATGTTAAGTGAGTATAACAAACTGCATGTAAAGAGCTGAAAATGAAATAAAAAGGTATTGATAGAAAAAAAACTTGTCATTGAAATTATCTTAGTGGGCTACGAACAATATACAAACAAATGTGTAGTATTATTATTATAAACAAGCAGAAAATAATAACTCATATTTTAGTACGTTTTTACAAAAAAAATGTGTGCGTGTACTAGCGTACACTCGTAAGAAGTGAAACTTCTTTATGACGTTATTTTACTAAAAATGTAACTACTCAAAACGGGCCGCAAAATACATTGGAGACATTTATCAATCCCTACTCCGCTGGAGAAAGTAAACTTCGAATCACGCGTGGTAGGGATAATAAAAAGATGGCGCGTAACGGAAAAATGTGACGCGTAACGAAAAAATGTTACACTAAATTTTTTTCCAACCCCGATAAAGAAGTTTCACTTTAAATATTACTTTTATGAATAAACGTGGATTAAAGTTACAAACAGTATAACCTTCCGATTACCTTCAGATTGTATGAAAGTGAGCGAAGCGAAAGGAGTGTGTAAGGATCGTAGCGGGCGGCGTGCTGTGGTTTCTGCCAATCCCCATAGGTAAAAGGCGTGAGTTTATGTATATATGTAGGTAAATATGTACATACCTATACATTTTCCGTGGTTTAAGATTGGCTTTCTGTCATGTACTGACGCAAATGATCGAAATATGGCTATCCGTAGCCATCTGCTACGGTCTCGTAGCCAACCGCTACGGCGTAGCAAATACTGTCTCAGTCTCCGAATTATTGGTAATCTGTGTTGATCGACATGAATAGTGTTTCCTCTTGTTTTAGGTCATTAAATACCACACTAAATATTACATGGGTAAATAAGTTAAGGCGGGGTATAAATTCAAATTGACAATAGTAAATTTTAATTTGCATGAAATAAAAATTGTGTAAAAAAATAATGAGTAAACATGATATTAGGTCTTTACCTATGAAATTGCCGTTCTGCAGTACTGGCCATTTCAAATCAAAATATTTTTTGTTTGGCTAAGAATTCTAATTTCAAATTAATTTTATTTTAAAAACATGGATTTTTTTTTCCAAAAGTAGTCATTTGTTTATTGATTAGTGTTACATTTTCATCGCATTTAAATCTTTTTCGTCATCATGGATACGTTAAAAATTCGAGTAATTATGGAATATGAGTACCGTCGTGGCAGCAACGCGGCACAAGCGGCACGCAACATCAACGACGTTTACGGAGCTAACACTACAAACCAACGCACTACCTGTTATTGGTTTGCTCGCTTCCGTTCTGGAAATTTCGACCTGAAAAATGAACCTCGCGGTCGTCCGAAGACTTTGGTCGACAATGACGAATTAAAGGCGATTGTGGAAGCTGATGATACACAATCTACGGCTGAATTAGCAGCAGCTTTCGACGTTAGCGTCAAAACAATATTGGTCCATTTGCGTCAAATTGGCAAGGTAAAAAAGCTTGACAAATGGTGGCCCCACGAACTCAATGATCGCCAGCGCGAAGTACGCGTCGAGACGTGCCTTGCACTGCTCAACAGACACACAAATGAAGGAATTTTGAACCGCATTGTTACCTGCGATGAAAAATGGATTCTGTTTGATAACCGCAAGCGCTCAGCAAGTTGGTTGGATCCTGGTTCAGCACCTAAACAATGCCCTAAACGAAAACTTACCCCAAGAAAAGTGATGGTCACTGTTTGGTGGTCTAGCGCCGGTGTGATTCAACACAGCTTCTTACCAAACGGGGTGAGCATTATTGCAGATGTGTACTGTGAAGAATTGAACACAATGATGGAGAAGCTGGCACATCTCCAACCAGCATTGGTCAATCGCTCGTCTCCGCTGCTCCTGCACGACAACGCGCGACCTCATACTGCACAGCAGACGGTCTCCAAGTTGCAAGAACTGGGGTTGGAAGCTCTCCGTCATCCGCCCTACTCACCAGACCTTGCGCCTACAGACTACTACTTTTTCCAGAATTTGGATAACTTCTTGGCGGGAAAAAAATTCAATACCCGAGAGGCAGTACAAAATGCCTTTGAAGAATTTGTTGCCTCCCGTCCAGCTGATTTCTTTAAGAAGGGCATCAATAAACTGCCACTGCGTTGGCAAAGATGCATTGATTGCATGGGTGATTACTTCGATTAATACAAATAAAAAATACATGAAAAAAATTCATTTAAATTTTTTCATACAAAACGGCAATTTCATAGGTAAAGACCTATTATTTTCAAGGTTTTCATAAGACAAAAACCTAAAATAAAAACATTTCTTCTATAGAAAATAAACACCGAGTTACATCCAATTGTAATAAACTTTCAACCCAAACCATATTTCATGACTTTAGATTCCTTCTAATTTTAGATTTATTACGATAGGTATATCGCTTTCAGCACTAACTGCTTTCTTATGAGGAGAAATAAGAAATCTTCAGTTGTATGTTGCGGAAATTACAAGTACATTTTCTTCTCACAAATCAGGAATATAATGTCTGTTAATGTGTGGGTGAGATTTTATCCTGTTTTGATAAGCACGCTTAATGTACAGGTAATTAATCAATTACATTAATTACTAGTATTATAACACCCACACATAACCTCAAACAACATATTACTTAACCAAAATACGTAGACCATTTAATCCGATAACCCAAATTCCCTCAAACCAACTGGGAGCAAAACAGTAACGAAATTCTAAATTCAAACGCACGCCCGCCATATTGATAATACGGTTCTAATTTCAAAATTTCAAATTCGACTAACATCGGTTATTCCCGGGCGACCGTTGAATAGTTCGGCTACACAGATGATTAATACGTAGATATTAATCAAAGCATTATTCTGGACAAGGAATTATGTAACCGAGCCCGTTTTGTCCGGTTGGTTTCAGTCGAGTGGCTGGCATGGTGTTTAGTGAATGCCATGGTTAAATGAGAGATGATATTGAATATTCAACAACAGTAAGACCAAAGATAAAAGCTATAATTAAATTCTAAACTACGTATTTTCGAAGAAAGAAAAATGATAAGGCTTTGTGTTTTGGTAGGTACCTAACCTATTTATAATATAAATCTGAGCTATAATACGAAATCAGAATGTAATCGGTAAAGCTAGCTTTTCAATTTACTAGTATTTGATTGGATTTCGTTCTGAAAAGAGACCCGAGAATCGGTATTCATTAACTTCGCCAATGAGCTCAGAAAATTGTGTCGAAGTTAAGATTATTATAAATATAATAGACAACTAAGTAGAGACGTACGCAACTAGTGATACTGTTATTAATTAGATCTACTGTAGAACCATGGACTTTGTATAGGAATCAGCCACTGTGAATTACGTGTAATCTCATAATAACCGGTCAAGTTCTAGTTGGACTTGTTTACGAAAGGTTCTAGTTTCTTGTATAACCCTAACTTAAAATTAAACTTAAAATAATTAATTATCCCTTTTAACTTTTGACGACCGATATGGTGCGTCTGGCGAAGGTCCGCCTACGACGCAGGAGGTTGCGGGTTCTAATCCCGCCTTGAGACAAATGTTTGTACGATCTACAACTATTTTTTCCGGGTGTTCTGGGTATTTGCTATGTTTAATAAAAAATATTTATCTATGTATTGTATTAAGTATATCAGTCATCTAGTGCCCATAACACAAGCTTTGCTTAGCTTGGGGTTAGATGATGCTGTGTGGATTGTCCAGCAATATTTTTTTAAATTTAACTTTTAATTTTTATGATTTATTTTTATAGTGGCAACAAAAAAGACAGTCTATGGACATTTAAACTGTTACCAATACGGTTAAAAAAAACTCTTTCCCAAAATTTAGCAGCCCCTTCCACAGAAAACGTGTGAACACAAATTGGCGAATAACAATAAAAGAAAAGACATGCCAGGGAAATTTTTCGATTTTGTCAATGGCCCACATGGTCATAACGGGGCTCCTAATATTTTGACTGAACGTTATTAAGATAGAGGCCACAAGTTAAGGTAAGGGTATAAACGTCCCGTATTTGGGCCAGCCTTGCGCTGCGAGCGGGGAATACAAATAGGACGACGCTGGGACGGACTTGGGACTCCCTGTGTCTGTATTTTAGGGTAACTTATACACTGATACTGTTAGCCTGCGTCATCCCACTGCTGGGTAAAGGCCTCTTCCCATGACTTGCAGCTGCTTTGATCCAGGGCTAATGTGGGCCACTGCTCGTTGATTTTGTCCAGCTCTTCCCGCTATCTTCTATGATGTCTGACATGACTGTGTTAGGACTCCAAACAATGGTACAGCATTTTGGGCTTGCACAGCATATTGGACGTGCGGCAGACTTGGCCAGTCTAGTCTCGCTTCAGCTTAGTGGTTTTTGGAGCAACTTCAGTAATTTATATGTGGTGTGGTATTGCGTATACACGGCTACATATCAAGCTATATATTCTAGTATATGCTGATCTCTCATTATAACGGATTTCTATACAATGATATGTAGCCGTTTGTACATGGTCAGTTAGTTTGACGCCTAGATTGTTGCGCTCCAATGCACGATGGCTGATTATGAGTTTGAACTTTTGAATGTTTCTCGGAGACCAAGTCTGGGATCATATACGTATATGCACATATATATACATTTATCAATATGCACTTATACCCGTCACATACATATATATACAAGATGAGAGGTGCACCTGGGCACATAAAAATGATAAAGTTTAAAATAAAAAAACAACAGAAGGAAACGTAGAAATGTCTACGCTGTGTGTGTTTATTTGTGTGTGTGTGTGTGTGAAAATGTTTGTTTAAGAGAATTCGTTTAAACTCTCATCCACCAACTGGCAATCAAATTCAAAGATAAACATATTTTTATACAGGTAGCGTAAATATTAGATTCTATAGTTGTGTCAATATGCAACATTGTTGTGTTTGTGTTGGGTAATAATCTATGGTGGTAAAATTTGTAAATATGTAAGCACCATGTATCTATCAACACAAGATTTTTTCTATTTGCTGTATAGCTTATTAGTTAGTCGTCCTAGTTAGTCTAGGTAGTAGTTGTTGTCTTCACATATAATTATATGATTAATGTAAACAATATGTTGCAAAAATAAACTATTTTAAAAGAGTAAGTGCGGAGTTTCCTTCTCACTCTTCTTCACACATAACTACTTCTAGGAAGGGGCAGTTAGAATCAATTAGTATAATTTATTTAATATTAAATTTGACGTTCAAAAAATCATTTTTAGTGGTCAAATTGTCATAGGCGTAGCAAAAAAAAAAGAAAAAAAAATGACTTCTAGGTACTATATAATAGGCATAAAGATATAGTAATATACCTGCTTCAAAAAACCATGATTGAGAAAAAATATGTTAAGGTTATTTATAAAAATATAAAAGGTAGCGGTTTGTGTTATCATCTTTTTTATTAATTTAATTATGTTTTTATTCTACTTCAATTAAAACGGTGGAAAATAAGTAAAAATGTATAGAAAGACACAGTTTATACATTTATTTCTATGGAATTATTGAAAAATAAAATCTAGCTTGAAAACCATCACTCTTAAATAGAGAAAACTTTCATGAATCCCTCTCGCAGTACCTAGTTCATATTATAATTGTTCACAATTATAATTATTATTGCTATCCCGACCTGTCCCACTGCTGGGTAAAGGCTTTCCTCCATTCCTTCCATCGGTTGCGATTTCACGCCGTCTCTTTCAGTATAGTTTTACATGAGTAGACCTAAGAAAAGATGGATGGATTGTTTAAATGATGATATGGCTAGAAAAGGGATGACTTGGCAAATAGAGATGTATGGAAGAAGAAAACATGCTGCGCGGACCCTAAATAAATTGGGAAAAGAGCAGGAGGATGACGATGAGGATAACAGCTCGTTGGAAAACCTTGAATTTGGACTTTTGGATAAAAGAGTAGACATTACTTATCGACAAATAACTACGACACAGGGTATCCTAGTGTGGGGTCTAGAGCTACCCCCACAAATTTGTTTTACAATCCCTTCTTGGTGCTTTCAGATATTGTTTTGTGCTCTTCTATTCTAATCTATTCTAACTGTTTTAAGCCTTCTGATTACAACAGGTTTCATTAAGGACTATCACTAAAGACTTTTAGTAGAACACATGAAAAATAATATTTAATCAGGCACTTAAATCCGGCCCTGCCTTGAGCCGGCCGAGTCACGCGTATGTATGTAATATGACCCTAATAAATATCACTCGGTACACATATTTATATCACCCTGTATAAAGCTACTACTGACGTATGTTGTCGATTCAATATACTGTAATGTTTAAATTAACTTGTTCATGTTTGGCCGCAGTGTAAACACCGCATGTTTCAGCAGATTCTGGGTACTTAGTCTAAATTGGGATCCTCCTGAAAACTGTAGGTATTATAAGACGTTAATATGTTTTTAGAGGCAAAACGTTTTTTAGTGTTTTTAGTGTCCGAAAACGTGAACTACCATACAAAATATTTCAGTTTTTTTACGACTGTAGTCAAGCTTATAAGTATCTGCGATGTACGCAATACTGAAAGAGATTCAGATGCCATTTTTTTATAAAGCTTCTTGCATGAAGTGACGCAACATGATAATTGTTAAAATACATACATATACTCACGCCTCTTTGCCATAAGGGTAGGCAGCACGCTACCTGCTATGATCCTTACATACTCTTTTTGCTTCGTTTACATTCATCTGGTCATATGACCAGATGAATGCAAATGCAATGCAAAAAAAAATTAAATGCATATAATGCAACCGGCGTGCGTATATACGCACGCCGGTTGCGAGTACTACGACCCTGACCTTTCTGAACATCATCACCAATAACGTTTAAGGTATGTCCTTCAAGGGCCTCCCCTCCCAGTATTTATTAAAGTTCAATAAGTCACGATCTGAACAGCATATCAACATCCGCAGGAAAGTTTCCTTAGGTGCGGCCTTTTCTAAGCTGTCGTGGTAGAGTCACGGGTTTTGAACTAGGTGACTTACTTTTAGAGCGACTTCCATTTACTACTAGGTCCATAGGTTCCGTGTACCCATCTAGGTTTTCGAGATATCGCGAAGCATTTGGTCGACTCTTCAGGCGACTAGAGGGCTGGCCTTATTTTCAGCCAGAAAATCAGCATTGCGATTCAACGTATTGCCTCAATCAGCCAGATCCAAAATAAAAATCCCTGCAATGATCATCTCCAACACTTAGCTACAGATTTACTCCTGGCATTGGTTGCATAAAGAATATAAACAAAAACTATCCAAGCAATAACTGTTATAACGTTTTACCGAAATCCAGCCTCTGTGCTTTGTGAACTAGTACCGGCGGGTCATAGTATCTGACATCGGTAATCAAATTATTGTGTGCGGCGTGCAACGCTCAAAAGTTTGTGACGCGCGCGCTGACAGCTGAGTAGAGTAAGTGAATTAACGGGCGGCATCAGACGAGGCAGTATTTGGGATTAGTATCTTGATACTATTAAAATTATATCACTTATCACTACTTTTCCACATACCAACCTAATTATTAGTTTTGTTCAAAACATGTTTTGGGCTACATTTTATTAATGAGTACTATAGTTATGTTACTTGTTATGTGATTACATGATATTTTTTATATTATTGTGTAGGCGTAAAGGAGAACCAAGAAGTGTAATTAGACAATTTTTTTTATTTTTTCCTTTTCTTTTTTTTGAAAAAAACGTCGCCCCGCACTATAAACTTCTCCTGTATCGTGGGGGTGTTTACAGACATACACAAATAGCCAGACTTGGAATAACTACGACTGACAATTCTTCTTCTTTAAAAAAACGTTTCCCCACACTAGGAATTTCTCCTGTTTTATGGGTGCGTTTACAAACATTCAAACTCACATACACAAACAACCAGACCTGGAACAACTACATGTAGGCCATACAAATATTTTTTACGTGCGGGAATCGAACCCGCAAAACGCAGCGCAGTAGCCGAACGCTCAACCACTGCGCCAAACTTGCCGTGTTCGTCGTATAAATATGACTCATTCCACCTGAGTTGTACACGAAAATATTTTTCAGATAAATCTGACTGGGGCGTAATGGGTTAAACATGTCCAGCATTAGAAGTAATATCTAAACCAAAACATCAAATACTAATCAGCTTACTAGCTATGAAATCCACAGCCTCTGCGCGGAAATATTGGAAAAATAATATCGCACTAACAAAATCACTAAAAGTCGGAAACTCAGCAATCATGAATAGATTTTCGGCTTACCCAACTTTTTTATGAGATATCAAAAATAACACTCATGTACTACTAATATATAAAGCCTTCAAAATACCAACGCGGCGGGGTCCACTAATTCGTTTTTTATGACGATCGTTAGACCCTTGGAAAATAAAATAAAAATCTAAAAGCATACAAAATTTTCGCTTGTCAAGTGGTCCTTAATGGTCCGTTATAATGGCAAGGGCCGATTATACCCAGGTATTCTGTCCGGGAAGTAACTCCGAAACGATTGTAATACGTAATTATGCTGTAAAAAATTAACCAGGAAGGAGTATTTTGTGATTTATAATAATTGAAAGCATCCTTTTTAGTTAATTTATTTGGTTACATATCATTACGGTGCGGGGTACTGATCAACATGGCAAAGCAATTAACGCCAGTTTAGTACATAGGTGTTACAAGGACATGACTGCTTTCTTATGCCTTAAGTACGTATTGATCGCATACAAGGAAAGGTGGGTGTTTTGGGGGACTGCTCAGATTTGACCTTCAAAAAGTGCTCAGTCTCAGCCTAATTTGAAGAAATGATTTTACATTTTTGATTTTGATTACAGTAATCATGATTGGTTTTTGGGTGACATCTCTAGTGTGGCAGTTTGTGACAAGTTTGTTTGTAATGTTAACTAACGATTATGTTAATAACCAGTTTTATTTTGTATTGTTGATCACAATACAGGTGTATTGTTTATCACAATACAGGTGTATTGTTGAATTGATTATTAACAGATATATTATTATGATCATGTTGATAAAATCTTGTATAAAGTACCTATATAGATGTTACCAACAGACCTAAAACTAAGAACAATTATGAAGTTTGTTAGGAACATACTCGTATTATAAAATAACATTTAAATAAATTAAAAATACAATAACACAATTTAAAAAAAAAAACAATTTTCATTAGTAGGTTTAGTGTTAGCGTTTTTTAATATATAGTATAATAGTAATTAAAAAAACGCCTTTTGGCATCACAACTCAATATTAAATATTACTTTTGCGAAAAGCCTTCCTCACAAAGAACCAATCAATGAAAACAGATGCAAGGACTTTAAAAAATACTTCCACAAATACTAACGATGTTTCAAAATAGAAATTCGTTGATCCAAAAACGGCGATAATCCCATCTCCTGTACTCAAACTAGAACATTTTGTTTTTATGCACTGCTTCATTTCTTATTCTTTTTCCTCCATTTTTACAATTCGATCGTGTTCTGTTTTTAGACTGAGAGCTTCAAATAGTTCAATGTTTTTTTTTGTCAATAAATTCGTTTTACTTCTTTTTTAATCAATCAGTTGACTGTAAAATAGATGCCTAGTTGAAGTTGTGTATGTTTTGAATCTAAAATAGGTCAATGACCTAAAATAAATGATTTTTGTTTTTGTTTATTTTTTATATTGAATCTGTTTATAACGTCAAAATTGATGATCCTGTCTTGTTGTCAAAAATGTAATTACAGCAGCACTTGAACCATCCTCTCTTCCCATAGGAGTGGTAGAAGATTAATATGAAATTTGACCAGAAATCTGCAAGCACTGTCGTCCTACGTTAACTAAAACTGTCAGCATTTTGTTTCTCGATAAAGTTGATTATGGAACTAATAAATAGAACGTCTATTTTTGTAAAATAAGAAAAAAATGGTCCTTCGAGTCGACATTTTTAGTGAGAACTTTCGGCCACAAAGCACCAAAACCTCATGACTCCACAAAATATTCTAATAAGTGTATCGGAAAAATGTTTTAAGGACAAGGTGGCCTTAAGGATTCCTCAGAGACTGTGCTCTTATTAAGTTACTGCTTCATAATAGAACAGCCGTCGAATAGATATTGCAATACAAATCAAATTTTGTATCTCATTCGGGCTCGAAATACCATAGCATAGAAACAGATTGGAGATTTAATCGAATACCAATTAATTGGCACCGTGAACCGTCTTACGAAGATACGGGTGAAATTGGCTCTCTAGATATCAAATTTGTTACTAGAATTGCATGCAGTAGAGACTTTAAGAACATTTGTATCGTTCCATGCAATTGTTTGCTAATTTACTTTAAGGGCTTTGTGAACTTCAGACTGGTGATTCAATCTTTGGTTTTGTTTTAAATAAATAAAAATAAATAATGCTGGACAATCCACACAGCATCATCTAGCCCCAAGCTAAGCAGAGCTTGTGTTATGGGTACTAGATGACTGATATACATAATACAATACATTACATAGATAGATATTTTTATTATATATAGCAAATATCCAGAACACCCGGAACAAATATTTGTAGATCGTACAAACATTTGTCCCAAGGCGGGAATCGAGCCCGCAACCTCCTGCATCGCAGGCGGACCTTCACCTGCCGCGCCACATCGGTCGTGGTTTTCCGTATGATTTCGTTTAATAATGTTTGAAGAATTGTTACTAACTTCAGTGGTGGAGTAGTGAATGGGCACATTGCCGTATGGATGACTAACCTACAAGTAATGTATTTTATTAACAATTGCTTGTAGAGTTTAATATATAATAATGTTGGATTGGGTTTTCCTACCCACAAACGTTCCCTACCCACAAACTTTCCCAGCCTTCCCGATATAGAGTGTTATTTGGTTATTCCATATGGAATTTCTCCGTAGCAGCCCGGAGTCTGGATTTGTGCCCGGATAAAATCTTATTAGCGTATTGCATTGGGACTTAAACATAACTGGCGAAATGTGGGTGTTACTATAGGTGCACCTCTGCCCAAATCTTCGGTAAATACAAGCGTGATGTTTGTTATTCTTATATTTTTATTTAATATTCAAAAAGAGAATTTGAATTTAAAAATTGTTCGAATTGACGTAACGCTTATGTCAACTATTTGTGCAAGACACACAATCCGTATGCTATGTAAGCAACTATAAAAAATAAAGTAATATCATGAGCAAAGACATGGTTGTAGCACCATTTAATTACACCATGCATAACCGAACCCACACACGTGATACTTTAGAGGGGTTTCGAATGAGTTTTCAAATGAGATAAAGTTTCTTATTTGGTTTTATCTACAGGGTTCTTTTATCACAAGCTGATGCAAATGTTTTTATACTCCCTTCTGCTTCATAATTAGCTGTTATAAGTTCGTGGGTTGTAGACTTAATTACCATGAAATAAATACAAGATGTGTGGCTTATTTTCTCATTAATTTGTACCCCATAACTTCTTCTAAGGAGGTAATTCGAAGCAATACCCGCTAAGGTCCCAGAGTGCCCGAAATCTATTATAACAGTAATGTGTAGGGTTTAATAATCGCAACAGTCCCCAAAGTGACAAGTTGCTTGCACCTGTTTCAGTTAATTGGTTTTGGAGGTGATAAACACTAATAAGGAGCCAATACCCCGACAGAGGTCGGGGGACCAAGAAAACAATGTTTTCTTCTTAATACTTTGTTACCCTTCAATTTTTCCAAGATACTACGTAATAACTACGTATTAGTTTTGTAATTATTTATGTATAATAATTATTTACATTAGACTAGGCTTTCCATAGAATGTTAGTAAAACACAGAAACTTAAGAACTATGTTAGTAATACACATAATACAAAAACAAATTAGTACAATAGGGATATGTTCTAGGTAAAAATATATTAAGGCTATTAAGTCCGTCAGTATGATTATAAAAAAATATTGGACACGTATTTTTTGATCACTCAAATCAATAAAAAGTGACAATGATATAGTACATCAAATTTCAAGAAAAGGGGCTTGTGACGTCACTGTTACGTTAACAGTGTAACACGGCGTGACGTCACGCTCAATTTCAACGCACTATATCTTCGTCATTTTTGGTTTACGTGACAAAAGAAAAAATACTTGTCCAGTATTTTTGAGTAATTAAACTTTCGAACCAATCTTAATTTTTAAGGACACCACCCTATTATCTTATATGTAGGCGAATCCAATGTCTTCATAGAGGACTCTCTACGTGAACCACAATCACCCTCAGGTAGCCAAAGTCAAATTCAAAGCATTTATTTCAATAAGACCATTAAAAACGCACTTTAGAACATCAAATTTTAAATAAAAATTAAGTACTAAAATTATTCTAGTTGCCCCTTTCCAAAAGTAGTTTTGCGTGGAGAAGGATGTGTGAGAAAGTCCACCCTTACTCTTTTAAAATGTTTATTTTTCTATACCCCATCTTGTTTATATGGATATTAGTATACTTTTAAGATTAAACGAACTTTAGTGAAGTTCTATAGAAATAATACGTAGGTCCTGTAGGTTAAACTACCTTATCGGGCAGTTGTGTGCAAATCATGTATCATGTGATAAAGAATGGCTTTAAGAATAGTGGAATGAGCAATAAAATAAAATAATAATAAATCAGACCTGTATGGAGGGATACATGGACTGTAGCAGCAGACTTATGCAGCGGCACACTGTATGCCGTTCGATTTCAGCTGGACAGTACGTATTTATTCTTTTTTTAATTCGTCTGCTTTTTTAATATGAATACCAATCCTAAGCTCATGCATATGTTGTTTCTAACACTATATTATAATATTGAATATTGTATTAGTAGTTTAAAATGTAAATTATGGTCCAATAGTTAAAGGCTCGTCTCTGTCTCTGTTTAAGTTAATTTTGGCTTTTCCAATTGAAATTGTAATTTTAAAATTAAGCTTGGACATCACTGACTTCGGTGACGAAAAAACTAATCAGCCTTGAGCGAGCGTAATGATCAATTCTCACATATTCTCTGTATGAGAAGAGGCTTATATATATAGTATAAATCAAGGTCACGAACCATATGATGAGACATTAATTCAAACAAAGCTGTCAAGGTCTGCTCCAGCTATTACTTATGCGAGCCTCTTCCATATATTTTTTTTAAAACGTTGCCCCAAACTAGGAATTTCCCCTGTACCGTGGGTACAAATATTCAACTCACATACACAAACAGCCAGACCCGGAACAACTATCTGTAGGCCATACAAATATTTTTTCCGTGCGGGAATCGAACCCACGACACGCGGTGCAGCAGCCAATCGCTCAGCCACTGCGCCAACCGTGCCGTCTAAACATATTATATTATATTGCGACTACTAGTTGCTGGGGTGTTTGTTCCACCACTTCTTCTTCCCAGCAAAAACACTAGGAAGTGGTGAAGGGTGGGCGTTTTGGGGGACTGTCTTTTGTAAACGTTTTGACGTTCAAAAAGTGCTGACTCTCAGCCTAATTTGAATAAACGAATTTTGATTTTGATTTTGACTCAGTTATATTATCCCCTTTCGCGGACGCAACATTGTACGTAGCCGTCATTTTGTTTCTATCTTCATTCTCTGTTTGTATAAACGAATTTTGATTTTGATTTTGACTTAGTTATATTATCCCCTTTCGCGGACGCAACATTGTACGTAGCCGTCATTTTGTTTCTATCTTCATTCTCTGTTTGTTCTGCTGACGAGGGTCAGTTCATTAGATGCGCGTAGATTAATTATATCACGTATTGTTCGTTTGTGCGGTGTGCTTAATTCGTTAGAGTGAAATTTAATTTAAAAGAATTGGATGTGCGGTTTTCTGTATACATATATATAAATGTGTGTCGTTTTAAATGTATTTTATTTTAAAAGAACTGTAGACTATGGTTAAAGTAAGGCCAGTTTACACATACACTTTTGTATTAGGATTTTGATATAAATAAAAAAAAATGTATTTCAGTGTGATGTCAGTAATTTCAATTATTTGTTTAATAATTATAATACAAGCCACATCATTAATATCATGGGGTGTTTAAATTGTACTGTGACACTTAAAAAGTTCGGTTACCATTTTTTTAATTTAATAACTTAAACTATATGTACAGTGGCGGACTTCAAGCCATAGGCAGCCATAGTCAACCATACGGGTGGTGGATAGAAAACATGGCAGTGCATTATTACCTATATTTAAATTCTCTATCATTTATGTATAACTACGCTCAGTTACTTTTATAGGAAAAAAAACACATTAAAAACTATTCAAAAAAAAATCCAAGACCCAAATCTCGGCACTCACGTACCATAAAGCCGCGACCACACCCTCCCTACTCGCAATAAATCCAACGTTGTCGCGGACAGAAAAAGCCACCGTTGAACATTGTGTTATAATGGATTTATTAATTTCACGCCCCACGCCCCCATTTTATTGCTCCGCTGTGCTTCTTGCTTGATTAATAGATTATTATTTGTTTTTATTGCTCAGGAAACGGTTGAGATCACGTTGAGGAATTATTGTTATTGGGTTTCGGGAAATCAGAGCAATTACAAATTGCGTACAATGTAAGCCTGTGGAAATCCACTGAGCTAATTAATACGTTGCTGAGCTAAAACGGTACCTTTACTGTTATGTCTTCGTATTTCGCAATTAAAATAACAATTAAATAATTCCGTAAATACCTGATGTAGTTTATCTGTTTTGAGTCCTGGAGCTGCTCAGTAAAGATGCTCAGTAGGTGAAAAAAAAACAAAATTATAGTTAAAAGTCGGGTATGGGGGCTCACTACGTCACAAGTAAGTATAAAATCTACATACGCCTCAGGTCATACATTGAGTTAAAATGAGGTAAAAACGGAAAATTATATTTATTAAAAAAAAATAAGTTTGGCCCTATAAATTATAGAGAAAGGATCATCACCAAAAATCCAACTATGTGTAACGTTTCACGAATTTCCGAAATACAACTCATTCTAAATTACATTCTCCATGAATGATACAAAACATGGACCCGCACCGTACAAAAACAAAATGAAAAGTCACACATTAAACCCTTTTATTTCTCGTTTTCAACATTACTTACCTTGGGATAAAACCTAACACAACATTAAGCAGGCCCTTTATCTAACAAAATCCCTTGGCTATCTCATAACGGGTCATAATCACCCTGGCGCAATAATATCTGTCTCTCAGTCCCCTGGCCTAGCAGGGAAATGACAGGAGACGACACAACGTTCATCTCAGAACGAATTACTGTGTGGCGAGCGGAATATGAATGTGTAGGGTATTCGGAATATTTATGTGTGCCTCTGGGCCTATGTTATGGAGTGAGAAAAAGGTTTTACGATCTTGGTCTGAAGCTTGCAGAGAAGTTGCTTGTTAAAAAGTTTGAGATTCTACTTAGCAGGTTAGTGACAATAAGTTATTATTATCTATTAGTCTCATAGAAAACGGAATAACATACTACATATATGTACACTTAACGTTAATATAGCTTTAACTAGTTATTCAGGCTAGTTTAGATATATGATTTATAAATGGAGGAGATGTTATAGAATGTTAGATTAATTAACGTCAGCGTTCGCTATCTTGAAAACACTTTTTTTTTCAAGCATTTTTTTAAAACGTTCGAATCTCTAAAGATCTGAATGATTTTCGGAAATCGCTCACTAATCAGAGCTTCATATATCATGTATTATGTACTATGTAGGTACTTAAGATCTCAAATCCTAAAAGGTATATTTGTTTGTTGTCACTAACAAAAAAGATGAAAGCGTATAAGAAAATATTATGTATAAAAATATGCGTTTTACTGAACTAAGACCAAACTTGGGCTTAGTTTGGTCCTTTTTCGCGCACCAAAGATAACGATCAAAAGCGTTTTAGGCTCGAATATATTAGGCATTTTTACATCGCAAAAACGTGAGTGAGTTTTCCATGAACCTTAATTCAGACCTTTCAATATCGAAACTCAAAGCCTTTTATCTTTTCCAGGCCTGAAAATAAACTCATTACAAAGTGACATGAGAACCCGATTATAGAATTCACACGTGCAGAACCCATTGTGACATTTTCCCCTTATTTTTGTAAGGTTTTATTGAATTTATTGGGAATGAGGTAATGGGAAGAGATGCTTCGTTGTGCCTTTATTTTATTTTTTCTTTATGAACTCAAGTTTATTAAGAATATCTGATATTTCTTCTGTTATTAATGAAAATGAAAGGTGAAATGAAATAGGTATTACGTAATAATTTATATATCTTTAAGTAAGCTCGTTTTCAATAATGTAGAATGTACGTAACGAACACTTAAGGGGGAGTTTCAAAGTAACGCCTATTACTCAGAAGATTAAAGAGTCCAGGCTAAAGTGGTACGGACATGTAATGCATAGACCCGATGACCATATCGTGACCATCAGTGTATTTCAATGTCTGTAAAAAGAGAGGGAGATATAGACCGCACACTACCTGGATGTCAAATTTCCGGAAGGGTATGCAATAGCTTGGCCTTGCAGATGAGGATGCTGACCAGTGCAGTGAATGGCATCGAAAGATTAAGGAGCACCCTGCCTAACAAGAAGAGATCAGGGCAAAGAAGAAAACGTTTACAATAATGTAGAAAGCAATATCCTAAACTCATAATTAAGAATACAGTTCGATAGCCGGACTATTCTCAATAAAATGGAGGAAGTCAGAAGAAAGACATTTGTAAAAAAAAAAAATTAACAAGATCTGGGTCTCCTAAGCCGACCATAACATAATTAATTAACAATGCTGTAAAGTTTAACTCGATTAAAGAGATACCATCGCTTATAACTATTAAAAAGAGACTGTCTGGCTAGACTACAGTCTCGAGCCTCAAGGAGAGTTAATCTGTCAGGGGACCACTAAGTAACAAACTTAATTACAATCAAATTAGAAGAGCTGCGAGAAAAATACATTTTAAAAAGAGTCCAGCAAATAATGTTGAACTACGTAACAAGTTAATATTCATTGACTTGTACTGAACCTGGTCCCTAGGCTCTGCGGAATGTGAACTATATTTTCCGTCTGAACGTTTTCTAAGCGTCAACGATGAAGCTGAACCGTTTTTGGCACACCATTTTGAAGTGTCAATATGATTTAATTTAAGTCTCCATTTATGTGTTGTCATTGTGTATTTTTTTTAATGGGACAAGCCCGCCACACTATTCGACCCAGTGGCGACCACCAGAAAAGCGTCGAGACAATGAAGCCCGACGAGACCCGGAGAAACGATTCGACTGACTTGGATTTCGCAACGAAATTAATCTGAAAAAAAACAGCGGCGGAGTTAGAAAAATAATTAATGCTGGACAATCCACACAGCATCTTCTAGCCCCAAGCTAGCTAGCGAGCTTGTGTTATGGGTACTAGATGACTGATATACTTATTACGATACATTACATAGATAGATATTTTTATTATACATAGCAAATACCCAGAACACACGGAACAAATCTTTGTAGATCGTACAATCATTTGTCCAAAGGCGGGAATTGAACCCGCAACCTCCTGCGTCGCAACCGGATTAAGGTTGTTGATTTTCAGCTTGTAAGGCTTTTACCTATCTCGTACACTTTGTGTTTGAAAAAAAATAAAGTCATTGAATCATGACAAGCGACGATAAAGCGATCGCTAAGCGTTCCCCGTCACGCCACCCATGTTTCTCCTTCATTATCATACAAATTACAATTTGTTGTCTTTCCGTCTGCGTTCCCTCAAAACGGCTTGTTGGCCCGCTGGTATTTTGAAAGCGTTTTGTTAGACTTTGTGCTATGATGGATATCGTTTTGGGTCAATTAGTCAGTGAGTTTTGGGATCAGATACTCCAAGTTATAACTGGATGGGAAATAATTACTAGGCGAGTACTTAGAAAATGTACTCAATGCATTTATGTTGACATGTGATCATAAATGCATCGAGTTGTTTTCGAGTCTCTGCAAAATAATATAAGGAACTCTGCAAAATAATATTTATTATTATTCATTTATTTCAGACAATGTCCATATTTCTTACACAAAATTAAATTTAAATATAATATTAAAACTACTATACGAGTACATTAAAATTACATACACAATGACACACACAAATAAATTAAATACACAATGTCATAAATACAATTAAAATTAAATACAAAATGTCAAACATAGAATTAATTAAATATAAATGAAATTATACACAATACGCATACACATAATAGTATGAAGCTGCATCCACCTCTGCAACAGGGACAGGTCCCACCGCTCGGACAACACCATCAGGAGACTGTTTGAGCTACTTCGTATGCGACTTAATAGAGAGGCGCTCCGCTTTCTTACGATGGCGAAAAAATCATCCGTCCGCGTCTCAGCAAACATCGTCGAAGCGCTACAAAACCGCGGAAGCCCCAACAGTATCCTAAAAGCATTGTTGTACTGCACACGCAGTGCGCTGTACGCCCGCTGCGTAAAGTTGGCCCACAGGCTGCACGTGTAAAACGACTGACAAAATGCCTTAAATAGTGTCACCTTTACAGGTCTAGTACATCGCGCAAACCTGCGAGCCAACATATTACACCGGACAGACAGCGCTCTGCGCTCTCGCTCAATGTCCAGATTGTCACACAAGTCGTCAGAGACCCAGTGGCCCAAGTATTTAAACTGCTGTACCCTTTTTAAAGGAATGCCGCAAAGAGTGATAGGAGGTACAGAAGAGTAGCATTTGGTACCAGATTTAAACAACATAAATTCACTCTTTTTGGCATTGTACCTGAGCCCGTGGGCCCCTGCATATGACTCACATAAACGCAAGAGTTTACGTAAGGCACCGATCGATGGACTCAGCAACACCATATCATCCGCGTAACTTATGTTGTTCATACACACTCCGTCTATGGAACAGCCAATATTAGTGTTGCTGAGTTCAGCGATCAGCCCGTTTATGTACAGGTTAAAAAGGCGAGGCGAGGATAAACCCCCTTGCCTAACTCCGCATTCCAACCTGTACACGTCCGACTGTGCACCCATCCATCTTACGGTATTCTGCTGCCTACTGTACCAGTACCGAAGCAAAGATACTGTCTCATGTGGCACATCTGTTTCACATTGCAGCTTCTGCCACAGCTTGTCATAACACACCAGATCAAATGCTTTTGAAAGATCTAAGAAGCATGCATATACTGGTGTGTTTCTGTCCGTGTAGTATTGCACAGTCTGCTTAAGACAGAGGATAGCACTCTCAGTTGACAACCCGGGTCTGAAACCAAACTGAGCGTCATGCAAATGTAGGTGCCTTCCCAACTGTTTGTTAAGCAAACTGTCCAACACCTTAGCTATGACAGTCGCAAGCGAGATCGGTCTGTAATTAGACAGATCCGATGAGTCACCCGTCTTATCTTTGATAATTGGCACTACGATCGTGTGCATTAAATCATCGGGTAAATAACCATGACTAATACACAAGTTAAATAATAGTGCAAGGACTCTTGGCAGATGCACGCCCGCGTACTTCAGATGCTCGATGCTAAGGCTATCGTGACCTGGGGACTTGCCTCTCACCATCTTCTTTATGATTTGGGCCACATCCTTGGCTGAGAATCTGACATTAACATGCCCAGGGCGGTCCTCAGCAGCGAGCACCTGTGACGCAGACCCGAGCGGTGATACCACACTAAAATGCCGTTGAAAGGCATATAAGAGACTCGGCATAAAATGTAAGGAACATTTTTTTCTTATATGTTTAGGATTGTTTTGTTATTTTGAAACTTATTAACTGATTAACACCTTGAACGCCAAATGACCGTTGTTTGGCAGGCATTACAAACTATATTTTGTCATTTATATTTCATACCCAAAAACTAAAGAGATTTTTTTGTAATAAGACAAATTTATTTTATTAAAAAAAAATACATTCATAATTAAAATAGGTAGAAAACAAATTTAAAAATCTTACTGATAATATTCTCAAAGGGATTGAAATATTAGATGCCTGTACTAAGCTGGATAAGCCTGTAAAACAGGCGAATTGGATTGGTCTATTGAATTGTAAAAACTTATTTCACAACACCTCATTCGATCTATTATATATTACCACGGACTCGATTAATTGTGACCCATTCATCAGCCACTTTGGATTAATTCCCAGTACCTGACAAAAACTATCATAGAAAGTAAACTAGACTGAAAAAAAACGTTATATATGTCATATTTTACTAAACACCTCGGTCCTAAGAAATTCAGGGCAGAATGGATTTTGAAAATAAATGATTATAATAATGATAAATGATTTATTCTTGACCGATACCTCTCTATCTATAGCTTTGAAAATACTATGTTAGTATAACTACAATTTCTACCTAGACTTTAAGCGTATATCGCGCGTTTGTTTTTTCGAGAGCTTTAACATTTTGCACAAGAGTGAGGTATTGAAACTCGTGACTGTACAATGACACCTTGAACACAAGTTAAATCTTCCACTGGGAAAAAAAAAAAAAAATTGGAATGAGATAAGTGTTTTTGTACAACTGAAGGTAGTAAAAACACTATTTATTTTTTATGATGAAAGTCTAAATATATTTAGTATATTATATTAATATATATATTTGGATATTATAATTATATTATTATTTAGATATAAATTATCTAAATAAATGAACGGGCAATGTCATCATAATAATTAAAGTCAAATCTCTAAAGCCAGAACATCAACGGGACTATTAAAACAGTTTTATTTATTTAAAAATGGTCCTAAGGGTCATTAAGCGCTACTGGCCGCAATTTGCAAAGTGGTGTCAATTCACAAAATTGACACTCGAGTCGTAATGTTTATTACGATTATTGCCATGCGTAAACGTAAAACTCGTAATTTGCGAGTCGAATCGTAAATTGTAAGAAAAGTTGACCATCAGCGGGTTTTATGGGATATTTATTATTTTTGGTGATGCGCAACTGGATTGGAAGATACATTAAGATGTAAATTGTAGTAAACTGCTAATAAAAAAATATACTGATTCGTAATTTTGCCATAACAACTTTAGACGCTGACGAGATGATGATGATTATGATGATGATTTAAGGCTCCCATATACAAGTGCGACACGATGCAATTTTTCACAGAAATTATTCTACAGATATACAAGGTGACTTTTAATTCAGTGTCAATTGGAAACCCTATACGCAAAAAGGTTGACAAAAAATCTGCTGTTTTCACAATTTTATGGAGTTACCGAACATATCAAATATACAGAACAGCTAATTTTATTTTACAAGGGTTCTGTTCTTGTAGCGAAATGTGTTCATATTTATGAGTATTTTCACCCTCAGAAAGATTACCAATGTGTTAATTCATCCTGTCGCACTGTCGCATCACGCCTGCCTGAGGGAGCCTATTGGCTGCGGCTTGTGATGGCGTAAAAAATAACGAAAAGTGGACCCCTGAATGTTCACGTTGTTATAAAAGAAAGAAGAAAGAAAAAACATTCATTTGGGACACGCACAGGTAGTAAAAACACAAGAGAAACAAAAATTAAACAAACAAAAAAACTAAAATAAAATAGAATACACATAATAAATAAAGAACCTGTGTAAGGCCAAAAAGGCTCCTATCTCAGCATATGCTGCGATATGTAAACAAGGAGTAAATATCGCAGCACTGTTCTTCCGATAGGGCCCGCTGTGATGCCACGGACACACTCACGGACATACATTACAGCCATCTAAGGGGAAAAAAAATAGCAATAACTTGTTCGTATTCCTATGAGTTAAACAAGCAGTAAACTCGTCTCTAACACTATTGCTTGATACAAAGCCCCTTCCAGTTCAATCACCATGCTCCTTCTCAACTAATTCCATCCAAAGATGTAAGAGATCGCTTTTAGCGATAAGGATTCCCATTGTAATACCTTAGGTACTGTAGAGGTTGTATACAATAACAGACCTTATTGTATGCTGGCTGGTAGAACATTAGCTGTTTCTGGTTTCAATCACTCAGGATATACATATTAGAATAGTTTAGATGGTATAATGTGACTTGTGCTGTAGCAGGATTCTTGATTGTATAATAGTGATATAAGGTTATCTTCGTAATAAGTGCAATTAAATTAGCGAACCCCTATATAGTATTTACAAGAGTGTTATAACCCAGTCTATA
This sequence comes from Phlogophora meticulosa, assembly GCA_905147745.2. Taxonomy (NCBI): domain Eukaryota; kingdom Metazoa; phylum Arthropoda; class Insecta; order Lepidoptera; family Noctuidae; genus Phlogophora; species Phlogophora meticulosa. Next base: position 15,896,276 of record LR990523.1, read on the forward strand.
GTTAAAGCTCTTAAAGTTCTCTTAAAGTTGTGATTTGTAATCTTTACAATTTTAACAGGATTACCTCAGCTCATTACGGGTTGTTCCGGGTCTGGCTGTTTGTGTATGTGAGTTTAAATGTTTGTAAACGCACCCACGATACAGGAGAAATTCCTAGTGTGGGGCAACGTTTAAAAAAAAAAAAAAAAAAATACAATGTAAAACTAATTACATTCAAATATGCAAAAACATAATAAAATAAAATGTTTGAAATACTAAATGATCCTGACATAGATCACTTAGGCGTCAAAGTACTCCATCTGGAAACGAGCCCAGAAGACTGGGAGCATTGCCACGTAAGTTTTTATGGTGTACTATTCGATTCTATTCATGATGAACCACGATTTTGCAGGTAGCAGTCCAAGAAATAACCTTGCCTATACAATTGAGAACTTAGAAACACAAAGAGCTTTTCAAGTTGGGTCAGGTAAATTAATTCGCATGGCAAGACATTTTTAAATATAACTACGGAACATCCTCTTGCAAATCCCATTCGTGCTTGACCCAATTTCGATAATGCGGAATCAAATTATTGTGAAAGTCTGAAGCTTTTTATGTATTCGCCCGGGGAAGTTGTAAAGGATTATGATTTGAGACGATACCCTCCTTGCTTGATGTAAGTATATAATATTTTATTTCTTGCACAATACTAAAAAGATAACTCGATTTTCTCGTAGACTAATTCTAAGAACGTGTGAGCGATTACTTTTGCTTATTCAAATTACTAACTTTTGCGGTACTTCCACAATTTATTGACATGGCATTTTTGTGCTACTGATATGCATGAGATCCTGGGTTCGATTCTCAGGTTGGGCTAAGCGTTACTAGGTTTTTCCATCTGATTTTTTTTATAGTAGGAGCCTGTAGTCTGGCATTGCGCATCTCTTCTAAGCCGTATTCGCGCCAGCCCCAATAACATTCTTAGAACGTTGGCCGAGAGGTGGGACTTGCCAACCCTGGGCGGTGGATACGATTGCTTGCAGTCAAGTAGACTTCCCCCAGGTTTGGCGTGCATGACGCTTCTTTGAATTTTAATTAGAATTTTAAAGTACTAACACTAGTTTATAAGTTTTGTATTGTTACTAACAAATATGGAAGTGATTCTGAAATAAATGTTTTATTATTATTATTGTGCCTGGTTGTTGGTAGATCACCCCATATTACATGATACTTAAATATAACTGGGGTAATGAGGGTGCATTGAAGATACGCCATGTCGTCACGCTTGTTTTCCCAAAGATTTAGGTGGAGGTCTGCCTAGACCTTGAAGGAATACAGGCTTGATGTTTATGTTTACTATATTATATTTATTATTTATGTTTAAAATTACAATATCTAAGTTAGAAAATAATTATAATGCGTCTGTCATTAACACTACGCTACGTACGTTTATTAATGCGTGAACAGTTGGATTTTCAACTCTCAGCGCTGAGCTGAGCGTTGAAAATCTAATTGTTTAATTTAATTAGTGTTATTGGAAACGTCATTAGATTTATTATCAAGATTGTTTACATACTCTCACATTTTTGATCAATTTACACAATTAAGTAGCTCCTATAACCTTTAAACAGCAATTTCAGCATAACAAACTATCAATCCCAAAACACACTATTTGCACAAACAGCTAAATATTGCGGTTCATTATTAAAACAGACTGTGAGTTGAGTAATTAAAAATATCTAACAAATTAATATATTCCCGAGATACATTGCCAACTAAATACTTTGTAATTACTTACATCGGTCCACGATTTCAATTGAAAACCCCATGATATCCCATTCATAAAGCATAGAAAAGCCCCAGCAATCAATTGACGCATTTACATATTAAAATACGTAGTGCTCGGAAGGATGGGCAGCATGTCTATCAATACAGAGATTTTAGTACAGACGCCAGCTTATCAAGCTATCAAAAACTGTACAATTTTCTCAATTGAACATGCTCACACACAAACACACACACACACACATGTACATTGCTTTTGTAATAAAGTCGAAAAACTATCAAAGTAATTTCACAGATTGGGGCAGCTTGATGGCCTCTGTACATCATTCTGGACCCTCCTGCGATAAACTTCTAAGTTCGCTTAGCTTTTAAGTTTTTACGCCCTGGCTGGAGGCCTTAATTTCTAATTAGGTCCCCACAGAAAAGTTCAACTAAGCAGTAGTTATCCCTGATGGATAAAATGCGAGACGCCGATTCCAAAAAAAAAAATTGAATAGTTTGAACGCATCAAACATGTTCTATTCATGTTACGATCGACGAATAAAGAGAGAAAATGTGAACATTTACGGGGACACAAATGTATTTGGTGAAATGTGTAGGTGCATCTCTAACCGTCCGGGAAACACAGGCATGATGTGATGACCAACATTCCAACAAACAAGCCAACATATTGGCACTTCAAATCACCAGTATACCCCAATAGCCAATATTAAAAACGGTGGAGCTAATAACTAGCAGTGATTAACTTCTCTGTAATAAATTGGCACGCTCGATTAGACCGCTCTTCATTTACATCAGTGCCTATAGTACCGCCATGTGTATTGAAGGGTTAGTTGTGATATTTCTACCTATATGATAATAATCCTTTCAAAATAAGTTATATCTTATTTCCAAGATTCTTGGGGAAGGCATTTCTCATGCAGGTTTTACCGATGGTAATGGTGGAAAAAACTTGAGCTTAACAAATTTTGTGTGATTGAAGTCGTTGATTAGGTCTTCAAAATATCATATAAAAAAAAAAAAACAAACGTGTACAATTTCAGCTCAATTATGGGGATAGCTAGTTCAAAATTCAGTTGCAAGATTTGACCTACACATATTAACTAACGTGGCAAGTAACATAAATACTATTACCAGCCTGTTCATTTCCCACTGTAGGGCAAAGGCCTCTTTTCATACAGAGAAGGCACGAGCAATAATCACCACGCTTGCTCAAGACGGGTTGGAGATTTCAGACCTATATTGAAAAAATAAAATTGAAAAAATGTCATGATGACCCAGTGGTTTAGGGCTCGTCTTGTGCACGAGGTTGTGGATTCAAACCAAGTAGCAATGTCACTTTTTCAATTCATTACTTTTTAAGTTTATCTTGGACATCACTGACATCGGTGAAGGAGAACATCATAAAGAATTATAACATAAATAAAAGGTTTTAAAAACGACATTATTTTCAAATCAACGTGCGTTCCTGACCCTCTTGTACCATAACTGCAAAAAATAAATTATATCTGATCAATTTTGTGATTACATTACTGTGGCTTCTTTCTTCTGATTGGAAGGGTGACGTTGAGAATAAAGAATTCTTTGCATCCTGTTTTGTTTTGGTAAGAAAATTCTCCGATCTTCATTTTTTTTTCAATATTGCCAATAGTAGTGATTATGGCGTATCCAATGTATCGGATTTAAGTTCAGATGTGGATATAGATTTGAAGAAAAGTAGATAACTTAAGGAAACGTAACATCAAGCCTGTTATCCCACAAGGGGCGGCAGAGGTGAACCTAAAGTACAACCACATTTTGCCAGTTATGTTTAAGTACCATGTAATTAGGGGCGAGCCTATTGCCATCAACCGAGCAAGACAACTTTTAATTTAAATATGCTTCATGATAAAAGATTTTGCTTTCCGTGCTCTTGCAAACCAAACTCTGAAAATAAACCCTGTGCCCCAATTTTAAATGCATCTAAACACAAAAACAAAATTAAAGTGTTGTTTGTAGTGTCAAACGAAAAGATTTTTTCTAAATGCATATACAAAAAAACATTTTTTACAGTTTTTGTCTATCTGTCAGTATGTTTATTTGAGGTAATCTCCGTTCCTGGGCAACACGATTCCCATTGACAAGACTGGTTGTCAGACTTTCGGGCTTCTGACTACCCTTTACGACCATCAAAGATCCACAAATGACAACCGGGATCAACGACTTAACGTGCTTTCCAAGGTACGGAGGAGTCTCGATATGTTACGAATGGGCACCTATCCACAGACTGACCTCGGCAAGCGTAGCTTAACCTTCGATCAACCCGTGCGGCTGTCTTTGTTTAGCCACGAGCTCCTCCATATTTAAAGGTAAAACACAAAATCACACATCACCATCGTTGTACGTCTAGCATGAACCCCGACAGCGATCGGAAGTCGTCACAGCCGTGAACCAGGCAATATCCGGAGAGCGCGCTTTGACGGGTGGCACGGAGCTGACTCGAGCGACGTACCCGACGTACCTACAACGACGACCGGCGTCGACGATGTATTTGTGCTAACAGCCAATATGTGACGAAGTTTTTGGAAGAAATCACGTTAGTGTGTATTGATAAACTCTTCTTTGGTATTCTCTTTCTGGGGTAGGAAGTGAATTCTTCCTACCCCAGAAAGAGAATACCGAACCGAACTGTAGATTGATTATGTCAGTTAACTAAACTTGAAATGTCAATAAATAAATCAACAATGTTGGACAATCCACACAGCATTATCTAGCCGCAAGCTAAGCAGAGCTTGTATTATGGGTACTAAATACCCAGAACACCCGGAACAATTTTTTGTAGATTGTTCAAACATTTGTCCCAAGGCGGGAATCGAACCCGCAACCTTCTGCGTCGCAGGCAGAGCTTTGCCCGCAGTGCCACATCGGTCGTGTCGTCCCTAGTGTGGGAAGGCTCTCTTCACCTTCATTTTTAATACATGTTCACGAGGAAGTTTTTGAAGTCGAATCATTCATTTCAATAAGACCATTTAAAACCGGCCAAATGCCAAATGGATGCCACACAGGGAAGGATTTCGTAACGGGGATGAATATTCACGAAAAGAGTGAAGTGACCATTACTTTAATAAAATAAAAAAATACTTTTTTGCTGGCGTGGTTGTTAAGTGTACCCATGCTAAATTACAGCCTTATATTTTTAATAGTCTATGAGCTAAGCTAGGGATAAACGGACGGACAGACGGACATGGCAATGTTTAAAAGTTTCCTTGGAAAACCTAAAAAGGCTTTTCTGAACATCAAATTTAAATTAAAAATAAAATATTTAAATGATTCTAGTTCCAAATTCTTGTTAACAGAATAGCCCTGCTGTACAGTCAAGGTACTCAGTTAGCTATCGGGGTACTGAAGCTTTAGAAGCTCCAGTGAAATGCACCGGTGATTTTGCCTGCTACAGAGTCGATTTCCTCAACCCCAAAGCGACTTACGGCAACACAAGGACTGATGCGTCCTTCCCAGAATCGTTTGACGGAGATCCTAACCCTTACCTACGTCTTGTAGCTAACGCTTTGACTTGATAAGAGGTTCCGTAGAATCATTTTCAAGTAAATAAGGCCTGTTTTTATTTTTGCCTCTAAAATGATATCAAAACATAGACCGACAGATTCAACCCCAAAACATTAATCAAATGCACAAATAGAGCTGGCACTTATCGATGTCAACCCTAAAATGATAGTGCTATTCAAAAGCTGTTTACTTTGGTCAGTTCACTGTCTGTGGTCAGTCGCAATATCGAGGATTCCAAATTCATAAAGCAGGATTAACAGTACTTAGGGCCTGTCCGGTACACTATGTTGGCAATGGCGGGTTACTATTGAGCCATACTATTTGTGAAGCAAACAAAGTAGTGATTGATAGATTTCTGATCAAGTTTTTGTTGATAGAGGCTTCAAAAAGGCTTTATAATTTTTGGGGTTTGATACCTGCGTGTGGTTTTTACGTATGTAGGTTATTTTCATCATCTGCCTATTCATTTCTCAACTGTGTTGGGTATTGGCATCTAGTATTAACAAACGCTAACCTGAATATTAGTTCATTTTATTGGTTATATACAGAGTGGAAGACGCACAATCCAATAAATGATTCTAGACCGCTAGCGGTCTAGAATCATTTATTGGATTTTGCGCGAATACTAGATGCCAATACCCAACACAGTTGAGAAATGACATTTTTTGTCGACTGTTACGTGTTTATTACACACTTTAAACTGTGAAAAGTCAAGAAAAAAATCATCATTTCCTTCAAACCCAATGGGGTTATTTAATTAAAAATTCACGTATTTCATTCACAACTTCAAAGGGTTAGGTCTGCCTTACCCAGTGAAAATGAAAAGTCATGATTTAGATTTGTGTCCTGTTGATGGCGATGGGCTAAAAAGGGTAGGCCGAGGTGTGTCCTTGATACACCTTCGTTTCGCCTGTTATATTGAAGTCCCAGATAATAGTGGGAGAGCCTATTGCCACCTATCAGACACTTATCCAGTCTCCAAGCTGCCGCTGAGAGATTCCGAATCGAAAAATCCAACTCAATTCCCGAACCAGAATTCGAACCCGAGACCTCATGCTCAGTAGTGCACTTGCTACCACTATACCAGTGAGGCGGTCCTTACGTCACTGTCACAAATGTCATAGTGCAATTCAATTTAACTGAAACTACACTAATAAAATAGATATGAGCTTCATAATTAAATGCTGTCGTAGGGAATAGATTAGCTGTCAACTACCCGAATTGTTATTTGACAATGCAAATATGCAAATGTTTCATACATTTTGTATGATCAACCTCAACCAACACTGACCTAACAGACAGGTTAATCAACCGTTATATTGGTGACAATATATTTTTTTTTTTTCAAATTTATTATAATTGGTAAATATTTACATTTATAGGAAAAAAGGAATAAATAAATATGTTTATTCCTTTTTTTTAATTTATCAGCAACCCAATTGGAATGCTGATATTTTTTGTGAAGTTTTGTTGTTTGTGTGCGTACCATGTGTGCAAATAAACTTGTTATAATTTGTGGATAGGGAATAAAAGAAGATGGTGATAAAGGGCTCTATCGGAATAACAGTGCTGAGGTATTTTTTTTTTTTAATCTAGCAGCCTATGCTGAGGAAGTGTATTAAGTCTTTTTGGCCTCGCACACGTTTCCTTTTTTTTTTAGCTTTTGTTTTTGGTGTTTGATTTTCCTATCCTATTTTTTATAAATAAACATTTTCCATTATTTTCTTTTTTTTTTATAAATACTATGTGTATGACCAGTGTGCCTAGTACGAATGCTTGACATAAACGTAACGTCATTTCGAACGATTTCAAATTTAGAACAAACAAAAATAATAAACACTTAACATGCAGCTCATTCCCTCACTTCTTCAACGTGACAAAACAATTGTCGCATTGCCGTGAAACACGACCAAGCAGCTGTCACTCCTATATCTTCATCTTGACACCACATTTCCATATCTCCAATGTTGCCAGTGTTAAAAAAAACTCACGTTCCCGAGGTAATTTATATCAAGCGCTAATATAAAACAGAATGGCTTAAAAGGTTTAAGCAACGGTACTGAAACAGTTATTACCCTATAAATAAGCAGTACTTTGCTTTGTCGACGCGCAAAGGAGAAAGATTATCGTAGTAGGTATTCAAGCTGATTTAGTAGGTGTAGTGTGTGTTAAATTGCTTTTAATGCAGGTGCTGGACTTTTTTAATGAGGAGCTTTATCAGCACATGGTGAGGATAAAATTAATTAATAGTCTTATTATTTGAATTAAGTATCATTGCCGTGGTGATCTAGTGGTTGCAAGTGCTACTGCCGAGCTTAAGGATCCCCATCAATTGCCAGTTCGGACAAAGTGGAATCCGGAACTTCTCAGTAGCAGCCCAGGGTACGTATCTGTGCCCGGTTGATGGCTATACTCGCCCTTCATTACACTGGCACTGACACATAACTGGCAGAATGTGGGTGTCCTATAGGTACACCTTTGACAAACGTGGCGTGATGCTATGTCAAGTACCAAAACTGTGCAGGTGAAAGAAAACAAAAGAAACGATTGATGGATTTTGTTAAAGATGATATGGCTAGAAAGGAGGTTAGGTACTATTGAGATGACGTTATAATTATGGAGATGTATGGAAGAAGAACACATGATGCACCGACATAAAATAAATTTGGATAAGGACAGGAGGATGAGGGTAAATAAATATAAATCTAAGCTGAGCGGGTTCTATTCTATACACAATCCTCCATAAAAATGAACGCGGTGTTAACAGTATAAACTGCAGATTTACCTTACATTTTTACGAATAACTCTACTATTTGAATAGATTTATCAATTTATTGATTATTTTTCTTTTCTTTAAATATTATTTATATTTTCTTAAAATTGATATTTTTTTCATGTTGGCACTAATGTATTTTTTATTTTCTTATTATGGATTAATTTACGTGTTAAAATTACTACCTATGTTAAAATTATTATTTATCGGGTTTCATGTTGGAACTTACCTACTTTTAACACCAAAATGTACACATGAATGCAAAAAAGAGATTTGATTTGATTCGATCATTAAATTGTTTTATTTTTAAATTATGCATAAAAGTAGTTATTTCAAGCATAATAACATTTATAACACAATAGAAGAATATAAAACAACTGAATTTAAAACCGCAGAACCCATCCTCCACAATATTTTATTTATTTTTATCCAACAGCGCAACTTTTACAGTTTCAGCCATTAAAAATCGAGACCAACTGAAATTTTCTCAATAATGGCACCTGACCGTAAAGTTGAAGAATTTTATACTATTTGGACTTATTTTTTTCATTTTTGATTATTAACCCCGGACGCAAAGACGACGGGGTGTTATAAGTTTGACGTGTCTTATTGTGTGTGTGTGTGTCTGTCTGTGGTATCCTAGCTCCCGAAGGGATGGACCGATTTTGATAATGCTTTTTTAGTTTGAAAGGTTAATTAGTCGGGAGTGTTCTTAGTTATGTTTGATGAAAATCGGCTAAGCCGTCCAAAAGCTATCCGTATTTTACTCTTTAAATCTGGGTTTTCTCGCAAGTTAACGTGTCATAATTACGTGTTTTGTTAGATTGTCAATTGAAGCCACTAGGAAGTAGTACGCTATATTAAATGTAATTTAAAAAGCATGAAATAAAAATTAAATTAAAAATTTAGAAAACCCCCTGCACAAATACCTCTTAAATGCAAATAATAAGCCTCGTACTCACGTTGGGGAAACGCCAACTTTTACTCTTTAGTTCTTTATTTTACTTACTTAGCGATTCCCCGTCGCGAGTAAGAGGCTTATTTTTTCACACAGTTCGGTTTCTCATTGTTGGTATAAGTTCAATTTTTACGCAATCAGGTATTTTTTTAAATGTAAATCTTATGGAATCCATACTAGTAATAAATTCTCAACTTGTAAAACCTAGATTCACATTCGAACACAACGGAAATAAAAACCTTTTCCTTCACAGAATATTTTTTTAACAACTTTTCGCTCACATTTTCCTCTCATTATTTCCTTCACATGATGTCAGCGTGATCAAGCGATCACGGTGGTCTACGGTCGCGTGATGGCGTGTTTCATGTTGCGTGCCGTGTTTTCACTTCGGCTTCAACCTTTTCTTGAGTGCTCAATAAGCACCGTAGATCCATAGTGGATACATAGATGTGGCAAGGAAAAAGGTGTTTTTTTCGTAAACAATTACCCACCTTATGTCAGTAAATCTAAGATGGCTCTGGCTATAAAAATTGAACAGATTTAACAAAAAACACTTAAAACTGTAACATTAATATAATTGACGGCATAATTATATTTTGACGGCACGGTTGGCGCAGTGGCTGAGCTATTGCGTATATGCGTCGCGTGTCTTGGGTTCGATTCCTGCACGGAACACATATTTTTATGGCCTTGCTGTTTGTACATGAGAATTTGAATGTTTGTAAACGCACCCACGACACAGGAGAAATTACTAGTGTGGGGCAATGTTTAAAAATAAATAAATTGGAACTTGCTTTGCTTTGGTTGTGCGTGAGCACCTTTTACAAAAATGCAGTATGTAAGTGAAATAATCCCCTATTTTAATCTAGTATTTTTTTTTATTCTGTTAGTTAGGTTTAGTTTTATTTATTCGGGTAGATTTCTTTTTCAAATTTCAATGCAATCAATTTTGAGGTATACTCTATCCAGTAAAAATTGTCGAAATCGGACTACACTGTAAAAATTTACGCCGGGTCATACATAAAAAATAATATAGGTATACGTGTTGAATTGAGAACCTTCTCCTTTTTTTGTCGGTTAAAAATGCATAAAATGAATACAAAATCAAAATCATTCTGCCCGTAACGGGAAACGAAGCAACCATAGATATTTTACAATAAACTGAAAAATCACACAAGATATTAGAATTAAGGTTAATAGCGAAAACTGCAACAAACTTACCAAGGAAAAGTCATATACAGCCTTTTCAGTAAAAGTGGACGATAATACATAGGCTTCCTTCGTTTCCGAATATACCTTTGCCGCTTCTAGTCAGATTAGAAACAACTCTTCGACACAAGTACATTAAACGCCTATATTACTCTTTACACATAAAACGAATTAAGAGATGAAAGAGTTTGTTTAACGATATAACTTCCTTTTTACATTATTAAAGGGAATTCTATAGTCATTAAAAAAACCCATAGAGGGACCTACGTAATTGAAACGAAACATTCGTTGGCTACTACCCCTCAAGATCTTGAAGACGATTGCCTTTTGATCTTAAATTTTGAAATTTGATTTGCTATATTGGAGAGAATAAATGGTATTGCCTGTATTGGTTTGGGCCTGTTTGATATTTAAGTCACGGACATTTGACGGTACGGTTGGCGCAGTGGCTGAGGGATCGACTGCTGAACCGAGTGTCGTGGGTTCGATTCCCGCATGGAACAAATATTTGTATGGCCTACAGATAGTTGTTCAGGGTCTGGCTGTTCGTGTATGTGGTTGTAAATGTTTGTAAAATCTCAATACACTTAAATACCTACAGCTATTTTGATAATTCACAAAGCATAAAACTCTGCAGTGGCCTACTTCAACATAAAACAACAACTAGTCCAAAACATTAACAAATCTACACATAAATAAATAATACCAGATACCTCTCGACCCTCGATCTCATATAGATCATTATGCGTCTAGGTTTCCACCTTGATGTATTCTGATCTCATTAATGTCCAAGATAAACTTACCCTAAAAAAGAACATATGAATTGAAATAAAATACTGGTTGTTGCCCAAATTTGAATTCAGAACCTCGTGCATGAGTGGCGAAGCCCTACCCTCTGGGCTACCACCACATAACACATCTAAATACAAAAACAATTTCTCTTAGTCCAAGTAACGTGGTAACATTAACAGCATAATGTGTGTAACTGGCAATATCTCAAAGTATTCCGACTCGCCGCGCGTGCATCGAACATAAACAGAGATAACAGACAAGGGACCCAGCCAATATATTAGAAGACACCGTTGGCTAATGAAACTTGTGGACATGACGTTATGGCAAAACCACATCTTAAAAGGTAGGTACACATTTTTAATTTTTTAATTAAATATAACAGTGTTTAAATATCAGATTATTATTTATGATATTATTATTAAGAAAATAACATAAAATCACGCAAGTCTTTCCCCCGAAGGACTTTTGGCCTCTGTTTTTGTATTTCCCAACAGACCTATGTATTTCAAAATACAGTGGTCCCATGTAATAGCCAATGCCATAAACCGGGCACATATCCAGACTCCGGGCTGCTACTGAGAAATTCCTAATGAAAAATCTCAATAGCAAATTGCTCGACACGGAAATCGAACCCAGGACCTCATGCTTAGCAGTCGTATTAACGAATACTAGACCAACGAGGCGTACTTAATATAAAAGTGAAAATCAAAAATCATTTGAACTAAAATGAAAAACATTATAAAAATGAATATTAGAAACCAGGCGAGCCTGTATCTCGTTTACCAATTTGATATTATATTCTGTTACAACATAATTAAATTAAGACAGGATTTCTTTACTCTGTACAAAAAAGAAATGTCTGAAAACAGTAATCTTAAAACAAAAAGCCTAATAATACTTCATCTAGAAATAAAATGCTAGAATGAACGTGAGTAAAAATGTGTGTATGAGAGTGAAGGTGTTTCATTAAGAGTATCAATTCAACAAAACAGGAGAGTAAACGATTTATAATTTAAACACATATATTCAATTCCCAAATTAATAACTTTATTCAAATCAAGCTGAGAATCAGAACTATTTGAACATCTAAAACTACATGGGACTGTCCCCCAAAATGTTCGTCCTTCACGAATTCCTAGTGTTTTTGCTTGAGGAGAAGTGCCGCAAGAAACTTTCCAACAACAAATTTGTCTGATACGTCAAAAGCATTGTTAGTTTTTCAGAGAGTTGGAAATCTAGCAGTATGGAATATTTAGGCATCACAATTATATGTTAGCAAACAGGCGGAATAATAAAAATATTCATTACAAGTTTTATTGTAGGAGTTTACTTATAACACTGAATCCCACACTACGATGCCCGAGTTGCACATCTGTCTGATAAGTCAAAAGCACGTTTAGTTTTTCAATGCTGTGTCTATGTTGGAAATCTAGCAGTATGGAATATTAGGCATCACAAAAATATGTGTTGCTTTGTGTTAGCGAAAAGACTTAATAATAAAAATATTTGTTTATCTTTTTAAAATTTTACCAAGGCGTGCCAAGGGGTACCGTGTTGCCCAGTAACTGGGTTGTGGAGGTCAGACAGACAGTCGCTCCATGTAAAATACTGTTATTCAGCAGCATCTGTTTAGACTGGAAGCCCACCTCAACAAGGTTGGGGAAAGGCAAGGCAGATGATGATCTTTTTAAAGTTTTACTGTAAGAGTTTACTTGTGACACTAAATCACTGAATCCAGTATCTTTCGATAAGTATGATTACAAATTAGGAATGCAAATGCGACGGCTACAATATAGAAATTAGAACACAATAAAAAAAACGTGTTTACTTTGCACGAAATGGAGTATACTCGTGGAACAATAGAGGAGCCCTTGTGGTCTTCCGCCGCCACAAGCTGTTAGATGCTCACTGTACAAAGGATGATGGATGGATGGAAAGAACCAGATGAAATACATTTTTTGCTATTTTTGATGTGACACATGTACAGGAACATCGTGCCGTCATCCCCGTCTACGCCACCGCTCTCGACTCCCTTGTGTGTATGAGGTGGTGTGATCTCCCAGTGGTTGAGACATCGGCTTTTGCACCGCGTGTTGTGAGTTCGATCCTCGCATGGAACAAATATTTGTATGATCTATTGGTAATTGTTCCGGGTCTGGCTGTTTGTGTATGTGAGTTTGAATGTTTGTAAACGCAGCCACAATATAGGAGAAATTCCTAGTGTGGGGCAACGTTTTATATTAAAAAAAAAATACCTATACCACACGACATTGTGTCAGTTGTGAAAATTTGTCAGACAGTGTCGATCAATCGCTAGCAAAATTACACTCAGATTGCAAACATCAAAGTGACTATTGACCAAAGGTATACATAGAACTTTTATCGAAATTCTCTTCTGTTTACGCTGTGAACACTGAGTGACTGACAACTGACAGTGCGCATATTTGAATATCTTTTTTGCAGCTTTGTACAATGTTGAAAAACTTTTATTTCGACGATTCGCGATTATTTTTATTTATTCATTCGTTTGTTTATTTAGCTTTGATCATAACGGTCCAAACATATTGCAAAGTGTTACATTAAGGTTAAATTAAGGCTGAATAATATAAAAAATACAGGAAAAATGCCCTAGAATCGCGCATCGAGGGTTCCGTAAAAACTTTCCGTCATTGTACAGCTACTTTCATCAAAATAATTCACAGTACCTACCGAAGTACATTAACTATGAAAGCACCGAACAAACATAACAAAGATACGATTAGGAGGATTAAAGGAGAAACTTAACTTTCTAGTTCAAAAAATGCTGTTCCATACATCGATATCGGTTATAGGTCTAGGTCTATCAGTATACGTCACGGTCGATTCTCCAACTAAGAATATAAGACGCTCAGAAGTCATAATTAATGGAAGTATAAAATCGCCAATCCTTGAGCAAGCATTCATCATCTGCCTAACCTTTTCCCAACTATGTTGAGATCGCCTTCCAGACTAACCGGATGCAGCTGAATACCAGTATTTTACATGAAGCAATTGCTTATCTAACCTTAGTTACTGGGAAACACGATAGTCCTTGGTACCCGTAACGACTGTCAAAGATCTAAATATAACAGACAAACAGCTTAACGTGCTTTCCAAGGCACAGAAGAGTCTTAATATGTAACGTATCGTCTCCCATCCACAGCCAGACATCGGCAAGCGTAGTTTTACCTTCAATTGGACTGTACGGCTGTTTTTATTTAGCCACGAGGTCCTCGAGATAGGAAACTAAATGCAGTGGCTTAGCGATCGCTGCTGCGCTGCGTGTCGCAGGTTCTATTCCCGCACAGAACAAATACTTTTAGTGGCCTACATGTAGTTGTTCCGGGTCTGGCTGTTAATGTATATGAGTTAGAATGTTTGTAAACGCTGGGTGCGTTTACAAACGTTGCGTTTTGATACAGGATAAATTCCTAGTTTGGGGAAAAGTTTTTTTAAAGAAGAATTGTCAGTCGTATCCACTATCACCTCTCGAAGCTCTGGGAGACGTCTTCAACACGGAACTATTCAAATCAAAACCACGCACAGCTATTAATATCGAAGCTAGAACTCTGTTTAAACAAGTATAAACTAGACTGGAGTGAAATATATACTTGGACTGGCAATTGGCATGCTCAGATATTAAATTCTACTATTGATTCAAGTGTTTGCGTATTTCTGTATCTCAAATTAAGTAGGGCTTATGAGATTTTGTGTAGACACAGGCCGATTTATTTTTGACGAAATATACAGAGGTACCATTTATGTACACACAAAAAACAAAGCGCTAAGCTCATTTATTCATTTCATAAGTAAATGTATAGAAATAAATAATATTGAAGTGTCTGTTTGTAATGTCAAAATAACAGCTTTTTACTAAATGTACATGAAAGTTTATATGGCAGTTATACCGAATAATTAATTTCTAATAATGTCGTCAGCGGTTTGTTTGTTTGAGGTAATCTCCAAAACGGCTGGGCCGATTTTTACAAAACTTTCACTGGCAGATTGCTGATGTGATAAGGAGTGACTGAAGCTTTTATTTTAGATAAAGAATAAGGGTTCCGCAGACAAAGTTGCAGGCACAGCTTAAACATAAAAAGCTATTCTGGTAGACTAAACATACAATTAGTTATTAATTACTTAACTACCTACTTCTGAATATAATCTCTTTTCGCAATTTGTTTAGAGTCAGTCCAGGAAATCTTCTTTGTCCAAATCTCATCTCATCTTAATAGTCACGTCCGTTTTAGCCAGATATTGTTCACACAATCCATCGTTTCTTTGGTCTACCTCTTCAAAATTTCTTATTTTCTAGAAAAAAAACACAAAGAAAAAATAAATTGCTCAGACTCAAGCACACAATGACAATACTCAAAATCCAAAACAAAGAAATAAATACTAATAATATATTTATAATCTATAATCAAGTGCCTTACGACTGTACCAATTGGGTACAGTTCAGCAAAAATGCCAGACATCTATAAATAGTCTGACGCTGGTTTTCAACTGGACCTGAAGTTGTGAGATGTCACATACGTAAATCAGTTGTATACCTAGTATTCTTCGCTTTTTTCTCCCCTGGTAAGACTGGTTGTCAGATTAAGGAATTTCTGACTGCCCGTAACGACTGTTAAAAGAGACTTACATATACAGTACAATTTCCTGATCTAATTTACAAGTCATAATCGTCGTCTTGCTGCCCTCAAACAATGCGTAAACGTAAACGTAAACAAAATGTAAATAAAAGCCTTCGGAACCATTATTCCTTTCCGTATTTCTGGTACGACAGTCTGATACAATCTCCCAAATTCCCTTAACAAAATTACCATTACGAGTCAGAGCCCTTCTTGCTCTATAACTAGACAGCTTAACGTTTGAGAAGCGAAGGAAACATCCCTTAATTAAACACCTACAATAAATATAAACAAAATTCTCGCATTATCTTGGGAAGGAGTAAGGCGGGCTGCCTAGTGTAGCAAAGTACTGGCTACAAAGAGGAGAGGTCTAAGGCCGACACGCAATTGAAGTGGGAATATGTGCGGGCGAAGCTTGTCATACATTTCGTGGTTTAAGTGAGTATGTAATAGGTAGGCTTACGGGTCTTCAAAGTACCACACACAGATGTGATATTTCAATTTAAATGTTCTTTCTTCTGGTTTATCTTAGACATCACTTACATCGTTGAAGGAAAACATCGTGAGGAAACCTGGACTTAAAATTAATGTAAGTCTGTAATCGCTAACGCGTCTTGAGCAAGCGTTGTGTTAAATGCTCATGTCTTCTCTATGTGAGAAGGGGCTCTGTGGTGGAACGTGGATCGTGCCGATGTGGCCATGTCCACTGAAGCCGAGCTGTTGGAGCGCCGTACCTACACATCAAATCTATTGATTAATATTTTCCTAGTACGTCGTTCTTGGGAGAAGTGTACTCACCGAAAATCGTCAAATTACCCTGTTATTAGTATTAAAAAAAATAGGACTCCGAACGTAATGTAGAGGCACTCCAGCTGTTTCAATCTTAGTACAAATTGTTGACATTTTTGGTTGGTAAACTTGATGGTCTGGCTGGCGCAGTGGCTGAGAGATTGGTTACGTATTGCAGCTTCGATTCTCGCAAGGAACAAGTATTTGTATGGCTTGCGAGTAGTTGTTCCAGGTCTGGATGTTTGTGAATATGAGTTTAAATGTTTTAAACGCACCCACGATACAGGAGAAATTGCTTGTGTGGGGCAACGTTTAAAAAAAACATTCGCTACTTAGGTTATAGGTCTGCACTTCTCCACTCCTTACACCATTACTTAGTATCATAAATGCAGCCTAAGAAGCTGAAAAACATTGCCACCTTGTTACGAATATTTGCGAACGAAAGTGGCCGACCCGTGTTGGGTGCGTGAATACACTGCTTACAAACAAAACGGAGCCAATTTAATATTTGCCCAGCTTAACTTCGTAAGGGTATGTCAATAAGGCACTACGTGTAGTAACAATGGACCGGGTTCACGAGTGTCCCAAATAAACATCGATCTTGTGCGCTATTTATCTTAGAGTGAGCTACAAACACTGTTTGGTTGGTGGAGACAGACGGGCAACTTTTTGTGGTCTGAAAGGTCTGATACAGCAGTCAAATAGGATTTGCTTAAAATTTCCCCATTTTTTTTGCTAAAATGTTTCAAGTAGTTATGTATACATCTATTTTCCTCTAGAATAATAGGTACAATATCCTTCGTAATGTCTTTCAGTATCAGCTGCAGAAATTTTATCTCATCAATTCAAAGTTAAAATAAAGAATATTTAATGTACAAATTATTTATATTTCATAAGCAAGTGGTCGCCCACTGTTTGATTCTTGACCGTTTCTGAAAGCTAACACAGTCGAATTTTTAAATACCTTAATATAAAGTGAAATATAATACATTAAAAAATAAGGGTTAAATAACTGCCAATACCGGCTGTTAGTCTCTGAAGGGCAAGGTTTCAATTTTAATTCTTAAAAGTTTAACTTAAAACCCACCATCATCATCATCAACATCATCATCTGCCAAGCCTTTTCCCATCTATGTTGGGGTTTGCTACCAGTCTAACTGGATTAGGCTGAATAACCAGTATTTTATATGGAGCGACTGCCTATCTGACCTCCACAAACCAGTTACTGGTAACACGTTACCCCTTGGTAAGACTGGTTGTCAGACAACTTAGGTATAACCCACCATGAAAAAGAAAATAAGCTACGTACTGAATAAAATTTTCATAATACCATTCTAATCTTCGGGTTCGATTCCCGCCTTGGTACAAATGTTAGTACGATCTACAAATATTTGTTCCGGGTGTTCTGGGTATTTGCTATGTATAATAGAAAATATCTATCTATTTAATGTATTGTATTAAGTATATCAGTCATCTAGTACCCATAACACAAGCTCTGCTTAGCTTGGGGCTAGATGATGCTGTGTGGATTGTCCAGCATTCTAATGAACCCACATATTCGAATCCCACAGACTGTAACACAAAAGTTACCCGCTGTAGCTCATCTGCCCAGTCAAGGCAATTTAAAGTCAAGTACACAGAGGCAAACACCAGCGACCAACAACAACTGCTCCGTCACTCAATCAGGGAGTCGAGATGTTTCTTTGTGCCCCTTTGTGGAGTAAGATGGCGGGTCAGTCATTGTTTTGATACCCATCTGGTATTCATAGTTCAAGACTCTGTGTAACATACATGAAGGTTGGTACGCGTTCGGTACAGAACATACTTAATCATACAGAATATATACTTTACTGATACGCGTTGGATTTTTCGTTGGTTTTATCTAATTTCTACTATTTTTTCCGATGTTTTAATTTATTTTAAGCTGTAAACAGTTATGATTTGTACGTAAATCCCAATAAGATTTTAATGTAAGCCGTAATTTTTAATTTTAATTATAAACCTTTTTCGATTCGATTGATGATGGTTCGAAATGATGTTTTTCTCATGTCTTTTTACAATTGAAAGTAAAAACACATCAGAAAAGACGTAAAATAAGGATAAATCCGACGCAAAACTTCAACGCTGTTGGCTCCATAATCATGTACCTACTGCACGTATGTAGGTAGTTGAACAAATGTTTGAAGCACATTTGATTAGAGAATTAGCTTATGTAAATTAATTAGAAGCAGTTATGACTCTCGTTTCTAAGAAAAACGTCTGATGATAAAGCATTTATCATCAGTTAGTTGTTACCTTTTAACATTTAAACAGAAAGAAAAAAAAGTGAAACGTGCCTATGGTAAGAATAAAATTTTAGTAAGAGAATCAAAGTACAAACTGACTGACAGACACAGTTTAGTCATCACTGGTCGTAGAGACTAGAATTTTCGATGCCATCGACGCTAGCGTCCGCGGGCATAAACTAGTACTTTATAACATTATTAATTACACATTGATCAGCCATTCAATATAGATAGATAGACACATAAAACACTCTCACACACTCGTTATTGGATACTAAATAGAAGAAAAGAAATACAAACAAACAATCTAGTTACCACAAAAAGAAGCCGATGAAGACCAAAATAATAATCTCGGAAGATAATCCACAAATAATTGCAAAACACTACACTGCATCAATTGGGATCTTACAAGGTAAACCGTAAACTTGGAATCCTCCGTAAGTGCGAGAAACATACGTATAATATTATAACACAAGACCCGGTAATGTGTCGGTTTATACGCGCGTGATTGCAAATTCCATTACGTCTCATATGCTTTTCTCCTACCATTGTATAATAAGTCACTGTGTTTTCACCTTTGTTTGTCTTTCCCTAAATATATGAGTATATACCTAAATATATGTCGAAGCGAAATTGTCAAAATCGCCGAAGGTAGCTCATACCCTGGATTAATATGCTGGCTTTTTAACCGCGTGGCATACCTATTTAATTATAAAAAATGCAGTGATTGGAGGAACTCATCGTCATGAATCTACGCAAAAGGAACAATATTCAAATGAAGAATTCAATTTCTCATACAATCTATTCGATCTCAGTTTCATTGCTAAGAATAAGAAAAGTGGTTATGCTAAATAAAAACAGCCGCACGGGTTGATCGAAGGTTAAGCTACGCTTGCCGAGGTCAGTCTGTGGATGGGTGACCGTTCCTAAAATATCGAGACCCCTCCGTGCGGAAAGCACGTGAAGCCGTTGGTCCCGGATGTAATTTGAAGATATTTGACAGTCGTTACGGGTAGTTAGAAGCCCGAAAGTCTGACACCAGTCTTACCAAGGGGTATCGTGTCGCCCAGTAACTGGGTTGAGGAGGTCAGATAGGCAGTCGCTCCATGTAAAATACTGGTATTCAGCTGCATCCGGTTAGATTGGAAGCCGACCCCAACATAGTTGGGAAAAGGCTTGGCAGATGATGATGATTATGCATGTATCATCACACGAAACTATATTTTAGAATACTCTTTTATAGGGTACAGAACCCCCAAATAGTTCCTCTATTTTCAACTCATAGTAGGAGATCCATTGAATTGACAAAATTGCAATTCCAATTGAGTTGACCATACTATGATAGAGTAATCTGAGGACAGACATCACATTATGTCGCGGAATTAGATGCAGATTGGATGTTAGAACAGAGCATGATTATGTGAGGCAGCTTGGTGTTAAAGTTACATGAGGTTCTGAAAATATTAGGCAGGACAGGCTGGAAATATCAGGATAAATATAATTAAATAAATAAATAATGCTGAACCATCCACACAGCATCATCTAGCCCCAAGCTAAGCAGAACTTGTGTTATGGGTACTAGATGACTGATATACTTAATACAATACGTTACATTTATATAGATATTTAATTATTATGGTCCATAAATGTATATGTATATATATGATAAATGTATCGTATTTTGTACTGACTAGGTTGTAGAGATTCATCATCTGCCATGCCTTTTGCCATCTATGTTGTGGTAGGCTTCCAGTCTAACCGGATACAGCTGAATATCAGTGTATTATATGGAGCGACTGCCTATCTGACCTCCGCTACCCAGTTACTGGGCATCACGATACCCCTTGGTGAGACTGGTTGTCAGACTTTCGGGCTTCTGACTACCCGTAACGACTGTCAAAGATCTAAATGACAACCGGGACCAACGGTTTAACTTACTTTCTGAGGCACGGAGGAGTCTCGATCTGTTATGAAGGGTCACCTATCTACGGACTGACCTCGGCAAGCGTAGCTTAACCTTCGATCAACCTGTACGGCTGTTCTTATGTAGCCACGAGCTCCTTCTAGGTTGTAGAGATTATGTTTTTTTATTTACTATTTTATTTGGGTCTTCAGCAATGAGTACACTATTACAAATATATATTCATACATAACAAACTTAAGTCTAAGTGGACCATCACTTAAAGGAGAGCACTGCATGTACTATTTCTTTATTTATTTATTTTATAATTTAAGCACACAGATGTACAGAGGTGGACTTAATGCCATAGGCATTTTCTACCAGTCAACCTTTGGTTGATGCAGAGACAAACAGCGAAAGGTGCAATTTCTTAAATCTTCTTACTATATTTTGGTTTCAATCATCTAAGCAGTAGCCTCATGTTATCTCCATCCTGCTAGACTGCATCCTTATCCACCTTACCATAGTTTCGAAAAAGTCTCGGTGATGAAAGGGGCACCAATTCAACTATTGACCTACAACGTGTGTGTTAAAAACATATGCTAAATATGGCGCTGAGTACAAGAAAGATAATTATGTAGACTACACAATCAGCGCATAAATCTGCAAAGAACCAGCATCTGCATTTCTAAAGGAGTGTCGTGTTTTCTTGAGCCAGTCTTTGCCATTATGTGTTCCGTACATAATTAGTTACTTTGCACATGCATGACAAGCTTAACATCTCAAGTCATTATACTGCGTCTCACTCCTGACTCGTCCTTTAAATAAATAAATAATGCGGGAAAATTCACACGTCATCATCCAGCCCCAAGCTAAGCAGAGCTTGTGTTATGGGTACTAGATGACTGATAAACTAAATACAATACCACATTACATGAATAGATATTTTTTTACTATACGAGTACATAACAAATACCCAGAACACCCGGAACAAATATTTGTAGATCGTACAAGCATTTGTCCCAAGGCGGGAATCGAACCCGCAACCACCTGCATCGCAGGGGGACCTTCGCCAGCCGCGCCACATCGGTCGTCGTTTACAAATTGTTACTCCTTACCTTCAAGTTGGGTTACAGAGTAACCATTTCCATTTCAATTAAAATAACTGGCCTCTCTGAAACATCAAAGGATATCACATCCCAGAATATCTTGCAAATGTTTAATAAAACGGCTGAAATAAACAAAGTTGAAACTGTGGGCGGTAGACTATTTCGGTCCCCAACCAGAAAAACAATTCTGGCGTGAGCGTGACTGATACAGGTTGAACCTTTGCCCGTAAAAAACAAAAGAGTGCGAGTCGGACTCGCAGACGAAGGATTCCGTATCATAGTACAAGATTAGAGATATAGCATAATATCATAACATCATGACGGCACGGTTGACGCAGTGGCTGAGCGATCGACTGCTGCGCCGCGTGTCGTGGGCTCGATTCCCGCACGGAACATTAATTGTATGGCCTACAGGTAGTTGTTCCGGGTCTGGCTATTTGTGTGTGACTTTAAAAGTTTGTAAACATTCCCACGACACAGGAGAAATTCCTAGTGTGGGGCAACGATTTTTTTTTTAATGAAAATTAATAAAAAAATAATGCCTATATTCCCCGAAGGGTAAGGCAGAGGGGTACCTACAGTACACCCACATTTCACCAGTTATTTTTTAATTCCAATGTAATTGGGGGTGAATCTATTGCCATCAATCAGACGCAGATCCAGACTCCGGGCTGCTATTGAGAAATTCCTAATGAAAAATCCCAATAACATATTGCTCGAACTGGGAATAGTACCCAGGACTTTATACTTAGCAGCCGCGTTTGCGACCACTAGACCAACGAGGCAGTTACAGCGATTGTTAAAAATCACGTTTTTGTATAGCGGCCCCTTTTGACTGTTTGTGAATTTTTATTATTTGTGTGCAGGACGCCCTCTGACCAGGTGGGATGACGATCTGCGAAAGACTGCAGGCAGATGCTGGATGCGGCAAGCTGAAGAAAGAGCGCTATGGCGCTCATTAGGAGAGGGCTACGTCCAGCAGTGAACTAGTATATCCTGATGATGATGATGATGATGGTATAACGGCAATAACAAATTTTGAAAATAACTTATTTCGACAAAAATTGACTATCTGCCTATTGCAGATCATGGGATAGATACAGTCGTCTGACATACATACAGACAGAGAGCGAAGGCTTGGTTATAGGGTCCCGTTAACGTCCTTTGCCTACGGAATCCTAAAAAGGGACCTTCAGAAATAGCAACGAAATGTACATGAAACAAAAACGTACGTGACTTGGAGTCAGTCATTGACGAATGGAGCTGGAAGATGGATTGGTTGGCTGACAAACGATGCGGCACGCACGTAGAAACATTGGTCCTATTGAGTGGTTTGTTTAACTTTTGATTGCTTATGTGAAAAGTGGGAGGAAAAGATTATTATGTTTTTTTTTTTAATATAGGCGCAGTTCCTACTTCCACCAAACGTATCTTAGGAGTAGTCTTATTTACAGCTAGTTTTTGGCCATGGCTTCGCCAGCGTTAGTGCAGATTTTTATATCCCTCGGGAACAGGACTTTGAGAACATGCGTTTACAATTATTCAAACTTACGCACACAATTAACCAGACCCGAAACAACTATCTGTAGGCCATACAAATATGAGTTCTGTGGAATCGAACCCGCAACACGCAACGCGGCAGTAGAACGCTCAGCCACTAACCGTGCGATCATAAGTTTCGAAAAGTATATTCGTCAAAATTGATACCAACTAAATACATAGGAATCAATTCTAGAACTAGCCATCCAGACAATTTCAGCGTACCAGGAGAGCATAGTAGCCGTGTAGCCCATCTAAACCTTATGTTCAACTGCCGACTCACGAGTCACGAATGACACGGCTGCACACAATCTAAGGTATCTGTTACTGAATTTATAGGTTTACTGGAAATCCGTGCGGTATTAAGACGTACTGCCTTGATTCGGCTTGAATCGGTTCATTTCGTGTAGAAGCTTTGTCTGTCTCTTGTATTTGGTAGTACAGTTCAGTGACTTAGACTAATTTAGGATATATCTGCCTTCAATAGACTCTATTGTAGTGTACAATAAACACTAGATGGTAGATAAGGTATTAATACTCTGTGGTTAATATGGAACGTAAATAGCTAATTATAATATGGAACGTAAAAGTAAATTTTACGATTTTGTTATATCCGTATTTTGCGACTTGATTTTTTGCTTATGACTGATTTTTTAATTGATTGATTTGTTATTAAAAAAATCGTATATGTGTACGTTATAAAAACTGATTAATATATCCAAACCTTTCTAACCGTGATACAGCTTTTACTAGTATGGAGGTCAGTGTGAATTCATCTCCAACAACCATAATACACTCGATATGAGATCATTTACGTTTTTTTGTTTTTTTTTCTTTTATTTATATTTAGTGTTATGGTTTTTTTATTTTTAAAAGCATTCCTTTCCAATAAGTAGAAACAACTTTTAATATAGGGGCAAATAAAATTAGATCCGTGCCCATGCTTCCCGGTAAAGACAATACCAGGCTGAATGATAATCTAGTAAAGATTGTCTAGTATAGTCAAGTCTAGTTCTCTCTCTAGTATAGATTGTCATTCTCACGTTTATACTCTGGCGCCCGGGCTACCGGAGACCAAGAAACTATATTTCCCATCAGTCCCTTTCCGGGACAGCTTCCGAGTACTTCAGTCGCATTTAACTTGAAAAAAAGACAGCAAGCTTATGAATTGGAAGCATCCAACTCATTACCTATCAGTGTTAATTAGAGAAGGGACACAGATTAACGCTGACAAGAAAGTTATAACCATAAAAATGTGAGGTTTAATCTAAGAATTTCTGAGTTTGTCTTTCATTCCTCGCATAGAGGCCCTCAAGCTCCCTTATAAACACTTCAGGCTGTTTGTGGGTCAAATAAAAAAGTACTGTTAACACGCATAGACCGGGTAGTCCTTGAAAACTACTAGGTTTTATATAAGAGGCCCTCAAGACGAGGTTATTGTAAAAATATAGCTGAATAAAATATCGTTCTTGATAAAAATTACAAAGGAATGTGGTATTACCATTTTTCTTTTAGTTTTAAACATGAAAGGACGATTAAAATTAGAATTTTAATTGAGTAATATACATCCTAGTAATAACACAAAGAACTCACACGGAATTGTGTAATAGTAAAAAAGGTAAGTAAAGTATTAGGTACGGCTAAATCATCATCATCTGCCTAGCCTTTTCCCAACTATGTTGGAGTCAGCTTCTAGTCTAACCGGTTGCAGCTGAATACCAGTACTTTACATGGATCGACTGCCTATATGACCTCCACAACCCAGTGATTGGGCAACACTATACCCCTTGGTAAGGCTAGTTGTCTGAATTTCGGGCTTCTGACTACCCGTTAAGACAGTCAAAGATCTATAAATGACAGCCGAGACCAAAGTCTCGATATGTTACGATTGATCACCCATCCACAAACTGACCTCGTCAAGGGTAGCTTTACCTTCGATAAACTTGTGCGGCTGTTTTTATTTAGCCACGAGGTCCTCTTGGAGGATAAATATAATAATAATAATAATAAAATTTTATTCAAAATATAAGTAAAACTAAGATTTACATTAATCGTCATAGAGGAAAATTAATTCTAACTATAATGTAGACCTGCCTGAGCTAGGTTTATGAAAACCTGTGTTTCAGGCCATCAATTTAGTTCAAACATTTTAAAAAGAGGACATTAGTAAATTTTGTTAGTAGCTAACTTATAGAGAAGACATATTATTTTCAATGACTTAACAAGTAACTATTTAGGTATATAATATTAAGACTTCTATATTATTAATTATTATGTTACATTATCGAATGTAAGATATATATTATGTTACAATAAATTAACGAATAATGTTAAAGTAGATAGAGTAGATTAGGTAAACAGTGAGACTTTTATTAGAGTGTGTACATACAGACTTTATTTCACAATTTCTAGTAATTTTTCCGTGTCTGCATAATTGTGTTTTGCCAGGTATTCCTGAACTAGTAGATTACACCTATTATAACTTAAACTATAAATCTTTAGTAATGTATAGTCTTTAGTAATGTGTCTTTAGTTATGTAATGTAGTATATGTTGACTCCATAACAATAAAAACTGTTAGATATATTTAATTTGAGGACTAAATCGGTCGAAGGTGTCAAATTACTGCGTTTAGGCCTCCTTCAGACAGTTGCGACGCAACAACGCGACATGCAGTGTCGCGCGCGTTGTTACGTAGTAGCGTCTCGCCTATCTGGGAGAGCCTTTAGTATCGTGTTAAGATAACCACTTGCTTGGATACTGAACGAAGTGAGCTGTGAAATAAGGCTACACTTGATACCATCACGCCTGTATTACACAAAAGGCTAGGCAGAGGTGTTGGATAATACCTAATAGTACACCCAGTCATGTCTAGACCCATGAAACAGTGGGAGAGCCTGTTGCCACTAACCGAGCACATATCCAAACTCCAGACTGCTACTTAGAAATTCTAGATGGAAAAACTCAATAACAATTTACCCGACCCACGAGTCGAACTCAACATCTCATTCTAATCATCAAATCATTTATTTATTTGCAAACATGGTTAGTTCTTCATGTTTTGCCATTACATGGGTATGCAAATCATAATAAATTAATATAATTTTAAATAACAACTAGAACATTATTATATTCATATTTGAAGACTGATGTGGCGCGGTGGGCGAACGTTCGCCTGCGATGCAGGAGATTGCGGGTTCGATTCCCGTTTTGAGACAAATGTTTGTACATCTACAAAGATTTATTCCGGGTGTTCTGGGTATTTTGCTATGTAAAAAAAAAAAGATATTTATGTAATGTATTGTATTAAGCATATCAGTCATCTAGTACCCATAACACAAGCTCTGCTTAGCTTGGGGCTAGATGATGCTGTGTGGATTGTCCAGCATTATTATTATATTTACAAAAAAATGTTTGTCTCTGCATCACCCAAAGGTTGACTGGTAGAAAATGCCTATGGCATTAAGTCCGCCTCTGTACATTTGAGTGCTTAAAGTATTATATAAATAATTAAATAATACAAAAAATGTTACATCATTTTAATCACAATGAATAAAAAAATGTCATAATATCACATCAAATGTCACTAGCTACAATATTATTCAGAAATTAAATTAATTACGCACACATTATCAAAACAAATTCTTATCGATCAGAAATTAGTATTGCTTGTAATCACTAGACCAACGAATTAGATTAGATTCGCTAAGAGGGAGTTATTATGAATGATGATGAAGATGAGTCCAACCAACTTAAGTTACACGTGGACGATCAAGTTAATTCATAATCATATTATTTCCTTATCAATATAAAGTAAACTTTATTCTTGGGAAATGTTTATAAAAACCAGTCGCTTCCTGCGTCGCCATTCGTCAACATGATTGATTATATCGGTAGACTAACACGTGTAGGTACGTTGATAATCAGGTTTTTTTATTGTTATGAGATGAAAAATTTTTTGTATCATCGAAGGGAGTTTGGGAAATAAATAAGTAATGAGACAAGAAAATTGATAGATTGCATGCAATATTGAATGATAGGCATGTTTATTATTTACTAATTTATTTGTTATTTATTTTTATTTATTTTACTAATAAATGCAAAATACAACCTTATTTTTTTGTTACAGAAAACCATTTTAGGGTTCATTGTATTCATCATTATGAATAACTTTTACAAAGGGACTTACTTACGCTGAATTAAGAAAAAGAGTTTCAATACATTTCATGTTTCTAATATCGACAAAACGTATAGAGCAGCTGATATCTTTATTTTATTTGGATTTCAAGGTTGATCTCGTATTAAAAGTTGATCGCAATAATGAAGACAACAAAAAAAAAATAAGATAGAATAAAATAAAACTGAAAACATTTGTTTAAAATCACTGATCACGCATTTTGCTATTGATTGACCCTATATTATTGTGGAAGGCTATTGAACATCACGCTAAGACCCTTAGAAGCGGGTGAAACCGCAAGGCACAGCTATAAGTAACATTTTTCTTTCGTATTATAAAATAGTTACAGATTTAAGTACTTAATCTAAGTACAATATAAAACTAACTATTTATATATATTCAAAATCAAACCAAAATAAAAAGGAAGGAATACTAAATAAAAATCCGATCAAGACACTCAGGCGTTAAAGTACACCTCCGCATCGCTGTCATCTGGAAACGTGCCCAGAAGATTTTTATTTCACTTTCTTTCCTTGTTAGGTACAAGGAAAGAAAGTATTTTAGTTTTTTTATTTTATTTTAGTAAAATAAAGTTATCAATAAAATTTTCACTAACAATACTCGGATCAAAAGCTGTCTGAACACTTTCCACAATACTAACTAACAGTTAAATTAATCTGTAGTAGGTTCTGTTCACATGAACGGGTAATTAATCAAATTAATAATGGATACATTATAATTGATGCAAGTGTTATCAGTGTTACTGTAACGTGCCTAACGAAACAATGTGTCTGATTGTATATGCCACCTCGAGATAATAGGGTTACTAAAGGTAGGGCCACACTATTTCTATCTATAATATAATTTATTAACGTTAAGCCGTTGGTAAGGTAAGGTATCGTATTGCTCAGTAACTGGGTTGTGGAGGTCAGACAGGTAGTCGCTCCATGTAAAATACTGGTATTCAGCTGCATCCAGTTAGACTGGAAGCCGACCCCAACATAGTTGGGAAAAGGCTAGACAGATGATGATGAATATCATTTAGTAACTCAATTTATTTGCATTCAGCAAGCGTTCGTTTAAGAGTATTTCTGATACAAAACAAATTACTCCATATGACCAGGTAAAAAAAAATACTACCTATTGGCGGCCGCCATCTTGTTTTTTTATGATGCTCAAGACGTTACCACGAATCTAATGATAGCTTATTTGTTAAAATCAATTAAGCCGCTTATGTTACAGAGCATGGTAAAGAAATAGACATACAAACATACAAACGCTCAAAAAACATTTCCTTTTATTTTGGCAGTTGGGTAAAAAGCTTTTTACTGTTCGGGTTATTATACAAAGTGCTCTAACATTTACTTATAAAGTAAATATATTTTAAAACTAAAGCTTGATAAAAATAGTGACAAATAATACATACCTAAACTCATACCATTTTCCAATAGGGGTAGGCAGATACTACAGAACACCACTTGCTGCGATCCATACATACTCCTTTTGCTTCGTTTACAAAGAATAAAACAGAAATTAATTGGCACTGCTCTTCGTTTGTATCGAAAAGGATTCAAATACACATGGAACTCCATACAAATGATTAAAAGACGGCCATCCATGCTTGCACGTGCTTCCTTTACAATATTTTCATTCTGTATTGTGTAGCCAACGACCAATCACTTCGAAATTTCTGATATCTGTCTGTGAAAAACACTCCGGACTCATTGATCCTGTAACCATCACGAAATTGATAGGTAGTTGCTAGCAACGATAACCATGGTTTTTTTGAACATGTTGGAGGCGTAAAAAAATTGGCATTTACTGACGGAATAACTGCTCTTCATTCATATTTTTTTATAAAAGGCAACTAATAATTAATTGCCAATTTTTGTGTGATTAGCGTCCTCATAAATGTTTATTTAAGATTTTACTTATTTAGCAAGGCATACCTACGACACACATATTTAAAATGGTAACACACAATGGTGGACAGAAGGTGATCGCAAATATATTATATATGTATATATATATATATAGTAAATACGTCGCTATGTAATTTTACTTATTATAAAAAATATGAGACCATGGAACAAAACCTAAAGAAAAATCCGCTGTTCCATACATTTTGTCAAGTTATGAGAACATTCGCGAAAGCTGATTTCCTTTTTCACATTCCAGAGTACTCCACTATATGAAGAACTCTACTGCATAGTTCTATATATAAAAATCAGTAACACAAGTTCAATTCGATTTCATACTCATTAAGTTAATCGTCTATCTAACCGCTGCATTGTGGCCATACCTTGTATCGAGCGTCGAGATAAGCTTTCAATTATTCAATACCTCTGACTGCATATTAATGTCAACGGACATTCAGGAGATCCGACCCGAGATTGTCATTCTACTGATTCATGTGTCTAGTTCGAGAGATATCTGTGTGTGATGCAGATAGGGATGGGATTAGTCTTGTGGATACGACAATAATATTGATTTGTCGCATCCGGTTATTAGTACGGATACAGAACAAATTGGAAGCGCGCTACTTGGGAACGTTCTGGCACGACGATAGTTTTGGCGCGCTTCTATGAAATCGAGATGAATGAGTTGGATCGAGATGAAGATTGATCTAGATTTCATCTGTGAAACTGATTGCTAACAGCACATTTAAACAGACTTTTTGAACTGTAAGTGTCATCATTGTTGTGGAATTTACACAGACCAGTAACATCAGAAAGCAGGTTAAGCAGTTGGTTCCGGCTGTCAGTTATAGATCTTTGACAGTTGTTACAAGTAGTCAGAAGCCCGAAAGTTTGACAACCTGTCTTACCAAAGGGTATCGTGTGGCCTGCCATGTAATATTAGTATTCAACTGCACCAGGTTAGAGTGGAAGCCGACATCAACATTGTTGGGAAAAGGCTAGGCAGACGATGATGTTGGTTGTTTGTGATCATTGTTTCCACAGTTATTTACGATTTGCCAAATATTGTTAATATCTAACTACGGCAATTGGGGTGTCACATCCCTATCAAACACAGGCTAATGCAAAGCTTGATACAGACGCAATCGTTTTGTGGTTTGCGTAAATCTATTGCCGTTATGATTATAGGCTTGCTTTACCTTCCGCTCTGCTCTTGTGAACTGTATTTTTATTTAGTCCTGGTAAATAGCAAACATCAAGCCTGCTTTCTCATAAGGGTAAGCAGAGGTGTTCCTATTATAGTACAGTCCCTCCATCTTCTTCAATCAGTATTTCATTATTGTGGATCGTGGTTCATGGAACCTATTAAGTGGAATAACCAGTTATGTTGAAGTCTCATGGAATAGGGGGGCAAGCCTTGAACTGTATTTATTTAATCCTGGTAAAAAGTAAACATCAACCCTGCTTTCTCAAAAGGGTAAGCACAGGTGTTCCTATTATAGTGCACCTACAACTTTTTCAAACAGTCCTTCATTATTGAGAAGCGTGGTTAATGGAGGGTCCACTAACCACGATCCTCAAAAAATGAAACACGAGAGTGTTTAAGTGGAAAAACCAGTTATGTTGAAGTCTCATGTAATAGGGGGGCAAGCCTATAGCCACCATGCACGAATCAAAATTACGGGCTGCCACTGAGCAATTCCAAATTGCAAAAACCCAACATATAGCCCAACCCGGGAATCCAGGACCTCAGGCTCATCAGTAGCGCTTGTGACCGCTAGATCAACATATTGGTGAAAGGACAGACGTACTGAGTAACCTTTATTGAACAATGAACCTTATAAATTATATTTTTAAATATTTCAATATCAAAACAAAAAAAAAACATTTAAAAATATAAAAAATAGTTGCCCACCGGAATCGGGAACAGGGTCCAAGTTACCGGCGGTCAGGGTTCCAGAGAGAGGAATCGCGTAACTATACGCGCCGTGTCCAGAAGAACTGCTTTCTGAATCAAGCCCTTGATCCAGCTGCCTAACGCGAGCCTCCTTAGGTGTTGGTCAAGGCTCTTAGCTATTAAACCATTGGCTGACACGACTTTCGGTACAATAATGAGTAACCTAATTATTATCGTTTCTAAAGAATCCATTTACCCGAGATTGAAATCAAACCTTATTTTTATATTGTGTGGGCGCAATTTATGTAATAAAATGGTTAGCGAAATTACGAAGGACTGGGTATAATGACAGGGTACAATAGTTATATTGTACCCTGTCATTATACCCAGTCCTTAGGGTAACCCCTAATCCATTGGAATTCAATAAAATGTTTTATTGCCATACACATGGAGACTTGCACGTGACAGTATTTATGGCACCAGTCATGATGGCCCAGTGGTGTAGGCCTCGCCTCTTGTGCACAAGGTTATGAGTTCAAACCTGGGCAAGTGACCAATGTGACTTTTTCAATTCATATGTACTTTCTAAGCTTATCTTGGACATCACTGACATCGGTGAAGGAAGACATCGTGAGAAAACCTGGAGTTTAATTAAGTGCAGTGGGACAGTAACAGGCTGGTAATATTATTATACTATTACTCAATAGTACGTGCAAGTTTGCACGTGACAGTAATTATGGCACCAGGTTAGTCGATCCTGGGCTTTCCATATTATAGCTAGGAATATATATATATATATATAAAAAATAGAATCGTTTAATTAGTTTTGCATTTTTTGCAGTCAGTGGTGATTCATTATCTGTCTTGCGTTTCCTTAAATATGTTGGGGGACTTATCTGATTTCCAAAACCCAGTACCTGTCAAACTTTCGGCATTCTGACTACGCGTATCAAAGATCCTCGAATGATGGCTGAATGCAATGCAGCTGCTTAACGTGCTTTCACTGATTTTCGAGTCACAGAAGGATTGATATATAATAGTTGGTCAGCCATCCACAGACTGACCGCGGCAAGCGTAGTTTAACCTTCTACTGACCCATGCAACTGTTATTATTAAGCAACAAGCCCAAAACTTGTTTCGCATAAAAACTAAAAATGAATTTTGAGTAAAGCTGAATATTCATACACAAATCTGCATGTTAATAAGACCCATCACACGTTTCCGTTCTACCAATGAATTGTTAACACACGCGTGATCTAAGATGGGATTGGTGGATAATTAACGTTTCAATTATCGTCAAGATTATCGGTCATTACGCTTGCATAGCTTGTCAGAGTAGGGTTTGTGTCGTGACAGATTGTCGACTGTTGTGGGTATTATGTGTGTCATCAGTATATTAGTTAGTTACGAGATGAATATCTTCCACCTGGTCTTGAGTAACTTTGGCTAAGTCTCTGAACAGACTCTGGAGACCGGTTAGATGACGACTCAAGCCTGGTGTGCACGTGTGACGCTGCTCCACGAACACATGTGGGATGGGACACCTGATTTAGTGTCCTGCGTACCCTGACCCCTGCACGCCGCAGAATTTGCTAGAAGCTTCTGAAGGCGCAAAACTCGTAGCTAATTTCTGGGTAAACTCTATATATATCGGTAGAAGTAACTTTATAGTAGGAAGAAAAAACTGCACTCTAGAGTGACACTCGCAAGTTTCTACGAGGTTTACATTAGCCGTGACAGTTTACTAAACATTTTTTTTTGTGAATCTAGGGCTAAATACATTTTAACAAAACAAACCTGTGGACGACCCTGATGGTAAATTATATTTAAACAGATGAATAACTGTAAAATAATACATAACATCACGCCTTGATTCGAAACATGAAGGGTTAGGCAGGGGTACACCATAGCGACCTTTCGCCATTTATGTTAAGTCCATGGCAGGCCTGTTTCCATCATCCGAGTACAAATCCATAGACCGAGTCGCTACTGAGAAATGTCAGATAGAAGAAAAAATTGGTTGTCTGTAAAGTCGGTTTACGGACGATAGATTTACATGATAACGTCATAATCATACATATATGTGTCACAAGCTGTGGTGAGCCACATCCAGCTAACTATAGAGGGTGTATAGTAGCAAAGGAGATGCAAGTATTAAAAAGTAAATACACTAAGAAGCAAACTGTATCCCAACCAAAGAAGCATACCGAACCATCAGCTACCAAAGAAGCTAATGTAAAGATGGGAATGACCCACCAACCACCCAAGCCGTCCTCGTACTCTCAAGCAGTCAAAAATAATATGGAGACAAGTTCGGAGTCAAAACTCGACCAAATCTTAAGTCTAATGGCAACATTTGATGAACGGCTTAAAAAACTAGAAATGAGTGCCAAAAAAGCTCCAATTCATCTGCGAAAATGATTAATAACCTCAAGATCATGGCTTGGAATGCTAATGGACTGCTGCAACACCAACATGAGTTACAAGTAGTCCTGGATACAGAAAACGTAGATATATGCTTAATTTCCGAAACACACTTTACACGACAATCATTTGTTAAATTTCAAGGCTACAAGATATATCATGCCCTGCATCCTGATAACTCCGCGAGAGGAGGCAGCGCCGTCATAATAAGAGAAAACATACATCATTATGAACAGACCAAATGTGAAGATCAGGAAATGCAAGTGATCGGTGTAACTATTAAAATGAAAAGATATATGTACGACTCCGTTACTATAGCAGCTATATACATCCCCCCAAAACACGCACTAAAAAAAGAGCAATACAAGATAGTCTTAGCGCTACTTGGAAACAGATTTATATTAGGTGGAGACTTCAATGCCAAGAATACCTATTGGGGCTCCAGACTAACTACTACAAAAGGCAGAGAGCTACTAAGTGCCATACAAGAAACCAAATCAGAGGTTCTATCAACTGGAAAACCGACATATTGGCCAACAGACTCAAGAAAAATTCCAGACTTAATTGACTTTTTTATTTATAAAGGAATATCCTCTGACTTTATAAGTGCCGAAGAAGGATTTAATATGAACTCTGATCACTCACCAATAATTTTATACATTAGTGAATATGTCAAACAGAGAGAAGGCAATCCGTTTCTCGTGAACAAGTTCACAGACTGGGAATCCTTTAAAATAGACTTAGAAAATAAAATAGACTTAAATATATTCATAAATGATAATAATAATAATAATAATAAATCATTTTATTGTCAGGCAACTGAGGCCCATAGATAAAATACATAAAATAAAGTTATACATTAATAAAACTAATACATATCAAAAACATAATTAAAAACTAATTGACACGTAAAGTCGGCGTCGTGTGTCGCGCGGTGTCGGGTATCCGGCCTCGGAATCGCCGGAACACTACACCTCTCGGCCAAAATTCCTCCTTCATGAAAGTCGATAGATGTTGAGTTGGCACCCTCACCACGAAGGAATTGAAACTCACGCCGTGGTGAGATTCCAACCGCTCGACCCTCAGAGTGAACTTGGTCTTGATGCTGATATACTCTACAATCTCCGCGACCTTTGTAGAGTGATGCAAACGGGACACGTACAATGGCGTCATTGGTACAGCAGGACGCAGCAGGAAGTTCGGCCCGCTCGGTGCAGTACCGCACTGGTTGCGACAAGCTGGCTTCCTCTTTTTCCTCTGCACCTTGATAAAGCCATCTTTATCGCATGTATCTTGCTCGGTTTTACGCTGTGCCAGATCCTTGCAGTTAGTATTACAGCGCCTCTGCTTACCCCCTTTAACTTCATGCCGCTTGACTTGCGACACAGCTGGTTTGTTTGCAGCCACTATTGCAGCGTAGGCACGTTTAGGGGTCAACGCACCTACGCATGTCGTCACCTCAGCTGGTGTTGAGGCGGGGACGGCGGCGACGGGACACGATGCATCGCAGACAATATTGGCAGCCGGTGACGCATCAAATTTCGCCGATTCAAAACTGCCGAAGGAAGCATTTTGAGCCCCGCGACGCGTGTTCACGTTGGAAGCGTCAGGTGTCCTACTTACAGAAGCAGCCTTGCGTAACAACACTACCTCTGCTCGCAATTCACCTATGGTGTTATCCGACGCCTCCAACTTAGACTGCAGCTCGGCCAGGCTTGCTTTCAGGAATGTGATGTCCTTCAACAGCCTGGTGACGTCAACGTGGTCGAATGTGACAGGGGGCAGCTTATGCAGGTCCTTAGCCACGAAAGCGGGCACGTCGTCCGGGTCAGTGACCTTCAACAAGGTGATGATGTCCTGGATACTCTTCTCCGTCCCATCCCTCCTGCGAGACGGCATCTCCTCGATCTTTCCAAGCGTTTGGAATAGCAGCAACTTGCTGCTGCTGATCTCATCTTCTTTGAAGCTCGACTTGCATATCTGCAAGATGCTCACTTCGTCCATGGTATCGATGGCATGTTGTATGAATGCCAACAACTCGTTGGCTATAAGCTGTTGTGAACTCATAGCTCAATGACGGGCAACGGCTGTTGCCGCGCTACACGTGTACTAATTATTTGCACTGTGGTAACACGTCCGTATCCGAGCGCGCATCGCACTGAATGCACCAACTTGATTTAGAACTAAGCAAATTTATTGTAGATATCCAACAAACTGCATGGGCTAATACACCCGAGAAAAGAAGAACTGTGAAGGTTAACACCTATCCAAAAGAAATAACAGATCTGATCAGAGAAAAAAGAACATTGAGAAAAAAGTGGCAGCGAAACAGGTTTCCCCATGATAAGACACTGTTAAATAGAATAACTAAACAAATTAGGAAGTCAATCAAGAAATTTCGGGACGAAAATTTAAATAGGCATCTTCATCAACTCACTAATGATCGATCGACTGATTATTCACTATGGAAAGCCACAAGGAACCAAAAACAACCTATTGCTCACATACCGCCAATAAAAGAGCTAAATGGACAATGGGCAATAAGTAATGAGCAAAAAGCATCAAGGTTTGCCCAACACTTGGAGGACACTTTTACACAAACCGAGAGCGCTAACCAAGATCTCCACTGGGAACAACTACTACAAGTAGACCAAGAGATAAAACTTGTAACACCAAAAGAAGTATTCAAAGAAATCAGAGATCACATCAGCCCAAAAAAATCCCCTGGTTATGACCTTATCACAGGGGAAATCCTAAAGAATCTACCAAGAAAAGCCTTGGTGAAACTTACTAAGATACTTAATGCTTCTTTTAGACTAAAGCATGTTCCAGACCTATGGAAGGTTGCAGAAGTGATCATGATCCCCAAATCAGGGAAACCACCTCAAGATACATCATCATACAGGCCTATCTCCTTGCTGCCAGTGATGTCAAAGCTTTTCGAGAAACTACTTCTAAAACGACTAAAACCAATTATAGAAAATAGCAACATAATACCAGAATATCAATTTGGATTCAGAGAAAAACATTCAACGATAGATCAGGTGCATAGAATTACAACAGTAATTGAAAAAGCTCTTGAAGATAAGAAAGTATGTACCACTGTATTTTTAGATGTAGCCCAGGCTTTTGACAAAGTCTGGCACAAGGGATTGATTTATAAACTAAGAACTATGTTGCCAAAACAGTTCTCAGATATATTAGAATCATATATAACTGGTAGAGTCTTTAGAGTAAGGCAAGAAAACGTCTATTCTGAACTAAAAGAAATAAAAGCTGGTGTACCACAAGGAAGTGTTCTAGGCCCGGTCCTGTACCTATTGTACACATGTGATATACCAGAACTAGAAAATGCAACTATCGCTACTTTTGCTGATGATACCGCAATAATGTCCACAGGATCAAGTCACAAGGAAGCTGTGGTAAAAGTACAAACAGCAATAAATCAATTCTATGATTGGACCAAAAAGTGGAAGATAAAGTTGAATGAAACAAAATCCATTCACATTGACTTCACTAACAAGAAATCGGAACACAACCCAGTATACATAAACAACAAAAGTATACCGTACGAAAACACTGCCAAATATCTTGGTATGACCCTAGACGCAAAGCTTCGCTGGAAAGCCCATGTCAAAAAGAAACGAGAAGAATTAGAAATTCGTTACAGAAGCATGAACTGGTTACTAGGAAAGCATTCCGCGTTGTCAGTTTCTAACAAAATCCTGACCTACAAATCAGTCCTTATGCCAGTATGGACCTATGGTATACAACTATGGGGTTGTGCCAAAGAAAGCAATGTAGAAATTATACAAAAATTCCAGAACAAAGTACTCAAGAACATCGTGAACGCGCCTTGGTATATACGAATTGACGACATCCATCGGGACCTGAATATAGAGTTCGTAAACAGCATAATCCAAAAATATGCAGAAGCTCATGAACATCGGCTTCATCATCATGTTAATGTTGAGGCCATCCAGCTCCTCGATAACACGGACATAGTAAGAAGGCTTAAAAGGACTAAACCTTTTGAGTTAGTGTAGTGTAATGTAGTGTAACATATCTGTGACTTTACCGCGAGTGTAATATACGAGTTATTTATATGGACACAAGAACAAAGTGACTTCACCTTAATAGACGCTAAGTAAACGCAATGGACGTGCTCTTAGATATACTTTTACTTTTAGCAAATTAAGTTAGATTAAAATTGCTTATTAGCCTTACTAGGCTAGATTGTAACAAAATAAACAAATTAAAAAAAAAAAAAAAAATGTGTCACAAGCCAACGCTTAGGCCTCTCTATCGTTTGTTTTATCGTACCTCTCTATCGCTTGTTGCGCGCTCTCGCTTGCACGCACAGGCTCAGGTGGAACGTTACGCGGAACGTTACTATTTTTCATGAGTGTTGCTGGTATTCATCAATTTATAAGACGTTATCACGTCAAAAATAGTGGCCCGACCCGGGAACCAAACCCAGGACTTCATGCTCACCTTTATTGGTGCCGACGATTAGACCATCCAGGCAGTCTATAACAAACCAATTAACTTGAATAACTATAATACTCTTTATTATACAAATATATCAAAGAGATTATTATTATATTTGTAAATGATTTTTGTCACAAACATGACAGAAAAATTCATGAGAAATGTATGTTTACTAAACGAAGTATTTACGTTATATACACGTGTAAAGGAAAATATTTTGCTTTATTGTGCGACATTACATATAATATTCCTTTTTCGGTATCGATTTAAACTTTGGAATCTTACCAGAATTTTAAAACTAGAGTTATAAATATAAATAATAAAAAAACAATTAATACATAATTATAGTGAAAAAATATTTATTTATTTATAAACAAAATCCACAGATCTTACTATTTTACTTAAAATAAAGAAACTAAAGAATATTAACTTAAATTATTATATGCAGAAGATTAAAATATTATTATGAATAGTTAAATACCTACTTATTCGAAATGATATGATGTGATAAAATTGTTTTTTTTTGGTATTCATAGTAAGTCTAATAATTTAGTTTTTATTTTTGGTTTGGTTTTAAATTAACTGTGTGTACAGATATATTTGACTGAATTAAAAAAGAAGTATGTAAGGATCGTAATAGGTAGCGTTCTGTTGTTTCTGCCTTCCCCCATGGGAAAAAAGGGTGAGTTTATGTATGTTTGTAAGTATGAATAAAAAAATATTCAAAGCAGAAATAATGGTGTAACTCATGCTGACAACTTAGCAAATATCAAAATAAACAACTGATACTGCTACTTTAAATTATCTACAAAAAAGTAATCCAAATTTAAACGAATCGAATTAATTCGAAATAAATACCGACCACATTTTATGATAAACTTTCAATACACAAACAAAGCATTCTATTTAGAATAAAAAACAAAACCTAATCCAAATAGCCGGTCGCAAAAGCACCCACGAGCTAAATTAAAAACTCACCACAAAATATAATGAACTGGCTGGAAACAAAACAATCATATAAAGTTTTTCAATACAAATATCAGAAGCTCAGAACGGTATAGCGAATACGAATTTCCAATTACACATACACTTCTGTAAGTGGGCCACTGAACTAAATTCAATTTTAAAATTAGACACGTCCTTTTTAATTTAGAGGGTATTTTTGTGTTCAATTTTTTTATTCTTTTTTTAGTTTATTGGAAGTTCAGCGTGGTTTCTAGCAAATATAGACCAGCATAATATCAAGTCTTTATTCTACGAAGAGTTTTGCAGAGGTGTACTTAAAGTACACTCACACTTCACCAGTTATGTGAAGCCCTATTTAATAGGGGGCGAGCCTATTGCCTTCAACGGGGCACAAATCCAAACTTCGGGCTTTTAGGCTAAGAACTTCTTAATGGAAAAATTGGGTTTTTCATCAAATCACTTTGCCCGGCATAAGAATCAAACTCAGGACCCCATGCTCAGTAGTAGCGTAAAACTAATTCATTTTTATTTTACCCGGCGTGAATGAGATCGGGTATGTGTCCCCAACTTTGTATAAAACAAAAGATATTTGCCATCTTTGCGTTTTCTAGAGCGCAGGTTGTCCAGTAGCGGGAGGGGGCAGCACTGTTCCCACTGCTTATAAACACTTCTAACAGTGCAACAGTGCTGCACAGATGCCATGCACGCCCTTGGACTGCCTTGGAGGCTTTTTATGTATTCAGTTTAGCAGGCTTTGCTTGAGTTAATTGTCGATTTTGGTATATATAACTTTTTTTATTTATTTATTTTGCCATATTGGTGTGTGCTAGCTAACATGTAGCAAATTATTTAATTGAATGACGTATAAAGATGATTGACATGATTATTATTTTTGACATAATGTGTTGTATAGCTTCAGGTTCTTCAAACCTATCAGACAGACGTGTTGCTGGGGAGTTTGTTCCTCCACTTCTTCTTCCCAGCAAAAACACTAGGAAGTGGTGAAGGGTGGGCGTTTTGGGGGACTGTCTTATGTAAACGTCTTTGACGTTCAAAAAGTGCTGATTCTCAGCCTAATTTGAATAAATGAATTTTGATTTTGATTTTGATCACAAACTCACGGAAGGTAAGTCATCCCCAATCTTACAGTCTACCAGTACCCATTTTTTATAACAACTTTAATATGTGTGTTTTATTACTAAAATTGTTAATATAATTATAATAACAATAAGAGCCGTGACTACCAGTTGCTTCTACCGTTGCTTGGATCTTGTTCTCGATGCCGGTGGGTTACTATTTTTATATTTTAAAGTGTTTTTTTTTTGTATTCGAAACTTTAAAAATGTATTTAATAAGTTAGTGTAAGAAATACTGGAAATAATAATATTAACCAGCCTATTACTATCCCCCTGCAGGGCAAAGGCCTCTTCTCATACAGAGAAGGTCCGCGCGTAATCAAGACGAGCTGGCGATTTCAGGCTTATAATATAAATTATAAGTCCAGGTTTCCTCACGATGTTTTCCTTCACCGATGTCAGTGATGTCCAAGATAAACATAGAAAGTACATATGAATTGAAAAAGTCACATTGGAAATTGCCCAGATTTGAAGCCATAACCTCGTACACTAGAGGCGAGGCCTAAACCAATAGGCCATCATGACATTCAGTAAAATTGTTATTAGTTATTTTTTTATGCGTGCTTCGTTGGTCTAGAAAGTGGCCGCAAAAGTGACTGCTGATTTGATAGCCGGGTCGAGCAATGTGTTTTTGGGATTTTTCATTTCGAATTTCTGAGTAGCAGCCCGGAGTCTGTATATGTGCCCGTTTGATGGCAATATGGCACCCCCTATTATATGGGGCTTCAACATAACTGGTGAAATGTGGCTGTACTTTAGGACCGCCTCATCTCCCATTTTCAGTATCACAGAGCCCGTCACTGTCACAGCGTCAGTCATGCTTCTAATCTGCTAACCTGCTCCCACTCGACCACAAATTGACATAATTGCAGGGTAACACACAACAATGTCAGACATCTGTTCTTACAATTATTCCGTAATCGCACATTGAATGTAGATCCAATTAACAGATGAAAGTGGTTGGAGAAAACCGGGAAAGCTTCGCTTTTCTTTTAATATAATTATCAGCTTCCTATTTTTAAGTGAGGTACAGAGGCCAGGCACATCAAGCTACCCGAGTATTTCAAAATTCTTTGATAGATATTCGACTTTCGATAACAAAAATATAAGGTTCAGTTTCAATTGGGAGAATTGGTTAGTTTGGGTAGCTTGATGTGCTGGCGTCTGTAATTGTACAGGGTGGACGGGTCATGGGCAGACAACCTGATATCATGAGTTCAATATTTGATTCTGGCCCCGAAAGCGTTGAAAATTTTCTCACTTTATCTTAGTTTTCGCGTTCGATACAAATGATGATTTTTACTGTTTAAAGTAATAAAGTATTAAAAGAACAACATAACATCAGGCCTAGTAAGCGAGCACAAATCCTGAATCCAGACTGCTACTGGGAAATTCCAGGTGTTATTCGAAGAACAATGGACATGATTTAATAATAAATAACAAATGGCTGTTGCAAAAATTCAACTCCTGATGCCTTGTTGTCAATAGAGAAATACGGGCAAGTGCGGGTTGTACCATATCGAGTAAATAAGCCGAATAAATTATGTCACAATTCGTCGCGTTGAATTCACTGCAAATGTAAGTTCGTAATCGCAAAATTATTTATGTGATAAGATTATTATTAATTATTTTTTAACTATTTTCGGGCTGTTTCCTTAACTTGTGCTGTACGACCTTGCTTCTTATCAAATATCATGATTGTAGTTCAACGGAAAGTACCATAAAGGTTTTGATTTGATCGTAAATGACCGTTTTGTATACTGCGGTTGGCGCAATGGCTAAGCGATTGGCTGTTGTGCTGCGTGTCGCGGATTCGTTTCCCGCACGGAACAAATTTTTGTATGGCCTACCGGTATTTGTTTCGGGTCAGACTGTTTTTGAATGTGAGTTCAAATGTCTATAAACGCACCCACGATACAGTAAAAATTCCTAGTGTGGGGCAACGTTTTTTTTAAGATGAAAAAAAGAAAGTATTCTATGTCTAAAGTAAATAAACGCACTATTTAACAGCACCGCAAATACACTGCGGTATCTTCGTCATTATTAAACATTCACGACAAATTGAAACATTTACCAAGAGATGCAGCATTCATTATTTGTAGATGCTCCGTGGAGCAAAGTGCTAATTAGCCGTAAAAGGTGATTATTACATAACTCGTTGCTGTAATTATTGTTTTAGGTTTGTTGAAATTGTTTTGAAAAGGTGCGCCACAAAGAGAGTGGATGATAGCAGTAGCATGCAGCTGAGATGAGAATGCTGAGAGATATTTGATGTTGCACGGATCGATAGAATAAGATATTCTTTTTTTTTTTTCTTTTTAAAAAGAACGTTGCCCCACACTAGGAGTTTTTCCTGTATCGTGGGTGCGTTTACAAACATTTAAACTCACATCCACAAACAGCCAGACTCGGAACAATTACCTGTAGATCATACAAATATTTGTTCCGTGCGGGAATCGAACCCACAACACGCGGCGCAGCAGCCGATAGCTCAACCACTACACCAACCGTGTCGTCAATATGAGTATGTAAGAGGATTTATTACCTTAAATTACTTTTAAAGCAGGAGAAGCACTGTTAAATGTTCTTTAGTTAACTATGCTTTATTATGGAAGAGCGGAACCTCCTAACACAGGCATTATTTGCTTAAAAGGAGGCTCCAAACACAAATGACCCTTTTTGTAAATCTGAAGCATAAATAAATATTTTGTATTTTTGTATTTTTATAAAAGTGGCGCCGGTGATAGAGGAATTGTGTGGAAGTGGAAATCGGTTGTCATGGTATTGGCGTGTGATGCGGAGGAATGAGAAACATTTCATGAGGTATTATGTACAGAGGTCAGCACATCAAGCTACCACAATCCGTCAAATTTATTTGATAGTTTTTCAATTTTAGTACAAAAGTATAAAACTTATGTTAAATTGGGAAAAAATTACAGCTTGGGATAGCTTGATGTGCTGGTGTCTGTACGATTGTGGTTTGACTGCGTGAAAGATAATATATAGAAAGTAGGTGACTCTAGAGATGATAGGCTAAGTAATGAATGGAAGAAAAAGACATGTTGCGCCATCCCCAAGTAAATTGAGTTAAGGGTTGATAAAAATGCATGTGTATGCGTGTGAATGATAATATGCAAAAATAGGTACTTGATAAAATTGCATTTGTCATTATAATATGCAATAAATAGGTACTTCAATGCTATTGCAATTGGAAAAAATATAATTTTAAACATTCATCTAATTCTGTAAACACAATGAAGAAAATGGATGAGGAAAAAAAAAAGAATGATTCCCCTCATTTTTCTCCTCAGAGATACACGAAAGAAATATACACAAAAGCTCCAAAAGCTTTTTTCCAGATAACAGGAAGAAATATCAGCAAAATTACACAAAACCGATTACCAGAAAAACGCCACTAAATGTCTGGCGTACTGCACGGTACGCGGGTACGCAAAGGTCTTCACGAACTCTCAGTTTTTGTCGTAGGCCCTTGTAGGCCGTTACACTCTCGAGGCCCTTTCTTCGTGTCAGGAGCCCTTTGCTAATGGACCCTTGCCTCTTTCAGCACTTCTGGTGGCCTTTTCACAGGGTAAAAGTCGGCGTAAAGAGTGTGTGTTAGATACTGATAGATACGTGAAGTTATGGGGATTTATTTATTGGTGTAACCGTGAGTCGGTCTCGCCATCGAGGGTGCCGTATTTGGGTGAGAAGGGTTTCATGACAATCGCAAAACTAAGCCTTATTATTATAAGGAATAAATGTATTAGAAGATTTGTAGTACCCACTTGTAATAACTACTATGGATAAAGGTGTAGAAAATGCTAAGTCCCAAAAATTTTTAATGATATACCAATAGATTTAGAAAGTAGCTGTACCACAAAAATGTCTTTT
This sequence comes from Phlogophora meticulosa, assembly GCA_905147745.2. Lineage (NCBI taxonomy): Eukaryota > Metazoa > Arthropoda > Insecta > Lepidoptera > Noctuidae > Phlogophora > Phlogophora meticulosa. Next base: position 15,940,489 of record LR990523.1, read on the forward strand.
AAAAATAAAATGGGGAAGTTTCTTTTTAGCACCTTTTGTCAAAACCTCATGAATGGAGATGCCTAAATTAAATCAAATTTATTGGTATTTTTGTTATTGATGGAAAAGTACCAGCTAGTAATTACAAAACATATAACAGAACTCTGTATACGGGAGCTAAATCTGCCAACAAACTGCTGTGCAGTTTGTCAGAAGTAACATTAAATACTAGGGATTTCACCACGAATAAACGTTTTTTTTTTGTTTCATATTTTAAAACGGTTTTAGATGATTACTGAACCGTGCTCGAGGGGAACAATATCGTTTTATTTTTCCTATAATATTTGCATAAACAACTATCAAAACTTAATCCTAATTTTTGAATTGGCAAACTTCGGATGAATGAGGGTAAATGTTATTAATTATACAGAAATTTCTCAAAGTCAAAAACAGTGCGAAATAAATAACGATACAAAAATGATAATGTGGAAATAAAGCCTATCTATATTATGATACAATTTATGCCCACATTTCGTCATCTATTGCAATCAAATCAATATTTTGATTATTTTTCTTGATATTTTTGTGGACATGCATTGCTTACAGCCATCTATTCCAAATTTAAAGTGGATAGCATTAGTAGTTCCTGATAGACGGACAGATAGATGAAGTCGTATCATAAAGGCTCTTTACCATTTTGGTACGGAAACCTAAAAATTTAATTGATTTGAATATTTGAGAGCTTGTAAAACAGAATAGTTCACTGGGAGAAGTTCAAAGCTTAGTTGATCCCGGTCTTAAGAGCTTGGAATAAACTCCGACTTCTATTTATGTAAAGTTATTACTAGTAAAAATTATTCCCATTTTTTACTCTTACTCTTTCATTTGTGTACGGAAGAAACAAGTTCACTAACTCAAAGGACCCGTTACTGTTCTATTAATTCTTCTTTTTTTCTTCTTTTCGAAAACACACACTAGGAATTTCTCCTATATCGTGGGTGCGATTACAAACATATAAACTCACATACACAAACAGCCAAACCCGGAGCAACTACTTGTAGGGCATACAAATATTTGTTTCGTGCAGGAATCGAACCCGCGACACGCAGCGCAGCAGTCAATCGCTCAGCCACTGCGCCGATCATGCTGTCAATTAAATGTTATGACATGTTTTGTTCCAAATTAGAAGTGAACTCGTGTTAACAATAGCTCTTATTTTTGTTTATGATATGGCAGTCAAAGGGTTAAATGAAAGGTTATTCATTTCTTTATTAACTTAATATTACTGGCATTTTCAACTTGACTGATCTCTGAGAAAAATGCTTAAAAAAACTTAGCTGTTTTAAAATCCACACATTATATTGTATTACGATTTACGTTAGCCTAACAAAGCATGGCATAGTCTAGAAATACTTTCTGAAGAAAGAGCCAATGGAGCTTTGAGTTTACCTCGTCGTGTAAATCAACCTACGTAAGTATCATCGTGTAAATCAATCATATTTTAAGGTTTGAATTTGAACTCTCTTTAAGTAAGGCGATATACAAGTGTATCAAAGGTCAGTGTAAGTACACTGACCTTATTGGTGACGGTCTTCAAAGAGGTCAGGTACGTAGTACTTGCAACTGGCGTGCATGTATGACCTATGAACGTCAACGAACCAAAAGGAGTATGTAAGATCGTAGCAGGTAGTTTTCTGTAGTTTCTTTCTACCCCATGGGAAAAAGGCGTGGATTTATGTATGTATGTAAGTTAGGTGAGTTAAGCATATATGTTAAACAAGCAACTTCATAGTTTCAGGGAAATATTGTGAGTATATTTTATTTGAAGTAATGAATATTTTATTTTGAATTTGGTAGTATATAGGTAATTTCGTTCAATTCAATTACAAACAATGGATGTAAAACCTATTGCTTATATTGGAAATATATTTTGCTTGCCATTTTAGATATTGTGAAAACAATGTGTGTTATATGTTATTTTGCAAGCCACGTATGTACATATTGTACATATCTAGTTGTTACAGAAGAATATTATTGCATGATATCTCGTTTTAATTAAAACATAAGAGTGCTTTTATTAGCCTGTTAAATTCTTTGTCTCCAACAATTTACAACTGATGAAGCTACTGAAGGTAACAGAAACCTTTAGTAGCGCCATTAGGATGGATTTTGGTGTAGTCAAATGTGTAGTCATGCATGTCAAGTGTTTTTATTAGCCTGTTTCCCTAATGCTAAATAAAAACAGCCACACGGGTTGATCGAAGGTTAAGCTACGGTTGTCGAGGTTGGTCTGTGGATGGGTGACCGGTCGTAACATATCGATACTCCTCCGTGCCTCGGAAAGCACGTTAAACCGTTGGTTCTGGTTGCCATTTGTAGATCTTTGACAGTCGGTACGGGTAGTCAGAAACTCGAAAATCTGACAACCAGTCTTACCAAGAAGTATCGTGTTGCCTAGTAACTGGGTTGTGGAGGTCAGATATGCAGTCGCTCCATGTAAAACACTGGTATTCGGCTGCATCCGGTTAGACTGGAAGCCGACCCCAACATAGTTGGGAAAAATCTAGGCACATGATGATGATGATGATGACTCAAGATTCCTAATCCTATGTGAATCCATCCTTTATATTACCAGAATTATTTTTAAACAAAGCTATTCTTCATTGCTTTCAAGAGTAATTATAGCCGCAACAAAACTAATTATGAAATAATTGTTGAATTTTACTTACCCTTCTCAAAATACTGACTTTCCAAGAATTAATAAAGAGGTACCTGAACTGTAAATAGCTTCTCTCTTCATTGTTCAACTACAAGGAAGGTGTAAAAGAAAGTTGCAACAAAAGACGGTGCCAGCAAAGGGTACGATTCAAAAAGACAACACCGAATAAAGTTTTAACAAAGTGAAATAACCTAATATATAGTGTTACAAAGCCTTCTCTACTGTGTCTACATTTACACTGCTCTTACTAAGGTCTGAGGTCGAGAAACTCATTTTGAAAATGGTGTAGAAAGCGTATCTCAGAGACCTATTTACAACACAACACGTCAAGTCTGTATTCCACGTAGGTTCAGGCAAAGGTATACCTAAGGCACTTCTACATTTCGCTAGTTATGTTTAACTCTCTTGTAATTGGGGGCGAGCCTATTGACATCACCGGAAACGCGTCCAGACTCCGGAAAGCTAGTGAGAGATCTCAGATGAAAAAATCCTCGGAATCGAACCCAGGACCTCATGCTCAGCAGTCGCGCTTGGCCAGACCAACCAGGCAGTGATACGCCAAAGAAAAAGAAAACAAAAAACAAAAACAAAAGTCAGCCATGAATTTATGTCGAACTAGCTTGTATAGGAAGAGTTATTAAATTAAATCATATAGATCTGGCTTTTATTTGGGCCAAAGAATCAGCACTGCCATTCAACGTTTCAATCCTATTAGCTTTTTGGGCACTATCCCCGTTGAGAGCGATACGGACGATTTTCATGATGCCCTTTGATTCCTTCCTCCTCTTTTTATACACGTGCATACTTCTATTATTATTATCTTTAAGTCTGTTAGCTTATAAAGACTTAATTTAATCACAAATTCAAATAAATAAAGTTTTCTTCTAAGATCATATTATTTCAGAATGTTCTGCCACCCACCAGTAGGCAGTATTACAAGATAACCTTTGGCAAAGGTTACTCAAAATAAGCATTAACTTTATGTATCAGCTGAGCCAATTGCCAAAAGCGAACTTTGACTTTCTCTCATCTAAGCCCGAATGGACACCTTACGATTTCACGTTTGACTATAAATTTGTTCTGATGCTGCATGTCTATTAGTTTAGGTGTGAAATGATGATGAATGTCGCTGACGTCATAGACATCATCAATCATCAATAAGAAAATAATATGAGCATTCTACAAAGATAAATATTTGCTATCAATGAATTTCGTTTTCGACTATTCTGCGTTTGTTAATGGAAAATAATGTTTGTATACATATGTTTATGGAAAAGTGACTTTAAAACCCTCACATAAAATGTAGATTGCGCAACAACTTCAGCGTTTTTTAGGAGTATTTCAATAGAACTAGTTACTGGCTTTATTTCCACTGCTAAAAAGTAGATAAACGGAAGCAACTCCAATTATTTGCTGTTTGGAAGGTTACAAGAGTAGATGGAGACCAAATAAACGATGGATGGATTGTGTCAAAGATGATATTATAGCTAGGCAGGACATGACTTCTAATATGATGGCAAATATAAGTGCATCAAAGAAGAAGAAATGCTGTGCCGACCCTAAATAAATTGGGATAAGGGCAATAGGATGGAGGTATGTCTCTGACTTTCTATTATTGAAAGCTCGAGGTTTATCAACTCCGGAGTGAAGATGCGGCCGATGATGGTACAAACTTGCCTAGAAGTATCCTTTTCCCTCAAGACTTGAAAGAAAACGTAAAAGCTATCGGGTAATAAGACCTCGACTTGTTACAAAACTCGATCAGAAATCGTTCGAAACAGCAAAAATGTTAACAAGCAAAGTCCAGTGGTACAGCCTCCGATATGTCCGCCCTCTACGTCGGTGTAAAGTTACTTCCTTCGTCTCGGCTCACTTTGATCTTTGAGAGCAGTAATTAAATCGGTCTTTTGTACGAACTTTCTAGTTTTTCAGATAAACGTGTCTACAGGCGTTTTGGTTAAGTTCCTTGTGTTTTGGCGTTAAGCTTCCAAGTTTAACGGGATTCAAGTTAGCTGTTAGTTTTGTTAGAATTGATTTTGTGTCTATGACAACTTGATGAAGGTCGGGGTGGATGGAGACGATGTTGAAGATGAAAGGAGGACTTTGACCCCGGTTTCCAAATGTCTCAGTAATTAATGAAGATGATTGTTGTTTTTGATTATTTTTTGTCGTTTATGTTTTGTCTTAGTTCTTTGGGACTGGTTGTTTTTGACAACCAATTACTCCCTATCCATAACTAAGCGTTAACCGTTTAAGTGTTATTTTAATATAATATTGTAAAAAAAAAAATTGTGATTTTAATTTTAATTTTGTTGTTTTTTTTTTATTACAATTTTTTTTATTCACTTTAATAGTAGATATGATCCTAAGTTGATTGAAATAAATAAATAACTTGATAGTGCTTTCTCTTGAAGAAGAGGGTATAGAACTGCAGTGGGACAGTGACAGGCTGGTATTATTGTCTAATAAACTGATATCATAAAAAGGACAAATTTGATGGTTTTAATAGGAATAGAACGTGAATGTAAAATGGCATATGTCAGACTAGACAAAAAAACAAAATGAAATTTTGTGTTTTTTGTGATTAATTATTTTAGTGTTTTTACGTTATAATCAACGTAAAGAAATTCTCGAAAATTACTCAAACGATTTTGAACATTATTTCACCCACATAAAGCTACATTTTCCAAATAGACTATATTTTATTTTCAAAGGGGGTGGGAGAATCATAAACATTAAGGGGACAAGTACAAAATCTAAGAGGACAAAGTCGCGGATGACGTGCTACTAATTAATAACTTGATCAGTCTCTCAGAAAACAAAGATAGATTTTGAGGCGTCACTTGAAGTTATTTTAGACCAATAAATATAGGCCTCGCCTCTTGTGCACGAGGTTGTGGGTTCAAACCTGGGCAAGTACCAATGTGAGTTTTTCAATTTATATCATGTACTTTCTAAGTTTATCTCGGACATCACTGACATCGGTGAAGGAAAACATCGTAAGGAAAGCTGGACTTATAATTAATATAAGTTTAAAATCGCTAACCCGTCTTGAGCAAGCGTGGTGATTAATGCTCGTACCTTCTCTGAATGAGAAGAGGCATTTGCCCTACAGTGGGACAGTAATAGGCTGGTACTATACTACTACTATACTATACAATAAATATAATTGGGCCGATCTTGATTAATGTCTCATCTAATTAATCTTGATCTTCATAATTGGTGTATATTACTGTCAAGTAATATGGATACCTATTGAAATAAAGAGAAATCCCTCTTATTTCCTTACTAAGACTATGAACAGCTCTTGTTATTGTGACATGGTCTTCAATATTGTAGTGTCCTTAAAAGTTCTGATTGGTCCGAAAGTTGGATTACTCAAAAATACTGGACATGTATTTTTTCTTTTGTTACGGAAATCAAAAACAACGACGATATCGAGCGATGAAATTACGCGTGACGTCACGCCGTGCTACACTTTTATCGTAACAGTGACGTCACACGCCCCTTCTCCTGAACTTTGATGTGCTATAATATTGTCACTTATAATTGCTTTGAGTAAACAAAAAATACGTCTCCAATATTTTTTGGTAATCTTACTGACGGACTTAATATATTTTTACCTGTTGGTCTAGTGGTCGTAAGCGCGACTGCTGAGCATGACCTAATGGGTTTCTTTCCAGGGTAGTGCAAAATGTTATTGAGTGTTTCAATTAGACATTTTCCCGGAGTCTGGATTTGAGCCCGGTTGATGGAATGATGACAATAGGCTCGCCACCTATTTAACATGGGACTGGCGAAATGTGGGTGTCAATATTGGTGTCCAACCCTTTCATTCAGGAGTTTTTAATACACGAAAAAGTATCTTCCATATCTTCCAGTAATATATATTAGGTATCAGACAAAATATCGATGTCAAAATTCCAGTAAAATATAAAGTAAATAATTGTGTGATCAATTTTATTATGACTGAAAGATGAATTAATTTTTTTTCAAATTGAACGTGCAATAATTTATCCTTTAGTTGGCTTCCATTTTTTCTCTGTAAGTTTATATCAGTGAATTTGCGTTGAGAAAAATGGGATTGGAGAGGCCTAAAAAAGTGAAATGTGGGGATTTAATCATGATTAGAGCTATGGTAGCTCAATGATAACAGCCTTGACTTTTGATTCATAGCTCGTGGGTTCAAACCTTTTCAGATACGGACTATATTTTATGCTTATTTCATTGCCAACGTTCCAAAATAAAATAGAAAATAATTCTCAAAAAAAACTCGACTGCACAAATAACTAATAATTTCGGTATAAGATTATTTTTTAAGGAATCTGTTGCAGTTGGTGTCATCAAATCTGAAATAAAACTAACTGCATCAGACTGCTTGATAAGTATTTTTTTTTGTACATTTTAGTTAGTTATATGATTTGTGGATTGTCTCCTTTGTCTTTATTTTGATACCCTACATGACACAAAGTACACGACTACACTTATCTAATGGCGGCCATCTTGATATGTTTAGGCGGCCATTTTGTTTCTTTTTAAATCCATACTGGTTACGTGTATGAAACAAAATACATACATACATACATATTAACGTACAACGTGCATACACTCGAAAAACATAACCCACCATCTGGGACAGTTGGGTAAGAACAGTCAAGAATGACATGTCACCAAAAAATCTTACTAAAATTTCGAATATACTAAGTGTGATGTTCTCAGCCCTCAAAACCACCATGATCATTAATCAAATAAATTGAGTTAAATTCAAACATAACTATTGCAATAAATGAATCTTTACAAAGGGACCTAATGTACCGTGTAAAATGGACAACACATTTCAGGCTTCCTTTCAATAATACATAATACAGTTGTTAAGGGCACGTACGGTCAGCAAATAACACAGCAAAATACATATTTAATGTCACCTGCAACATGTTTTTTAATACATAAGAAGTAATCAATCTATATCTATCATTAATGTATGAACACGAAATGGTCGTCTGTCACTCCACATCACACGCACACACACATACACCTCAATACACATCCAGTCATATACCAGTAACCCTATTTTTTAATTTATCTTATTTGAATCATGATAATTATTGTACTAAACTAAATGTTTAAATCTACGTTTTGTTATTATTATTAATATTTATTCTTTTGTTTTGTTCTTTTATTTAAAAGTCAAAAGTTACTGGCTCCTGAAATAGATTCTTAGACCTGGCTCTTAGGGAAAGACTTACACATTTTTGTTTAAACCGTTTATATAGTAAATACATCGTTAATTTTTAATTTGCTATTGCTATTGTTTGGCTTACGATGATTCTGTTCACAGTTAATTGGTGATCACATAACAAAATACATATTCAATCGCATAGCGTCGTGAACATGGACTCTTGGCCGTAAAGACGATTCCTTATCTTCTGGATAATGAAGGATTAACCTACAGCACTCCAACCGGAGAATATTTGGGTTAGGCTAATGTGTTATGATGTGTGTTGTTCTTGTAAAGTTATGGTACAAAGGCGGGTTGTTCTCCGTTGTGTGTCTTTCTTTCAGTGTGTGGGTGATTGTGTATGTAGGACGTCTGCTGCACGTACACAACGTGTCTACATGTTACGTAAGCTCGGTAGCGGTCAGTATTGGCCGAGACGCCCATGCACACATAAACAATTTGTAAGTGCTTCAAAAATCCTACACACACACACTGAAAGGCAACCCGCCTTCCTGAGATGTAAGAGATCTATAGGTATACCTTTTTTCGAACTTAAGCTATGTTTTAGTTCTAACGTTTTTTGTTAACCCTACTACTGACCCGGCTATACAGGATATCGAATCCTACGAACCACAGTCACACGGACGTATAAATTCACCCCTACACCCCATAGATAACCCTTCCGTGCTCATAAATTTGGGATAAATAATCTTAGTTAGGTATTAAGGGGCGCAGTGAGTTACTGGTTGTTGCTGTCAAAAATACTGGGTAAATAGATTTTTTTGGTCAGAAGAACGGTCAAGGGGAAAAGTAGTGGATGCTCGTTGGATGCCGGATGGTGCCTTTAGTAAATTTCATTTTCTTCTTCCGTGTTTGCAAAAGCTTACTCATAAAGGTCGTAGAAACTAAAAAGGATATAAGTAGGCACCTCATTCTTGTCCAAAATTAATATTACAAACTAGCTTTGCCCGCGACTTTGGGGTTTTCATGTTTTTACACGGAATCATAAATATTTTTCTAAAATAAAAGAAGCCTCAGTTAATATATAGTCTCAGTTAGTATATAATAGTCAGTCGTGTCGTGACAGTCGGGTCGAGAAGTCGTTGCGATATACAATGACTTCAACGGTTGTAAAATGTTCGAATTGTAATGTGGTCATCAATGAGGTGCTTGCCTTTATTTGCAATAAGATACAAGTGATGGACGAACAAAGTATTGCAAGTATCTGTGTTAGTGCATTTACGGAAAGTGACATTCTAGAAGCAAAAAACTTGCTGTTTGAATCTGTTACTTCTTCAAAGCGCAAGAAGTTAAGAAGGAAAGGGGAAGGAAAGACACTACGAAATATTGACGACATTGTATGGATACTGAAGAACTTAGATCCACTGGAAATTCCGATTTTCGTTGCCAGAGATCTACACAAACTACCTCCGGTTTTGTTTGATCATGTAGATGTGACCAGAGTGTTGAAAGACATAGTGAAAATGCAAAGTGACATAAACCGTATTGTTAACGAGTACGCAACAGTGAATCAAATGAAGGAGCTTAGTGCTGAGGTGGAATCACTTAAGAAGGCGTCTATAGTCAATAACTTTCCTCGTAATATCAATGTCAAAAGAGGCGCCTGCTTACTACCTAGCTTTGAGAATGAAAGTGGGCCAATGGGGTTTTCGCCAATATGTTCTGATAATAAAACAAAGGAACAATTTACTGAGTCATCAAACGCTCTAAAAAAGCAGACGTTATTTTTTACTAGTGAGGGTAGTCCTAGAAAAAATACTAGTAATGTAACGGATAGATTTGCGTCGTCGCCGCAGAGATGCGAGCAAGCTAGCGTTTGCACACCACGAACAGTGGTGAGTCATGGGCTTGCTATTAAACTGGTTGACGCCGTAAATGCGCCACTCACGGCTCGAGCGGATGGTGAGCGGCAAAGTAAAACTTTTGCGGTTGTTGCACAGAGTGGAGAAGCAAAAATCCAAGAACCGAGTGAAGAATGGAAGCTCGTTCAAAGGAAGCGATTTAGAAATCGTTTTTTAGGCAAAACAGGCAAAGCTATTGTAGACGCAAATACCAACTTTAAGGCAGCGGACATTAAAACTGCGATTTATATCTACAACGTGTCAACCGAAACGTCTGTGTGTGACATCAAGGCATATATTAACAACAAGACTAACTTAGATGTCCATTTAGAAAAAATGAATATGAAGACTGCGAAGGATTACAATGCTTATATTGTTTATGTTCCAAAACATAAAATTGATATGTTTCTAAATGATGATTTTTGGCCCAATGGGATACTATACCGCCGATATGTAGACTTCAGTCGGACCGCGGCGGAGCGTACCCATCGGGAGTTGGCTACAAAAAAAAACCTAACACTAATGGATGTTAATAAAAACACATCTAAGTTTGTAACCTTTAACTGTAAAAGTGTCACTCGTTCTGTAGATTGTGTGAGAAACTTGTGTCTATCAGCTGACATTGTTGCGCTTCAAGAGACCTGGCTGTTTCCGCACGATATACCGTTCCTGGGAACCATCGATGACTCATTTTCATACACCGGTAATTCAGCGGTGGATATATCTGCTGGAATCGTTAGAGGGAGACCATATGGCGGGGTAGCCCTGCTGTGGAGAAAGTCTGCTTTTCCGTCGGTATCAGTTATTGTGTGTAGAAGTGTGCGACTCGCCGCGATCAAGATAGTGCTTAGTAACAGGTCGATTTTAGTTATAACAGTGTACATGCCAACTGATTCTTTTGAAAATTTGACCGAGTTTACCGAGTGTTTGAGTGAATTACATGCCATAATCGAGAGTAATGAAGTGGAAACTGTATTTATATTGGGGGACTTCAACGCGCACCCAGGTGAGCTGTTTTCTCGTGAATTATTAACGTTTTGTACCGAACAGTTGTGGTCGTGTGTGGACATGGAAATATTATCTCCCGACGCGTTTACGTTTATTAGTGATGCACACGGGTGCCGCCGCTGGCTCGACCACTGCGTGGTAACGGGTTCAGCGCGACGTACGATTGTTAACGTGTCTGTCTTGCACGATACCTATTGGTCTGATCATTTCCCTTTACTGGTGGAGTGTAATTTAAATGTAATTTTACCTAAAAGTCAGATAACTACGCCAACACCTAATCAAATAAATTGGGGTATTAGAAACAATGATCAAATTAAAATGTATTTAAATTATTGTAACTCAGAACTAAAACAGTTGGATTTCCCACCAAAGCTTACTTATTGTGCGGATCGAATGTGCGATAATGAGTCCCACAAATTAATATTAAATGAAATGTATGAAAATATTGTAAGTGTATTGACTGAAGCCGCCAAGCGCAGCTGTAAGAAATATGTAGCTAAGCGTAAGAAGCGTAGATATGTACCGGGCTGGAATAAGTTTGTCAGTGATGCTCACAGGAGGGCGCGACTTTGTTTTCAGGCATGGGTAAATAATGGTAAACCTAGTCTCGGACCTGTGTACAGAGACATGTGTGAATCCAGGAAAATATTTAAATCCAAATTGAAATATTGCCAAAATAATGAATTACAGATTAAAATGAATATAATTGCTGAGCATCATGCTAATAATGACTTTAGAAATTTCTGGAAAAACACAAGAGACATGAATGCTGTGTCGAGCCACCCTGTGAGTGTCGGGGGTGCGCATGAGCCCCGAGACATAGCCTGTGCCTTTCAGCGCCACTTCAAGGTTGAATCCCCGCTCGGGCCCGCGTCACGGGTGCTCGCCGCTGTGGATCGCCCCGGGGACATTGCCGTTAGATTCACCGCCAAAGATGTGGCCTCTGTTATTAAGCGCATGGTTAGAGGTAAGTCTCCGGGTCACGATGGGCTCAGTATCGAGCATCTGAAGTACGCGGGTGTACATTTACCGAGAGTTCTCGCTTTGTTTTACAATTTATGTGTTGGTCACAGTTACTTGCCTGATAACCTTATGTACTCCGTAGTAGCTCCTATTGTAAAAAATAAAACTGGTGATTGTTCTGATATTTCAAACTATAGACCCATCTCGCTAGCAACAGTCATAAGTAAGGTACTGGATAGTTTGCTTGACCAACAGTTGGAAAAGCACCTACTTCTCAACGACGCTCAATTTGGCTTCAGGCCTGGCCTTTCAACTGAGAGTGCCGTCCTCTGTCTCAAGCAAACTGTTCAGTACTACACAGACAGGAATACGCCTGTATGCGCTTGCTACCTAGATCTGTCAAAAGCATTCGATACCGTCAATTATGACAAGTTATGGCATAAGTTGCGATGTGAGACGAAGCTATCACATGACATTATAGCACTATTTGAATATTGGTACGGTCACCAGCAAAATAGTGTCAGATGGGCAGGGTCGCATTCGGACAGATACAGGCTGGACTGTGGGGTGAGGCAGGGGGGAATAACCTCTCCGCGCCTCTTTTACCTGTATTTGAACCAATTGATCGAGGAGCTCAGCAGCACCAAAGTCGGTTGTTCCGTTGATGGCGTTTGTATAAACAACATAAGTTACGCGGATGACATGGTGTTGCTGAGCCCGTCTCTTTCTGCGATGCGCAGGCTTTTGAACATTTGCGAGACCTACGCGGAGGCCCATGGGCTTAGATATAACCCAAAGAAGAGTGAATACATGATCTTCAAAGCTGGTACTAAAAGCTACTCAACTCAACCACTTGTATCTCTTTGCGGGTCAAATTTGAATAAAGTAGATCGTTTTAAGTATCTGGGTCACTGGGTCTCTGATGATCTGTCTGACAATGCGGACATCGAGAGGGAGCGAAGGGCGTTGTCCGTCCGGTGCAACATGTTGGCTCGTAGGTTTGCACGTTGTTCTTCACAGGTAAAAACAACCTTGTTCAAGGCATACTGCCAGACTTTTTACACGTGCAGCCTGTGGACCAACTTCACTCTGCGGGCGTACAACGCGCTTCGTGTCCAGTACAACAACGCGTTCAGAATTCTGATAGGGCGGCCCCGGTTTTGTAGCGCATCAGCGATGTTCGCTGATGCTTCTACCAATGACTTCTACGGAATAATCCGGAAAAGGAGTGCATCGTTTCTGCGTCGCTGTAGGGGCAGTTCGAACGGAATCCTGAGCGTGTTGTCCGAGCGGTGGGATTCTCCTTTCTTACGGAGATGGCTGCAGCTGCATGCCAGCGCCTGCACTTATTACCATCTCTGAACGTATGACATTTTATTTTATTGATTTAAATTTTGACATTTTAGTAATTTATTATATTTTTTGACATTTTTAAAATTTTTGTATTTGATTTATAATTTTAATTTCAATTTCTGTAATTATTTTGTAATTTTTAATGGAATGTGTTGTGTATGTGTTGTGTGAATTTAACTTGTTATAAAATTATTATTTGTTGAAATGTATATGGGTTATAGACCTGAAATAAATGAATTATTATTATTATTATTAATATCTAACACATCAGCTGACTGTCTGTTTGTGTCTGGTCCAAATCAGTTCAGCAGTTTCGGAGGTTACCTCAAACAAACAGACATACAGACAGACAAAACAATTTAAAATTGTCTTTTTGGTATAATTACCGTATTCACTTTTGTATGCATGTAGTAAAAAACTGTTATTTTTGCAATACAATTTTATTTATTTGTATAATTTACACCTGCCTCGTTAGTCTATTGGTTGGAAACGCTACTGCTGAGCATGAGGTCTTGAGTGATGGCCCAGGTCGGGTAAAGTCTTATTGGGTTAATTCATCAGAAATTTCTTGGTAGTAGCTTGGATACCGCATATGTGACCAGGTTGATGGCAATAGGCTTGCCCCTCGTGGCTCGCGCTTACATGGGACCAAAACATAACTTTTCACTTAAATATATAAGACAATTTTGATAAGGTTACTAATAACCTTATCAAAATTGTCTTATATATTTCATTGAATTCTTCATTCATTAATTTTTTTTTAATATTCAATGTGACAATTCCTGAGAATTTTCACATTGAATATTAAAAAAATGGCATGTCTGAAAATCTTTTACAAGATTTTTATTAAATGTTTTGAAATTAAAAACCAGTTGGTACACAAAGGGCACATTAATTACATCAATTCCTTTGAGTAAAATTTATTTTATTTTAATTAATTTGCCGACAATGTGTTCTGTACAATATTTTCTATCAGTCCGTTCAGCTATCAAACTATTTTACCGATACTGTTTACAGACATTATTTCACAGCGCCATCTTTAGAATATATTTAATAATAATATGAAAAAAGAAATATAGTTCCCTTTCATAATATATTTTTCATGTTTACAATTCTGTGCTCGATATTTCTATGATTTTCAATATAAATAATATTGCTCATATCAAACATGTCCCATTCCTTTCTCAAACAAAACCTTCCAAATATAAAATTGAACATTAATATTATCGAACTTGTTCCAATATTTTTCGTTACAATCTTTAATAAATATGACTCGGTAAACAAACATAATATATTTCAATATGTGAACGAACAAGATGTGAACTTATTGTAGGCATCGAGCAATTTGCTCGCAATAATGTAGCTGCGCCATTGGCCCTATCATTTCGTACCAGTGCTTGTACATATTTGTATAACAAATATCTATTCAGTCTGTGTCTTTTTAATAAACAATATTTACTATTGATACATGAAAAGCAAAAAATGAAATAAAGAATCACAGGTCATCGAAAAATTCATCCGCATCACTGTCAACGGGAAAAGTGTGTAGAAAACTGGCAACATTTCCACGTTAAATGGCAATGATGCGTCTTTGGCCAAAAAAAAGGCCAGCCCTCTGGTCACGTGAAGAGTCGACCAAACGCTTCGCGATGTGTCGAAAAACTAAATGGGCACACGAGGGTCCGTGTGCCCATTTAGTTTTTGACAGGACAGTATTATTTACAGAATTACTTCATATAATTATAATATAAAACCAAATATATAGATATAAATGTCGCAGTGTCAACACGGATTGGAAGAAGTAAAAATAACATTGTTTGATTATTGCTAATCGGAAACGTCAAATAGTGAACCTACTTACTTACTACCTACTTGACGTCGATACAGGAAGTGGCAACACTGAATTGATGGCAGCCATGGGGGGCAGGCGGTTTGACGTTTTAGATGGTTGGAACGAAAATGTTGGAACGTTGGATTGGACTTTTGCATAGAGAAGTGGGTGCGAGAGTTTATTGTGCCATTCTGTGTCGAACTCAACGCGTTTCCACATTGTAGTCCGATACCATTGCATAATCAAATGACATTGTTGAATTGAGTTAACCTTAGTGGATTAACAGACGTCTGTACTAAGCGTTGCGAGTGTTGCTACAATCGGTTATCCAGCATGTATGATCATCCTGATGACGAGGTGTTTCTATGGTCAGTCTGCGTCTTGGGTCTGTTAATCTTAAAGGGGGAATGGTATTTTTCCACTCCATGATGTAGGGTGTCGTTGGATAAGTCAAAATGATTACTGATGTGAAATAACCATTTTCTCAATTCAGGTGTCCGTTTGCGAAATAAAAGGCTCTAAAGTGCTGATTTCAGTTAGAATCCGGTGTTTTACAAAGTTAAAAAAACCACAGTAGTAGTATATACATATAACAAACGTATAGTAAAACTATCACAGCTAAGTAGGCTTTATGAGTTATGGAGAAATATTCGACTAACGAAGTAAAAAAACTTCGTGAAAATTCTATTGTTAATTAATTACATGAAGTTGTTTTTATTTAGGTCACTAGTTGATGCAGAAACAACTATGTTTTTCAAAGTTTATTAATGGTACAATATGCTTAAAATAAAACATTTATGCAATCGATAAAATCAAACGGAACCCTTCCCTGTTCGTGATACAACAAGCACTCGGCTAGTTTTTTTTTACATTTATTTACTCTGTGCACATTTCAGTAAACAGTATTCAGATCTGTACGTGTTCCAACACGACACCAATTCTTGCCAAGACCCACACATACACGGATATAATTTCCGATAGAGCTTGCAAATCGACGTCGAACATTTTTTATTCGAACCGACAGTTTCGCTGTTTCGTGTCCGTTTCATTTTTACTGAATGTATCCTTTATGAGGATTAAACTCACTTATCTACCCATGTTTTGTTTTTGTATTGAGAATTTCTTTAGATGCATTGAGTATTTTTGGTAGGTGTAAAACAAATTAACTCGCTTCGCCGACGTGCTCATGTGACGTATGTCAAAAACACCGTTATTCCAAGGTTTTAAGTTTTCATTTCGGTCGGTGGTCCCCATCATCATCTTCTGCTTAGTTTTCCTAACTATATTTGAATTAGCTCCAAATCTAACCAGGTACAGCTGAATACAAGTATTTTATGGAAAGACTGCCATGTGATCTTCAAAACTCAGTTACTGGGTAATACGATACCTATTGCTAACACTGGTTTTCATTTTTTTTTTTGGTTTTTGACTACCCCTTACGGCTTTCAAAGATCTACAAATTAATAACAACTGGGACCATCGGCTTAGTGTGCTTCTTAAGTGGAGTCTAATTATCAGACTGAAAAAAGTATAACAATATTGGTACGCATCGCCCGGTCGGTAACTTGGACACCGATTAGAGTTATGGAGATAACATATCTAACATACACAAACTTATGCCCTTTTCCCACGGGGTTAAGCAGAAAATACAGAACGCCTCTTCCTACGATCCTACTTATACTCCTTTCGCTGCGTTGACATTCGTACATACAGTCACGCACGCACGCACGCCAACCTTTCTGAAGAACATCACGAATAAGGTCAGTGTATGTCCTTCAGCGTTTCCACTTACATCTACGTAATAAATACCAACCAACTACGTAGTTACATAAAAAAAGCTGCCAAACAAACAATGTCCGAATCATTTCTCACACAAACATAAAAATCGAATTACAAAACTATACATCGGTAAAATATCGAATAATCCGAAATCGAGTCACAAATCTTGTCGGGGGACCACCGCAATCTAATACTATGGACGAAATTTATGTTAACCGGATACCAATCACAGACATACCTTTGTAAAATATTAGATACCCGTGTCAAACTCAATGCGATCTTTTTACTTGCTAGTTTCGGAAATTGGCTTAGCATGGCCATAGAAAATGTAAGGAATAAGTAATTACATACATACATAAACTCACGCTTTTGTTCCATGGGAGTAGGCAGAAACCGCAGAACGATACCTGCTACGATCCATATAATATAGTCCTTTCACTTCGCTTACGTTCATACATCTGGTCATCTGTATGACCAGATATATGATACCTATGCACACCCCTTATGTAATACAGGCGTGATATTATTTTTTGTAAGAATCTTGATGGAAACTAAAATTATTGAACTACCAACCTACCTAGTGGCTAATTTAAACACTTACCGACCTTCTTAAGGGGGATACGAAAGGGTGACCCGTGTTTTTTTGATGTCATGATTTCATAAATTAGTCATTTAATCGGGTTATTTTGAACTAAGAGATACTTGATCATTTTAATTCGATAAATACACATTTAATACGGTCGCAGATTTTTTTTATGTAGTAACAACGAACCTCTATTAGGTTTCAAAACAAACACAAAACAACACAGGCCCTAGTGTGGAGTCTACTAATTAAAACACTCTTTAAGGAAACATAAGACCTTAAAATGCGATTATTGTTGTTATGATACATATTAGAGCTGCAAATTTAAAAAAAAGAATAAGTGTTGAACCCGCTCTAAGAAAATTTGAATTTCGAATTTTTCGCAGTTCAACATTTCGTCATAAAGTAAAACTTATGGCAACAGTACACGGTGAAACAACAAAAATGCAAGATGGCCGACATTGAACGATCATTTATATTACACAATTCAATTTAGTTGCTTCACTCCAATCGAAAAACATAATTCATAGCCATTACACTCCCATTTTCTTTTTCGTTTCCGTTCATCAATCATCATCTGCCTAGCCTTTTCCCAACTACATACATATATTGGGGTTGGGTTGGAACGACTGCCTATCTGTCCTCCACAATTCAGTTAGTGGGCAAAACGATATCTTTTGGTAAGACTGGTTGTCTGTCAGACTTCTGACGACCCGTAACGACTGTCAAAGATCAACATGTGACAGCCGGGACCAACATCTTAACGTGCTTTTTGAGGCACGGCGGAGTCTCGATATGTTACGAAAGGTCACCCATCCACAGACTGACCTCGGCAAACGTAGTTTAACCTTAGGCAACCCTAGGCACGAGCTCCGTCCATTGATGGATACTTGAATTCACTTCAAAAGTACCAACGTCAATACACAATATTTGCATGCATGTTTTTCTGCGATTCTCGATATTGGTAACACTGTAGTCCAACAAATTAGTATTCATATTGGAAGTGGTCCATTCTATAATTTATGCAATTACCCAATGAATATAACATGAATGAGCGTGCGTGATGGACGCTGCCGTTGTAATGGGAACGGACCATTTGATGAAACTATTAGTATTGTCCTCCTTGATTTAGTTAAAGGCGGTCAGTTAGGAATGATGTTTTGTGCCTGATTGGTTTCGATTTATGATTGTTTTTGTATTGTGTAATTGGTTAGAAGTTCCTGCACAGACTGTTGAACATCACAAGGCATATTCCCGTAATTGAAAACGTGCAAAATCTAGTCTCAGTGAAAATCAATGTCAAAAACTTGTCAAATATGTAGGTCAATTAGACGTATTTTTGACAGATTAAAATGTGTCCATTCTTAAAAATACGAAATATTTGTGTTCCAAATTTGATCCTGAAATGCTTTTCTTTAAAATCTGTCGTTGATAGGCCGTTGTCTGCATCTTATAGGCTGCAGGCAAGCAGGTCAAACAGCAGTTATAGAGACTACTGAAATAAAATTATTTGATTTTGTGGGTCTCTGAATAGCTTACCACAATAATTCACAGATCTTTGACTCATAACCAACTCATATTATTTTCATTTAACTCCAAAATCAACAAGGGTATATAAAATAAATATAAAACCCATTCAATACAAGAATAACAGTTTAGAAATATTCAGCGCAGCTGCGGCGACGAACAAGTTCAAGATTTACATCTAAAACTTAAAATAAATAATGTTAACTCAAAGAGAACTCGTGAATGTCGGACTTAGTGAAAATTCACTAGAAACTGAAATATAGTGAGTTCCCACACTGTCCCAGTTCCCGGTATAAGCTTCTTGACTGCCTTCACTGTTGGGAATATACAGGTGGAGTGGTTGGGACGGGTCCGTCAATCACGCCTGTAATCCCCAAAGCGTTTGGCAGAGGAGTACCTATAAAACACCCACTTTTCGCCAATTATGTTGAAGTCCTTTGGGGTACGAAGGACAGGGTGTAAAAATTCTCATCCACCATTGAAAAGGAAAGATCCTCCGACCAGGCGGGTATGTCTATCTCGTGGGCAACTGCCCGACGCGACGGTTGTTGGTGGGTGCTTGTTGTATATTTGTCCAATCGCGTGAAAAACTTTAATTTTAGCGATGTAGGATACGTCAGATTTAGTTCGTATGTGGCGAGACAGATGTCGCTACAGTTCCATGTAGTGGGAGACGAGCGTATTGCCGTCAACCGGGCAAAAATTCGAGTCCGTGCTGCTTCCAAAAAATCCTGTTAGAAAAACCCATAACACACTAGAGTGTGTTATGGGTTTTTCTAACAGGACTTTTTATGTTAGATTTATTTTTATTTTTTATGTAGGATTTTTTGTCCACGTCCAGACAAGTGGATCCTCAGGAATAGTACTTGCGATGGCGACGGCACTTCTACGGTCACTGACTGGTAAACTATTTTGTAATCTTGCTCAAACAAATAGTATGTTGTGTCTGCCGTTTTTATTCTATTTTTTTTTTTTTTAACATTGCCCCACACTAGGAATTTCTCCTGTTTCGTGGGTGCGTTTACAAACATTTAAACTAACATACACAAACAGCCAGACCAGGAACAACTACCTGTAGGTTATACAAATATTTGTTCCGTGTGGGGATCGAACCCACAACACGCGGCGCAGCAGCCGATGGCTCAACCACCGCGCCAACCGTGTCGTCTTATTAATAGGAAGGTTAGGTTTTCTCTCTTCTTACTTTTTCACCCAAGGAGACTCCAGAGGGACTCCCTGGAGACTCTTCAACTAGATTATCATAAAACTAAACAACAAAATAAAATAAAAAACCCGACTGAGTAAAAAATGAACATTGAACAAAAACATTTTAATCAGAAACCAAGCTACAGAAAAAAAAAGGTAATCTAAAAAGAAAAAAAATACAGGTCCACCAAACCAAACTAGTCTAGAATTCGGTTGTTCTAAGTCATTGTTATGATGATTTGAGCACCCACGATGATTTGTGTGGTATGTTTCAACAACTGCTTGTACCAGCAAGAGCATAAGGAGCGCCTCTCTATTAAGTCGCCTACGAAGTAGCTCAATCAGTCTCCTGATGGTGTTGTCCGAGCGGTGGGATCTCTCCCTGTTGCAAAGGGTGCAGCTTCATACTAGCGTTTCTACTCGATTGTTTCACCGTATTGTTGTAAAGTAAAAAAAGTAAAGTAAAGTACCCGCATATTACTGTCCCACTGCAGGGCAAAGGCCTCTTCTCATACAGAGAAGGAACGAGCATTAATCACCACGCTTGCTCAAGACGGGTTGGCTATTTCAGACTTATATTAATTATATAAGTCCAAGTTTCCTCACGATGTTTTCCTTCACCGATGTCAGTGATGTCCAAGATAAACTTAGGAAGTACATATGAATTGAAAAACTCACATTGGTACTAACCCAGGTTTGAACCCACAACCTCGTGCACAAGAGGCGAGGCCTAAACCACTGGGCCATCATGACATTCATCGTATTGTTGTAATGTGTATTATTTCATTTATATTTAATTTAATTCTATATATGACATTATGTATTTAATTTGAATTGTATTTATAACATTGTGTATTTAATTTAATTGTGTGTATGTAATTTTAATGTATATTATTTGTAATATTTTATTACAATTTTTGTGTAAGTACATATGTTATGGATAATGTCTGAATTAAATGAATTAATAAGGTTCATGTTCAATTGGGAAAATTTGACAGTACAGTGACAGTACGCTGTTCGCGCTCATAAACAAAAAAGACCCAGTACCGTTGTGAGTTGTGTCACAAAAAAAGCCGTCGCTCAGCAGCCCAAATCCCGTATGTTTCCCCACATATTCAAGGCTGGAGCGAGAGCTTGTTTGCTCGCATACTATAGGATATTTGCTCGACTACTTTTGTTACCCTGTATGAGACGCGTGTATTGAACGTAATATCTTGTTTGCAATTTTTATTTGAAAATGCTTAATGTTTATAGAATTTTTACTGTTGCTTGGAAACTCTGTGCTCGTGTTAGGGATTCGAGTAGGGAATTGGTAGTCGATGTCCTGTTGCAGAAGAGTCGTTTCATGATAACTGTTACAAAACGTATAGTACCAGCCTATTACTGTCCCACTGCAGGGCAAAGGCCTCTTCTCATACAGAGAAGGCACGAGCATTAATCACCACGCTTGCTCAAGACGGGTTGGCGATTTCAGACTTATATTAATTATATAAGTCCAGGTTTCCTCACGATGTTTTCCTTCACCGATGTCAGTGATGTCCAAGATAAACTTTAAAAGTACATATGAAATGAAAAATTCACATTGCCCAGGTTTGAACCCTCGTGCACAAGAGGCGAGGCCTAAACCACTGGCCCATCATGACACATACAAAACGTATGCTAAAACAAAACTAATGAGACAAGCATATTTGCTTGTTGTTGTGTTATAGGCACGTTGCAGTGTTTATGTGTGGGGCTTTTTCCATGTTGAGTAAAATCATGTTCCTGCATAAGATTTAGAAATTGATTTCTTTTTAAATTGTCCGAAATTATCCCAACTTATTTGGGGTCGCCGCAGCATGTTTTCTTCTTCCAAACATCCCTGTTTGCCGTCATCTCAAGAGTTACCTCTTTTCTAGCCATATCATCTTACACACAATCCATCCATCTTTTCTTTCTCTTATAACCCTGCCCATTCATACTCAAAACTTTCCTCACAACATGGTCCTCATTCCTTCGTATCACATGCCCATACCATGACCACCGATTTCCACATCCGATTTTCTCGGTCACAGGCGCCACTTTCTGACCTCTTAAATACTCATTTCTTATAAAATTATCCGTAATTATATTAAGATTAATATCGCCACCTATAGTTATTTTTAGTTTGTAGTATTTATTGGTTATTTTATGGCATTGAAGATGAGGACTGTCACTTTTTACGGTAGGAGTTTATTTTCATAGTTATAATTAGAATGATAATGTACCTTTCTAAAGATTTTCTTTCTTCTTTTAAGTACCTACATCTTCGTATTTACTTATTACTTTTCCAAAACTGTCCTCACACTCTTGGTCGTAATTTTTAAAATTTTGGAGCCGATTATACTTCTTATTCGTAGTGTTGATTTTTGTATCACTAGATCGGTCTTTCTGACGTACTCCAAATTCTAACACTACATATAAGTTAAATATTTCAATAAAAACTTTTTGAATACATGTATCACTTTAGCTATTTTTATGAATTAAAAACACGAAGCAATTTGTTTGTTTACGCACGTCTACTCCACCAATTTCAAATCATTATCTGCTTAGCCTTTTACCAACTCTTTTGGAGTCGGCTTCTAACCTTACACCGCTGCACCGGTGCTATTTATATACTAGTATGTATGAATGCCAGTATTTTACAGGAGCGACTGCCTGTCTGGCCTCCACAACCCAGTTACTGGGCAACACATTACGACGACCTTGATAAGACTGGTTGCCAGACTTTTGGCCTTCTGACTACTCGTCTCTACAAATGTCAGCCGGGACCAACGGCTAAACGCGCTTTCCGAGGCACGGTAGATTCTCGGTATGTTATGAACGGTCATCCATCGACTGGCAAGCGTAGCTTAACCATCAATCAACCCGTGCGGCTGTTTTTCATAAAAACAGCCACTAGTTAATAAACATTTAACTCGTTTAGCCACTAGTTAAATGTTTATATTTAGTTACTGAATAAATTTAAATTGAGAGAGGATTTATAATAATTTGTTTATGAACAATGGTTTCTTTTTTGACGTGATAACGTCTTATAAATTGATGAATACCAGAAACACTCATGAAAAATAGTAACGTTGCGCGTAACGTTCCACCTGAGCCTGTGCGTGCAAGCGAGAGCGCGCAACAAGCGATAGAGAGGTAAGATAAAACAAACGATAGAGAGGCCCAAGCAGTGAGGCCAGAGTCGAAGCGTTGCGCGGTGGCTTGTGTCACATGTATCTCTCTTCTCGCGTGACGTCAGAGCTAGCAGTTAGAAATATATTAAATAATGATTGAACGTGTTTGTCATAAGTTCATCCTTTTTTGTATTACATAAAATAATGATTATGACGCTTTCACGTAAATCTATCGTCCGTAAACCGACTTTACAGACAACCTATTATACCAACATATTACAAGCTCCCGTTATTGACTATTTTCTATTCACATACCTATGTTCTTGTTTGTAACAAGAGCATAATATAAAATTTAAACCTTTCTTCCTTATTAAAAAATGCGAAATTGAAGGTAAAGTTTTAGTTTTATGTTTTCTGAGGCCAAAAAGGAAGTACCTAAGTATTTCTCGGAGAATGCTTGCAAAAAGCTTAAAAACCCATACTTTTCAATTGGCTCCATGATCCTATTAAAAACATAATTATGATGATTGGACTGGCTCGTTGGTCTAGTGGTCGCAAATGCGACTGCTAAGCATGAGGTCCTGGATCGATTCCCTGGTCGAGCAATATGTTTTGGGGATTTTTCATTAGAAATTTCTCAGTAGCACTCCGGAGTCTGAATGTGTGCCCAGGATCGCGTGTTCATACATTCGGACACCGGGCCACATTCAGCCTATTTCCATCGGGCAATGGACTCACCCCCTATTACAAGGGACTAACAAAACATACCTGATGAAAATACGAGGGCTGAGTGATAAGTCTGGTGAAAATGAAACAAGGAGACAACTTCATTCAAAAATTATGATTTATTTTTCAACGTAATTGCCATTTAACTCAATGCACTTCACCCAAAATTTCTCAAGCTTTTCTACCCCTTCCATAAAGTACGACTTAGGCAACCCTTCGAAATAGGCATTGGTTTCGAGCATGATCTCCTCGTTCGAGCTAAATCTTTTTCCACCGACCCATTTTTTTAAATTCGGAAACAGTAATTATTTGTAAGGGCCAAATCTGCCGAATATGGTGGGTGAGATAGCATCTCATATCGCAACTCATGGAATTTGACCATGACAATCGCGCAGGTGTGCACTCGTGCGTTGTCTTGGTGGAAGAGGATATTCTTCTTAGCCAAATGCGGTCGTTTTTCAGGTAAAATTTGGTTTGGTAAAATTGGTCCAATACATTGGCATAATATTTGCCACTCGTTTTACCCTTCTCTAGGTAGTCAATATGGAAAACCCTACGTGCATCCCAGAAAACTGTAGCCATCAACTTATTGGCCGATAAAAGTGCTTTAGCCTTCTTCGGAGCTGGTTCGCCGGTTGGTTCAGTGGTTTCGATTGTTACTTGGTTTCTGGTGTATGGTGGTGGATCCATGTTTCGTCTACTGTTATAAAACGACGCAAAAAATCAGGTTTATTCCGTTGTAAAAACGCCAAAGCTGCCTCCGAATTGCGCACACGTTCGTCTGAGATGCCTACTATCTCGACTATCTTGCTTTCTTTTACTATTCGGCCGTTCAACACTATGTCATGGATTTTAGCGATCATCTCTGGAGTAATGACCTAAACTGGGCGTCCTGGGCGTTCAAAATCACTTGTACTTGTACGATCACACCGAAAATCTGTAAACCATTAAGAATCATTTTTATCGACGGAACAGAGTCCCCATAATATTTATCAAGCCTTTGTTTCGTTGCCGTAATAGATTTTTTGCGCAATAAATAATGTTTAATCAACACTAGAAATTCACTTTTCTCCATCTTTGCGAAAATGCGATCAATTGTTGTAATTTTATAGCTGTCAAAAAAACTAACTGGCGGTACTGGCTGAAAATTTAAATATAGTCCCTCAAGAGAGTTGTGAACAAGGAGGTTGCATGCAATTCCCAATAATTTTATTCCAAAATAGATTTTCACCAGACTTATCAGTCCGCCCTGGTATGTGGATGTACTGTATGTACCTACATCTCTGATAAACCTTTTGGGGAATACAGGCGTGAAGTTATATTATAATGCATGATAATAAGTATCTCCTTTTTAAGTTAAGGCATGAAAGAGTCTGAGGGAAAGTTGTCATGAATGATGGTGTGACATTCTGAAGCATCACTTATACAAAGATCTTCGATGTTCTCAGACAGGCAAAGAATCATCAGAACTGTAGGAAAAAAGACTGAAGGATGGGGACATTTGAAATGATGAAGGTGAAACGTTGGCACGTCTGACTGGCGAGCGATACACCGTGAGACTGATCTCACGGTCAAAAGTAACACGGTTGATTCTAGGGGTCAGTCTGAACTGACCCCTAGAATCAACCGTGTTACTTTTGACTTCAAACACTATATAAATAACTTAGCTAGATCAATTTGCTACCTTCTTTGAGAAGTGCTGCACACCTAAAAAGGTGTGCAGCAGCTTTTGCTAGTAATCTCAAGAAATAGGCGTAACACTCTTCTCCCGTATACCTAAGGCGGATATCGTTTGGAACACAGCCCGCTCAGATCTGTGTTCGATTTCGCCGAGTTGTCAGCATGTTACATATGCACTTGATCTGTGAAGTGTTTGTAAAAACCTATTTACAGAAATAAATATCGTTTATAATTTATTTTACGGGATTAGTGGTTTTAAAGAACTTACGCTACGTTTGCACCGACCCCGCATTATACTCTCTGGTGGGTTTCAGTGTGATATACGCCTTATAGACTTGAAAGCACTATTTAGGCTTGATTTAGAGTAGCTGTCTAAGCTATACCGTGCTATACCAAGTTCAGATTATCAATTCTAATTTTTCTCACGATAACTTACCATTCAATTATTATTCGCGATACGAATCAACGGCACATCACAAAACCTAACTTGATGGCTTAAAACAACGCCATCTATGTTCGGTAACGTGGACTAACGTCACTTACTACCAAACTCTGAAGCAATCATGCAACGTATACAAAGTTAAAGGGTTCAAAGGCCAGTTCCTCGGAGTACTTTTTTATAACATGGAAGCCAGTAGCCTCGCGGCGCCGTAGCTAGCAGACGTATCGTTCTATCTATTAAAACGAGAAATGCCGTACCTAAGAGAAAGAGAAGAGATGCTTGAAATAATGGATATGTGGTTTAAGTCTTGCCAGCGGGATGTTAACCACCCAGATTATTTTATGCCGTTTATAGTACTGACTAGCTGTGCCCGCGACTTCGTTCGCGCGCATTTTTTTTTTAAATAAATGAATTTTTGTAAAATAAAAGTAGCCTATGTTACTCCTTATTACATCAGCTACCTGCCAATAAAAGTCCCGTCAAAATCGGTCAAGCCATTTCAGAGATTAGCGATTACAAACAGACAGACAGACAGACAAAAATTTTAAAAAATGTTATTTTGGTGTATGTACCGTATATATATTCATATGCAAGTAAGAAAAAACGGTTATTTCAATATTACAGACAGACACTCCAATTTTATTTATATGTATAGATGGAGGTTTACAAATATCTTGAAGACAACGCTCACACCCAAACACCCAACGAGCAGATTAAAAATGTAAAGGCTATATTCTTGGATTTAAGGTTCCTTTTATTCACTTGCTATGTAACTAGACCTAATACCTCAATTTTTATTGGCACTTTTTTGGGTATTTTAATTGGTTATTTTTATATTCACAGGCAAACGAAACAGGAAGCGAAGTGCATGAGGCCTGATTACGGGCGTTCGCATTTTTTATTTTACTTAAAGGGAGACAATCCTCAGCATGAAGAATATGAGGTGAGTATGTTTTTTGATAAATGAAAGTCGGCGGGGATCGGGGCAGAGTATCTTAACACTTCAATTCTCATGATCCTTATCCGGAAGTCTAAAAACCGCACGATCCTCTCACTCCAGTGTTTCCAGCATGGGCTGAATTTAATCGATACAATACTTTGTTCTTCCCTCTCGCTCACACCTACATTTGTCTATTTGTCTGTCTCTGTCACACAAGCTGACTCAATTCAAAAGCAACCAAATTGTACTATATAGATTCAGTCAAATTCACCTAAGGGGAATAAGCCCTCAAACATAATTATTGAATGGGAGATCTGACTGCACGCTGAACGAATGAAACATCATTAATTTGTTTCGCTGTCTGGAAGTCAGGGCCCGGGTGCACAACAGATCAATAATTAAATTTAGCGCCGACCTAATTTAAAACATGGTTATGTTTCTATTAATTTTACGAAAATGTCAGATAACATAAAAAAAGCCTTTTACAGGTATTCGTAAATGAATGAAGTGATTTGTTGGAAAACCTTATAATATTTGACTTTCTTAATAATTTAACTATCTAATAACTTGACTGTTTGTTCAAGACATTGTTTTTTTCTAAACATGCGTGTTAGTTTTTAATGTTTTTAACAAGAATGCAAGTGTTGTAGAGTAAGTGTATAGCAGTCTAATATTTAATAGTTTCGTTTTTTTGTAGACGGTCTCTGTGGGGGTAAAATTATGATAATGATTTGACGACACGGTTGGCGCAGTGGCTGAGCGATTGGCTGCTGCGCTGCGTGTCGCAGGTTTGATCCCCGCACGGAACAAATATTTGTATGGCCTACAGGTAGTTGTTCCGGTCTGGCTGTTTGTGTATGTGAGTTTAAATGTTTGTAAACGCACCCACGATACAGGAGAAATTCCTAGTGTGGGGCAAAGTTTAAAAAAAAAAAAAAAATGGAACAGCATTTCAACACACAACCTCAATATTGTGAACGAATTAACTCATTCGTGCATTACTTACTTTACCTTTAATTGATTCCAGAGTGTTTCAATGCTATCAGAAGAGGAGGAAAGGAAACAAAATGTATATAGAATCATTAGTACTAATACATTCGTCAGTCTGGATTGGGATCCAGACTGACGAATATACAAATTCAATCGTTAATGAAAATACTGATAACAGCAACAGCCTTCAAACTGAAACAGATGCTGAGAATATCACTCCCGATATATAGCTCTCCCGAATACTTCACATTCAAGAGCTATCAAATCTTACATTAGCATTGAATAAGAATTTTGATCTCAATATTAACCTTGATTACGGTTTTAGATATATTAACCTTGAATAAAAAAATTGATGTATTTATCTTGAATAAGTAGTTGTGTGTATTTATCAACATAAATCTTTCGTTACAGTTTAACACGTTGAATGCCAAATGTCACGTTGTTTGGCAGTTAAGGTGTTAAGCAACATGGTAATTGCATCTTAATTAATACTTAACTTAATTTTTACCTAACTAACATATATTCACCTTGAATAATTTTGAATAATAAACCGTATTGTAAGAAAAGTGTTAGTTTTATTTGTATTCTATAGCGATAAAGTTGATAAACTGTCAAAGAGCTTTGACATATTGGAGTAGCTTTATATGCTGGCCTCTCGGCAACGTTTTGAAATAGAAGCAATCGATTTGCAGGCCGAAATCGATAGCTCGCATCAATTTTGCATTGCATGTGATTGCTCTTGGTGGGTACTCTTCTAAAGAAAGAGATAGGTAGTTATTCCATCGTCATTTTAATATTGCCATGTACCATTTAGCGATCTCACCTTCCAATCATCTTGGTAAATTTACACTTTTAAGTACCATATCCTCGGACATGTCCTGTTTGCTCAAGTCTCTTTTATCTAGGTTTACCAGTTTCAATAAAAGCTGGAATCTCCCACGTAAGCTGCTAGTCTGAAGGGATTGGGCGAGCCAGGACAAATGGGCCGCACATGACAATGGGAGGCACAAGAGAAGCAGCGTCGTCGCTGAGGAAGACCCTGGAAACGCTGACGTGACAACTTCATTGGAGACTGACCGGACAGAAGGAGTGGCTATGGGCGAGATCTTTGCCCAGTCGTGGAATGAATATGAATAAAAAAAACTTGTTTCTTTGTGTGCTGAAGCTATGCATACAATTTGAGATAAGGGAGTGTCTAAGCTAGGTGTAATAAAAAAACATTATAATTCATAATGTTTCTATTACAATTTTCAATCAGATTATAAATAATAATAATAAATAATGCTGGACAATCTACACAGCATCATCTAGCCCCAAGCTATGGCTTGTGTTATGGGTACTAGATGACTGATATACTTAATACAATATATTACATAGATAGATATTTTTTATTATATATAGCAAATACCCAGAACACCCGGATAAATATTTGTAGATCGTACAAACATTTGTCCCAAGGCGGGAATCGAACCCGCAACCTCCTGCGTCACAGGCGGACCTTCGCCCGCCGCGCCACATCGGTCGTCAAAATTGATTGACTTGTACATGTTTATATTAAACACAGGCCTCTCTCCCGTTGCACCCCAATTTGTATTCTGCCTATGCCACCGGTACACCCAGCTAGTCAGTGGCCCACACGGTCGAGTCGCTCAACCCTTGCCAATAAAAACAACATTAGAACAAAAAAATACTACCTACCAACAACTGGGTCGTAGATAATTAAAACATCGGTATTGGGAAGTATAAGTTATATTATAATAAAAGTTTATATAATTAAATTACAGCGTAAATTTTTCAGTAGGTACATAATATCTAGCACAGTGTACGAAATACATTTTTCACAATGTGAGCATATTTTTATCATGTTAAGTACAATAGCTTACAGTAATTACCTTTCCATAGTGAATGATCCAGTATCGGCCATACGTCAATTCTTCCCCTTAATTGAAGTATTACCCATACATGTTAATGAGTGTGATGTTATTTTTTAAAATTTATATATTTTTCCCTATACATTTTTCTTATGTTTTTTTGCCGTTGTATCGCAGAACCACTAAATGTACTCACATTTTGTGCGCATTGCATAAAATTTGGTCTAAGCATCAGAGGTGCAATGAAGTAGTTATCCTATGAAATAGATATTACTTTATACTCTGTGTAAATTTCCCCGGTTTACACAGAGACAAGACTAAAGATACTAAAGAACTCAGTAAGTAATGAAATCTTAACTTCGATTCACAACTCTCTCATAGAAATGGTTTAAAGAATAGCTATTATCGCACTTACGCTAAAATTTAAAAGTCTTATAGTATAGAAAGCGGCATCGAAGCTTCCCACCATTTAATTAAAATATCCACCGTTCAAAATTCTGATCTCTCCCTTGTGGAGGATGGTCCCCGTGAATAAATATTTAGTTCTACGATGCTTATTTTGTAAGCTAAACTGTATGTCTAAGGCAGGGAGTAGACTAGCATATGGACTTACATGGGATACAGAAAAGAAGAAACCATTAGGACTTAACTATTAATAATCGACAATTTAAAACTATCAAACTACACAAATGTTTGCCAAAAAGCTTACTTTTTTATTGCTAAAAAAGCTTACGTAAGTAAACCTAATTCTTTTAATCTATGAATCGTTGAACTGTGCTCTACATCTATTTAACGTGAATTATTTTGGGTTGTGAATGTGTTAATAACTATTACTTTAACATTACTCACTAATTTTGTGTTAATATTTTATGTAATTACCAAAATTATAATCATGTGAGTCAAAAATTTATGTAATTTCTGAGGCACTTTCCAAGTGGCTGAATTAACGACAGATATAGTGCATATTATTGCTATAATATGGATGAATATAAGCCTAAATACTTGAACCATCGGTATAATATCACAAATCATTTAAACGATGGACTGGTTTTTACAGTACTTTTATAATTTTCCTGACACTCTCAAAAGCATGTTTCCTATCATCACTTACATCATTCTTTAATATAGCTCGTACATCTTTCGATCGATCTTTATCTTTTGTATTTTTATTATATTCTTTATAATCAATTTAATGATTGTCATGTTCATTTTACACATCTGGTGCGCGAATTTCGACGGTGACTGAAGTCGGTCCTGGGGTTGTCGGGGATCTAAGAGTGGCTGATCGCAAGGACGTTGCTGAGTGTCCGCTGCTTGCTCTAGATCCACGCCGGGAACCTGTAAGCAAAGAACAGTCTGTAGGATCACTTTTTGTATCTTAAAATGTTGAAGGCAAAGCATGCTTAGAGCATGATTTCAAAAAGGATCACATGCCGTGAAACGTAACGTTATTTAATGGAATATAATAATTTTATGAGTGAGAAGCTTTACTAGAACCAATTTAAACTATTCAAATAGGACGTCTTGAACTCAAAATTTATAAATTCTTACAAACATGTTACGTTCCTTTTTTACCTACTATTAGAAGTTGTTTAACAAGATCAAAAAATCATGCAAGAGTAACTTACATGTTGCTATATTTGCAGAGACTAGGTATAATAATGAAATACCTACTTATGGAAATTGATTCTACTTATTTTATTGGGTGAAATAAATGAGTTTTATTTAGTTAATGTTTTGTTTTTAAAAGGCAACAGTAGCTTGGCTAAAGCAGTAGTTTATATTGTTTGTAATCATTAATTCTATGTAGCAGCAATTCAATTCAAATGGGCTAAGAAAAATTTCTAAAGTTACACTAAATTGCAAAAATTGCTACGTAACCTAATGCCCTACAATTTTAGATTTCGGCTGAGATTTTTAGAGAGTAGAGAAATACAATCATAAAATGGAAATTGTCAAAATAATTGTACACACAGATTCAAACAGTGTATTCTATATATTACTTTCTGGAGCCGTATGACAACGTATTAGAGTCACCAGTTTTCCAATGAAGAGAGAGATGGACAGCTTCATCTCCTGCAGGGGAATAAGTGCATCCCTTTTTTGCAACGGAAAAATGGCGGCTTAAACATTCATTATCCTTAGTATCTTAAATTAAAACAACAACACAGAAACACAATATTGTGAATTCACTATTTAGTTGGCGTGAGTATAAGTCAAAAATAAATTTGTAGACTACGTAATTATTATTTGTTTAGTGGTTGTGTGTGTATTAGTTGTAATAGTTAGAAATTGAACTACATACGTTTATTGACACTACCTAGTATAATATTGTTACTAAAAGAAATCAGAAGATACACTAAAAATGTAGTTCCAAAAAATGCCTATCGAAAAGGGTATAGCAATGTGTGAATACAATAAAACAAACAGCAGATTTTACCTCTGCTTAATCTTTAAGGGAACACAGTATAATATTACAGTAACATTAAAAATAGGAGAGAGAGAGAGACTTTAAAAATACATAAATTAACTAGTAGGACAAGACAAGATAACTAAGAAATTACTGTCTCATTAGAGATAAGGTATTCTTTCAAAAGACTTCTCTTCATTCTTAAAGGATTTGTTTAGAAATACTTTAACCTATACGTGCGGTATTTACATAATCTGAAACTATATATAATATAGAGCATATTAAGCAAAATGATATCGTATGTAACCTGAGGGTTTTCTGTGTAGCTGATGACTTTGATGGTGGCGTGCTGTTGATACATGAAATAATCATGATTAGCATTGTCAGTGAGTAGAGAAACGGGCTAACCAAAAGGACATTTAAAGGGACTTTTCGAAAGAATCGTGTTCTGTGGAAATTTTTAGGCGGAGGCCATACTGTGGATATCCACAATAATTCGGTATTTAACAGTTAACATTAATGGGGATCATAGTGAAATCAAATACAGATTATTTATTGCCAACTAAGTGTACAGATTTTGTAGATATTAACATAATATCTGATTGATTGATAATCAATGTTATCAACTTCCAAGTGATTTTAAAATTATACAGTTAATTTCGTACTGCACGCGTAGCATGACCACCATAGAAACGGGTCCTGTTGACAGAAGAATGGACAACATGGCAGATTGTTGAAAGATTTCTACCGTCCTAAGAATGG
The DNA here is from genome assembly GCA_905147745.2 of Phlogophora meticulosa. Taxonomy (NCBI): domain Eukaryota; kingdom Metazoa; phylum Arthropoda; class Insecta; order Lepidoptera; family Noctuidae; genus Phlogophora; species Phlogophora meticulosa. The sequence goes on from LR990523.1 coordinate 15,973,475, forward strand.
CGATGTTAAAACTGAAGAGACGATAGTTTTCAATTTTCTATAGTCTACGGGGCGCCCCATTCTCGGGTAGAAAACATGTCAAGTTGAAAAGAAAGAACGTTATCTATTCATAGTAGATTAGACATAGAATTGGTCATGCTACGCGTGGTCGCCGTGTAAACGAGAATTGGTGTCGATGTAAAAAAAAAACAATTGGTATAATGCTTTTTCCTAGGATTTGTCCAATTTTGGCAGGATAATATTAACATTAAACATGTCAGATTTGATAAGGATATGGCAAAATACGTTCAGTGGAAGTTTACATTAGGGACTTTTAAATGTATTTTTTACATATTGTGTACCTATTAATCAAGAACAGAAATCTACACTAAGAATTTGCCCGTTCCCCTCAAATTGTGTAACAAAAGGAGTTTAGGAAAATACACCACATTTAGATAATTAAAAACATTTATAATCGAAAATCTATTACATCATAATTATTAGTGCAGTACACAAAATACAGTCTGCTGCAAAAATATAAGGCGAGGCTTCTATTGCAGAAAGTGCACTAAATAATAGCAATAATAATAATATATTCAAGCCTCGATACATTGCCATTAGTTCTGCAACTTACTGTACTAATAACATTTCAAAATCTTATTAAAAACATAACGTATGTAAATCAAAAACACATAAAGTAATTTATAAGGAACTACTGTTTATTCTACGAATCGTAAAATAAGTAATATATCAAAGAATCTACTAGTATTATGCGTAAAAGTGTGTTTTTGCTGGTTAATTTGTCTTTCTTTCACGCAGTAACACAGAAACAGATTAAATTGTTTTTAGAGATAAATATAATGCCTTAGAGAGCTCATGGAAGTCACTGGTAAAAATTAGAGAGTAATAAAAAGTAATTCCTTCATTAACACCTTAAACGCCAAATAACCGACTTCCAGAAAACTTGCAAACTTAATACAAAAGGAGTTTGAAAACCTATAAGTTCAAAATAAAACGTTTCCTCTCTCTAAATGTATCGTAATGTATTATTATATTAATGTATCTTTACATTATTATTATAATTTATATAAAATTAATAATTATATTTATATAGATATACGTATATGTCGGAGAAAGCTATGAGTCAGATTGATTGTTGAACATTGCTTATTACTAATTGGAAACGTCAATTAGTGAATCTACTTGGCTGAAGACGATACAGGAAGTGGCAACACTGAGTTGGTGGCAACACTGAATTGACGGTTACCATGGGAGACATGGCTGTTTGTCTTATGAAGTGGTGGAACGTTAATGTTGGAACGTTGGATTGGTCTTTTTCGCGGATACGCAGGTGCGAGAGATTATTCTGCCATTCTGCATCGAACTCACCGCGTTTACCATATTGTACTCGTAATCCGATTCCACCTGCCTAATCGAGTGATATTGCTAAATTATGTTAACCTTAGTGGATTAATGGACGTCTGTATTAAGTCTACTATCATTTCGGTCATTCGTCATGTATGATCATCCTGACGACAAAGTGTTTCCATGTGGTTCCGACATATATTTCTATATATTATGTATATAGAAATTATTATCATAATTTATAATCATTGTTGTAAAAAGTGTCAGTAAAAATCAAATATAAGTGAAGGGCTTGCCAGCTCACATATAAACCCTGAGAGGTTTTCGTTGTGTGGCTAAAACCACACTGAAAAATAGATTTGTTAAGTGTTTTAGAAATAAATAATACATTACAAATATAATAAATTATAACACAAAAAAAAAGAATACATTTTCTATGGTGTCTCGTTGTTTGGCAGGTAAGGCGTTAATCACAAAAATAAATAGGTACACCTACTTTCTAAGGATCAATCATTTATTTTGGTCGCTTTATCACCTGGACTGGGCGAGTGAGGTCTAAGCTCCTGTTGGCTCGCCTGCCGCGATGGGGGACGAACGCTGACGCGGGAGCCGCGGCGATCCTGGAAACATTAAGGTTTTATTCTATTCAAAATCAAAATTCATTTATTCAAATTAGGCTGAGAATCAGCATTTTTTGAACGTCAAAAACGTTTACATAAGACAATCCCCCAAAACGCCCACCCTTCACCACTTCCTAGTGTCCTTCAGGGATATTTACTGCTCAACCGAACTTTCCTGTGGGGGGCTTAATTAAAATTAAGGCCTCCAGCCAGGCATACAAAACTTATAAGCTAAGCGACTATCGCTAAGGGCACCCCCTGCGGGGTAACCTCGGCTTAGGACGTCGCTGAAGAGGACAGCAAGGGACAGGATGGATCTGATTGTTCCATTTTTTAGGGACATTTTAAACATTAATCGGCTCAGCTTCGTGGGCTGGCTCTAACAAAGGGTCGGGAGGGGGGCATCGACGGGGTCGTCGCGACGGGCCTCGGCGGCGAGGACGGAATGTCCGTTTTTGTTTGCGAACAGTGCTGGTGGCCTTATCGCTCTCCTGGAGGAGAGTGATAGGATCATCTGGCTCTGTGAGTGTGTGTCTTGGTCTTCGAACTGTACTTATTCGCGAGGGAGTGTATCGGGCGGCCGATGACACTAAGGGGTTAGGATGAGCGGTAGAACAGTCCATGAAGCGCTGGGTGAGTCGCTTCATGAACTGTTTCACCGTGGGTATTTTGAGATCTACATGGAGAGTCTCATTTCGGACGTAGAAGGGGGCTCCCGTGACTCTGCGCAGGAATCGGTTCTGGACGGTCTGAAGCCTATGAATATGATACGGCTTGGCGTGAGCGAACACTGCGCAAGCGTATGTCATGATTGGTCGGATGACCGAGACGAAGAGCCGCAATTTGCACCTGAGTGACAACTTGCTTTTCTCGTTGGTCATACAATAAAGCCTGCCGGACGCGAAGACGGCGCGCGAACGCGCCGCCTTTATGTGTTCGGCGAACGAAAGTCTGTGATCGAGTATCACACCTAAGTATTTGGCTTGCTTATCCCAAGGGATAGGCTTGCCGTACATGGCTAACGGACTAGGCGTAGGGACATTGCGACGTCCGGGTTTCCTAAAGAGAACCGCTTGACTTTTGTCGGGATTGACCTCGACTCTCCATTTCCGGAACCAAGTGCCTAAGACGTTTGCGGAGGTTTGGAGAGTGCGAGCTATGGTGGTAGGGTTGTTACCGGTATAGTAGATGGCCGTGTCGTCGGCGAAAAGCGCCAACTGGGCCTTTCTACCCATAGGGACGTCGCTAGTGAACAGCGAGAGCAAGAGAGGAGACAGCACGGATCCTTGAGGGACGCCCGCGCGGATAGGGTGAGGTGACGATAGCGTACCGTCTACGCGATATCTAAACGTACGATTCGACAGCAAATCTCGCAAGATGAGCACGAGACGATCTGGCACATCGAGTTCGTACAGCTTGTATAACAACCTTGTCGAAGGCTTTCGCAATGTCGAAGAAGAGGGCACCATGTAACTTTTTTTTTTTTTTTTTAGGTAGGGCCACTCGCAGTTCAGCACTATAAGGCTGTTTACTGCTTAACCGGTCGATCCTGTGGTGACCTTACAAGAAGGCCCCCAGCCAGGGCTAACTACAAGTTACACACCATGTAACCGTTTTTTTTTTTTTTTGGAATGGGCATCTCGCAGTTTATCCTTTAGGGATATTTACTGCTCAACCGAACTTTCCTGTGGGGGGCTTAATTAAAATTAAGGCCTCCAGCCAGGCATAAAAACTTATAAGCTAAGCGACTATCGCTAAGGGCACCCCCTGCGGGGTACGAACCTCGGCTTAGGACGTCGCTGAAGAGGCCAGCAAGGGACAGGCTGGATCTGATTGTACCATGTAACCGTTTTTTTTTTTTTTTTTTTTTTTTTAGGTAGGGCCACTCGCAGTTCAGCACTATAAGGCTGTTTACTGCTTAACCGGTCGATCCTGTGGTGACCTTACAAGAAGGCCCCCAGCCAGGGCTAACTAAAAGTTACATTTAAACGACCGCTCGCTAAGGGCGCCCCCTGTGGGGCTCGAACCTCGGCTTAGGGCGTCGTTGAATTCTTAACAAAAACAAAGGCTGGGTCTCGTTATTATTATGTCGGGGGGTTTTTATACTACTGACTCAGCTACGCGGGCTGGCCTTGTAGAATCTAAAGATTGAGTTTACATTTAACTAACTAGGGCGTCGCGCGTCGCGGGCCTCGTCGGCGAGGCCGGAATGTGGGTCGGTTTGTGTTTGTGTATTTTCTAAGAGTGCTAGTTTCCCTACTGCTCTCCTGGATGACGGTTGTTTCGTCGTCTGGCTCGACTAGGGTATGCCTTGGGCGGCGAATCTTACCAATTCTGGTAGGGAAGTATTGGGAGGCCGAGACGACAAGTGGGTTTGGGTGTCGCTCGGCTGATTCGAAAAAGCGCCCAGTAAGACGCTTCATGAATTGCTTGATGGTGGGGATTTTTAAATCTACATGGAGTCTAACATTCCTAACGAACCATGGGGCTCCCGTGGCTCGACGGAGAAAACGGTTCTGTAAAACCTGCATCCTATGGATATAGGAAGGCCTTGCATGTGCGAATATGGCACACGCGTAGGTCATAATAGGCCTGATGCACGTGGTGTAGAGCCGCATCTTGCACCGAAGTGACAATTTGCTGCGTGCATTGATCATGGGATGTAACCTCCCTAGAGCGAATGCGGCGCGCGAGCGCACCGTCATTATGTGCGTCCGGAAGGTAAGGTGTCGGTCAAGGATGACCCCCAGGTACTTAGCTTGCACCCCCCAGGGGATCGGCTTGTCATACATGGTGATCGGGGGAGGAGGGGATGGGTCTTTACCCTTCCTGGAGTATAAAACCGCCTGGCTCTTGTCGGGGTTCACTTCAATTCTCCATTTCCTGAACCAGACGCTTAGGGCGTTGGCGGAGGATTGGAGGGCCTTAGCTATGGCTGGACACTTTAAGCCAGAGTAGTAGATGGCCGTGTCGTCAGCGAATAGGGCAATGTTTGCCTTAACTACTGAGGGGAGATCGCTGGTGTACAGCGTGAATAGTAACGGGGAGAGAACTGAGCCTTGCGGGACTCCTGCGCGGATGGGACGAGGCGTAGAGTACGCCCCTTCTATGCGATACCTGAAGGTTCGGTTCGACAAATAGTCCCGTAGTATGAGTACGAGACGTTCCGGCACACCGAGCTGGTACAGCTTGTATACCAGCCCGTTGTGCCAGACTTTGTCAAACGCTTTCGCGATGTCGAAGTAGAGGACTCCTGTCATCAAGCCGCGTTGGAAGCGGCCGCTGATGTGCTCGACGATTCGGTGCACCTGTTGTGGACACGAATGCTGGGTTCGAAAACCAAACTGTTCCATCGGAATTAAGCTCTTTGTTTCGACGTAGTCCTTGAGCCGCTTAAGAATAAGCTTTTCGTAGACTTTGCCGAGAACATTGAGGAGACTGATTGGGCGATAGCTGCCTGGGGAGGTCTTAGGCTTGCCCGGTTTGGGGATACCGATGACGGTAGCTTCTTTCCACTTCTGAGGGAAGATATTATTGGTTAACGCGCTATTGAAGATAGCGGTCATTAGGATGACTAACGGGGCGGGGAAGAGTTTGAATACTCTATTGGTGAGCCCGTCAGAGCCAGGGGCTTTGCGAGCTTTGAGGCCGTCGATTATATCCTGCACCTCGTCTGGAGTGACTGGGGGCAGGGGATTTTCGGGGTCCTCTGAAGGAGGGAGAGAGGTCCTTTGCTCCACTTCAGCGTCTACCCTGGCTATAAAAGCTGGGTCTGCTGGCTGTGAACTGGGGGAGCATTGGGCCTCGAGACTGTCTGCAAGGCATTCTGCCTTTTCCTCGTCGTCAAAGGCTATGCTCTGATCGAGGCGAATGAGAGGAGGAATCGTGGTTACATCGGAGGCGCGCAACTTCCTCTGTAGTTCCCAAAATGCCTGGTGGTTGGGCTCGAGATCCCCAAGCATCTTGTCCCAGCGATTGCAACGTAGCTCTTTCATACTATTACTTACTTTACGCTGTAAGTAACGCATGTGAACTTTGTTGCTCTCGCAGGGAAAAGCGCTATAGGCACGGACGGCCGCGTTCTTCTCGCTCACGAGTGCACGCACGCCGTCCGGGAGCTTCCAGCGACGATCACTCGTCGCCGGTATCTCCCTTGAACTTTCGTCCAGGACGGCTTGTACGTGGCCCGTGAGCAAGTCGATCGCAGCCTCCGTTTCCACAATGGTCTCTATCTTGTCGGGGATTTGGTCCAAGTGGTGGGACGTGATGGATTGCAGCTTGTCGCTTACAATCCCCCAGTCCGTGATCACCTTTGGAGGGGGGGGTTGGTTAGGGTCATGGAGGCCTGTTCGAGAGATGAGCTCCATGATTACCGGTCGGTGGTCAGAGTCGAGTTCGTCAAGCGCCTCTATAGATTGCAACCTTAGGTTAACATTCTTAAGAAGCGCGATGTCAAGTACGTCGGGGCGGTGGTCCACAATATGTGGGTAATGGGTCGGATGCATCGGAGCGATGACATCGAATTTTAGTTTATCACTAAGGTCGAACAGGGCTCTACCCCTGGGGTTAGTCAAGTGACTGTTCCAGGAGGGGTGTTTGGCGTTCAGATCACCCGCCAGTATGACGGAGTCACTTAAGCCGAACAGGACCGATAGGTCCTTTGAGATAGCCGCGTTGTTCTCCGAGCTTAGGGCTGGTGGGAGATACGCGGAAATAATGGTTATGGGCTGATGGCCCGTGAGGCCAAGCCTGCAAATGGACACTTCCAGGTGGGTTAGGGTGGGTGGGTCCATTGGGATACAGTGGAGGGCGTTTTTGTAATAAATAAGGGTACCACCCTTATGGCATCTTGACCTGTCGTTGCGGACCAACCGGTAGTTCGCAATTTTCGGGTCTCGGTGATGGGGCTTTAGGAATGACTCTTGGATGAGTAATATATCTATTTGATGGTCGCCAAGGAATTTGGCGATCTCATCGCGTTGGCCCTGGATGCCATTTGCATTGAAAAAACCCACTTTGGGGGATCGGGGACGGTCCATGTAACCGATTACCGTGCCCTTTTATATGCACGGCTACGTGTGTACAAGTGGTGGACACGCCCAAACAACCATAGGGCGGTCCACCAATAAAAAGCCCGAATTTCTAGGTCGGCTCCCGACAGGTTCAGACTTGTCTCGACCTGTCGGTGCAGGACTTTCTTGCCTGGGATTGTTATAGCAACAATCCCATCCATCCATACATAGTAAAAATATTTTTATTTACAGAGTTCGGTGTTGGTACTTCTATCTACATAATATATTTTCATACAAACTGCGGCGTTCGCTTATACATAATAAATTACTTCTTTATAAATCGCGGCCTTGGTAAGACTGGTTGTCAGACTTTCGGGCTTCTGACTACCGTAATGACTGTCAAAGAACTATAAATGACAACCTGGACTTACGACTTAACGTGCTTTCTGAGGCACGGAGGAGTCTCGATATGTTACGAACGGTCACCCATCCACTGACTCGGCAAGCGTAGCTTAACCTTCGATCAACCCGAGCGGCTGTTTTTATTTAACCACGATCACCTCAACGTGCTTTTTAAACCTTATTAATAGTTATTAGATTAACCTGTGAATGCAGTAGCTTGGAGTCTCTCAGCAAGGATACGTTCATCAGGCGAGGATTGGGCGTATTGAAGATCGTGCGGTTTTCCCTCCATCTCGCTCTGAAATATTATAATTGTTTTTAAATTATATTGATTGTTAAAAACTGGTACTTGTGGTGACCATAATCCTAAATGATATACAACATATTGATGTATTCTGGTATTTTATTTTAATTAAATAGAAAATTCGTGTTTTTTTTATTTTATCTTAGAAATACTGTGGTATTTATATTGAACTCTAGGAAAAAGTCATAATCACCTGCTAAACAGCCGCAACACGACGCAAATGATGACAAACATGAGTGCCATGCCGACCAGGACTCCGATCATTGCAGGATCTAGAGTCTTCGTCGACTCTTCCACCGGCTTTACCGCTGGAAATGTTAGTTAGAACATTTTAGTAAATATACAAGGGAAAGTTATGGACCAATTTGTCGACCTTGGGAGACTCTTCGTTTAACTAATAAGGGAGTACTGAGAGCCGGCGCCAGGTCACATAAAATGAATTTGGATAAAATAGATGTTTAGCATTTAGCTGTAACAATGTCTAAATTAAAAAAAAATATGTTACAACTACTATTTTTAATTCCCTGTTTTTGATCGAAGCTGGTGAAATATAATTTAGAATAGAATTAAAATCATCTAATTGTTATATTAGTATAATTGATGATATAGTAACTATGTACAGTCGTACATAGTTACTTGATAATTTTCTTTCAAAACCCAAACTATTGTGAAATTCCAGTAGATAAGCTTTTTTCAAGTAAACCGCAAAATTCAACAAACGAGTAAACCGTGTCAAAACTTACAAGTACAGATGACAGCGCCATCTACCGTCACCTCGGGAACCATTTCGAATTTGCAAGCACATCGTTCGTTCCTGCATTCTGTCTTGAAGTACACGTCCTCGCATTGTTCGTTAAACATGCATGTTTCGTTGATGCTGGCAGCTGGAACGAGAAAACGTAGTCATATATTAGTAACGGTTGGAATTATTCATATGGAGATGTGGCAGATACAAACAAATGTTCGGGGCCGATAAAACTGCATTTATGAACATTTTATTGAAAAGTTCCGTAATACGAGTAAGTAAGGCTATAAAAATATCAGTCCATGTCAGCAGTTTGATTCATTCCTAATATTTTATTCATCATCATCAGCCTAGCCTTTTCCCAACTAAGCTGGCGTCGGCTTCCAGTCAAACTCGATGCAGCTGAATACCAGTATTTTACATGGAGCTAGCTAGCTGTTTATCTAATCTCAACAATCCAGTTATTGGGCAACACGATATCGCTTAGTGAAACTGGTAGACAGACTTTCGGGCTTCTGACTACCCGTAACGACTGTCAAAGATCTACAAATTATAGCCGAGACCAACGGCTCAACATGCTCTCCGAAACACGGAGTTGTCTCGGTATGTTACGAACTGTCAGCCATCCACAGACTGACCTCGGCAAGCGTAGCTTAACCTTTGATTAACCCGTGCCGCAAATAATATTAAATTCTCGTACAAAAATTAATTTGCTCTGGATTTCTTGGACGTATAAAATGTACTAAAGTGTAAATTAATGACTAATTTGTGAATCCACCGACATTTAATATCATCATCCTCCTGCCCTTATCCCAATTTATTTGGGGTCGGCGCAGCATGTTTTCTTCTTCCATACATCTCTATTTGCCGTCATCTCAAGGGTCACCTCTTTTCTTGCCATATCCTCTTTCACACAATCCATCCATCTTTTCTTTGGTCTTCCTCTACTCATGTAACCCTGCACATTCATACTCAAAACTTTCCTCACAACATGGTCCTCATTCCTACGCATCACATGCCCATACCATGACAACCGATTTCCACACAACTTCTCGGTCACAGGCGCCACTTTCAGACTTCCTCTTACATACTCATTTCTTATTCTATCCATTCGCGTAACACCACACATCCCCCTCAGCATTCTCATCTCAGCTGCATGTAACTGCCTTTCATTCATGCCTTTTGCGGCCCAACATTCTGATCCATACAAGACAGCAGGTCTTACCATAGTTTTGTAAATCTTCCCCTTAAGTTTAAGGGGAATATGGGGGTCACAGGTTGTTCCCGTTACCTGCCGCCATTTCATCCACCCTATGTTAATTCGGTGCTTAACAGCCCGATCTATTTCTCCGTCACTTTGCACGAGTGAACCGAGATACCGAAAGTCGGAACAGACCGGGAGAAGCACGCTGTTAAGCGACATTGCTTCAGGACTGGAGAGACCGCCGAAATCGCAGAACATATATTCAGTTTTGGTTCTGCTGATTTTCAAGCCTACACTCTCCAGCCTCTGTTGCCATTTCTCCAGTCTGCTCTGGATCTCAGGTCCATCTTCACCGACAAGAACAATGTCGTCGGCAAATAGCATGCACCAGGGTGCCTCTTCCTGTATGTCCGACGTCAGAGCGTCCATTATCAACAGGAAGAGGTAAGGGCTTAATGCCGACCCTTGGTGCAGTCCTACAGCCACACTGAACTTGTCGGTGTTGCCAGCAGACGACCGGACATACGTCCTAGACCGGCTGTACATTGCACGAATCAACTCCACATACTTCCCAGGCACACCTTTCTCTTTCACGGCCCACCACAGCACCTCCCGGGGCACCCTATCATACGCTTTCTCCAGATCAATGAACACCATGTGCAAGTTCTTATGTGCACGTCTGTATTTCTCACACAGCTGACGGAGTGCAAAGGTGGCGTCCATTGTTCCTCGACCTGGCATAAACCCAAATTGACTTGGGGTAATTTCACTCTCATCTCGCAATCTTTGCTCTATCACCTTCTCCCATACTTTCATACTATGTGACAGGAGCTTTATCCCTCGATAGTTGTTGCAGTCCTGTACATCCCCTTTATTCTTGAAGATGGGCACTAGTGAACTATTGCACCAATCTTGTGGGATCACTTCCTCGTGTAACAACTTATTGAGGAATAATGCCACGTACATCCATCTTCTTTTAATACCTTCCATACTTCTACTGGTATATCATCTGGGCCCATGGCTTTTCCATTTTTCATACTTCTAACTGCATTCCTAACTTCATCCATGCTAATTTCTCTCACCAAACCCATATTTACCTGTGTCTCTTGAAGCATACCATTCCATTCATTCTCCTCGTTCATTAACCTATCAAAATAAACCTTCCATCGCAGTTTTATTTCATCATCTTCACACAGAACCTTACCAGCATCATCTTTAATACATTTAATATGCGTAATATCTTTTGCCCTTTTTTCCCTTGCTTTCGTAATCCGATAGAGTTCCTTCTGGCCCCTAGGGCTATCTAGTGAGTTATACAACTTCTCCTGTGCCTTAGCCCTAGCAACTGCTACCGCCTGTTTTGCTTTCCTCTTCCATTCTTTGTATATTATATTCTTTTCTTCTTTCAAACTATCGTTCCCGTTTTCTACACCCTGCCATTCTTTAAACGCAACTTTTTTCTGTTTTAGTAACTTTTGCACTTCTTCATTCCACCACCATGTATTCTTATCTATTATACCCTTCCTTTCCTTTCCTTTCGATTCTCCGAATACGTCTTTTGCTACTCTTCTTATACAATCTGCCATCTCATTCCAACATTCGTTCACAGATTTTCCTTCCATATCCTTCATATCAATCATTTTATCCACAACTTGATTTTTAAACAAACCTGCACACTCCTCATTTTCTAACATAGACCATCTGGTTTTTGGTGGGGGCCGTTCTTTGTTATTTGTCGGTGTCCACCGACATTTAATAATGAACAGTTTATTAGCTTAGTCAGAGCTACAAGTTCCAACTAAGTCATACCAAAGTAGCTGCGCGAACACCTTAGAACCCCTTAAGTCACAGCTCAAATACGTCGCTCTCAGTTAACTGCAAACTAGCTTACCGATCTGCTTTGTTGCTTATTTAGTGTTATATTTAAATCATAGATATTCACATATATACAATTATACTATAAAGATAACTAGGTATATACATATTTACAAAAACAAAAAAAAAGCCGACAAGGACACTCAGGCGTCAAAGTATTCCTCTGCACCGCTGTCATCTGGAAACGTGCCCAAAAGACTGGCAGCATTGCCACGTTGGATGGCAATACTAATTCTTTGGGCAAAGAATGAGCCAGCCCTCTAGTCACGCGAAGTGTCGATCAGACGTCGAGAAATTTCTTTATAAAGTTGACGTGCACTCGGACCCCATGATCCGAGCGTTTCAACCCGAAACGGCTCAAAACCGTAGTTACCAATAAGGTTACAGTATTTGCGCCGTTTGAGGGTCTCAGCACCCGCCGCGGCAGCGCCAGCACAGCCTGCCGTGCTTGAAACATGAGATGGCGCAAGGGTCGACGCAGGTTGCGTCCCACACCAAAGGCCTACCCATCTTCCAAGGCAAGTATAAATATTGGCTTAAGAATTTGAAACCTCACAGAACCGAGTACATGCAATTTTGATCAGATTTTAAACAAGCTGATCGAAACAAAGATAACTGCCTCGTAGCCCGAGTACGACAACTGAACTGATCTTGGATTTTATTTCAAAAACGGGCTGAATGTTATTGGATTTTTCCGTTAGGTTTGGATTGGATTTCTTAGAAGCACCCATGACTCAGAATTTAACATTAAGAATGAAATGTGGAATTAGTAACCACCTCTGTTTTACTACTTGATATTATGTGATGTTATCTATCATTTGGATAAAAGAACCAAATGGTTACAATTTCATAGAGGTACAATATGTTTTTTATGATATGTTCTTCAAAGAAGGTCAAGTGCTTAGTACTCGCAAAACAACGTGCGTGTATGACCAGATATGAACGTGAGCGAAGTAAAAGGAGTATTTAAGGATCGTAACGGGAGGCTTTCTGTGGTTTCTGCCTACTCCCATGGGTAAAAGGCGTGAGCTTATGTAAGTTAGTATGTTAAAACACATAATGAACAATCGCGGTCTAATCAGCGATATCATATTTACTCTTAATGGCCCGCAATTCAAAGTTGCTTATGAAAATAAACTTGTTTTATTTTCTCATCAAGTTTTCGTGAAGAAGGCCTAACGATTGTAATTAATTCTGCCGCATCTTCGTTCTACCGCAGTCATTAACGAGCCTCATTATAGGCTCCTTTCACATTTATTTGAATTTCAATTTGGTTCTACGTCTTGAGTTTTCTTCAGTTCACAATAATTATTTAAAGGTGTGTGCAGACTTTGTCAAACAAGACAGTCTTTTCGAAAATCTAGTGCGCTATGAAAATAATAATGAAGTTATTGGTCACAAGATAAAAGTTTCATAGTCAAACACTTAACATAAATAACATAACCATCACGCCTGTGTTCCCCACAGGGATAGGCAGAGGTGAACCTTTGGTAACACCAGTATTGCGCCACTTATGATTAAGTCCCATGCAATAGGGGGCAAGCCTATTGCCATCAAACGTGCATGAGGCCAAACTCCGGGTTGCCAATGAGAAATATACTATTGGAATTCTCAATAATACTTTGTTAATTTAACCCTGAACCTCACGCACAGCAGTCACACTTTGGACCAGTGGACCAACGAGGCAGTAATAATATATAGAAAACCCCGTTTAGAATCTAGATAATACTAAAACGTTGGTACAATTGCAATACGTAATCCAACCTAATCGATGTAGCTATAAAATCATTTCGTTGTAAAAGAAAATGATACGAAAAATCCTATCCCAATAACCACTAGCTTCTTGTAGACAATAAGTTTCGACGTTGACCGATTATACCTTTCTTGAACCCTAACGATATAATGGTGACATATTGTCTAGGGAACCACGTTGTGGAATTGTTACACTAAGCTAGTATGTAAGTCATTTTGTATTGGCATAACTACCTAAGTACCCTTTTCTATTCTGGTACGGTTTCGATTACAACCATGAAAACATTTCGCCTATAAAATTACGTATATTTCATGTAATGTGTAAATAATTTAGGGATACAAATAACCAGGGTCTCATCATTTTTGTAACTGATGTTTAACTGTTGATTATTTTGATGAAATACACTTTCGACTGGAAGGTTCTTTCGTTCAAAAACGTATTTGATGATTCTCTCTTGATTTTTTATATTAATTTATTATAAATAAATAAAACACTAATAAAGCAAACATAATGCCTAACAACAATATCATAACACAAATAAAATTAAATATTAACTATTACTAAAAGGTCATTTTGGAACAACCTACATATTATGTATATCAATTTAAAAACTCGCCACCACTTTTTGTCTTAAGGACGGACGGCCGGATTGGTAACCTATGTGCGCTCGTTAGTACTAGATAATATTTCGTATGTACCCATTGTAATGTTACTATTTGATGTTACCTACTTGACTGGTTATATATTTTTCTTTTTCCCTAAATTATGTAGTCGATGATGTTGATCAAGTAAAACTTGGTAAAAAAGTCGGTAAAACTCGAATGAGTTTATGTTGGCATTCACTTGAATGTATAAAATTTACGTGTGTTATTTTAATAATAATAAAAAGAACATGTTTAAAAATCCATCTCAAAGAATTGCTTATGAGTATGTATAAGCCCTCTGACCAGGTGGGATGACGATCTGCGAAAGACTGCAGGCAGATGCTGGATGCGGCAAGCTGAAGACAGGGCGCTATGGCGCTCATTAGGAGAGGGCTATGTCCAGCAGTGGACTAGTATAGCCTGATGATGATGATGATGTATAAGCAAACATTGGTATTTCAAATCCTACATAATATATCCCCAACTTAATTTTATTAGTCATTGCGTAGATAACTCTTATCTGCGACACTTGAATAGTTAATGATACAATAAAATAGACGTCTATATTATATATATACATACGTTACCATTGTATTTCGGGTGCCATTGGTGCCATACAGTAAAAGCAACCACATTAAATTCGGCTGAATAACTTTCGTCTGTGATAGTTACTAATCCGATTAAAACGTGGTTTCCTTTGTGTGCTGACCGAATGACACGATCTGAATCTAGTCAAACTATTTCATTTCAAATTAATATTCCCTCAGAATACTGGTCAACTTTGAAAGGATTAATATTAAAACTAGTGATTTTATTTGGATGTCCTCGTATTTAATGTTTGTAGGCCCATCAACATAAATCCTCTGCTTAACCTTTTCCCAGCTAAGTTCGGGTCGGCTTCCAGTCTACATTTTACCCTGAGAAACTGCCTGTCTGACCTCCACAACCATAACTTCTTAGTAAGACTGCTTGTCAGACTCTCAGGCTTCTGGTTTCTTCTAAATAACAAAGGTAAACTAGTACACTGTAATATGTTCCAATGTTCGATTTATATTATGGTACATACTAGCATAGTTACTACTGGCATAGTTGATAATGCTAAGCATTATACGTATTGAAGGGCGACATTTAATTTAGGTGCGGTGAACCATTAATTTATTTCAAACTAGAACTTCGTCCGCGACTTCGTCATGGATTTCATACTGTTATCTACGAATTTTAAAATCCCTTTCACCCCCTTTTAAGCGTACTTTGGAAAATAAAATAAATCCTCTGATAATGGATCTTACTATAAGTGAAATAATTTTTAAAATCGTTGAAGTAGTTTTTGAGTTTATCCATTAAAAGAAACATACAAACAATCAAATCTTTCCAATTTGTAATAATCGTTTCGAAATATAGTTCTATCCTAGTGTAGTAGTAGATCTATCCTTCAATAATATTGACAACCAACCATATATACCCAACCACCATATATAACCATATATTGGAAACCATATTCCAAAGCTTAAAAAAGAGCAAAACAGAAATGAAACCACCCTAATTTCTTATTATTATACAGTAAATAAAATCATCACCTAATGGAAATGTTATTCATAGTCTAGGCGCCGTCTCAAGATATCGAAGATAAATAAATGTTATTACAGAACCTTGTCAATATTTCGTATACTATAGAATACAATAAGATATATTTATTGTAAAACATGAGTATACATCAAACAATATGTGCAAGGTCTTAAAAATAATAGGCAGATCTGCATGTTTTGCCATTAATGGCGTACAATAATAACTTGTATTTTTGGTCTAGAAAAAAAACCAAAAAAATTGTATTTGACTACACAATAAAATAAAAAGAATAACTTAATCCTAAATAAAAATAAAATTTAGGGAGAATACATTACATATTATTATGCCAAAATTTCATACATAACTATTACACAAATCCCCGACGCGAAACGGCCTCGTTGGTCTAGTGTTGAGAATGATGTCCTGAGTTCGATTCCCAGGTTGGCCAATGAGCCATTGTATAATTACTCGGTAGCGGCTCGGAGGCTTGATGTTTGCCCGGATGGTAATAAACACGCCCTTTATTACATGGAACTCCAACATAAATTGCGAAACATGAGGGTACCAGAAACACACCTCTGCCTTACCCTTTGAGCTTGATGTAATGTACATGTACACTGCTATGTATGATATATATTTTACTAGCTGACCCGGAAAACGTTGTTTTTTCATCTTAATCCAAAATATAAAAAGTAAACTTTAGGGGTGGACAACCTTTTTCACTTAAGGGTATGAAAAATAGATAGTAGCCGATTCTCAGACCTACTGAATATGCTTATAAAATTTCATAAAAATCGGTTTCGGAGGAGTATGGTAACTAACACTGTGACACGAGAATTTTATATATAAGATTATCATATTCACGATCTATACCTAGTTTAATTACAAGCCCAGACTGCACAGCTATAAAAACGATTTTTAAAATTTCGACACTTGCATCCAATACCTCCATTTCATTTCCCAGAAATTCGTTTTGATTTGGACTTCAATTTTCATCAGCAGAATCTACCGGGTAGATCTAAATGGAAATAGAACGTGCTATGTGCCATGAATATTAAGTACTTTCCTTTGTATTGTTCCCCATACGTGATGAGCAAAAACTAGTGTTGCCCACGCCAGTTCTGACGGTAATGGAAACAAGATTACTAGTGTTACCAGTAACTAACTAGTTACTGTTGCAGTTTGAGTAAAAGACAACTAAGTAGATAGAGGGCAAGGAAAGTTTTAACTTAGTAACTTAGTTGAAGTGCTGCTATGAAGTTACCCAAGTCAAGTTTTCACCTTTGTGTTCAACTTAGTTATTGTACGAACTTCGATTTATTGCTTTGTCTAAAACTTATATTCGCTTACTCCGGGGGCCTTACTCTTCAAACTTATTTGAATTCCGATCTAAAGTTAATGCTAATTTTACAGTCACGTGATTATATTATTTGGGTCAGCTGTCAAAATAAACTCGAAGTCATGACTACGAAACGTCTAAATTCCAAGTCGATCGATCGGAATTAAAATTGAGAGTAAGCGCGCTGGTGTGGATAACTTTATACAATGCTGCATTTGAAGTGTACTAAAACTTCTTGCTATATGCAGGACAGAGACCCATGGGAAATACAAATATTTTACCTATAGCGACTGCGTATCTGATCTAGCTATTCAGCTGCATCTAGTGACACTAAATGCTGACCCCAACATAGTTGGGAAAAGGCTAGGCAGATGACGATATAATTGTATTTCTCGGCCTATTTAATTAATCAATTATTATAAATTAGTACGGCCAAGAAACTGAATTTCTATGACAACATTTGCCAGAAAAAACCACTGTAGCTTTTACAGAAGTTATGAAACAAACCATAAGAAGGAGTTTTTTCAAAAATTGCGCCTTAAAAAGCTCTGTGAATTCGCATCGTTGACTTTTCCGCCTGAAACTTTATAATTATAATAACCGTTCCCTCTTCGTATGGAGTGCGTGCTAGGACCGAGGGAATTCTCAACTTGGAGTTTTGGAAATTTGGAGTGTGCAAGGGTGCGCCCTTGCACACTCCAAATTTTTGACATAAATTAGGCTTGTAGTTCCTGCAACATGCGACGGAAGATAACTTCTTCCTCGGAATAAGGACGTAGTAAGTGCTGCAAAATACATTCAAAAATAGAAGGAATTTCTTTAAATGCCGCATCAATGACTTATCTTGTGTAATGGTGTCTGCTTTACGTCCTAAAGTTAAGATCGAAAATGCATTGAAATTAAAGGCAACTTCATGATGGTTTTCTTATGTGGACATTTTATTATTCTGTGTTTATCTTATGAGGACCCCCGAAGCTATGATGTAGTTAAGTACTCGTACAATTTAAATTGTACATTTTTACTTTTGAAACTAGGTTGTGGAGGTCAGATAGGCATCTAAAATACTGGTATTCAACCGCATCTGGTTAGACTGAAAGCCGACCCCAACATATTTGGGAAAGGCTATGCAGATGATGATTTTTGTTCTGTGGTATTTTTTGGAAAGTCAATTGACAATTTTGTTATATACTCCACCTTAAGCCAATATCTAGTTACTATGGTAACCAAACGCGGGCTTCAAGAGCGTGACCCGCCTCACTTGACTGCGAATATGGCAGAACCATGACGTGGAAATTCAATGCCAGATCAATAGCCGTCAATGCTTTGCTAGTTTTGCTTCGTCTAATAATACATTTTGGTATTTTATTAGTTCTATTTTCGTGTATATTCGGGAATGCTTTCATTCCAATGTTATTATTACTTTCCAGATGGATAGACAACAGAACATCTGATTATATCACCTACTATGTTATTCGTATGTGTGTAAATTTAACTGCCTCGTAAGTCTGAGTGGTCCCATGTGTAACCCCTGGGTTCGATTCCCAGGCTGGGCAAAGTGATATTGAGTTTTTCCAAAAGGAAGTTTCTCATTAGCAGCCAAGTGTCTACATTTGTGCCCGGTTAGTGACATTAAGCCAGTCCTATGATTAAAAAAAAAAAAAAACGTTTCCCCACACTATGAATTTCTTCTGTGTCGTGGGTGCGATTACAAACATTTAAAGTCACACACACAAACAGCCAGACACGGAACAACTACCTATAGGCTATACAAATAATATGTGAAATGAAAACTTCGGATCCCTTTCTAAGAATATTGCTCGCACGAAGGAGAGTGAGATTAGGTATTGATAAAATTTATATGCAGTAGATGTGCAGAAAGACAAAATGGCCGAATTTCGACCGTTAGTTAATCAAGTTATTTTTACGTTACTAGGGCACAGGTCACATTTATAGCTTTATCCACAGACATCCAATTTAATACAGACCTTGATAAACAAGGTCAATACTACGTTTATGTAACAATAATGAGTAAGATGTATCGCCCCAATTTGTTATGTATAGATACTTCAGAGTGGGTCTTCGAACTTCAGAGTGGGCTTATTGGTCCTCTCACTAAGACGCTCTTCCGTTAATTACCTCGGCTGGAGGCCTTGATTTTATTAGTCAGGTGAACACCTTAAGTGCCCGACGAGAGTAAACTCATGTTTACAATAGTTTTTATATTGTGTTAGTGGCGTAGCAGTCAATGTGTTAAGTAGCTGACAACCCTGAGGTTGTCAGTCAGTTGGGAGCAGTCGGTCCTGATGTAATGTAAAATAGGCAGGCATTGGGACTGCCAACAAAGGTCAGTCTGGTGCATCAGTCTGACCCATAAGTTAGGACTCATTAATATCAGAATTAATTTTAGTCCGTGGTGCTAGGCACCCAGTTGTAAACGTCCCTTTGTGCCTATTGGTCTAGCTCTGTTCCGTCTCCTGCTTGATATGAGGAAGTGGAAATTATGTATTATTCTAACTTTTCTGCTGATTTTTTCTGAATAATTTTGTTACAGGATCCAAGACAGTTGAATAGTTTCTCCGGGATTCGTTGGGCTTTATTGACTCAACACTTTTTTGTAAGTCGGCACTGCTTATTCTGGCTTTCAGGAGCTGCAGTAGTTAGGGAATAGTGTGGTGGGCTTGTCCCAAAAAGGACCCATAAGTTTTAACCTAACCCAAAATGTTAAGAAGTTTTTGCTTCAGAAACGTTGCACAATAATGATCCTAGTCCTGTCCTTTAAATAAAATTCTAGATTCAAGAATAAGGGTACCTACAAACCATAAAGTTATTTCATGACAAAGATCTCTCGACACATCTATCTAAATTATGAGAGCTTGAACAAAAACATGCAAAGGACTAAATCTTTTGTTAAAAGCGTCCTATAACTATGCCAAGGACTGTAGACTACTGCATAATATTGAATAGTGGACACGCGACGTGCATTAGGACTGCAACATCGACCTGGGTTTTTCCATTGTGACCTATTTTGGTGATAAGAAATCTTGCATGCAATACTTAAATACATTAGTGACAGTTTATTATTGCTATTATAATTTATTCATAATCAAGTTGTCTGGCATTTTTGATAAACTGGACTAAAAAAGCACAGAAATAAAAAATATACTATTAAACAAATCAATTTAGTTAAGGTTCTGGTCAAACTAGAAAAAACTCACTCAGATAGTGGAATGAAATCCAATCACGCCGATTGGATTGTGTCGCAAAACTTGTTAGAGGGTGTTCAAACTGGCGTGAATAGAGCGTGACTTCCTAATTCTCTTCTATATATACAAACAAATAAAATTGAAGCGTTTATTTGTTGTTTCAAAATAACAGCTTTTTGCTAAATGCCTGATAATATGGACGTACTCGTATATAAAAAAATTCACTTGCTAAACATTTACTTCTTTTTTGTCTGTTTGTGATATCTGAAATGATTGTACCAATTTAAACAGGAATTTCACTGGATAAATTATGTTATTAACAACATCATAGGCAACTTTATTTCGGAAAAAAGAATACACCGCGCAAAAAAAACGCTTATCCGTAAATCCGTAACAGCTAATCTATAAAATAAATAGACGCACCCAATCGTATTCACTTAAGTGTGGTCGGAGCTTTATTCGAACAAAAGAAGAACAAGAAATTTCAAATGAGATAAACAATGAAATAATAAACGAAGGACCCCTTTATTGTCGTCGTTAAACCATTGTTTACTCGTTTTTTTACGACTTGCTGGCCACACACAAGAATTAGTACTTCATAGTAAAAGATGATTCGAAAAACGAAGTGGAATGATCCTTTAGCAATCTTTATTTTCGAACATATTTTAGTAACGAAGTTGATTTGTTTGGACCTATACTATCATGCTAGCGCTCTACAGTATTTACGATAAATTATATAATAATATTGATGATGTTGTTTCAGTAAATCCATCTATATCTATTTTTTTTTTCATTTTTGAAAGCAACATTATTCGTGTATAGTGCTATAGGCTATTATTATTTTCAAAACTACACTTTAAATGGATGTAGGGGATGTTAAAGTTCGAAGGGGAACGTACAAAACGCATTTAATTTAATAAATGCCAAATAAACTTTCTTTGTTCCTTTTCACGTCTAACGGCTATAAAATTGGTATGGATAAAGTTTGAGACTCAGAAAAGGGTATTGGATAATTTTTATTCGTGACTTCGTCTGCATTCACGATAGTCGAAATTCACGATAGTCGGAGTTTTATCTCAAAGTGTCTTTGAAATCCAAAGGTATTAGAAATCATAAATATTAGAATAATGATTTAATTCAAATGCACAAAAAACAGGCTACACCCTAAACAAACGGCACGTTCTATTTTTGAAATGATTTAAATATCGGTTTAATTTTAGAAACCGGCCATTTTCTGCCAGCCAGCATGCTGTAAGGTTCTCTTCAGCATTAAAACCTCACATAAGGTTGACCGGGGAATTATCCCAACCGGAGTGGATAGACTCAGTTTTTCGAACCGTGCGATTACCCCGATTGACTTTGCAGGATTTGATGACGTCACATAATTAGTGTTTTCTTTACTATTCGATAAACAACTGCATCTTTTTCTTTATTCTTTATACAAAATCATCAATTGCTGTGAGCAAACTCGAAAATCTGGCCCGATATGAATGTTTCTTTTTTTGTGTTAGTGTGGATCTCTTTGTGGTTTAGATTTAAACATAAAGAAATGTCAGTAAATTACATTCCAAAAACTCATAAGCTAAAGCTTCATTACCATAAAACTTACATTCGAAAGTGATTCAGCTTAGGTTTTTCTTGAAAACAATTTCGTGCAAATTTTGAATGAATCATAATTGAGTGAAATGGTTTTACTTTCTATTGTTTCATTAATAGTTTCTAGAAAAAGTGAACTATGACTTCATCGTCATATAATATGAGTACGAAGGATTTTAGCATTTGTATTATGAACAAACACGCTTGTATAGACGACCTCTTAAGTGCTTTATCACCCTAAGATTGAATGTCACTTGCAATGACTAACATAAATAGTATATTTGTTTACTTCCTTTGTGAGTAATAAACGACGTTTTGTGTGCATGCAGAGTTTACCTGTAAGTGATTGTTACACTTTATCCTGTTTTCTACTTATGTTTATTTTGATTGTATCAGTGTATATTATTGTTGGTGAACCAAATAAATAACTAAAGCAACAAGGGCTCCTACTCCACCAATTTCAAAACCTCTTATAGCGGTCTTATGCCTGTGTGTTCATGACACATTTTGTACATTAAACCTATCTTAAACACACAATTAATAGTCATTACTACTGATGCTGCCAAACTTGAAGCTACAATCTGGACCGACTTTATATAGATTACCATCAACACGCTAACTAGAAGAAAAACACAGTAAAAGATAGTGGAGTTAAGCTATGGTATGTTTGTCTAAATGACAGGTAGATAGTTTCAACCTTAGTGAACTTTTAACTTACTGAGAACAGTTCTCAATAGTGGTAAACGAATTACGAGGTCGATGAGTTGAAAAAAGTCATGAATACTACAAAGAAAAATATTAGAAATTCTTTTAACTGGTAAAGTGTTCTAAGTATTCGTTATGACCTTACTGCTTAACTTTGACATATTTTCAAGAAGCAAATTTCAAAGAATAAGTTGACATTTAATCTTTTGAGTGTTACCTACTTCAAAAAGTGAATTTCTTATACACAATCAACTTCAGATTACCAGCACTCGCTAACAGATCATCATCTGCCTGGCCTTTTCCCAACTATGTTGGGGTCGGCTTCCAGTCTAACCGGATGCAGCTGAATACCATTATTGTACATGGAGAGACTGCCTATCTGACCTCCACAACCCAGTTACTGGGCAACACGATACTCCTTGGTGAGATTGGTTGTCAGACTTTTAGGGCTTTGACTACCCGTAACGACTGTCAAAGATCTACAAATGACAGCCGGGACCAACGGCTTAACGTGCTTTCCGAGGCACGGAGTAGTCTCGATGTGTAACGAACGGTCACCCATCCACAGACTGACCTCGGCAAGCGTAGCGTAACCTTCGATCGACCCGTGCGGCTGTCTTTATTTAGCCACGAGCTCCTCAGCACTCGCTAACAGATGACTAACATTATATCACGCTAAACAAAGGTGCACCTATAATAGTACTTCTATATTTTACTAATAATGTTTTAGTTTAGTGATCAATGCTCGTGCCTCCTCTGTATCACAAGAGGTCTTTGTTCTGCAGAAGGATAATAACAGTCTGGTATATTGTATCCATTATGAGGCAAGATGGCTTCCAAGCGACTAAGCTCCATATTGTTGCTTCTACTGCCAGGACTTGAAAGACGAGATTCCCTTGCACAGGCGCTGCAGTGCACACACTCTAGTGAAATCGGCGTGCCAAGGTTTAGTCGGACCCGTCACTATACGCTGTCTATTCCCGAGAGATTCTTATGTGAGTTCTTAGCACGTTAAGCAATTGGTACCACCTGTCATTCCTAGATCTTTGATGGTCGTTAGGTACAAGTGGTCAGATGCCTGAAGTTCAGAAAACTAGTTCTACTAAAAGATATCGTGTTAACTGGATTGTGGACGTCAGATAGGCACTCGCTCCATGTAAAATACTGGTATTCAGGTGCATCTGGCTAGACTGGAAGCCGACCGTCATATAGTTGGGAAAAGGCTATACTCACAACATAATTATCCTTCATGGTAGAAGTTAAAAAGAAAGAAAAAATTAATAATTACGTTAAGCCAGTGAAGTTTTAATTGACTTTTAGAATCATCCATTAAAGTTTATTACTCACAAACAGGACTTGATTCACCCTGTTATCCGTACCGACTTTCCACAAACAAGTCGTGTGCAGAACTTATACGAGTATACTAACGAAGTAATTGTGTGAAGTATATATTACTTTTTGTTTTCTCTTGTTTATTTTCAGTGCAGTATCCTCGAACTAAAGCAAAATCATTTAATAAACGTCAAAGATTTATTCCGGGTATTCTGAGTATTTGCTTATAATAAAAAATATCTATCTATCTAATGTATTGTATTAAGTATATCAGTCATCTAGTACCTACACAAAGCTCTGTTTAGCTTGGGGCTAGATGATGTTGTTTGGATTTTCCAGCATTATTTTTTTATTTAAAGATTACATAAAACAGTCCCCTATAACGCCCGCCCTTCAGAACTTCCAAGTGTTGTGCTTAGAAGTAGAAGTGGCGCAACAAACTCCGTAGCGACACATAGTGTTATGTTGCATAAGTTGGAAGAACTTTAATCTATAAAATATATCCAATCCTAGATAAATTTATATATGAGCAAACTTTATAAATAATTGAATAAAATTAAACTGCACGTGTAAGCTAGCACACTCTAATTTGATGTATCCAATAGTCCGTAGGGTTTTTTTACCGGCGTAGTTTATTTAGAAATACTTTTCTCTCTCAATTGACAACACGGTTGGCGTAGTGGTTGAGCCATCGGCTGCTGCGCCGCGTGTTGTGGGTTCGATCCCCGCACGGAACAAATATTTGTATGACCTACAGGTAGTTGTTCCGGGTCTGGTTGTTTGTGTATGTGAGCTTAAATGTTTGTAAACGCACTCACGATACAGGAGAAATTCCTAGTGTGGGGCAACGTTTTAAAAAAAAAAAAAATATTCATGGGGTGCCCGTTTCAATTTCAACCAGACTATCGCAGTGGTTGATTTGTTCAAATATGTAGATGGTTTCTATTGTAAAGCATGCAGCATATTTCAAACTAGCTGTATTCCGCGGTTTTACCGTGCTGTTTTGTGTTTTTTATTCTTTTAGAACGTAAGTTTGTTTTCATTACTATTTTTTTATTTTATTTTCTTTGTGCTGTTGTACCGTGATATTAAACAGCCTTAAACCTTCCTGCTCAAAGTTTCAGAGATAAACGAATTCAAAAAGACTCTTCAGCTTTATTAGATTTCGTTAAAAATATTTTACTTTACCATTTACCAAAGATTAAATCTTGTCAACGAAATTTGTACATAATAAATTCACATGAATTATTACCCTGCTAAAATAAAATGCACACGAAAGCGCTCATTTTGAAAGACAGCTACAAGTATAATAACTGGTCTCCTTTTACACTGTCAGTAATAAAACACGAACGGGATCGTGGTAACAGAAAAACCACGAAGTTATGCATATACGAAAAATAATACTGAGCTTAAATTGTGTTCCGTACAATGTTTCGCTTTATAAGAGACATGAAACAATTGTACGAGCCTCCTGAGGCTGAATAGGTACTCTCAAAAATGTACATCTTCAGATCGTTGCGAATGTGAGATGTTTCTCTAATATAGGAGAGGAGTTGCAATATGCTTGAATACGACGTGTTTTTGTTCGTTTTCAGGATAAGTTACACTTTTGTTTTACGAAGAAAGACAATTTGTTCGGAATCGTTTTGGTAGATAGAGCAATCATTTTCCAGTAGAAAAAAGTTGAATACGTTTTCAAACACGATAAACTCTTTTCAGTGGCAGTTCACGAAACAAAATCAACTTCACACGAATTATACGAAGTTAGTATAAAGTCGCATTGCCGTAAATATACGTCAGTTAAGTTGCAGTGAAGCTTATCGCAATACTAAAATGCTTTAATTATTCTAGTTTTTAGTCAGGGTGTGTCTAAACTTAGACTTTTGACTTGACTCCTGTTTCCGAACATTTAACCTTGCGTCCATCGTAAAATGGTCTAGATTGTAGACACCTAATACGATCACCAGCTCGACTAATGGAATCATAGCGCAACCTTTGAAGCCTTCTGGTCCATGCGGTCTAGATACTAGACCCAACCGTATTCAATGCACCTTATGGTATTCCAAGTCTACACTAGAAGCCCAAAAGGGAACGCGTGCCTTTATGTAAAAATGTGTGGCCGTGAGAACGTCCGCACTTGGCGATGGGGCTCGCTTGGTACGACGAGCTGATACCAGTCGGAGGTGCGGGTAAATGAACAGGTATCTCCCAGCCCGCAACTCATTTTTTTGCACCGAAAGACAAAATTCTAGAGGATTTCTCCACGCCAAAAAAAAGTCTAAAACTAGTAAAGTTAATTCCCAACTCACGTTTCCCACATTTGTCCTTGTAGTTGCTGATGGGCACGTCGGGGTGGCAGTGGCATGTCTTCTGCACGTCGTCACACACAGCCTCCGCAAAGTGGCAGTCCTCGACCGTGGAGCACAGGTCGCCGTACAGGCCCCGTCTTAGTGGGTCTGGAAGGCAAAATAAAAAAGAAAAATAAAACAACATATTCACATACTAGTTACCAACAAAACAAATGCAAAGCAAGAAGTTCACATTTCTGAGTCTTTCGATGGTGATGGGAGCAGATGATAGACCGAAGACCAGAACAGAAAATAAACAACAATTGATCGTCGCTCGTTTGGAAAGGTATAAATCCAACATCTTTCAGACAGAAGCATCCATCATTCTGAAAACGAAATCGTCTAATCCCACGAAAGGCCTGTTAGAATAATATTGTCATGATCACAACGTTTTACAAAGAGGCACGCAAGGCCAAGGAGAATCGCAAGTAGTTGATACTAGAGCAAAATATTCCACCACCAAATTCTCTTTAAAAGTTATTATACCTACCTATACCATAATGACGCCTCATCATCATCGTCAAATCATTCAGCTCCTGATGACTTTAAAAATTGATTTAATTTGTGAATACCACAGCTGCGACTCAGCCCTCGGACGGCCTACTAGGAAATAAGGCGTCAGTGTACACCGGCCTATAATTATTGAGGGCAATTGCAGTGCGTTCAGCGACTGCAGTGCGGTTCATTGCACCGGCCATATTGATTACACGGTGCCATGCCACGGGGGCTAAATTGACTCAATTGTCATTAGCCTAGGCAAATTATTTCATGTTAATTATTTTAAAAGAACTTTAATTAACTACAGTTTTATTATTTGAATAAATTAAGTTGTCAAAGTTTTTTTATTTATTCATGAAAATGTTCGTGTTTTAGAAATATAGTGAATTAATTTGGGAAGTTTTATAAAAAGTTTAGCGTTGTCTAAAGGTTTTTTCTGTACATTGCGGTGTGACTACATTATCCTCTGAAAGACGAAATTAAAATTTGTCTAGCTGTGCTATAATTAAGTCAGAATGTATGGAGTTAATTAGAAAGTTTGTTCGTAAAAGTCAAACAAACGATCTTGTTATGTTTGTTTTCTGTATCTCTGATTATAAATAATGGAAGGGACATTTAGTGTCTATGAGTTCAGTAAAAGATGACGTAACCCAGCGGGAAAATGTTTTCGTTGGCTTTTTCGTAGTTTTTTAATATTTTTTAGACTATAAATAAATAAAACAAAAATAAAAATATTTTATTTCAGACAAAAAAGTCCATAGGCAAGACAAGATTGTTAGTAACAAGAATTTTGCTTATATCTATTGTTAGTAATTAAAAGTAGGTAACGGTAACAAACTGGACACCCCGCCTATAAGATTTAAAATAAAAATCATTCTATGCTAAAAACGCGACAGCTATCTTCTCCAGCCCAGTACAGCAACGACCACTACAAACAATAATCCACTTTTTATCAAATAATTTCGTTTATCGACTTTTAGGTTACCTAAAAGTCGATAAACGAAATTATTTGATAAAAAGTTAGGATTAATTCAGTCCCACAGTTGGCGAAACAAAACTAATAAACAACAAAATATGAACAGAATCAACTTCGTATCACGTAAAATATAAACGTGAATGTTTTTCTCCGTAGCGAGAAAATTCAATGTGTATTCGTCGACTCGATTGCTGCTATTTCATTTCTTCCTTTATGAATATTAAAATCAATCGAAGAAACAACGCAATACTTTGAACAAGACGTCAAAGTGAAAGGTCAACTTATGTATCTCCATATTATAATTAACTAAGACTTGAAGAACGTAGTACAAACTCATCCCCCACGCTTTGACGATACTGAACTCGCTCGTGGATATCAACCCTGGGTTGGACTTGTTTGGTGATTTATGGAGGAAGATAGTATAATATAATAATTTAGTTTTAATGGCTGTACTAAATCTATATAAATTAAAACGAATCGCAAAGTATATTACTAAGCGCAAAACTCAAAGACCAATTCGAGTATTTTTTTTAAATAATTCTGAGGAAGATTGTTGTACATTATTTATCATGGGCGAAGCCGGGGTAGATCGCTAGTATATTATAGAAATAAATCTCACTAGTGTTCTTACATACATCGATATCTTTCTACTTTTGTACTATGTTGCTGATCTTAATTATCAATAAGGTCTAAGAATTGTTTATTGTTCTTAATTGATTGTAAAGGAGATCAACCATTGTGGGATGAAATAAATTGGTGCCTTCAATAACATATATTTATAAACCACCATTTTGTGTTCAAAAGAAATGTTTCTATAGGTACTCAACGGAAGTAAAAATATTCATATAAAATAAATTCATTCAAATAAAACATCATTCATTCCTGGCTACCGACTTTTTTTTTTATCCCAAATCACAGAACAAAGCGGGTGACCTCCATTTTATTTTATTCTAGCATAATTTTACTTTGGCCTGATTCGATGATGATTTCGCATTCATGATTGTGCCTAGCTTTTAGCCATTTAAAAACAAAATAGAATCCAAATGAATTTATGAATATTTTTATTAATATGATTAATTGGAGTCGGTGTAACACGTTTCCTTCATCTTTCTTTCTTTCTATTTTTTTATAAAACATTGCCCCACACTAGGAATTTCTCCTGTGTCGTAGGTGCGTTAACAAACATTTAAAGTCACAGGAAAACCAGACCCGGAATAAGGATCTGTAGGCCATACAAATATTTGTTCCGTGCGGGAAACGAACCCACGACCCTCAGCGCAGCAGTCGATAGCTCAGCCACTGCGCCAACCGTGCCGTTTGCTTTTCCATTTTTCTCTGTCATACTATTATTCTCCATCCATCCATCATCTGTCTTAACTTGTCCCAACTACAGCTATGAGATCGATTTCCAGTTTAACCAGATGCAGCTGAATACCATTATTTCTGTCCCTCTTCATCTATCCACACTTTTATTATTCACATGTGTTTAATCCCTCCATACAAAGACACCCATACAAATTCTTTCACAACCAAAGTACAGTTAGTATTTTAAGGAACCCGAATCTATATAATAGAATACGGTTTTTTAATCCCTAAGGCACTCATCCAGTACAAATAATAAATTGTACTTTTTAATTCAAGAGACTTTTTCATCTCCTCGAATCGTTTTATTATCAACATAAGGATTGATGTTTAAAAGTCTAAGCGGAATAGACATAAATCCAAATTGAACTGTTTGCAGCAATTTCTATAAAACAAATAACGAGAGTTCCATTTTATTACAACATTTCGCATCGACTATCAAGCGAAATTGAGCTTTGGGGCTGATAGATTACTTAAAATGAAAAAGCTGTCAGATTGTTTTAAAAAGGGATCAGTGCTTCATTGCCTTTCTGGATAGCGGGATCTAATGGAGAGTTATGCCCGTTTTCACTAACATTAGTTGAAACCTAAGCGAATGTTTGAAAAGGGTGCTGGTCATACAAGCACGCCGGTTGCGAGTACTACGCAGCTGAGCTTTTTAAAGAACGTGACCAATACGGTGATGAAAATACCTTTATATCTTCTCATATTTTGCTTTGTTATCTACTACAGTATGAGACGTCTGCATCGATATCATACAATCTTTCATATAAAAAAATATAGGCTGGTGAAATGGGGGTTGTTTTTTTAACGCTTGGTTCAAGAGTTTGGAAATCCATTCAACTAAACAAGTTTTTGACGCTATCTTTTCTTGTGAATTATACTTTTAAAATCGTCTCCATGAGTACTATTATTTTTAATATGCAGCGCAAAATGACGGAGGAAAAAAATAAATATGGCATTTCACGGGGGCTCATAATAATGTAGTTCTTTTTTAATCCATCTATGTTGAGAGCATCCCTCAGGGTGTCATAATAAATATAACGATATCTCATATGTTAAAAATCACCAACCCATTTCGACTACGGAGCGTTTCAAATAAATATATACATGTACATACATACACTCATACAACATAACCCGCCTTCTGAGATAGTCGAGTAAAAAGAGCTCGTTCAATCACTAACTACTGTTAGCACTTACTTTGTAACGAGGTGCTAGTGAGAAGCATGTGACGTGGCCAGTCATTCTGTTTGATCGAAGCACTTCGGTTTATGGTGGAGCGAGCAACGCCAGCCACTATCATGATTACATTCGATCAAATGAGCAATGGCATTTATAGTGTGGGAAGTGGGTTTCGTAGACATGCATTCTTGCAAAAAATAGAAAACATAAGTGACAAGTGAGAGTCTGACTCCGCACCAAGAGTTTCGTGCTAAAAGTTTTAAATTAATTCAGTTACTTTTACCAAAATAAAAATAACAAAAAATATTTTTTCCGTGTAATAAAACTACAAATGATCGTATTGGAGACTATTCCTTAACCCTTTACTGAGCAATGGCATTTATAGTGTGGGAAGTGTGTTTCGTAGACATGGATTCTTGCAAAAAATAGAATATAAATCCAGACAAGTGGGAGTGTGACTTGCGCACCAACGCTGAGGGTTCCTTGCTAAACGTTAGATAATTGTTCAGTTACTTCTACCAAAATAAAAATAACAAAAAAAATCCTATGTGATAACACAACAAATGATCGAATTTGGGACTATTCCCATAATTTGTGCTGTGAGACCTTGCTCCTTGCCAAATTTTATAATTTAGAGCAACGGGAAGTACCCTGTAAGTTTTAATTCACCAGCGAGTTTCAAAATATGTTGCATAAATGACCGATTTTTTTATTAACGCAAAAATGTTATAGTATGTTCTTCAGATCTTCAGATAAACGCAATACAAAAATCGGTTGATATGGCTTCATTATCTTAGAGCTCCAAGGGACCGTAGACTTACGTATTTGATATCAATTTCAACTTAATAGGCGTTCATGAGAAAAATAATTTTGACTGACAGACAGACGGACAGACACACAACGAAGTGATCTTATAAGGGTTCCGCTTTTTACTGTTATATAGGATCACTTCGGTTAAATACGTACAACTGGGCACAAATCCAGAACAGTTAATGTACTGCATTTTTCCATTTAGCTACAGATCGAAATTCCAGTAAGTCATTGTCTACATTGCATGCTTACTGATTCGGAACGAAAACAAAAAGTCGAGTTCAATCTACCAAAACGAATAATGCGCATTGCTCGGAATACCTCTCCTGTTTTAATCAACATTGCACTGGCATCGTATCTATATCCACTCATATGGAATCTTTCATTACTTCGCACATAGAAAAACGTTTCGATATCAAAGTGATGTCAGCACAAAGTGATCCTAAGGCTTAGAACACACACCCACGTCGAGCTTACTCTGAAATTTCTTTAATACAACATAATCCTCTTTCAAATTGTGATACCGTTACACAATCACCTGTCAGTCTGGTAAAAGCTCTTCATAATATTGAAAAGCATAAATATTTTAGTAAAATAAAAACCGGAGAAGTGAGATTCTGACTCGCACACCGGAGGTTCCGTACAAAATATGTTAATCAATTGTGTTCACTTACTTTCACCAAAATGATTAATATTACAATTGCAAAAACAAATGAATGTGATAAAACCACAACTTTTCTATTTTCAAAATTTTCCTTGACCTTCCTTCTTGCCAAATTTTGTGACTCTACGTCAAGGAGAAGTACTCTATTATAGGGTTTGAATCACTTACCAGTGTCAAAAAATGTCGCATAACTGGCCGTCTTTTGTTTTGCGGTGACTTAAAAGCACTTGATTCTTTTAAAGTTCCATCATGTCCACAAAATACGAAAGAATTGACAACGCCGAACGATTGTGTATTTGCTTATGTACTGATTTAGGGCAGGCATATTTTCAGCATTGGACGTCTTTCAGCTTAATGATGATAATGAATTTACTGGTAGATGTAAGCTCAGCCGAGTCGAGCTGTAGAAAGCAGCAGGGTCGTAAATGCAGCGAGAAATACCGCCACCTGCTTGCCTCTCACAGGACCCGCGTCACATGCCAATGTTATATTCTTGTTGCTAACTTACCGGTGGATGTAAGCTCAGCCGAGCCGAGCTGTGGCAAGCAGAGCGCTAGGAGCGTCGCGAGCGCGGCGAGCGAGGCCGCCGCCCGCTTCGAGCGCTCGCCTCGCATGCCGCTCACAGCACCCGCGTCACATGCCAATGAAGTGCCTGCAACCAAAACAACGATAACATTACTTCTCCGGAAGATTTTTGTTTCTTATTGATTGACTTTTTTTGTCTTTTTTTTATGCCTGTTCCGCACGTTTTCACCCGCTCCTAAAGGTCGTAGCGTGATGTTAGATAGTTTATAGGCTTTCTCAAAATTTGGGATATCAGCAGGGGACCTCGGTAGGCTAATTTGAATGATTGATTGACGCGGACGAGATCACGGGCAGAATCTCGTCTTAACCACAGTAGAAATCTATCATGTGATTCACAGGACAAAATCGAATATATTTGCCAAACAATATATCTAAAAACATTACGGATGAAGGAGCTTATCGTGGTCCTAACAACACGCACCCAAACAAGATAAGCAAAGCGGAACCTTCAACCATCCGGAAAAAAAAACGCTAAGATAAAAATACACCTTATTTTCACAATCCCAAGACGCCATATTTTGTTCAAAAATCCACCTAACTTGTTTTCTTTATGTACACAACGCTGCTAAACACATCGGAATAGAAAAAGGGTTCCGTAAGGGTCCTACTATCCGACATAATTGTATTGTCTCACAAAAGTAAGGGTACAGTATCCTTTCTTATGAAATAATACCTTTGGCATTTTGTGAGGGATTCAGAAACTAATATTATATCTTGGGGAATGTCTGGGATTGTTAGACTTTGGTTTTGTCGTTTGTTTTTTATTAAAATGCAAGAAATGGTACACACGATGCTTATAATTTGGGACTTCTGACATGTCTGGCGAGATGTGAATCTCTTATCTTTGATTGTGGATTCTCGTTGTGTTTTATATCTTCACCTTAAGAAACACAGCTGATGGGTTATTAAATACTAGTTTTCACTCCATTTAAAAAAAGAAAAACGCAATCCATACCTAATATTGATGAATGGGAAAGTGTGTGTTTGTTTGTCCGTCTTTCACGCCTAAACCACTGAACGGATTTTGATAAAATTTGGCAGAGAGATAGATTGCATCTCGCGAAAGAACTTACTTTTTATCAATAAACCACGCGCGCTAAGCCGCGGGCGTAAGGTAGTATAGCTAGTATAAAATAACTAATAGTGACCACTTTTGAATCACTTTTCCGTATCTATTCCGTATTAATAAGTTTATATTCAATAAGAATAGATTTATGAGGTTAAAAATTGCAACCAGTTGGTTTCGTGGGCGTGTGACGTAAAATAAACGATTTACGTTAAGTAAAAGTCTATCTCGATCTTACACACTGTGTAAGGTTTACCTAAATGAAAACCTACGTATTTTAAGATAACAATGTTTGTACCTAGTCTCCGTGTTCACCAAAGAAAAAATACTTTTAAAAATCACACAGCACATTCTACTAATAGAGAGCAAATAAAATATAAAGTATATTACCGGCACCTCGTCTTCGCCTGTCATATCGCGGAACCAAGCCATCTGAAGGAGAAAGATTGCTGAGAGCCGTCGCAAATTATTACTGCGATCTATCATCACAGAGCGATGAGGCATTTGCGGCCTTGCCTCTTTTCCCCGACAAGAAAAATACTGGCATGATATGATAAAAGAAAAGTTCACTTCGAACCTCTCACATAATTTGAAAGCGAACTCATTAAATTTTGTTTCGGGTATATTTAATAAAAATTCGTGAAGTGAAGACGTCGGATCTTTTTTTGAGAATATTGCCCTCACGGAGGATTGTGAGATTTGGGATAGTTCAAGTTGATGTAAAGAAGAAGTCTAGAAAGATAAAATAGTCGAATTAAGACCACTAGTTTGACACCTTAACTGCCAGAAAACAAGAAACAAAAGAAAGTTCATTGTTTGTTGGTTACCTGGCATTTAAGGTGTTAATAATAATAATTTGTGAAATGACAACTTTAGTTTTTTTTAAGAACATTGCTAGCGAAGAGTATTGTGAGATTTAGTATAGTTAGAGTTTGTATAGAGAAGAAGTGCAAAGCTAGGCAGTTGAATTTAGACTACTAAGGGACCACTGGTATTTATTAAATGTGGAATCTTTGGATTCGTTTATATGTATTGGATAATAAAACAGAATTCATATTTTCACGGTGTGCTGTCGTGACATGTTCTGGCGTGATCTAATGCGTGTCAGATATATGCATTTATTTACTATCTAATGATAGTTTATTGTATATTATATCATGAGCAGTGAGCGTCACGTCTATTGTAGATATAGATTTTGTCACGATTGACCTAGGACATCACGCGACAATAAATGGCCTTACAACACTCAAGCTTTTAAGAATTAACAAATATTTTTATTGGATGGTAACATTCGAACTCATGCCAAGTTAACTTTTAGCAGGTTAAAGTGCCAGACTACGAGTTAACTCGTTTTCGCAATAGTTATTCTATTGTTTTTATGGCGTAGCAGTTAATGTGTTAATAGACCAATAATTTTCTTTTGGATGAAACCTCCAAACTCATGTTTGGTAGTTTGCATCCAGAAGAAAACTTCTGAAGCACGTATTTCTCGAACTTTAAACTTCAATATCTCCGTAACCAGGTTTCCCAGGTCCGTGTAACAAACTGATCAAAATGCCTCGAAAAACAAAAGACTCTCGGCTTCATTTTACACGCGATGTATCGAATTGCCCGTTGTCTAGAGTAGGTAACGTCGTTGTTTGCCTTCCGGATCGAGCTCACACGATACGCTCGTGTCGTCACAGCTCAAAGAAGTGATTAAGCTCTGCCGCCAGCACTCCGAGGTTGAAGGAATACCATTTAGATATCACTGGGACGTGATAAATGGTGAATGTTATTTCATTTCCTTTCGAGACACGTTCGCAAGTTTACGTAATAAAGTTAAGCTAGATAACGACTGCATTTCCTCGCTTGCTATCTCTGAGAAGGATCGTCGAGACCAACCTTAAGCTCTTAATACAAGGTACAGGGAAGAGAAAACAACCTGAAACCATAGGTTCAAAACATGATTCTGGACACCCCAGCGTTTAAAATTTTCGATGTTTGTTCCTAATTTCTATGTATTCTTTTTAATTTTTTTTTTATTTCAAACCGTATCAATCATGATTGAATTATTAACTATTTAATTAAAATCTCGTTGGGTTAGATAAAAAGATTTTTGATTTTGTACGGTTTAAGGATAAAAGACGAAAAAATTGTAAATATTTGGAAAATTTCGACAAATAATTACGACGCCGGTCATAAGTTATGCGTCAATGTCCCTTTCACCCTGTATAGATATCATGGTATAACGAATGTAATTGCGTGGCCGGACTTTCCTTTTTTTACGCTCTGACTGGAGGCCTTAACTTTTATTAACTCCCCACAGGAAAGTTCGGTTCTTTACTAACTCCTCCGCTGTTTCTTTCTGATTAATTTCGTTGCTCAACTCGTCGGGCTTCATTGTCTCAGCGCTTTTCTGGTGGTCGCCACTATTGATTCTGATTTTCAGGAGTTGCAGTGGTTTGGCTGCGAGATGCCCATTCTAAAAAAAACTATACTTCCCTTTCGAGGATGAAGCCTTAGCAGAAATGAGCTTAAACTATTCCCCGCGCTCCGGGCTAACCTTTAATGGATTGCAGTTTTTAACCAACGTGGTCTTCATTTCTGAGTAAAGCACTCAACTTCATGGCCAAAACCATGCATGCAGACTATGCAATCCATTACCCAATAACACTTTCATTCAACAAGGTACTACACTAAATTGCATGGCTATTTAGCAACGTCCAAAAGCAAAAGCCACTAACTAATAAAAGCAGTGGAAAACAATTTGGAAATTCATTTGTTTTTAGTGTTTGTTTTCTGTAATTAAACAATACTTGTTTGACTTTTGTTAAATGAAAAGTTGTATTCAATAAAGGAATCATCATAGCATCACGCCTGTATTCCGTGAAGTGTTAGGCAGCGGTGTGCTTATAGTACACCCACATTCGCCAGTTATGTTTAAGTCCCATGTAATAGTGGACGAGCCTATTGCCATCAACCGGGCATAAATCCAAACTACGGGCGGCTACTGAGAAATTCCTTATGGACTAACCAAAAATCACTATCCAGCCATACCCAGGAATCGACCACAGGACCACACGCTCAACCGTATCGCTTATGACTAGACCAACGAGCCACTCAATTCATTTAAGGACAAACTTATAGTTCAGAATTATGCACGTGCCATCTGTGTATAAGAAGACGTCTTTCCTCTGCAGTGGGACAATAACAGGGTAGATTTTTTATTAAAATTGATATAACTGAGATTACACTACAATAATAAAATGCGATAAAGTAACCAAGTACGCACAGATCAGGCAGAGTATATTCCTATCCCATTCCCATCTCGCAACATAAACATTGAAAGGCCAAACTAATCATGAAAACTCTAGCTCAGTCCAAGTGGCTTTCATTACCGCAAGCTGCTTAAGTGGAAGCAAAGCGTGTTTGTCCGAAATAAAAACTTTTCCGTAATCCCGCTTAAGGCCAAGTGCTCGATTAAGCCTGTCAAATCGAGCAACGGTCACCGTTTTAATAGTGCGGGTTCAGTAGCACAGATAAAGATCGCTCAAGTTTTAGTTTGTTAGTACTAGGCACCCAATAAAATAAAAAGGAGGTAATTCCACTTCACAATTTTATTGTTTTTTTTGACACCATTCAGAAAACATTGCCAGCATTTTTTGTATTATGGCTGGGCAGAGACAGCAAGCACCACACAGCTGTTCTAATGTAATTGAGAACCAAGAACCAAGCATAATGATCAACATCATTACGATTGGTTCTAGTCTTATGTACTACTGAACACGATACTTGTACCTATGTTTACCTTCGCTGCAAGTCAGTGTTGTCAAAAATACACTTAAAATCCTAGAATCGACTGCTAGAATACCTTTTCATTCAACGTTTATTGAATAACATCAAACCTATATCTCTCGAAGGTTCAGGCCGAGGTGTACCTATAGTAAAGCCACATTACGCCAGTAATATTTCAGTCCCATGTAATAGGGGACGAGTCTATTGCCGTCAATCGGGCACAAAACCAGGCATCGGAGTGCTTCAAAGTAATTCCAGAATGTCTGGGATTGTTAGACTTTGGTTTTGTCGTTTGTTTTTTATTAAAATGCAAGAAATGGTACACACGATGCTTATAATTTGGGACTTCTGACATGTCTGGCGAGATGTGAATCTCTTATCTTTGATTGTGGATTCTCGTTGTGTTTTATATCTTCACCTTAAGAAACACAGCTGATGGGTTATTAAATACTAGTTTTCACTCCATTTAAAAAAAAGAAAAACGCAATCCATAGGTACCTAATATAATAAATGGGAAAGTGTGTGTTTGTCCGTCTTTCACGCCTAAACCACTGAACGGATTTTGATAAAATTTGGCAGAGAGATAGATTGCATCTCGCAAAAGAACTTACTTTTTATCAATAAACCACGCGCGCTAAGCCGCGGGCGTAAGGTAGTATAGCTAGTATAAAATAACTAATAGTGACCACTTTTGAATCACTTTTCCGTATCTATTCCGTATTAATAAGTTTATATTCAATAAGAATAGATTTATGAGGTTAAAAATTGCAACCAGTTGGTTTCGTGGGCGTGTGACGTAAAATAAACGATTTACGTTAAGTAAAAGTCTATCTCGATCTTACACACTGTGTAAGGTTTACCTAAATGAAAACCTACGTATTTTAAGATAACAATGTTTGTACCTAGTCTCCGTGTTCACCAAAGAAAAAATACTTTTAAAAATCACACAGCACATTCTACTAATAGAGAGCAAATAAAATATAAAGTATATTACCGGCACCTCGTCTTCGCCTGTCATATCGCGGAACCAAGCCATCTGAAGGAGAAAGATTGCTGAGAGCCGTCGCAAATTATTACTGCGATCTATCATCACAGAGCGATGAGGCATTTGCGGCCTTGCCTCTTTTCCCCGACAAGAAAAATACTGGCATGATATGACAAAAGAAAAGTTCACTTCGAACCTCTCACATAATTTGAAAGCGAACTCATTAAATTTTGTTTCGGGTATATTTAATAAAAATTCGTGAAGTGAAGACGTCGGATCCTTTTTTGAGAATATTGCCCTCACGGAGGATTGTGAGATTTGGGATAGTTCAAGTTGATGTAAAGAAGAAGTCTAGAAAGATAAAATAGTCGAATTAAGACCACTAGTTTGACACCTTAACTGCCAGACAACAAGAAACAAAAGAAAGTGTATTGTTTGTTGGTCACCTGGCGTTTAAGGTGTTAATAATAATTTGTGAAATGACAACTTTAGTTTTTTTTAAGAACATTGCTAGCGAAGAGTATTGTGAGATTTAGTATAGTTAGAGTTTGTATAGAGAAGAAGTGCAAAGCTAGGCAGTGGAATTTAGACTACTAAGGGACCACTGGTATTTACTAAAAGTGGAATCTTTGGATCCGTTTATATGTATTGGATAATAAAACAGAATTCATATTTTTACGGTGTGCTGTCGTGACATGTTCTGGCGTGATCTAATGCGTGTCAGATATATGCATTTATTTACTATCTAATGATAGTTTATTGTATATTATATCATGAGCAGTGAGCGTCACGTCTATTGTAGATATAGATTTTGTCACGATTGACCTAGGACATCACGCGACAATAAATGGCCTTACAACACTCAAGCTTTTAAGAATTAACTAATATTTTTATTGGATGGTAACATTCGAACTCATGCCAAGTTAACTTTTAGCAGGTTAAAGTGCCAGACTACGAGTTAACTCGTGTTCACAATAGTTATTCTATTGTTTTTATGGCGTAGCAGTTAATGTGTTAATAGACCAATAATTTTCTTTTGGATGAAACCTCCAAACTCATGTTTGGTAGTTTGCATCCAGAAGAAAATTTCTGAAGCACGTATTTCTCGAACTTTAACCTTCAATATCTCCGTAACCAGGTTCCCAGGTCCGTGTAACAAACTGATCAAAATGCCTCGAATAACAAATGACTCTCGGCTTCATTTTACACGCGATGTATCGAATTGCCAGTTGTCTAGAGTAGGTAACGTCGTTGTTTGCCTTCCGGATCGAGCTCACACGATACGCTCGTGTCGTCACAGCTCAAAGAAGTGATTAAGCTCTGCCGCCAGCACTCCGAGGTTGAAGGAATACCATTTAGATATCACTAGGACGTGATAAATGGTGAATGTTATTTCATTTCCTTTCGAGACACGTTCGCAAGTTTACGTAATAAAGTAAAGCTAGATAACGACTGCATTTCCTCGCTTGCTATCTCTCAGAAGAATCGTCGAGATCAACCTTAAGCTCTTAATACAAGGTACAGGGAAGAGAAAACAACCTGAAACCATAGGTTCAAAACATGATTCTGGACACTCCAGCGTTTAAAATTTTCGATGTTTTTTCCTAATTTCTATGTATTCTTTTTAATTTTTTTTTTATTTCAAACCGTATCAATCATGATTGAATTATTAATTATTTAATTAAAATCTTAGATAAAAAGATTTTTGATTTTGTACGGTTTAAGGATAAAAGACGAAAAAATTGTAAATATTTGGAAAATTTCGACAAATAATTACGACGCCGGTCATAAATTATGCGTCAATTGCGTGGCCGGACTTTCCTTTTTTTACGCTCTGACTGGAGGCCTTAACTTTTATTAACTCCCCACAGGAAAGTTCGGTTCTTTACTAACTCCTCCGCTGTTTCTTTCTGATTAATTTCGTTGCTCAACTCGTCGGGCTTCATTGTCTCAGCGCTTTTCTGGTGGTCGCCACTATTGATTCTGATTTTCAGGAGTTGCAGTGGTTTGAGAATTGTTTGGAGGGCTTGCCCGAAAAAAAAAAGAAATTACGTTTAAGCAGTTAATAACGCTGAAGACGAAGGCTGCGAGATGCCCATTCCAAAAAAAACTATACTTCCCTTTCGAGGATGAAGCCTTAGCAGAAATGAGCTTAAACTATTCCCCGCGCTCCGACAAAGTGGGCCGCCATATGATCCCCTATAGTCCTTTCCTCATGCAAGCATTTATAACCATCCAAGAATAACCTTTAATGGATTGCAGTTTTTAACCAACGTGGTCTTCATTTCTGAGTAAAGCACTCAACTTCATGGCCAAAACCATGCATGCAGACTATGCAATCCATTACCCAATAACACTTTCATTCAACAAGGTACTACACTAAATTGCATGGCTATTTAGTAGTGTACAAACGCAAACGCAAACGCTACTAGCTAATAAAAGCAGTGGAAAACAATTTGGAAATTCATTGGTTTTTAGTTTTTGTTTTCTGTAATTAAACAATACTTGTTTGACTTTTGTTAAATGAAAAGTTGTATTCAATAAAGGAATCATCATAGCATCACGCCTGTATTCCGTGAAGTGGTAGGCAGCGATGTATTTATAGTACACCCACATTCGCCAGTTATGTATTAGTCCCATGCAATAGGGGACGAGCCTATTGCCATCAACCGGGCATAATGGATTTATGCCCGGTTGATGGCAATAGACTACGGGCGTCTACTGAGAAATTCCTTATGGGCTAACCCAAAATCACTATCCAGCCATACCTAGGAATCAACCACAAGACCTCACGTTCAACCGTAGCGCTTGCGACTAGACTAACGAACCTCTAAATTACTTTAAGAACAAACTTATAGTTCAGAATTATGCACGTGCCATCTGTGTATAAGAAGACGTCTTTCCTCTGCAGTGGGACAATAACAGGGTAGATTTTTTATTAAAATTGGTATAACTGAGATTACACTACAATAATAAAATGCGATAAAGTAACCAAGTACGCACAGATCAGGCCGAGTATATTCCTATCCCATTCCCATCTCGCAACATAAACATTTAAAGGCCAAACTAATCATGAAAACTCTAGCTCAGTCCAAGTGGCTTTCATTACCGCAAGCTGCTTAAGTGGAAGCAAAGCGTGTTTATCCGAAATAAAAACTTTTCCGTAATCCCGCTTAAGGCCAAGTGCTCGATTAAGCCTGTCAAATCGAGCAACGGTCACCGTTTTAATAGTGCGGCTTCAGTAGCACAGATAAAGATCGCTCAAGTTTTAGTTTGTTAGTACTAGGCACCCAATAAAATAAAAATGAGGTAATTCCACTTCACAATTTTACTGTTTTTTTTTGACACCATTCAGAAAACATTGCCAGCGTTTTTTTGTATTATGGCTGGGCAAAGAGTGCAGGCACCACACAGCTGTTCTAATATAATTGAGAACCAAGAACCAAGCATAATGATCAACATCATTACGATTGGTTCTAGTCTTATGTACTACTGAACACGATACTTGTACCTATGTTTACCTTCGCTGCAAGTCAGTGTTGCCAAAAATACACTTATAATCCCAGAATCGACTGCTAGAATACCTTTTCATTCAACGTTTATTGAATAACATCAAACCTATATCTCTCGAAGGTTCAGGCCGAGGTGTACCTATAGTAAAGCCACATTACGCCAGTAATATTTCAGTCCCATGTAATAGGGGACGAGTCTATTGCCGTCAATCGGGCACAAAACCAGGCATCGGAGTGCTTCAAAGTAATTCCAGATGGAAAAACCCAATAACACCACATTGTCTGACCTGAGAATCGAATCCAGGACCTCGTGTTCTACAATTTATAGCACTTGCAACCACTTAATCAGCGACGCCAACCTACAGAAAAGTAAGACTTTTAAAAACGCTTCGAAGTAAAAGAAGAATGAAAATGGTTTACCAGCAAAGTGGATTTTCTGCGTATATTTTTTGTGTGACCAACAGTTTAAGGGTCGTTTGCCTACCGAACGAGGGGTTATCGCTGCGTTCACCCCCAAAACGACCGTCATACGCCTAGTCTTTACTTTTTTGTGACAAAATACTCTCTACTAACAAGACTGTCCTGGATTTTACGTAACTTCTTTATTTCTGATTTACGCTGGGTTTACATAACGATACTAAAGAAAAACTCTGCCAGACTAGACTTGACATTATTTATTTGGGGCGCAAAGATTATATTGGTTGTTCTTTGTTCTGAAAACAAAACAGCGTGTTCTTTTAATATTTCTTATCTCTTTAGTTCGCGCAAAGATCAGTGAGCACGTGAGGGAAGGTTTTCTGTTATTGCGCTTTTGTTTCAAGACAGGAGCGCATTTATTTTTTGTAAGGACTTGGGCTTGTATCTTGGGATATTTTAAGGTTGATATTTAAATTACCTTAATAATTGGGTACCGTACTGCCCAGTACTGGGTTGTGGCACTCTGATAAGCAGTCACTCCATGTAGAATACTCGTGTTCAGCTGCAATCGTTTAGAATGGAAGCCGACCAACGTAGTTGGGAAAAGACTAGGCTAGATGATGATGTCAGTATAAATAAACATATATATTTTTACGGCTCAGAGGAAAGGCAGTATTTAGATATTATGGAATACCTACGTAGTAAACAATCCATTGTGCCTATTGGCCTAGCTCTGTTCCGTCTCCTGCTTGATATGGAGGGAAGTGGAAATGTTAGTCTAACTTCTCCGCTGTTCTTTTCTGATTAATTTCGTTGCGGGATCCAAGACAGTTAAATCGTTTCTACGGGACTCGTCGGGCTTCATTGTCTAGACGCTTTTCTGGTGTTCACCACTGTTGATTCTGGTTTTAAAGAGTTGCAGTGGTTTGCGAAACGTGTGGTGGGCTTGTCCCAATTTAAAAAAAAAACGTCGTAAACCTTCTTCCAATACCATTAAGGCAAAACAACATAAATAAAACACGTTTCCCGTGGATTCCTTATACCTCAAGTACTATAAAGTACCCAAACCACGTACACAAACATACAAACATGCCCAACAGCCGTGGGCCATAAAAATATTTATCCCGATACGTGAATTGAGCTCGAGTTTTTGACCGAAATAAGGGTGTGCCCAAGTTTCCGCTCTGTTTATTTCGAGCACTTACGGACGTGCTTAGAAAGGGCTTCTAATTCTTCTTCTTTGCGTGCCGATTTTAATAAAAAATTCTCCGACTAATTCGTAGCGGCAAGGATAGGTCTATCGTTGGTCTCGTTCTAACTATTATTGTACATGCTGGGTAGGAAAGGACGTGAGGAAAATACTGCGAAGGAGCTTCACATTGGAACTGAGTTAGGGATTGTTCGACGATATAATATAATACTTGTTATTGTAAGGTCATCATCATCTGAGTAGCCTTTTCTGTTTTCCTTTTTGATATGTTGGCGTCGGTTTCCATTCTAATCGGATTCAGCTGAATATCAGTATTTTCCATGGAGCCAACAGGCGGCCTATCTGACTTTCACATCCCAGTTACTGGGCGACACAATACTGCTTGGTAAAGTCTTGACCCTAAATATTTTAAGTCATAACGTACAACTCCCACTATGGGACCAACTCAGAA
This sequence comes from Phlogophora meticulosa, assembly GCA_905147745.2. Classification (NCBI taxonomy): domain Eukaryota; kingdom Metazoa; phylum Arthropoda; class Insecta; order Lepidoptera; family Noctuidae; genus Phlogophora; species Phlogophora meticulosa. The sequence goes on from LR990523.1 coordinate 16,016,965, forward strand.
TAATGAAAAAAATACCAGCTGTTCCCCTAGATCGTGTAGGTATTAGTTAAACTTTATAGCTACACTATCAAAATGTACTGAACAGCTGACTGGTTTTTATATTTCAGGGTTGGTCCCAAGGTGCAAGTTGTTCATATTTATGTACAGAGACCCTTAAAAATATTACAAGTATGAATATATATTAGACTCTACCGTTTTTGAAACAAAATGTAATATTGAATAACCATGAAAATCCCCTTCAAAGTTTTGAATCCATTTTACCTGGTCCATTAAAAATTCAGTACATAATAACCGCAAAATTTCTTAAAATTCACTCTTACATCGGTTGACGTTAATTTTCTTTCACAATGAAGAGTTTATCCCCAACTGACAGGCAATTACCACGGCGCTTGCGTACGTATCCCTAATCACCATAAATCACCCCGCAGGCTTGGTGCACACTGGTAGAATGTTTAATGTTACTATATAACTGGGAGGTATACCTAGGATATTCGTAACACGTCCCGAGTGCCACATAAATACTGGTACTGGTTTTTGGTTGGACGACTTCAACCATGAAAGGGTGGTGGGGATCAAAATATCTCGTGTCGCAATGTTTGTTACCAAACTTCTTCTAAACGGCTGGACCGATTTGTATGAAATTTTGTGTACATATCGGGTAGGTCTGAGAATCGGCCAACTTTTATTTTTCATACCCCAACATGATATTTCTCTGTGGAATGCGCTCCCGCAGGAAATCAGGATGGCAACCAGCCGATTGGCCTTCAAAGTTAAAGTGCGTGAGCATGTTCGTAAGAAGTTGGCAGTGGTTTCATCACAGCGCTAATGTTTTCTCATTAACTGTTCTTATTGTTTATGTATGTGTTTGTGTATATGTTCTATGTAGGTATTATATTTATAGTTTATAATAATATATATATTTCTTTTCACTTTTCTTTTAAGAAATTGCACCTGCCACTGTTTGTCTCTGCATCACCCAAAGGTTGACTGGTAGAAAATGCCTATGGCATTAAGTCCGCCTCTGTACATTTGTGTGCTTAAAGTATTAAATAAATAAATAAATAAATAAGGGTGACACACCCCTAAATATTGTTTTTTTTTTGACGTTTTTTTATTTATTTTTGTTTTAAATGATTAAGCATTGAAAAATACATAGAACTTCAAATTTTCACCCTTCTATAACTAACCTCTATATGGAAAAACAACGTTTGCTGGGTCATTGACATTTGACAGATTGTGGTAGCTTGATGTGGTGGCCTCTGTACATTTATATTATAGAATAAAAACAACATTACAAAATAGGTATATTGTTACAATTTTATTTGACCACAATAATTGTTAAAGGAGTTCGAGTTTGCAGCTCGTGTCTGGACTTAAGCCTGGTTGATCGAAATAGACTCACTCCCAATTACATGGTACTCAAAGATGATTGGCGATAATGTGGGTGAACTGTATCTAAACTTATGGGACAAAACCGCCCTGAAGGTATACAATTAAGTTTTAAGCAATGCTTGAGTTTTGGGTTTCTGTAATAAGGGCCTTAATGCGCCACTCGTCACACACTCAGCATTGGCACCGCATAGCTATAACTTCAATGCCATCTACACTGGCCACATGCCAACTGACGTCATCAAGTCTAGACGTGTACCGTACTACCCCTCCCCTCTCCTCCCCTCCTTCCACGTAAAACTCCCTGGAGGGACTGACTTCGCCAGTTTTAGACTGAATTATGGCCCAGTTACAGGATTTTCAGCAGTGACGTCGAGTCCTGCATAGAGACACGTCAATTTAGGGTTATTAACCATTTACGTTTATTTAGAGGTAACCAGGGACCTAGCTTTACTAATTTATGAAAGTTTTGGTAGGCTGTGGTCGGCGGACTGTGTGTTTTTACACACATTTTGTATGACAAATCTGTCAAAGTACATACAACTAATGTAACTCATATTAAATCAGAGTAGGGCCTAGAAGAAGTACGTTCTCTACACCATATTATGCTTTCGAAATTTTAATCTTGAACTGTTTCATATTTTTATGTTTGATCGAAAATTCAATTACCGTATTTTCAAAGGCTGTTTCAAATACAACAAAATGTTTTTCCGGGATAGCAAAAGTTAAATTAAATGGTCCGTATGTTTTTTTGTCCATGCTTTTATTTTTTGTTATAATTATAATTATAAAATTCGAAAAAACTAGTGTGTAAGCCAGGGTTCAGGGTTTATAATAAATATTTTATCTGATTCGTATCCGCATTGCAATATTGTTAGTGATAGCAATCATGCAAGCAAGCAGGCATGCATGCACAAGCAATTATGCGTGCATGCGGGAAATCATGCGTGCAAAGTGTATGCAAGCCAAGTATGCAGTGCTTTTAGGGGTCCAAAAATGCCTACTTTAGAAGTTTGAATGGTAATACTAGACAAACAAGCATACAAAATCAAAATCAAACTAAAAAATCATTTATTCAAATAAGGCTGGGAATCAGCACTTTTTGAACGTCAAAACTTTCACATAAGACAGTCCCCCAAAACGCCCACCCTTCACTACTTCCTTGTGTTTTTGCTGCGTTGCGTTGCGTTGCGATGCGTTCAAGCATGTTCTCTAGTGATTTTGTAATAGAAATTGCTGTCAATATTAATGTAAATGATAATAGTCGGCCCTGATACTTTTAATCAGACAATTGTTTCCAACAAATTACACTTCTAACGTGTGCCACCGGAATAACAAACATTTAATATAAAATATAAGAACCTACCTTCCTGGACTTTCAATTTTTTACCTTTGCATCACCCAAAGGTAGACTAGTCAAAACTGCCTAAGACGTAAAATCCACCTCTGTATTTTATTTTTATTAGTGTATAATTTTTCAATACATTTAATAAATTATACAATTTATGAGAATTCTAGTCTTTTTAATTTTGCTTCCTACATAATAAAATACATATTTCTGGTTTAAAAATAATTTAAATGTTTGATGATAATACATTTTAAAATGTCGCTGATGTTTCTATCTTACTCTATGGTAAGAATTCCCGTTAAACTGCAATTTAACGTGTTTATAGCTGCCCAGTTAGCTGCTAGTTAGTCACTACACTAAATCGTAAAGCTAAAACCGCTCTTTTCACCACAGCCCAAATTTCTCCTACAAATTTAGCATACCGACTGTTCTAAGCCCCGTATAAAAGCATTGGATTGTATTAATGCACGAATCGATCGTGACCCATATCCATGTTTTCCACGATCCGGGAAATGCAGGGCCTAAATTTGAAACTCAAAGAAACCTGAATGAGAATCTCGCATATTCCATAGTGAGCGTGAAACAATAAACAAGAATACCCTGGTGCAAAAGTTTCTTAATCTAGACTTAAAGCGTTATTAAAAGAGGCCAGTTGGGGATTGGACTAAGTTTTCTTATTAAAACATTGGTCGGAATTAATTAAAATCAACTTCAAGAGAACAGCGCTGGCTGGTGTTGTAACTCTAAGATAGAAAGCTAAACATTCAAAAGGAGTTTTGAGGGGGTATGAGGAAGAGGGGGAGAAGTTCCTCATCCTCCATTAAAAAAGAGAGGAATCTGCGGGTGTTGTGGCTAGAAGTTATCCGCGCGATTATCATATTATGTTAATCGCGCGGATAACTGATACCGCGATCGGGGATGCATTAGTTCAAATGTGGAGGCATAGATGTCGCCACATTTATACTGCCAAATACCATATTAACTGACGCTAGAAATGTTTAATATTACAACTACTATTAATACCTACCTACCCATATTTGTTTATGGATAAAGTATACTCGCAATTAAGTAGAATCGATGACAGACTAAATAGTTGTATTTGCAAGTTCCAAAATGTAATACCACTATGGTAAGCCCGGTGACAGTGACGGGAAACTGTCATTGGTCTGCGAACTATCTACACCCATATTACACGATTCAACTGAGTAATTTTGATTAAAAAGGGAGAAATTAAGAGTAAAGAAAGAAAGAAAGAAAAAGGTTTATTGGAAATAGCTTGAAAATACTCACGGAAAATAGATGTTGAAATAACTATAAATCAATAAATAATGCTGGACAATCCACACAGCATCATCTAGCCCCAAGCTAAGCAGAGCTTGTGTTATGGGTACTAGATGACTGATATACTTAAAACAATACATTACATATATAGATTTTTTATTATACAAGGCAAATACCCAGAGCACAAGGAACAAATCTTTGTAGAACGTACGAACATTTGTCCCAAGGCGGGAATCGAACCCGCAACCTCCTGCGTCGCAGGCGGACCTTCTCCCACTGCGCCACATAGGTCGCCGAATACAGATCGAATACAGGTCGTCGAATATAGAAAAAATATAACTGTCAGTCAGAGTCCGTAGTAAATAGTCAGGGGGACTGCCAAAAGAAGCGAACATTTTAAACTTTGGTATAAATATCAGTCTAGCGCAACACGTCACATTAGAATTACCAAAAATCGTTGAAAGCCGCTAAAGCCTCTGCGCCAAGAGGTCCATTACAGTGGTAATGCCAAAGCCAACAACAATACCACAACCAATGCCACAGGTGCTGGCTGGCTGTGATTTTCAAAGTAACCTTTAGGGTGAAGTGACAGATGTGTGTAACCCATAACATTAAAATTATTGTACAGACGCCAGCACATCAAGTGTCACTGGCACTCAAGCGCAATATGTCAAAATTCTTTGACAATTTTTCAACTTTATAACAAAAGAATAAGGTTCATGTTCAATGTGGCAAATTTGACAGTTTGGGATTGCTTGATGTGCTGGCATCTGAACTTACTAATAAAATGTAGCCTTAAAATATACTTGTGGCCGAAATAGAATAATTCACTCGAATAAATACAAGATTCAATTTGTGTGCTCCAGCCAAACAGAAAAGCCGCGTATTTTAGTCTTTGATAAAATATTAATTCAACCTGTATTTCAATTACTTCTGAACTGAAATTGGAAGGGAAATTAAATGTCGTAACTGTCACTATCAGATACAAACTGTGTATTATCTCAGTTCTCAGTTTATATCATCTTGTGTTCAGTTACAAAGACGCTGCACACTGTCAAACTTTAACTTGTTTTGAACTTATTATGTTACTGACTATTTTAGTGATAACTTATGCTGTTAAATAATTTCTACTTAGCTTAGTATTTTGTATAATTATTATTATAATAAGTATTCCCTGTAGGGTTAGGCAGAGATACACCCATAGTAACAGGCAGACAGACTTCTGTCTGTCTCTTTTTCAAGTCCCCTTATCTCAAGAACCCGTGGAGGTATCAAGTTGAAATTAAAATAATAACGTCTGCGGTCCCTTGGATCTTTTGGTCTGTTTTGTACCGGGAATTCTGGTTACGGAGATACTGAAGGTCAATTTGACGAAAATAAGTTTTAAGAGTTATTACTCAAATCAAAACAAATCAAAATCAAATCAAAATTCATTTATTCAAATTAGGCTGAGAATCAGCACTTTTTGGAAGTCAAAACGTTTACATAAGACAGTCCCCCAAAACGCCCACCCTTCACTACTTTACTTTAAATCCCCCCACGACCCACAAACCGTTGCACGCACCTATACACACAATGTTTTGCGTGCGTTACATTGCGCGGTAATGTAAACAGCCATTACTCACACCAAAAATAAAAATCGTTTCCCAGCAATTGTTTTTGTAGAATGTTACTTAGTTATTGTACAAAATTCGTGAGTGTATACCTTGTAATGTGTATTTTGGCACGCTGTTAACTGGTACGTTTTTATCAAGAACTTACTCTGTTTTAAATAGTACGGATGACATCAGAATCTGTACAATTTATTTCTGTCCTCATTGTTGTGTGACTATCTTTATCGCTTTCTGGCTTGGGTTTACAAAACGCAATATTAAGTTAAGCTCGCTTTGGTACATGCTTTGGCTTCGAATTGATGTATTTGTTTGTTTGTGTACAATAAAGGATCCTAGCTAAGTTTAATATTTATAAAATATGAAAGTTTGTGAGTACCTTTAAATCAATATAACTACTAACTACTTAACTAATAGTATTATGTATTATATTGCATTAAACACACAGTGTTCTTCCTTCTCTCTCCTACTTAATCTATGATGTGCCCTGAAGGGTCTACATGCAACGGTTCTTAGTTTTAAGCTTTTTATTAACATCTTGTTTTACCTTGCGGAATGCAAATAAATAAATATGAATTTGAATAAATATATGCACGATGCCTAGAAACTCATGCAACCGTCACTTCTGCCGTCTTTGATAGTTTGTTGAGCGTCACCTTGCACTGTTTTACCATTGTCGAATTATTGCACTCTACCTTATGTATATTTTTTTGAGCACTGCTCAAGTATGTGAGTTGAGTAGAGTATTTGTGAGATTTCCGCGAGAAAACTACTTTTGAAACAAAATTTTGAAAAGAAATACCTTATACCTACGAATAATATAAAGGCTATAATTTATCAAGATACATAATCACGCAGACGAAGTCGCGGGTGGCGCGGGTGGCATGTAAACAATAAAACGTAATTCAAAAGGAATTTCTTTGTGTTACATCCAAAAGTAAACATAATTCCTAGCAATGTGTCGAATAATTTGAAAAAATTTGTCACGTTTTGATAAAATGAACAAATATTAAGTATACCATAAGTCATCATCCTCTTGCCCTTATCTCATATTATGTGGGGTCGGCGCAGATTATCTTCTTCTTCCGTACATTTCTATTTGCCGTCATATCAGAAGTCACCTCCTTCTTAACCATATTGTCTTTCACACAATCCATCCACCATTACCATTGTATAACTTGTGTTTAGCTTTTATTCATAGAAGTAAGCGATCACAGCGCACGGTATCATTTAAAAAAATCTAGTTTTATTCCGAGTATTAAGTGTAATAAATAATAATAATACCAGCCTGTTACTGTCCCACGGCAGGGCAAAAGCCTCTCTCCTTTCATACAGAGAAGGCACGAGCATTAATCACCACGCTTGCTCAAGACGGGTTGGCGATTTCAGACTTATATTGATTATAAGTCCAGGTTTCCTCGCGATGTTTTCCTTCACCGATGTCAGTGATTTCCAAGATAAACTTCGAAAGTACATACATATGAATTGAAAAAGTCACATTGGTACTTGCAGGTTTGACCTAATTAAATGTAACTTTTAAAAAAGTAAGAAGGAAACAGGTTAAGAAGAAAACGAAGATTGTAAGATCTTATGTAAGGGATACTACTGCTACACTTTGACGTAACATGAACAGCGTCAAACTGACGTCAATGTGATAGCGTGTATGTTGTATTATGTAGTAGCATTTACCTGAACATTGGACACGGAAAAGGCAATCCATGTTGGATGGACGCACGAGAAAGTTGCTTATTTCCACTGTTTAAATAGTTCACACTGCAGTAATAAAAACAGGATTTATAATAAAAAGAAAGAGATGACACGATTCTAATATTGCACAGTTAATTTTACACCAATTTAGCTGTTAAGTCCCGCGCTCAAATTCCGTGAATTGACAAGTTCCACACAGCATACTCGCGATACGCAATTGAACTATAAATAATATTTTTTATCTGTCCATAGCACAAACAAGGATAGAGGAAGAGTGGCCGCAATGAATCAAGTAAGTAATAATTGTCACAGAAGTCTGAAATAGGAGCAGGCCTTTTTTATCTACACAGGTTCTAATCACCTGGGTTGATAAAAATAGGCTCTAAATGATCTGATTCTTCATCATCTACCTAGCCTTTTCCCAACTATATCTACTCATATTTTAAGGAACGCACAAAAATGGGCAAATCCGTACAGAAAAAGCTATAATCATATTTATTGAAGGATTGACTGTAATAACCTGTAGTAAAATTTACATTTTTGAACAAAAAAAGTCGTAGAATAATTGAAAAAAAAACGAAGTTTACTTTTGTAGTTCGGGATTACTTAAATATGGTTATAAACTGAATAATTGTAAACACCATCATCACCTGCTTAGCCTTTACCCAACTATGTTGGGGTCCAGTCTAAACAGATGCAGCTGAATACCACTATTTTGCATGGATCGGCTGCCTATCTGACCTTGAACTCTTGAGTTTAATTCTTATCGATCGACATTGGAATTTAGATATTTCGTACGTCGTCGTCGGACGTCGTGAGTTGGAGTTTATTTCGGCATCTGTGTATTTTGCCAAATAATATAATAAATTAAAAACATATATATATTTTAGGTCATTGACCGATATTAGATTCAAACATACACAATTTCAACAGTCAATTTGACTGATTGTTATATATATATAACAAAGAAACAAAATGAATTTAATGACAAAAATAATTAACATATTAGAAACAATTAAATGTCAGATCAAATCAATCAATGTCAAAGGCACAAAACAGAAGAAAACAAATATATAAATTAAATAAAACAGTGAATTAAATTAAACGAATGAAAACGAACGAACGAGTGAATTAGTTTAATCACGTGACTTTGAAATTGACATTAGCTTTAGATCGGTATTCAAATTAGTTTCAAGAGTAAGGCCCCAGATGCTGGGTAATACGTTACCCCTTGGTAGGACTAGTAGTCAGATTTCCGCACTTTTGACAACCCGTAACGACTGTCAGAGTTATCCAATTGGGTTTTACCCAATAGAAATCACAGAAAAAAAAAGTACCTTTAGTACAGTAACAAAATTGTTTCCATGAAAGTTATATGGTAAAACGTTCACCAGTATTAAATCAAGTTATATTACCTTGATAAATATAACTTAATAGGCCACTCTAATGACAGCGCGCACCTTTCAATCATGAACACGTTCGAACATGGGCTTTTCTTAGAGCGATAAGAATAATCACGCGAGGCTTTCATGCTGACGTATTTACAGGCGTTGTAGGTATATTATTAATATATATTATTACTAGCTGTCCCGGCGAACTTCGTACCACCTCAAAAGTTAATTTATACTGCCATCTGTGAGAAATGTATGGAAATTATTATAGGAAAACATTAAATTTGCAATAAAAAAAATATTGAGGTCAATAATCGAAATAAAAACTGTCCTATCTTTTAAGTTTGACTAAAACACACACTATGTGCAAAATTTTAGTAAAATCAGTTCTGCAGTTTAGGAGTCCATAGTGGACAAACAACGTGACACGTAATTTATATTTGACGACACGGTTGGCGCAGTGGTTGAGCCATCGGCTGCTGCTCCGCGTGTTGTGGGTTCGATTCCCGCACTGAACAAATATTTGTATGACCTACAGGTATTTGTTCCGAGTCTGGCTGTTTGAGTATGTGAGTTTAAATGTTTCTAAATGCACCCACGATACAGGAGAAATTCCTAGTGTGGGGCAACGTTCTTTTAAAAAAAATATACATATAATAAGATTATCGTCTCTGATATCACATACATTGGATATAAAATAGAAATGCAATGGCACACTTGTTGCTTATTTATAAATTCAGCCTTGTGTTGCAGGGCAAAAGCCTTTTCTTATTACTTGGAGTGTTTGTGCTACTTCTTCCCTGCACATTCTGTAGGTAGGAGTCTATTTTGACGACTGATGTGGCGCGGCGGGAGAAAGTCCACCTGAGACTCAGGAGGTTGCGGTTTCCCGCCTTGAGACAAATGTTTATAAGATCTACAAAGATTTGTTCCGGGCGTTCGGGGTATATGCTATGTATAATAAAAAATATCTATCTATGTAATGTATTGTATTAAGTATATCAGTCATCTAGTAGGTACCCATAACACAAGCTCTGCTTAGCTTGGGGCTAGATGATGCTGTGTGGATTGTCCAGCATTATTTGTTTTAAATTCTGACGTATGGGTAATACGAGTAGGTCACAACAAATGTTATAAAGGCGGATGCCAGTTTGTTTGTTTGTTACGCTTTCACGCTTTTACCAACCAACAGTTATTCATGAGATTTTGGATACACATTGACAGACATACAGAAAAGGACTTTCATCCAGATCAAAGTACTGTTCCCATGGGACATAGAAATATATATTTACGCAAGCAGATCCGTCGGCAAAGTTTAGTAAAGTCGTAATTCTCAGCGAATTTGGGTAAGTGGTTTTTGCATTTGAGTTCATGCAGAGTAGAAGAGACGACCATTGATCGCTTGCTCGCTGTATGTGAGCGAAAAGATTATGTTACTTGTGTCTAAGATTGACATCATATAAAATACTGGCATAATTCTAACTTCTTATATATAAAATTCTCGTGTCACAATGTTAGTTACCATACTCCTCCGAAACGGCTGGACCAATTTTTATGAAATTTTGTGTGCACATCGGGTAGGTCTGAGAATCGGCCAACATTTATTTTTCATACCCCTAAGTGATAAGGGTTCTCCACACCAAAAAAATATCAAGGCTTAAAATGGCAAAACAACGTTTGCCGGGTCAGCTAGTAATATTATAAATGCGAAAGTAAGTTGGTTTGTTACCTTTTCACGCCTAAAACACTAAACGGATTTCGATACAATTTAGCAGAGATAAAGATTGCACCCCGGGAAAGGACATAGCCTTCTTATTTTATCAACAAACTACGCAGGCGAAGCCGCAGGCGTAAGCTAGTTATAACATACAATGGGTATTGAAATTGAGGAAGAGACTTTTTTATAAGACAAACTCCTAAAACCAGCTCAATTTAGGTCACAAGACTGATGAAGACGACAAAACAAAGCCATTCCAAAGATCTTACTATTGGGCACAAGTTCAAGAAATGATTGAGGGAGGAGGGAACTTAATGGCCACACACGCTTTGAATGGATTCTGGACAGTGGCCAAAACTGTTCCAGACTCAAGAGTATAAAAGACATTACGAGTATCGTCTGCTGGACGAGCGCATGTTTTCTTGGCACCAAAATAATGCATATCAAAATAATGCTTAGAACTGGGGTTGTAACTGAAACTAGGCCTCCTGCAACTGCAGATCTTCTTCACCTCTGACTCCGTTAAAATGGCTTCAACGGTCCCTATATAGATCTCTTTACTACCTGCAGTGATTTGGTTTATTCCTGTGGCTATTAATTTAACTGCGAATCTGGAATTCCGGCTCGCCTAAATTTAGATTATTAATTTCTTATTCAACGTTATTACTAAACCGCTTTAAACTCAATCTTAAAAATTCGATATTGACATCAATAAAGGAAATCATTGGTAGGAAAACTAGATTTACCTCGAAATCGCTAACCTGCATTGTACAAACTTGTGTTTACTATACTACTATACTATACCAGCCTGTTACTGTCTCACTGCAGGGCAAAGGCTTCTTCTCATACAGAGAAGGCACGAGCATTAATCACCACGCTTGCTCAAGACGGGTTGGCGATTTCAGACTTATATTAATTGTAAGTCCAGGTTTCCTCACGATGTTTTCCTTCACCGATGTCAATGATGTCCAAGATAAACTTAGAAAGTACATATGAATTGGAAAACTCACATTGGTACTTGCCCAGGTTTGAACCCACAACCTCGTGCACAAGAGGCGAGGCCTAAACCACTGGGCCGTCATGATATTGTGCCTTGTGTTTGTTTGCCTTTAAAGTTTGACAGTTATAGACTGGTATTTTGTTTCTTAACATTGGTAAGTACTGTAACTATCTTTAAAAGTATCTGGCCTCACTGTAAAATAAACAAAGCTTTTAAAAAAATATTATGGCATGAAATATTATAAAGCTTCTTGATAAAAATGTAATGAATCGCCAAGTTTTACCACTCAAATTCCCTTATCAAAATTGTAATCCAATTATAAAATCTCGGAAAACAACAAACAATTAATTGTGAATTTAAAACTGTTTCAGTGCCCTATTAAAACTGCTGGCTATGAAACCCATTTAAAACGAAGGAAACAATAAAACTGCCTATATTATTTTATTGAATAAAGTTTGAAATAAGTAAAATTTCGTTAACCCCATTATTTTTAAATGGCTTTAAAATATACCAGTAAAGTTGAAAAGGCGTACCCGGACGTCAGTAATAACAAAAACAGCGTAAGTTGGCCTCGGATTCCATTTTAAAAAAAATGTCTCAAATAAACTGCCTCGTTGGTCCAGTGACTGGAAGGGCTACTGCTGAGCATGAGGTCGTGGGTACGATTCCCGGGTCGGACGAAGTAATTAGGTTTAAAGAAACTTTATTCTCAATAAAACATACACAAATGTCACTTACTTGAGAACAATAAATTAATGTTAACAATATAAAAAGGTTCGACTTCACCTCTATGTGCAGTTTCACAAACACGACCCACCCGACGCATTCATTTCTGCGAGGGTGTTTTTCTTGCTGTTAAATACTGGCCGAGCTGAATTTTAGTTTTAGGTAGCACTATTAGGCTCGCTCGTCGTGAGCTTCGTTGGCTGACTTGTCGATATTGATTTAATATAATGTTGGTGTGTATTTTTTTATTAAGCACTTTATTAATGAATATACATGTATTATAGATGTAAAGTTGCTTGATGTTCATTAATTTTGTATCATTATAGATTTTTGAAGTTGATGTTAAATAGGGGTAGTTAAAAAGCATTTTGATTCATTTATTTTGGGATCGTTGAAGTTCTGACAGTTTTGTTTTCGTAGCACTGCCCCAGAGTTCAATCAAATATAGTAGGTGCTAAAAAAAAATTGGGTTTTTCCATCTGTAATTTCTCAGTAGCCCGTGTCCGGTTGATGGAAATAGGGCCCCCTATTGCATGGCACACAAAAATACCTGGAAAAATGTGGGTTTCCAATAATGACGGTTGGCGCAATGGCTGAGCTATCAACTGCTGCGCCGCGTGTCGTGGGTTCGATTCCCGCACGGCACAAATATTTGTATAGCCTACAGGTAATTGTTCGTAAAAAAATGACACATTTTGTTTATTGGGTTTAACCATCTGGAGTATTTCTCAGTAGCAGCCCGGAGTCTAGATATGCGCCAGGCTCGCCCCCTATAACATGGGACTTAAATTAAACATAACTTTTAAAATGTGGGTGTACTAAAGGTACACCTCTGCCTCATCCTTCAGTGATTACAGGCGTAATGTTATGTTATGCATTTCACTACTGTACAAAGAGTACTTAATATAAACGTCTTTTGTAAGTTAAATTGACTAAAATGTTCGTTTTAAGTAATTTACGAGTTGCGTATATTGTGTTGCCTAAGTATTTGAATTTGGAAATGTTATACGTAACTTCAAATAATAAAGTCTACCCTCAGAAGTAGTGTTGACATTTTAACTAGAGTTGATATAAACAGGTTCTCTCTGTATGGGCTAGCCGTCTATTACATAGGACTTAAACATAACTGGCGAAATGTAGGTGTTACTGTATGTACACCTCTGTTTAACCGATTGGAGATTATAGGCTTGATATTATTTATTTATTGACGACCGATGTGGCGCGGTGGGCGAAGGTCCGCCTGCGACGCAAGAGGTTGCGGGTTCAATTCCCGCCTTGGGACAAATGTTTGTACGATCTACAAATATTTGTTTAATATTAATATATTATTTTATGTTAGTATAAACGTCACGCCTGGTGTCCACATTTCGCCGGTTAGAAAAAACTGAATCCAAAATAAGTAATTTTTCGAAATACTTACGATTGGATGATTATTTAAATAATTTAACATCCATCTTTACCAAATAAAACGTCGTGCATGTCATAGAGCAGTTTTGTCCTTTACACGCAGATAACATAAAATAAAATTACTCAAACGAAAATTAACTTTCAATAATACCGCTCGCGCATAGAGCATGCGGTGCGGACGTTTTTGCTATTTACCCATCCTATATTTTATTGTAAAAACTACGCTTTAAAGGGGTTGGAGAAGATGTGAAAGTTCTAAGGGAAATGTATGAAATCCGAGTCGCAGGCGAAGTGCTAGCTATTCAATATATTTAAGGTTTACGAAACTGTAGCTAAGTACCTACATACATATTGGGAAATCATGCTCCGAGTATTTCCCCAAGGAGTAATAAGCCGAATTGGTACACTCAATAAGAAGTAGGAACATTTATTTACATTTTTAGTCTGTATAAAATAAAAAAATGAAGTGAAGGAAACATCGGGACACTGAATAAGAAGTGGGATTCATTACTCTTATTATTTACTCAAACGTAACCGACATAGCCCGATGAATTGCTTAACTTAAGTGGCAGTGGGTGGGGCACATTGCTTGCAGAACCAATGCCTATTGGGACGGAAAAGGATAGGAAGGAAGACGCAGCGTAGGTTGGCCCCCCACGAGGTGGACCGGCGATCTGGTGAAGATCGCTGGAAGCCGATGGATGAGGGCCGCGTAGGGCCGATACTTGTGGAAGTCTTTTGGGTAGGCCTGTGTCTAACAGTGAACTTCTTTCGGCTTATATGTTGATGAGGATGATGAAGATTTTTGACCCATGTTGACATGCTCATACCATAAGATGTAAGATGAAGGAATATAATCATCTCAATCATAATCAATAAGTTAAGCAAGATTGGCATCAGCTCGTTAGCTAGATTCGTAACTCGTGGAAGCTCAAGGTCTTGACAGAATGAGGTAAATAAATTATAATAAAATTATATAATACCAGCCAAATATTATCCCACTACAGAGAGAAACCAACCCCTCTCCATACAGTAGATGTATGATTATTAATCACCACGCTTGCACAAGACGGATTGGCGATTACAGATTACATTAATTTATTAGAAAGTACAGGTTTCCCCTCGATGTTCTCTTCACCAATGTCAGTGAGTTCTAGATAAACTTGATAATTATCATTGATAAAAACAATGTACTGTTTCGTCGGACAAGTGGTCGTAAGTACTATGTGCTAAGCATGAGGTCCTAGGTTCGATTCCCGGGGCGGACAAAGTGTTATTGGGTTTTTCCATCTGCAATTTTTCAGTAGCCCGTGTCCGGTTAATGGCAATAGGGTCACCCCCTATTGGATGGCACGCAAAAATATCTGGAAAAATGTGGGTTTCCAATAATGACACATTTTCATAACCCTTTGGGATTCCCCAAGAGGCGCTATATCATGTTATAATCAAAATATAACACATTTTATTTTAATATTTTTTTCATGTCAACTAAAACTACATAGATGAAGTCTTTAGAACTATATTTTGATATTCTCCTATTTCGACGTTACACAAGAAACCTACGAAAAACTCGAACTAACTAACGAATATTACATTACAATGCGATCCACCATTGCTTTTCGCATACTCATCACAGTCGGACCCCGAAATATAATGTTATACAGTGAGGTTCCTGAAGATTTATGACCAGTTAACTACAGTACTGTCATTTTCATTAAAACAATAATAATCCCGTTCAGGGACGGTGCCTAATGTAGGGTGAAATGATTTATTGGAAAAAAAGTAAGGGGTGATTGAGTTTTTTTTTAAGAAAGTTAGAATTTTGCCGGCTAGTCTGGTGCGTTAAGAGATTAAATTTACTCTTATCACACAAATATCGCTACAATGTTTCGTGTTACTCACAAGTAAATTTATAATAATATATATAATATAATATCAGCCTGTTACTGTCCCACTGCAGGACAAAGGCCTCTTCGCATACAGAGAAGGCACGAGCATTAACCACCACGCTTGCTCAAGGCAGATTAGCGATTTCTGACTTATTAATTATAAGTCCAGGTATCCACGCAATGTTTCCTTCACCGATGTCAGTGATGTCCAAGATAAACTTAGAAAGTACATATGAATTGAAAAAGTCACATTGGTACTTGCCTAAGTGAATTTAGTAAGTGAAAAATGTATCGCTTGAATATTCTTCTTTATGTATAGGTTTTAATATTGCAAAACCCTCCACCCATAATAAATTATCTCTTGTTTTTTAAAAAGATTTTCTTAGCTTACAAAATAAATAAGATTTTCTTAAAAAATCTTGAGCTCTTGGTTTTAATTTTCAAGCATCATCCTCCTCCTTCACTTTCACAAAAGTATTCGCTGTAAATTTTAACTCGTGAAAAGTATTCATGGTTTTAAATTACCATTTTATACTAGTTAGCCAGTTAGCAGTTTCTACGCAATCACCAAAAGCGATCTGATAGTCACATTTTGGTCACATTTTGCTGAATTTATAGCAATTATGCAATAATGGTTCTTTTGCCATAAACTTAAAGTCAAAATTACTAGTCAAAGGATCATTAATCATTGCAATAATCAGAGGTTATTATGTCAACGCAATTGCTTTGAACTTCAGAGGTGAAGAAGGTTATTATTTTCAAAGTACGTCGCGCGTTCATATAACACGACACCTGTATTCTCCAAAGGGCTAGGTAGATGTGTACCTATAGTACAAACACACTTAGCCAGTTATGTTTAAGACCCATGTAATAGAGGTGAGCCCATTGCCAGCAACCGGGCTCAAATCCAGCCTCCAGGCTGTTACAGTTGCTAAACAATAATTTTCCGGATAAAAACCCAAAAACACTTCAGCTAACTCGGGAACTGAACCCAAGACTTCATGCTCAGCAGTTTCCCTTGCGACCATTAGACCGCAAACGAAGCAATACAATTAGAGAAAGAAGAAAACCATAAAGAACCTTTTTGAGCCACCCTGACGATATGGCTGGCGTTGATCTGACAGTTGATCACATCAAAAGTCTAATAAGGTTAGTTTATTTTTTAAATACGAAGATAGCATCTATCTTATGTAAGAAGCAGCAAGTACTAGCATTTAGGTAGCAATTTAAAAGAACTATTTCAAAGTGTAATATGAGTTGTGATCAGCAATCCTGAGGTTCACACATTCCTCCATTTAAAAAAATAACGGTGTCCCACACTAGGAATTTATTTTCACTGTTTCGTGGGTGCGTTTACAAACATTGAAACACACATACACAAACTGCCAGACCTTTACAAACTACCTGAAGGCCATACAAATATTTTTTCCGTGCGGGAATCAAACCCGCGACACGCAGTGCAGCAGCCAATCACTCAGCCACTGCGCCAACCGTGCCGTCAAACTTCTACTATTTGACTACGGAGCCCTCAAAAAGCAATACCGCCCTTCCCAGAATCCGAAATGTCCTAGCTTATAAAAGATTAAAAAGGTATCAGAATTTACAAGGTTCGTTTCGCTCGCCCTGATATCGAAGAACCATTAGCTAAAACGATTTCGTCGGGTTTTTCCTTAGTATACAAGTCTGTGAAAGTAAAGTACTTTTCGGTACTATAATAACGGTAAGCGAATTTTAATGGGACCCCACGGTAATCATGTTGGTGAGGTTTTTTTGGGAACAGATTGGGTAATGACTAATGAGGGATGGAACTTTTGACCTTAGTTTTGGTTTTCAAACGAATAAGTTGCTAAGTTCAAGGCATTGGCGTCTAAATTAGATTTGGTTTATTTTTTTATTTTAAAACTAGCTGTACTCTGCAGTCTCAGCCACTTTTCAGGGTGGTAATATCACGCATATTACACCTTTCACAAGCATTAGGCTATCAAATGCAGAAAAAAAATCCAAACGACCAGAGGCCGAACTGTTGAAACTAATTTTAATTCCGATGATACAATTCCAATATAAATTTGGCAGTAACCTGATTATTATGATTTGGCTAAATACGAGTCAAGACTACAAAATGTCTAAATTACATTGTCGATCGATGGGAATTAAAATCTAGAGAAAAACAATCAAACTTTCAGCTTTACTATATTATAAGTATCAAACATACACAAAATGGCGAGAGATCGTGATGGCCCAGTGATTAAGGCCTCGCCCTTTATGCACGAGGTTGTATTTTTAAATCTGGATAAATAACATTGTGACGATTTCAATATAATTGGTAACAATTAAGGTACTTCCTAAGCTCATCTTAGATATTACTGACATCGTTGAGGGAAACATCGTGTGAAAACCTGGAATTATATATATATTTTTCCTTTTTTTTTTAAACACAGCCCCACACTATGAATCTCTCCTGTATCGTAGGTGCGTTTACAAACACTTAAAGTCACATACACGTCTTAAATTGTAATCCAAAAATAAATGAATATAAGTCTGAAATCACCAACCCGTTTTTGAGCGAGCGTAGTGCTTAAAACTCGTGCCTTCAATGTATGAGAAGCTGCCTTTGTCCCACAGTGTGACAGGCTCGTATTATTATTTAACAAACACACACACACACACACTATAAAAGAGATTTACCTCCGTGACACCTTGTAATCTAGGTTTCAGCTGAAAACTAGCGTCACGCCCTAGATTTATAATTGGATTTTATGAAACGAAAAAGAGATAACTACAAATGTTTCTCTCTCTCGGTTAAACACCTCCATAGTGTATTCATTCATCCCATTTTCTAAAAAATAATCAGTGTTGGAGCCAATGGTTGTAGGCACCGTACACTATCACTTTGTTGATGTTGGTAGTTACCAGTAAGTTAAGTTTATAATTTATAGTAAACTAGCGGCCCGCTCCGGCTTCTTTTTTTCCATACCATTTGCCGTCATCTCAAAAGTACCTCTTTTCCAGCCATATCATCCATCCATCTTTTCTTTGGTCTCCCTCTACGCTTGTAACCCTGCACATTCATACTCAAAACTTTCCTCACAACATGGTCCTCATTCATTTGCATTACATGCCCATACCATTGTCAAAACAAACCAAGCGTGTCAATGGAGACGCACCTTTAACCCATAGATTTTTATTCCACCGAGTGGGTTTTAGCGTAGCACCGTAGGTGTGTCCTTGGTATAAGATCAGGCCCTATCAGAATACCGTCGCTATGGTATTTATTTTTCTGAGTTTCGCTGTTTAACCTCTTTGGTCTTGCACAGGTCCTTTAATCTAAATTGATATTTAAAAAAGGAAAGATTTGGTTGTATATAATATGTTTGTTTGTAATGGAGAAACTCACAAACTGCTTAACCGATTTAAATAATTATTTCATCTTTATAAAGCTATATTACAAGCGAGTAGCATAGGTTACATTTTATTTTCAAAAATACGCTTAAAAGGCGGCCCGTAACAGTTCTAAGTATGCGTGTTACATCTGAAACTTGCGCCCAACGCAACTTGCGCAGACACGATTATAATCAGCAATGGCGTTTCACAGCCGGCATTGTGATTCCGTGCTCAGTACAAAAATACAACGAGCAGGAACGCAACCCACCACCTCAAACTGCGTGCTTTCTTGTCAAACATTATTAACATAACCGCGTCAACCGCGGAGTTTTACAAAGAATTGCATTGATTTAATATTTCGTAGCTCCGCGATCTTCGCGTGCCTCACGCACAAAATAATTATAATTTCAAACCCATTTATTGCTTACGCAGGCCGCAAATTAAATTAAACCTAAACTTGGTGGGGTAACGTTGATTTTTTAATGTGGCAGTTCCGCGTCTCGTTTGCATTTGTGTACGTAATTTGGGAGCTTAGTAGCTATACATATTTTATACTATGAAGAGAATAATTATAATTAATTATGTACTGCTTTGGCTTAGAAGTGTGGGTTTGAATGCTTTCACCAACATCAAAATGTTATACAATTTACTTCATTTTCAATTTTCCCTTGTGCCATAAAGAGCTATATATTATGTAGGATTAATTTAAGGTTTGTATATTAATGGGCTGCATAGCTTAGTATTTCTAAACGATTAAAAACTATGCTTTTGAACGAGTGGTTGGTAAAATGGCGACAGATATAGGTGAGCGAGACGTGTTTTAGCTGTAAATTTAAAATTAATAGTTGTTTTGAGACTTCTCACGTTTTCCTGAAGATCTCCCTATTACATTTTGGGGGTTTGTCCAGAATCCCTGTAAACAAGCGAATAGAGAAGAAAAAGGTTGGTCCGTTTCGCGGCAAGGCGAACCGCCTCATTCAACCCACTTGGCCATTACGGTTGCAACACTAAGGAAATTTAGCCGCGTTTAGATTTTCGTCGGAAACGTATGGGTTCTCGTCACATACATGCTTATGTGACGTGTGTCGAAAACACAGTCATTCGAAAGATTTAAATTTAAACTTCCATCGACAGTCTTTTTTTTCTTATCCATCTGGGGTAATTCAGGCAGTCAGAAGAGAGCTCTAGATATATTATGCCTGTCTCACATGGCTCGTCTCAGCATTACATCAGTTTAAGTAGGTGTGAGTGAGATAGATAGCTGCAATTTTTCAAACAATGTGTCTTTGTAATGCACGTCGTTTTGGTATTCAAGGATTTTTACCGGAAAATCTGTTTACTTTTCTTCGTGTTTAGGTGCTATGTTAACAATATAAGTTTACTAGCTGGCCCGGTAAACGTTGTCTTGTCATTTTAAGCCAAAACAATAAAAAAAGAAAAGAAATAGCGGTGGAGCACCCTGAACATTAAGAAAGATGAAAAATAGATGATGTCCGATCCGCAGACTTAACCGATATGCACACAAAAATTCACGAAAATCGATAGAGATATTTCGGAGGAGTTTAATTACAAACACCGTGACACGAGAATTTTATATATTAAAAAGATTAGGTAGTGTCCCACTGCAAAGCACAAGCAGCTTCTCATACAAAGAAGGCAAGTCCATTAATCGCTACTAATCGGGCAAGGGTTTCTTCTCACACAGAGAAGGCAATACCATTAATCGCTACTAATCACTACGCTTCCTTAAAGTGGGTTAGCAATTACAGACTTAAATTAATTACAAGCTAAGCCGGATAAAATTCGGTTTATAACAATACATAAATACACATAAATCTTTATAATACCTCCCAAACCACACATAATATACTGTCTTTCTGTTTGATCATAGTATCTTTGTTAAAATAATTATAGTTTTTTGACACAGGTGGCATGAAGGTGTCATAAAATATAAAGAAATAAGTATTGATCCAACTCTCATTCGACCAGCCCGTGCCCAATAACTTTAGGATCAATTTACAGTCTAACCGGATAGCTGAATACCTGCTGAACATTCTTTATGATGCGTCTGGATATCTGACCCCCACAACCCAATTACTGCGATCCTGTGAAAAACGATAACCCTTTGGTAAGACTGGTTGTCAGATTTTAGGGCTTCTACCCGTAATGATTGTCTAAGATCCATTGTTTAGATTAAGATTGTGTTTGTCCTTTCCTAGGCATGCAGAAGTCTCGATTATATAGACGGTAACCTCCTCTGATAGGCTGTTACTTAGCCACGAGCATCTCAAGTTTGAGTGTAACACTACTGCTGAGCGATCGACTGCCGCGCCGCATGTCGTGGGTTCGAGCCCCGCACGGTACAAATATTTGTATGGCCTACATGTAGTTGTGCAGGGTCTGGCTGTTTGTGTATGTGAGTTTTAATGTTTGTAAACGCATCCACGGTACAGAAGTTTCTAGAGCGGAGTACATTTTATTAAAAAAAAATACTATCATAATAGTGTATGCATCGCCAAAGCTGATACACATGCACAAACAATGATTTCACAGGTGTGAAAGCCTACACACATAGAAGTTATAGGTGTTAAACAAAATTTAACTCAATTCTTACTGAAATAAAGCCCATATAGGTAATTCAACGATAACTCTGTAAGTTCTTTAAATGATAAATTATACGAGTATTTATTTCTTTGAATAGATTTTTACAAACACTTTTACAAGACATCAAGTAACATACATATTTATTTTAACCTTTCTCACGTCAATAACTTTTTTTTTCATAAAACTAGGTTGGTGTTTCTGTATGTGACTACTGTGAGAAGAATCACCGAAAGAAACTCAGAGATCACAGTCTCTTTTAAAGTCCAGACATTATCTTGGTTAGATCATATGAGGACCATACAGATTAGTGTCCGAGATGGTCATTTGAGGAAAGAACCACACAGATACGAGTGACTAGAGTGAGCTAGACTTTTGTAGTGCGTAGTGGGTAAACGCACGTCTGTGGTAACAAAACCAGTACAAGATGGCGTCTTGTACTATCAAAACTCCGTCCGGCCCTTTGCTCGAGCCATCCCGCGTAGCTGAGCCAGTAGTTGTTTAAATTAGTCCCTAAATAATATATCTATTAGATCCAGCCCGTCCCTTGCTGTCCTCTCCCAGCGACGTCCTAAGCCGAGGCTCATACCGCAGGTGCCCTTAGCGATTCCCTGGCTGGAGGCCTTAATTCCTAATTAAGTCCCCACAGGAAAGTTCGATTAAGCAGTAGATATCCCGATTAAAAAATAAAAACAAACTCTGTACGATGGTAGACCAGCTACATTAGATACTTTAGTGGTGAAATTTCGGCTATTATTACAAAGAACAGGCACCAGCTTGTATTGTAATATCGTTTTAATATACTACGTTTGCGCTATAAAGAAAAACAGGGCTACGCATGAATATGAAACAGTATTCAGGAAAATAAAAATACAATACAAAAATGTTAATCAAAAAATGAAAGGTGCGCTGTATTAAAAATGTATCCGAGTTTTTCAAGTGCAATTCGTTAGTACTATATTCGTGTAAGTAATTAAAATAACTGAAGATGTACGAAAAAAGCTAAAAGTTATTCATACGTTTTTCAAATTATAACATCACGCATGTTTTCCTCGATGGGTTAAGCAGAAGTGTACCTTCAGCACACCAACATTACGCCAGTTAAGATTTAAGTCCTATGTTATAAGGGGCGAGCCTATTTCCTTTAACCAGACACAAATCCAGACTCTGGGCTGCTACTGAGAGGTTCCCGGTGGAAAAACCCAATAATACTTTTACCAGCGCTACACTCCTGCTAGCGCTTGCAACCGCAAGACTAATGAGACAGTTTATTTTCCTTGTTAGGTATTAAATAGGTATAAAGTGTAGAAACTACCTACCTATTAGTTTGAAATTTAGTTATAACTTCGTCGTCAGTCAGACCTGATAATACTTTTTAAATTTGAAATGGATTTGCTTTTGACTGTAGTCTAGGTCATAGGTGACGGAGACAAAGTCGACGATGGATTGAGCTTACCCAGAAGAAGCCTGTTCACTCTTACTTTTTTAGTTTAGTTTTTTTTAAACGTTGGTCAACACTAGGAATTTTCCTGTGTCGTAGGTGCGTACATTTAAAGTCACACACACGAAAAGCCAGACCCATAACAACTATCTATAGACCAAACAAATATTTGTTTCGTGCGGGAATCAAACGCACGACACGCGGCGCAGCAGTCGATCGCTCAGCCACTGCGCCAACCGTGCCGTCAAAAACCTTAGTTGTACAGGTCATCAGACTTTCAGGCCTTTGACCTGCCGCACCGCAACGACTGAACTTACATACGACAACGTTACTAGGAACCACATATGCGTTAATAACCAGGCACATTCCCTCATGTCATGTGCCTTGCAGTCTGTTGTTATACAGGTTGGAAGAAACATCGGCGCAAAAACTGATACCATGAATTCCGTAAAAGATTCTGGACTCCCAAGCGTTGGAATTTTTTGTCGGTTTCTCCCCTATTTTTCGTTTTTATCTGATATGTTTTTTTTATTAAACAGTTTTCTGAGAAAAACATCAGCTTTGCTAGTATCACGAAAATTGAGACGAGATAACCCAATAACATTACGACCGACCTGGTAATCTAACCTCACACTCATCAGCAGCGCTTAACCAAGCAACGTGGCAGTCAAGGCTATGTATAACTTACACCAATTCGCACATATCACCAAACAAATACACAGCACTCACACATAACTCTAAAGCTATCAAAAATAAAATGGAACACGTAAAACAATTTCAAACAATCTGTGTCCGAGCTCACAATCCGTTATATTCTATCCCATTAAACAAACACACGCAGACAAAGTAAAGCCAGTCCGATTGAATTATTCCAGGTTTGTCAATATTGAACTGCACACAGACACTATCTCTACGTTACTATGAGAGGTACATAGAATATTTACTTTTGTACAATACAATAGGACACTGACTTCTAAGTCACATCACAGGGTCCACATCCCTATTTTAGGAGGCAGGGTTTTTCACTATTTATGCAGCCTTTTTCCCCAAAGATCCCGCCTAGCCTTTTCCCAACTATGTTGGGGTCGGCTCCCAGTCTAACCGGATGCAGCTGAATACCAGTGTTTTACATGGAGCGACTGCCTATCTGACCTCCACAACCCAGTTACTGGGCAACACGATACTCCTTGGTAAGACTGGTTATCAGACTTTCGGGTTACTACTACCCGTAACGACTGTCAAAGATCTACAAATGACAACCGGGACCAAAAGCTTAGCGTTACGAATGGTCACCCATCCACAGACTGACCTCGGCAAGCGTAGCTTAACCTTCGATCAACCCGAGCGGCTGTTTTTATTTAGCCACGAGCTCCTCCTGAATGAGTATTACCTATATGATCTTTGTATATTAAGGTGTTTGTGTTAATAAACTTATTATTACTTCAATAGAATAGGTGGATAGGTCACCAGGAACAACTGAATAGGTATATTATGACTCCCCCTTAAACTATAGCTGCGCGCGTTTCTCCCGGAAGTGACGTAACAATAAATTATTAATAGTGTCTCATTAGTCAAGCAATACAATGGATGACTGACGGTTATTTCCCCATCTGTGCATTGTAACCAAAGATTCACATCGTATAAACGTTTTACTCTCGCGGCGTGATCGCTCGCGAAAGCCATGAAGCATGTGTATGTATGTATGTATGTATGAATATTGATTCGCGCTCACGCTTCACGCCGTTCCATGATCGGAGTCGGTTTTTGTCCTGCAACAAAGGGTTCGCGCTTGATCGACGGTGCGAACACTCCTAACTTTTCGCTATCCCGTACAGCGTCTGCAACGGTCACATCGCCGTCCATTTATATTGAGATCGCGAATGAAACTGCGTAAATTTGCGAGTGTGGAGGCATGCGGCTTAACGCGATGAAAACGGTGCCAATCGTGGCTTCAATTCACAGCATAAAGTGCGCTGTAGATTTGCCCTTACCGAACTTAATATCGCAAAATGCATACTAAGAAAATGAAGCTAGCGCAATAATAATAATGTTTTCATGATAAGCAAATCATGTTACTGTGACATTGAAGGTGAGCTTTAAATTTCTCCTAAATAATCTTAATCCGATCCAGCCAGTCCCTACTTTCCATCCCACCAGAGACGCCCTAAGCTGTGGTCCGCACCCCACAGGAGGTGCACTAGTCGTTAAGTTTATAAATTCGCATGCCCTGACATGATGCCATAATTTATTAAAAGAACACAAGATAATCCCGTTAAGAAGCCGGTAGCCTCCTTCGATGACATGTCACATGCCTTTCCCAAAAAAAACTGTTAAACGTGTCAAAAACGCGACCATCTTTTGACGCTGTAGGGTGAATCTTACGATTGAAATCTTTATTCGGAAAACCTTACGTCTATCCCGGTTGTCATGTGATATTTCTATTGACATTAATCGTTACGGACAATGGAAAGATTGAAAGCCTGACAACCGATTGATATAGGTTCCTGTGTCTCCAAGTTTTGGGTTGCGTAAGTCAATAATTATTTCATTTAAAAAGTGTGTGTGTGTGTGTATATGTGTGTATGTGTACACAAGTATGAAGTGAAACTTTTTCACAGTTTTTTATTTCTTTAAATAATCACAGGGCATCGAAAAATTAAAATATTTCTTTATAAGTCACTCCTCAATTACAGTACACAGGCATGGCATCGTGACTCTTCAAAGTGAGCGAAAATGTAACGATTTTATTCAAGATGGCGTCGTAAAATGTGACGGTTTATTTTTAACATTGCTTTAAGATTTCTCCCCTTGGTCGATAAAGAAGTAATACTTCAAAAATGTCTATGTTATATTCAGCCACATTTTTATTATTCTGTAACCAAGCCAAAACGTTTGGCATTATGTTACGACAACCTAATGGTTGTCGTAACATAATGATTGAGGATCATATTAATATATGATCCTCAATTATGATAATGAAGTAATTGTAACAAACCACTAATACCCTAATATGGACCTCTCCAATGCTCATCATAAAATGTAATATGCACAACGTTAACCAAAGGATTAGGGTCTTATTACGATCAATTAAGGTACACAATTATGCCGTTACCATGTCCACATAATCCTTTAATCATCCCGACGAAAACCACAGGAACGAGGGCTGGTGACAAGGATAAGCAATTCTCTTTCACGTTATTTCAACAGCTCGTTGTACGCTTATACAGAACCTGGACTTCTACAGTACCTACATACGTACACTCTCCCCACATTATCAAATTATGGACTCGTGAACTGGCCGGGTGTTAATGAGCACACGAACAATTGAATTAGTCCGACGAGGGTGACAATTAGGAGATCGAAACAAGGGTATTTTTTTATTGTTTGGTACTTGTTAATTAACCCCCAGTATTTTTTTTTGATTATCAGGTGACAATAGAGATATATAGATAGAGACAGAGATATCTACATTTTTGTTCAAATATGTGTACACATACAAGAGTAACGTGAATGCAGGTGACTGCACGGTTGACACAGTGGCTGAGCGATCGGCTGCTGCGTTGCGTGTCGTGGGTTCGATTTCTGCACTAAACAAATATTTGGATGGCCTACAGGTATTTGTTCCGAGTTTGGCTGTTAATGTTTGTAAATGCACCCATGATATAGGAGAAATTCCTGGTGTGGGGCAAGGTTTTTTTTTTAAACTATAGTATCAGACATGTTCGCCATATACTATGTCGTGCAAATATTATGTGGGTTTAAAATTAGTTAAAAAAAATTACAAATGTCAATAGTAAAAAGTTAGAAATTAATCAAGCCACAAAAATATTAGTCCAATTTAAATGCCAAATCTATGTAAAATATAAATCAGATGTCAAAATGACAATCCACTAATTGATGGATCATGTTTCTAGCTAACTCCATTATGTGCCTCGCTCACTGAATTAGATAGGCTTGCTTTTATATTATTATTAATAGACGAGGGTAAACTGACAACCAGTATTATCTCCAAATTTACTATACATTTTAACCGACTTCAAAAAAGGGTACTCAAACTTCGTACGCCCAGAACCAACATATTATCTATTCTTCTTCTCTATCAAGTCCATCAAAAGGTTGCCTGTAAGACATTGCCTTTAGCGATAAGAGAGCCCATTGTAACACCCTGAGTAATTCTTAAAGTGATTATTTATGTTTTGTATGGTGTACAATTATGTATTCTATTCTGATTTATTCTCGACTGTATGTACGTTTTTTTTATGTACATATGTTCACCTGATTTCTCCGTCCATTGACTAGTGATTTAGATTTTGTTTGTTTAAAAGGGTATTCTGTCGAGGTGGTCCCATTGTCATCAAGTCAGGGTCTGATGATGGGACACTGGAGAAATTGAGATAGCTCTGCAAATATTGTAGGTATATGGATATCAATTTGGGTATTTTATGGTAACTCGAACATTTTTATTTTCTGTACTGCGAGTGGACCTACCTAAAAAAGAAAAAACAATCCTGGACCTGTTCAGCAGAACTATCTGCCACAAATATCTCCAATTCACGTTACATTTCCGCAGTTAAAGTTTGCCATAGGCAACTTTAAACGTATAGATTAATAAGATGGCAATATTTTACTTTATGTCACGAAAACAAAAGAATCACTAATCAATTTGAAAGGGAATCATTTGTTCCGTGACAGCTGACAATCAAATAATAAAATGCTGAATCACTCATTCACCGTAACACCACCGAATAAGCACTACCGTGAACTGTGGTGACGTCACATCACGAATTAATCACTATTCCCCACTACACAACCAAAATAATATCCTGCGAAATTTATTCTAATGTAATGAGGATATTGACTAAGTATACTTCCATACATATTCCTCCTCCTGGAGATTCAAAACACAAGGATTACCTAGTACGGACTCCAGTCTCGCGCAAACGAGCTTTTTTCTTCGCTTATTAAACAGTTGTTAATAATAATTTATGGAGACACAATTTTTTTTTTTTTTTTTTAATATTATACTAATATAACAAAATGTAACTATGTCTGTCTGTTACCTTTTCACACTTAGTCCACCAAACCGATTTATATGAATTCTGGTACAGAGATAGTTTGAGACCCTGGAAAGGACATAGTATAGTTTTTAATCCACGACTTGGTCGGGAACACCAAAACCAAGTTTGGACAAAATCGCGGGTAGAAGCTAGTGATTTTTATTATTTAAATGTTTAGATATAAGACGAGCGCTAGATACAGCTCCTTGAATGAAATTTCCCAGTTGTTTACTTAGAGAATAAGTGATTCCTCAAACAACTGTTGCTTTATTCATGTTTTTATGTGTTTGGATACATATAATGACCAAAATCACTTCAAAGTTGGTTTACCTTATAACACTACCATACCTAGATTCATTATTGTGATATTATTATAGATAATAATACATTACGTGATTCCATTAGCAATTGACACGGAATTTCCATCATTCGATATGTCATAATTATATATGTATTATATTCTGTCACGGATATGAAATGATAGTATGAAAACATATGGATTGTAATTGTGCAATCAGCCGGAAGATGAAAGGCCGCGTTTGCACGCTACAATAAATTAGTTGTATTTTTTTTTAATGTAGATTTTTACAGGCTTTCATTTTGTTGATTTCTAGAATAGCTAAAATATATTTTAATTAATTTATAATTACAACTTTCGACAACTTCAAAAAAAATTGTTATTTTTTTGGTGCAAATTTCTTTTACTGATGAAATCATAAGCTGCTAGGTTCGTCTAGTGGTGCTGCGCATAAGGCCCTGGGTTCGATGCCCATGTAGATCAAAGTGTTTTTGAGTCTTTCCATCTGGAATTTCTCAGTAGCTGCTCGGATTATGGATTTGTGCCCAGTTGATGGCAAGAGGCACATCCCCTATTACATAAGATTTAACATAACTGGCTTACTGGTGCCGTATAAGTAAACGTTTGGAGAATACAGGCTTGATATTATGATACATTTATGTCAAATTATTGAAAAAAAAAACTTTTAATCTTTAATGAAACGTAAGTATACTTTACTTAGACTGAAGTAGTATTAAGACCGCTTCTGTACATTTGTGTGCTTACAGTATTAAATAAATACGACACACAACAATTTTGACAACACGGTTGGTGGGTTCGGAACTAAGATTTGTATGGCCTACAGGTAGTTGTTCCGGGTCTGACTGTTCGTGTATGTGACTTTAAATGTTTGTAGACGCACCCACGACACAGGATAAATTCCTAGTATGGGGCAACGTTTCTTTTTTAAAAAGAAAAGAAAAGAAAGAAAGACGATAAGAAAGAAATAAATAAAAAAGTAGGTATGTAATGATAAACATGTTCAGATTACAATATTCGTAATGATAATTCAATGGCCTACTATAAGGAAATTGGGTTATAAGCTAACAAGCTATAATCCTTATCATTTTACGAGTTCCGCAATAAAGGCAACAGTTAATCCAATTTATATTATGTGTTCCCAGAATATTCCATAAGAAGGACGTCAATATTGCTTATCGGAAACATCTAATAGTTACAGGCACGGATCTTTAGCGCTGTCCTTGAGTTGACTATCCGCAAACTTACCCCACTGCGTCCAGTGCTCAAAATCCGTGCCGGTGCCTATATCAAAGTAAGAAAAGATCATCTATTGCATAAAATTCTCGTGTCGCAATGTTTGTTAACAAACTCCTCCGAAACGGCTGGACCGATTTGTATGAAACTTTGTGTGCATTTTGGGTAGGCCTGAAAATCGGCCAACATCTATTTTTCATACCCCTAAGTGATAAGGGTGGGTCTACCCCAGACATTTTTTTTTATTTTTGTTTTTGTTTTGCTTAAAATGGTAAAGCAACTTTTGCAGGGTCAGCTAGTTTTGTATAAAAGTTGCAAGCTTTAATATACTAATGTTGGTACGGTACATTATTCATGCGTTAGAAATTCGTGTTTATGACCGTACACTATTTTAGTACCAATAAATTTAACAGTGATATAATAAAAACGCATACACATAACATCACGCCTGTACGTGCCCCCATTCACCAGTTACGTTTCAGTCCTATGTATATCACTACACTATCCACATACCTGCTTATTATTTTGATTCAAAACTAGCTGCGCCCCGCGGTGTTACCCGCGATTAAAAATTCACATTCATAACATTGACATTGTAATATTCACTAATTATTTTTACCACTGAATGAACTTACAAATTGAATGATTTATATTTTTATTGCTTATTTAATAATTTGATACTCGTTAACTATTTGATTGTTTAAGACTATTTCATAATTAATTCTACTATAAAAAAAATTGCATGCCTCTCTGTAAAATGTACTGGATCCTTCTCTTACTTAACACCATACATTCATAGCAAATAAATTATTTCATTTCATTTCAAAAAGCGCGCGAAGTTAAAATACCCGTTAAATATTCTGAAACTTTACAGTTTTCTGGACAATTGTCTTGTTTTCTTCCCGAAAGAACCTTCTACAAATTATTAGAAAACATAAAGCGGAAAGATGAATGCAATCGATGAAGTTGTTCTTAAGTTGTTCTTGAGTTTTACATACGAGTAGAAGATATGTTTAGACTACTGAGTTATTTATTTTTTTAAATATTTATATATGTTACGTGTTACAGTTACACATCTGTCACATGTTCCTTAAGGTTCACCTGAAAACCAGTGCCAGCGCATTTTTTGGCGCCACCAAATAAAAATTAAAAAAAGAAACATCATGAGTTAACTCCTCGTAACACACGTTTACGCTGAGTATACAGCCACCGTCACCATGCATCGTATTGCAACTATGCATTTACTGGAAATCAGAGATACTTGTTTTTCTTTTGTATTATATTCAGTCTTACACTAGCCACCAGCTCAATATCCTGTATTAAGTAATTAAATTAATATTGTAACAAATAAATATTTTTTAACTAAAATCCCGACCGCCGAAACATAACTCATGCCATTATAAAATGTTTTTGTGTTTATTAATACCTTGCGTGTTTCAATATGTTGCCAATAAAGAAAGAAAAAAAGAAAAAGTACAGGACACGATTTGGGACACGCACGAGTAATAAAAAACACAAAAAAATCATTTAACTACAACTAAAATTTAAACAATAAAATATAAAGTAAAAGGACCTGTGTGAGGCCCAAAGGCTCAATTTCAGCATTATATGCTAAAACAATAAATGCTGTTAATTTTTTCCTTTTAAGTAAGAAGCGAATCTATTGTCATCAATATGACACAAATTCTGCCTCCAGGCTGCTTCTGAGGAATCCTGGATGGAAATTCCCAGTAACACTATACCAGACCCTTGAATCGAATACAGAACCTCATGCCCAGTGGCACCGGCGACCACGAGACCAACATTACTCAATACTCCTACAATCAGCCCGTAGCTATTTTACACAGTAACACACGAAAGAATCAATCAGTGTATGTATTTTAAAATATTTGTAGTACCTATAAATGATTCAGTAGAGCAATGTCAGTTGTCGTGACATAATAATAATTAGTGAATGCATTAGCTTTGATCGATAAATAATACACACTGAAATTTTAATGGGTATTTTCCGCAGTGACACGATATTATCTTGGTAGCACAGTCGATGTTTTTTTTGACACTCAAAAATGCAGATTAACAAATCTTAATTTGTAAAACAAATCTTAATTTGTAAAACAAATCTTAATTTGTAAAACAAATCTTAATTTGTAAAAAAAATCTTAATTTGTAAAACAAATCTTAATTTGTAAAACTACAATTTTTGACTGTCAAAAACCCGAAAGTGATCTTGAACTAAGATCTAGTAGTAACCTAATATCACGCCTGTATTCCTTGAAGGGGTATGCAGAGGTGAACCAATATAGTACACCCACATTAAGCCAGTTATGTTTAAGTCCTATAATATCCTATTGGCAGTGACAATCCATAGTCCGGGCCGTTACTGAAGAATTACAGATGGAAAAGTCTAATAACACTTTACCAGACTTGATATCGATCCCAGGACCTCTTGCTCAGCAGTAGCACTTGCTACCACAAGACGAGGCAGTCAAGTAACCAATAGTAGATAGTACTGCTCCTAAAATATATTTTTTTCTAGTTTAACTCTATGTTTCGTTAATATTACTGAAAATAAATCGTTTTGCCGCAAGAACAGAGCCATTAAAAATTAAAGCTGATATAAAAGTTTCAGTGTCGAAGGGTCTATACAACTCAATTCCTACCGGCGTCCCAGTCCGTAT
Source organism: Phlogophora meticulosa (assembly GCA_905147745.2). Lineage (NCBI taxonomy): Eukaryota > Metazoa > Arthropoda > Insecta > Lepidoptera > Noctuidae > Phlogophora > Phlogophora meticulosa. The sequence continues at coordinate 16,049,140 of LR990523.1, forward strand.
AGTGTCTATTAATACCAAATAAAATAGGTAGTTACACTAAAGTTTATATACCTTTAGTGTACTACCTACTACTTTTATTATCCGGCATAATACACCATACCGCAAAATCTTATAAGATTTCTTTTAAGTATTTTTTGGCATCTTCCTTTCTAGCGAAAATGACCCCTCGCCACTATGCCCAGTAACTGGGTTGTAGAAGTCAGATAGGCAGTCGCTCCATGTAAAATACTAGTATTCAGCTGCATCTGGTTAGAACAGAAGCCGACCCCAATATAATTGGGGAAATACTAGGCAAATGATGATGACCTTTAGTTTTTGTTTTGTCTTCACTAGCATAAGCAAAACATCTACTAAACACTATCATTAGAAGTCCCTAGTTGGTCCTGAATTATATATATATTTATAATTACTTTTAGGTGTTTCTTGCAACCTTAAATGCACAAGAGGTCCTGCCAAAATTCACAAACACTAGAACCCACTAAATATTTATTCAAATTCTTGAAACATAATAATGCAAACAAAGTTACTGGCCTATATCTTTGAAAGAAGCCACAGTGACCCACATTAAAATGCGTCCTTTCACTAACACCATTATTAGTGGACTTGGCACGCTTTCAAGCTCTGTGAACACCCCTTAACGAAATAAATATCATGTACAAAAGCAAAGAATTGGTCTCATTAGTTCCAAAGCATACCTCCCAACTTCACTATTGTTAGTTTTCCATGTACACTGCGTGAAATCACACTTTTTTCAATCACCCCTTATTCATTGGAATTTCTACGCTGAAATCCTACACGCTACAACTGGATATAAACTTTAGCGCAATCAAAATAAAGCTGTTTTTGTCTTGAAAGCTCTACGCATGCGTAGTTTTGTTACCGCAGTGCGCGGCGCCCGTAAGACTCGACGGCTGAGCGTGTGGACTCCCCATTACCCACAGAAAAAAAAATAGTCCAACAATGTTTGCACATACATTTGTTCAAATGTATGGTCAATCGGAAACAGTTAAAGTATTTGGGCCAACGTTTGTCACGAAGTCTGACGTGTCGAAGTGTCATTGGACTCGACTGCAGTGTTTAGCAAAGTTATTTCTGAGTTATGTGCTAGTGTATTTTTGTAATGGAATTAAAAAATACATTTTTGTTTATCATAATGTTTGTTTTTGTTTTTAACAATTATCTATGTCATAGTTTCTTTGACAACTTTCGTAAGGTGAAGTGGCAGTGGGCTGGCCATATCTCGCGAATAACCGACAACCGCTGGGGTAAACGTGTTCTTGAGTGGAGACTGCGACTCGGCAAACGTAGTGTAGGACGCCCTCTGACCATGTGGGATGACGATCTGCAAAAGACTGCAGGCAGATGCTGGATGCGGCAAGCTGATGACAGGGCGCTGTGGCGCTCATTAGGAGAGGGCTATGTCCAGCAGTGGACTATTATAGCCTGATGATGATGATAGTTTCTTTTCCTTGAGTACTAATCTCGAGTTGGGAAACAAAAAATCAAACCCGGGACCTCATGCTCAGCAGTAGCGATTAGAACTACTAGACAGTCATCCCCGAAGGGATAGGCTGAAGGTGTGGGTCTGTTTAAGTCTCATGTATTAAGGGGCGATCCTATTGCCACCAACCGGGCACAAATCCAGGCTTCGGGAAGATTTTCTTTCGAAGTAATTTGAACGTACCATTATAATGAAACGGAAGGAGGCTTTGCTTTTCTTTTATGGTATTTATATCCCGAAATCTGTTGTGATATGGGTCTACACCAAAATTCTCGGTATTTCGTTGAAAATTCTAAAATCAAAAGCTAAAAAATAAATAATGCTGTACAATCCACACAGCATCATCTAGCCCCAAGCTAAGCAGAGCTTGTGTTATGGGTACTAGATGACTGATATACTTAATACAATACATTACATGGATATATATTTTTTATTATACATAGCAAATACCCAGAACACCTGGAACAAATCTTTGTAGATCATACAAACATTTGTCCCAATGCGGGAATCGAACCCGCAATATCCTATCCTCTGCGGTCGTCAAAAAGCTCTCTAAACGCAAAGCTAAGGGATCATATTCTTAATTGGAAACTAAATATTGGAACGTCGAGCTCGCAGGTCGCTTCAAAAGGCAAATATACCATTTTGTGTACATCTTTTTTGTCAAAAAGCAAACTGTAACAAAATATTTTAAACGCTGAGAATATAAAGATAGCTTTTCTAAATACGCTCTTCAATCTTAAAAGGAAATTATGATCACGAAGCTGATGGCGGAACCTAAAAATAAACTCAATATACATTTTTATTTCCGATCTCGGCAAGATTCTGTTCTTTGGCAACTCCTCGAAATAAGCCGAAATAATTAAGTTCGGAGATAATTGGAAGCGTTCTCGTTTAGCGCTTTGTTGCTTAAATATCAAATGCAAATGGTGTCTCATTGTTTCGGAGATGATTATAGTCTTGTATATTTAGGCTGTACACGTATTTGAGAGGTAGCTTAGCAATCTAGCGGCTTTAACCCGGCTGCTTTCAATAATATCTTGCGTGCTATCTTGCTATTCTTTTACCAACCATGTTGGGGTGGGCTTCCAGTCTAACCGGACGCAGCTGAATACCAGTATTTTACATGGAGCGACTGCCTATCTGACCTCCACAACCCGGTTACTGGGCTATACGGTACCCCTAGGTAAGACTGGTTGACTTACGGGGTTCTAACTACCCGTAACGACTGTCAAAGATGTACAAATGACAGCCGGGGCCAACGACGTATGTACGTAATGTTATGTAGACTGAACACATGAAATAATATGAAATTATATTTATTTCTGTAAGTAGATCTTTCCAGACTCTCTTACAACGTCAATGTGTGGTTAACATAAAAAAAACTAGTTGGAGCTGGAATTTTGTATCTTACTGCTCCAGGGATGAATAAAATAGAAACATCTGGTGCTCTATTGGACCTCAAAGTTTCATAACTCATACAATATAACTGTTGGACTTAAAAAGAGACTATGACCTTGACGAAACTCAAGGTCATGGGCTCTTTTTAAGTCCAAAAATGATATTATATAAATATATAAGGTAGGAAAGGTAGGTAGGTATTATGTATTTTCTATGCATAAGTTAAAAAAGACTAAGTTAGAGGCTAATTTTAAAGAAACAAGTCATTATAACTAAGTAAAGTTTTATAGTAATTAATTGTCCTCGAAGATGACACTAAAATTACTTTTTCAGCAACCAACTGTTTACAAACTGTGTTTTGTTTACTTATATATAGTTAGACGTTATTGCAAGTTGTGTTACTGTAACATCCATAAATTGCGCACAATATAAGTAAATGGCTAATACTTATCAGTATAACATGACCCATATTGCTTCATGTTGTAAAACAATGTGCCAGATTTTTATCGTTTCACGCAACTTACAGCAGACAGCGGAAGTTAATCTGACATTTTAATGCTTTTGGTAAACATTATTTATTTTGTTTACAATCACTCTGTTTTATTTTATTTAATGTCATGGAAGGATGACTGAAGAGGCGTTCTTAGTTTCTAACTGACGTAGGTGCTTAGACACAGATGTTTCAGGACGTACCAGAGTCGTATCGGTCGGGAGTGGACGCCTGCTTGTCATTACAGCATGGACTGCCCCGAGAACGTGTTCTCGGGGCAGTCCAACACAATAGAACAACAATAGAACACTGCACCGTGGTGCAGTGTTCTATTAGCGCCTCTCGGAGAAGATGTGCAGTCATGGAATCGGCCGCATTTGGTGAAGCCCGCCAGCGATTGAGGGCTATTTTAAAATTTGACGGCATGGTTGGCGCGATGGCTGAGCGATCGTCGATTCGAATTTGTATAGCCTACAGGCAGTTGCTCCGGGTCTGGCTGTTTGTGTGTGTGAGTTCAAGTGCACCCACGGTACAGGAGAAATTCCTAGCGTGGGGTAAAGTTTAAAAAATAATAATTGGGTGTTGACATTTTGAATCGAAGTAACTAAGTCAAATGGGCAATGGGCTTCTTTCACAAAATATTTATGTCACATAAGTTTTGACTTATCATAAAAAAAATCTATAGAACAGTTTCCCCGTATTTTCGAAGCTTATACAAAGTTAAATTATACTTCCAATTGCCTACCAACGTACGTGAATATCGGTGTGCAAATCCGACTCGCTATTCTGCTTTTTCTTCATTGTCTACACACTGTCTTGTTAACAAAGTTTCGGAAGATTCTCTGCCGATACCAACACAGACCCTTCTCTTTATTCGAACCCTCATTAGTGAAGATCGTGAGACCTGATACTGTTGATAAGTTGTCACTTGCCGGTAATGAGTTCACTACGACTTGGCAATTCTCTATCATGTTCGATACAGCTGAATATGTTTTGCCGAATTCCCAAGATAACAGATCTGTCTATTCATTTCATCTTATAAAAGGCTTAAAAGACCCTTTCATCTTTTGCAAACAGATAAAACACTGTCAGTATCTTTTCAAAGAACTTTTCCCATCAAAATGATATGATTGGAAAGAAAAGTAATCCCTTTCTTGATGTTCCAAAACGGGTACAAAGATTACCGTTACCAGCAACTTGAAAGTTTTATATGAATAGAATTAAATAGGTATTTATTTACTTCGAAAGTATTGCATACATTCTGCCTTAATATTATAGCGTGCTAATGTAATACAAAGTAAAGTAAATAATACCTTGGAAGATGGGTAGCCCTTTGGTGTGGGATTCAACATGTGTCGACACCCTTGCGCCATCCCATCTTCCTAGTACGGTGGACTGTGCAGGTGCGGCTGCTGCAGGTGCAGAAAACCTCAAACGGCGAAAATACAACAACCCAATTGGAAGTTATATGTTTGAGCCGTTTTTGGTTGAAACACTAGGGCCATGAGGTCCGTGTGCCCTTTTAGTTTTTCGAGAAATAGCGAAGCGTTTGGTCGACTATTCACCTGGCAAAGCATCAGCATTGCCATTCAATGCGGCAATGCTGCCAGCCTTCTGGGCACTTTTCCCGTTGACAGTGATGCGAATGAATTTTTCGATGCCCTGTGATTATTTATTTTATTTTATTTCTTTATGTAGTTGTATCGTTTTGAAGAAATAAATATTTTGTAACAATAAAAAAAAGATATCACAAAAAATATATTTTAAGAAATCCTGTACAGACTAATAACATAGTCATCATAATATAATCATTATTTCTTGAAATTTGGTTTTGTACAAACACTTATACACCATCATTCTTAACACTTAACCTCTCAAGGGGCCATTATGAATAACGTTTACTAAAAACTAATAAACTGGTTTTCAGTTATAGATTTCCCGTTCCCATCGACAAAATGTATGGAACAGCTGATATATTTATATATCACGATTTCTTATTAAAAGTTTATTGCAATACACAGAATGATAAGGCGTTTATAATGAACAAAAACTAAGGTTGTTTACTTTATGACGACTGATGTGGCCCGGCGGGCGAATGTCCGCCTGCGACGCAGGAGGTTGCGGGTTCGATTCCCGCCCTGGGACAAATGTTTGTACGATCTTCAAAGATTTGTCTCTGATGTTCTGGGTATTTGCTATGTATGATAAAAAATATGTATCTAATTAATGTATTGTATTAAGTACGGAAATCCTTGGGGAAGGCCTTTGTCCAGCAGTGGACGTCTTTCGGCTGAAATGATGATGATGATGATTAAGTATATCAGTCATCTAGTACCCATAACACAAGCTCCGCTTAGCTTGGGGCTAGATGACGCTGTGTGGATTGTCCAGCATTATTTTATTTTATTGTTTTGGAATGGGCATGTCGCAGTTTATCCTTCAGGGATATTTACTGCTTAACCGAACATTCCTTTGGGCTTTGGAACTTTGGGCAAAGGTTGTTTACGTAAAACAGGACTATTTTTTAAATTAGATTTGATCGACACGAAAAGAAACTCAGAGTTCACAATCTCTTTTTAAGTCTTGGTCAATGTGAGGATTATCATGCAGATCACTTGTCTTGGATGTTTTTTTGGAGAATGAACCTCATAGATATGACAGGGCCTGCCCAGTCAGTGCAAGCATTGGTCAGTTACCCTGTAGTGGTGTTCAAGAATGAGTTCAGACTGCTAAAAGTATACTTTTAACAGTCTGCATTCAGGTTCCAAGAATTCAATTTTTAGTAGGTACCCGAGTTGAGACTATTTTGGGTGTAATATATGGTTTTATGTAAGCAGAATTGTAGGAACTATTGGCTATCGACCACTGCAATGCTTCCGCTGTCAGAAATGGATAAATAAATAAATCTCTCCAGAAAGCATCAATGCCAGCATTTGCGAAAAATTTGGCACGTACCTTGACCATGACCTAGTGTATAACATAGGATTATTTTTATTCCGGTAGTGTGGTATAATCTGTTCCTTCACGCAAACAAAGACGCAGGTTAAAGCTAGTAGCCAATAATGATGAAAAAAACACTATCAATTACTTCTACAAAAAAGACCTTTCATTGACAACCCGTTGAAAAGTAATCTAAAACCGTCAGATACACAAAAGCACTAATTGCAATCCCGAACAAAGTTCAATTAATAATTAATTAATTAATTGAATCGGAACTCGGTAAAAATAGTGAAGATTTTCAATTGAATGGATCGTATCGATTCAACGAATCAATTCGGATTCGTGTGACCTAGACAAGGTTAATGATAGTGAAACTTTAGTGTATTTAGCCAATTAGACACGAAAGAAGTGTTATATATATAAGTTTACATAGTTAGGTCTGCCCCTAATAGATGAGCATAACGTACAGCACACCTGTTTTTTCCTGATAGGGAACGCGAAGGCGATAAAGGTTAAAATATGAAAAAAAATGTTCACTCACATTTCACCAGTTACGTCTGTAAGTCGCATGCAAAAGGGGACGAGCCTATTGCCATCAACCGATCATAAATTCACGCTCCGAGCTGCAAGCCAGAATGTTATCATGAAAAGTCTAATATTACTTTGTCGGATCCGTGTATCCGACCCAAAATCCAACCCTAAGCAGTGAAGTCGCTTCTACGAGATCAATAGGGATGTGTATGTAATACTATACTTCATTTGTTTCGTCTTTCTATAGGATTTAGAAAGAAGAAACAAATGAATTTGTTTTTGGATTACAAAGATAAAAGCTGGTACTGAGTGGACAAGTTCACCTATATCTGCGTGGTTCTTTCCTCAGAAGACCATCTCAGATACTTATTTGATTGGTCTTCACATGATCTGACGAAGACAATGTCTGGACTTTAAGACACTGTGACCTCTGAGTTTGTTTCCGTTTTTCTTCTCAGAGTAGTCAGGAAGTAAAACACCGATCTAATCCAATTTATTTATTCAGTTTTAACGTGTTTTAAAACCTATGTACAGAAATAAATATCATCATTTCATTTCAATAATACCTATTACATAGATAGTGGTCTGATAAAGATCACACTTAATTTTCTGAGGCTCGTGGCTAAATAATAATAACCACAGGGATACATCGAAGGCTAAGCTACGCTTTCTAAGGTTGGTCTGTGGATTGGTGACAATTATCGAGCATGTCTAGATATTTGATAGTCGTAACGGGTAATCAGAACATTGTGAAAGTTCTACAAACAAAATTGTAAGTAAATATTATTTTTGTAATATTTTTAAAAAACAGTAGGTAACATGACGCTTGTGTTCCCCAAATAGTCAGGCAGAGTTGTACCTGTAATATGCCCACATTTTGCCAGTTATGTTTCAGTCCCATGTAATATGGAGTACAGTAGTTACGAGTATAAAATATATGTATAGATAAGTTATGAGGTGTAATGTTGAGGATAACAAGAGTAGAGGCAGACCAAGGAAACGATAGATGGATTGTGTGAAAGATAATATGGCTAGGAAGGAGGTGACTTCTAAGATAACGGCAAATACAAATGTATGGAAGAAGAAGACATACTGTTCCAACTCCAAATAAATTGGGATAAGGGCAGGAGGATGATGACTGTAACAGTAGTTACTATGAATATACTCGTATTTTATCAAACGCGTTAAGTCCATCCATTTGCGCGTTCCGTGATCGCCAGCCGCGCACAATCGATACGCAACTTAAGTCTCTATTTTTGGTAACATATACGATCGTAACGAGAAGATGAAGGTCAGACCAATATTTGACATACACCTTGTAGAACAGGTCATTATTTTTCACGGTACGTGGTATAAGTAGATGGGAGGTACATATAAATAGAAATTCTATCACACCATAGTTACTGTGCTGGCTTTTAGTAACACAATACAGAACGGTCACTTGTTGGTTACAAAACAATATGTAATTACATCAAATAACAGCCCATTAGGATCCGATTCCAAGGACAATAATGTGAACCTATCGTTAGCCCAAAATATTGGGTTGAATCAGTGATTACGTTACAATGTTTCAATGATTTCGGCAAATACAAGCCAATTATACTAACTAGGTTTGACTTCTGTTTCCCTTTGACTACGCTTGTGTAAGTACGCTTGTGAGAGCTAACTATCTGAACCGTTCATCTGTGAACCATGCTACCTTTGTACAGAAGCTACCCCAATCTGTCAAATTTCTTTAATAGTTTTTCTTCTCGTAGTTAAATAAAAACAGCCGCACGGGTAGATTTAAGGTTAAGCTACGCTTGCCGAGGTCCATCTGTGGATGGGTGACCGTTCGTAACATATCGAGACTCCTCCGTGCCTCGGAAAGCACGTTAAGCCGTTGGTCCCGGATGTTATTTGTGTCTTTGACAGTCGTTACGGATAGTCAAAAACCCGAAAGCCTGACAACCAGTCTTACCAAGGGGTATCGTGTTGCCCAGTAACTGGGTTGTGGAGGTCAGATAGGTAGTCGCTCTGTGTAAAACACTGATATTCAGCTGTATCTGGTTAGGCTGGAAGCCGACCCCAATATAGTTGAGAAAAGGCTAGGCAGATGATGATGAGTTTTCTTCTTATCTTTATTACAAAGGAATAAGGTTCATGTTTAATTGGAGACATATGACAGTTTGGAATAGTTTGATGTACTGGCGTCTATACAATTCTATGGTTCAATGTACATAAATATAACATCACGCCGTTATTACCCGGAAGGTTAGGCAGATGTGTATTTGTAGTATACCCACATTTCACATCAATTATGTTGAAGTATTTGGTTCCAAAGGAGCTATGGAATCGTAGTTTTTATGAAATTATTTCTACATGTGTAAGTAAAGGTTAGGATTTATATGATAATCGTTGAAGGGATCATCAGAGTAACTGCCTTAACTGATAGCTGAGCTGTTCTAAACTGTGCTGATGCGACAAGTTTTAAGTGGCAAAGTTAAAGGTCAACGTTCAAGACCTTAAATCAAAACTTAGAATGTTGCCATGAATAATAATAATCTAAACTTAGCTTACATTGGTGTTGATTACCTTGTTCATTAACTATATTAGGCTAAAAAGAACAAGGTTTTGTGTAAAAAGATCAATATCTATCTTATGGTATCTGTCGGATAGAATTTATTTGTTGTTCATGCTTTGTACTTGTTTAGTTAGGTGTTTCCAGAAACTGTGAAATTTAAAAAATACACGGAATTATGCTTTTTATAAGTACCATTTGAAATGAAGTAGGTTTCATTCAGTTTACACGCACGCCCACATAATCATTTATTTTGTTTTATTTTTCTTAATTTGTTTTTATGTCAGTCTCCTGCCAGCGTTATTCTTTTTGAAATATAGGAATAAATAAATAATAAAAATAAAAAACAAATTAATAAAAATAATTCACCTTCATATAAGTTAACTGTCTGTAAAGTTTATTAATAAAGGGAATAAATAAATCTCTTAAATGTCACATGAACGGATTGGTTCATTACAGTATAGGTAGACTGAATATTATTTTGCTGCATTTCAATACACAAAAAAAAATACAAATAAAAAGTTATTATATTTATTACACTTTGACAAAAACTGGTAAATGTGATGCACTGGTAGTAACTTTACCCTGTATTAGTAAAAATAACGAAGTTAAAGTCTTAATTGACTAAACCATTGGAGTTAATACAATATTCGCAGATAAATTAACCATTCTTTGCCCTGCGTAACGTCGTAAATACGCCTCTTTATCAGAAATTACTTGCATAAAGCCTCTTCCACTTATAATAAACCATATTAATATAATCTATACAGAATCAGAGATCTTTAATAGCAGTCATAAACCCAAAAACTTCGGGGTCGAGGACATTCGACGACCTGGCTGCGTGCCAATACACAACGACCGAAGTGTCGTACTCTTAGGTACGTTTTTAAAAAGGTCAGTTCTTAAATCTTGGCCGGTCTAGATATGAAAGAGGGACCCGAGTGCCTATAAAATTAGTTATATTGACCGCAAAAGAGACATGAAATTAGAATAAATGCGTGGCTTGCGATGTGGTTGATTGAGGAATGATGCGATAAAACAGAGTTGTGGTTTTAAAGAAGCTGACGTAACACCTAGTGATACAATCTTAAAAGTGTATGACTTAGATGTTTTGGTCACGTTGATAGTATAAGTGGAAAGTGACTTACGAAAGGTATTTTTATTCGATAGCAAGGCTAGGAAGGGACGCCCTAGTTCTGACTTTATTGGTGTTATTGGTCGGCATGGTTGACGCAGTGGCTGCTGCGCTGCGTGTCGTGGGTTCGATTTGCGCACGGAACAAATATTTGTATGGCCTACAGGTAGTTTTTCCGGGTCTGGTTGTTTGTGTTTGTGAGTTTAAATGTTTGTTAACGCACCCACGAAACATAATAAATTTCTAGTGTGGGGCAAATATTATAAAAAAAACAAAAATAAAGATGTTCTTCAGAAAAGTTAGGTAGTAATCACAAAAAAATAATAAATACGTGAGAAATTACAAATTAATAATTGTAGGACTTTCCTTTATTTGTAGCACAGCGTTAGACCTTATTGCTTGCCTAATTGTACGATTCTAGGTCAACGGTCCTTAGGTTTTGATTTGTTGGCGAGTATCAACAAAAGACGCATAAAGGCCCGTATATTTTTATTGCGTTGACTTAGAAGCTCATTTTTTTTCGTAGAGTCCCAAAGACCTACGTATTTGCTATTTATTTGATCATGATATCTTGAGAAAAATAGTCTTGACAGACGCACAATCTGAAGTGATCCTTTACGGGTTCCCTTTTTCCTTTTGACTTACGAAACTCTAAAAGAACATTACTGCCCCTGTATTCCTCAAAGAGGCGGCCAGAAATGTATACCCATGTGTCACCGGATTAATTAAGAACCCATTATAATAGTGGGCTATGCTATTGCCAATAGATACAAGTCCAGAATCCGTTCTGCTATAGAGAAACTATAGATGAAAAAACACACTGAAATTTTGCCCGATCCCAGGACCAAGTCGAGGACAATAAGCTGTGCAGTAGCCCTTACAACCAATAGACCAACGAGGCAGTCTGATTGCCAAACTGGGAAGTGGTGAAGGGTGGGCATTTTGGGAGACTGTCTTCTGTAAGTTTTGACGTTATAAAATTGCTGATTCACTGCCTAATTTGAAAAAATGACTTTTAATTTTTGTTTTGCTCGAATTAGGGCTGGTATGGAATTAAATAGATTACTTTTCTTAAATTTAAATATTCAGCTTTCATGTAATATTTTGTTTTATATTTAAGATTTTACGACATTGATTTTTAAGTTCTTTAGAACTTAAAAATCAATCCTCCTGTCAGGGCACAGTAAACTGTGCCCTGACAGGATCTACAGTGCCTCTTAGCTCTGAGCCTTTTGTTAACATCTTGTTTTACTTTGTGGAACGCAGTTATGAATATGAATATTTTTTATGACACACATGAAATAATACAATCATTTATGTAGTTAATTATTTGTAGTTTAGTACGAGTAAGCTCTTTATTAGCATGTAAAAATTGTAACTAATTCTTTTTGTATGCCTATAATAGGCTGATCATAGCGCACATTAACCTAAAACATGCCCAACCACTATTACCTATGTATCACAAATAAAATATTTCTATTTCACAAGCTCTGCTCAGCTTGGGGGTAGATGATGCTGTGTGGATTGTCCAGCATTATTTATTTATTTATATATGACAATAAAGTAAAACAGTTAGAACATCCTACATTTTAACATAACACAGTCACTAGCTGTGTGTAGTGTTAGGGTTTTATTTCCACTCGTTTTCTTTTTCAGTGTAAAGTCGTAATTCGTAATTCCCAGCGGAACGATACCATATAAACCAAGCACCACTTTAAATAATACTGCCATTTGTTTTTCTGTTGAATATTCCTTACTCTGGTTATTGTATTTGTATTGTAGTCCCGGAAAAGCGAAAGTAGATAATGAAGGGTTAATATAAATATGAAAACAATTGTTATTTCAAATTAATTTTTCATATTTCTTGCAATTGATAAATTTAAAAATAAATCGACGGCCTGCTGATGGGTCGACAATTAATAACGTAATATTTTTAGACACATTTTAAACCCAAATATGTTAAGGTCGGCTTCCAGTCTAACCTAAAGCAGTTGAACACCAGTACTTTTTATGGAGCGACTGTCTGTCTAACTTACACGATCCAGTTTTTGGGAACACGATACCTATTTGTAAAACAGGGAATATTCCTAAACAAGGTATAACATTCAATTTCTTTGATATAATTTTATCGATAGCTCATAGATATGAATAAAAGGATATCCCCAAAATCGCTGGTGACAAGATCAGAGGCAGAGATAGAGAGAGAAAGAAGAGATATTTTGAGAGATAAACTGTGAGCCGAGTGAACAAGAATCTAAAAGGTCTAGCTAAAAACAAGATTCTAGACTGTATGTCTCGTCACACAGTCTGAGAGCGACACTTGAAAGGTTAAGCGGTTGTCTGCGCTGTCTACCTGAAGAATTCATGCATTTAAAATACAGAAAAACAGCCGACAGCTATTTATAAAACTAGGCATCAAATTTTCTCATAACTTCTGATATACTCAGATTCCATCTTCTACACTCACACTTGCTACGCTTCTGAATGTCTCTTTGGTCTAGTGGTCACAAAAAGCGCTTCTGCTGAGTGGTCATGGGTTTAAATACCGGGTTATGCAACACTTTCCTGTAATGTGTAATTCATTGTAGCAGCCCGGAGTAAGGATGTATGCCAGTTGATGGCTTTAGGTTCACCCCCTTTTACAAGGGACTTAAACATAACTGGCAAAAGCTGAGTGTACTGGCTGTGTGTCTAAGTGCTCCTCTACCTAACCCTTCGTGGATTAAGGGCGTGATGAATATGCTTCATCTTCTACGAGCAGAAGATAGAGATGAGGCCTGTTTATGACCATGGGCGATGCGACTTACAGCTCAAGCGACATGCGCGCGCGTCTTCATACTATACCACGACCCTTCAAGTTATCAAACCACGGTCGCCGGTCTCAGCCACTTTGATATCATGGCCACCGTGATGTTAACTAGTAGGTAAGCCACCAGCAACGCATGCCGTGGTTAAAAACCAGTTTAAGCTGGCTACATTTTTCTTGAAACTCCGTACTACAAAAGGCCAGTTCAAGGTCAAAGTGGTACCCCTGACGAGTAGCCTACTGTGCTTTTGACTGACAGTCACGCCTAAGCGCTTGTCACCGACATCTGTTTCCGTCGCGCGAGTTATTTACACCGTGGCTCCATGTTACATCACGAGGACTAGCAAATCAACTTCTTTCATTTTTTTTTCCGCAGTTGCTGACACAAGACGCGTTACGCTTAAACGTGTAGGTAAGGAAGAAAAAGCATCATGTTTTAGCACAGGCTTAGGGAAAATAGTAACAACAGAGATAAACAAAAAAAAAGGATAGAAATAAAATGTGTATTCAAAAAAATGTGTGGCTCGCAGCTGCGCGAAATGGCCCCAGTTCAGCAAAAATAAGAATAAGGATAACAATAATTGACAGTCTCAAAAATATATATTCAACTAGTGGTTGGAATTCCTAGACTTCTCACTAGGTTTCTCTGAATTGTGTGATCCAGGCTCTTTGTTTCCGTTTACACTAGGTAACTAATTAAGGTTACATTTCTGACTTAATGTAATCTAAATGATCTAATATAATACTAAAATGCCAGACAACTAGTGAGCTAAGGTCTAAAGACTCTATTGATGGTAATATTATAAATAGATAAAAATAAACTAAAAATTATTAGGCATCAAAGGAGCACTTATTAATAATCGGTGGAGGTGGTCGCAGATAAGTAATAATCATTGAACCCCATGCTAGTAAATTCTTGAGTAATAGGGGTTAGCCGATCCTAAGCCTTAGCGATTGATGGCTTAGCTTTAAGGTTTTTATCGCCCTGGCTGGAGGCCTTAATTTCTAATTAAGTCCCAACAGGAAAATTCGGTTAAGCATTTGATATCCCTGAAGGATAAACTGCGAGATGCCCATTCCAAAACACAAGAGTTAGTAGAGTACATTTCATACAATTTACGAGTATTACAATCATAATGATATTCTACAAAACAAAAAGACAGCGAAGCAAAAAACTCTGAATAAATCATTCATCAATTCATTGCAACTGACGGCAGTTCGACGGACACGGAAGTGATCCTATATGGGTTCCGTTTTCGTTTACCTTTAAGGTACGGAACCATATAAATGTAAGTACATATTATATGAAATCTACGTGTGTTTATGGGGATGGACCATTAAATAAATAATAAATAAATAAATAAATATTGCTGGACAATCCACACAGCATCATCTAGCCCCAAGCTAAGCAGAGCTTGTGTTATGGGTACTAGATGACTGATATACTTAATACAATACATTACATAGATAGATATTTTTTATTATACATAACAAACACCCAGAACACCCGGAGCAAATATTTGTAGATCGTACAAACATTTGTCCCAAGGCGGGAATCGAACCCGCAACCTCCTGCGTCGCAGGCGGACGTTCGCCCGCTGCGCCACATCGGTCGTCAAACATTCCACCATTGCGCATTGAGATGCTTTGTAACAACCCATTGAGTCGATTGCAAGTTACCGATTCACACAAGACTTATTCCTCAATTACCAACATATCAGCAGCCACTGAAACGTGACGATTTGGACCATTAATAATTCAACCGATAACAGGTTACCAATCGGGTTGGTAGCCGCCAACCGTATCCGGTGTTAGATAACGTAATATCCGCCGGCCATCCGTCACTTCCGGTGAGCAAACACCCTGTAAATGAACTGTTATTTTACGAAGTTTTTCGACTGTGATTGTAACTGGATTTATACGAATCCATTTTTAATGTTGGTATTTTTCTCACGCCTTTATTTCAGTTAAATTGAGTATTTAATAACAAATGTTTATTTTACCTCACCATTTACTCACAGAAATTAAGTTTCAGTGAAGATTGTCAGTGGCAAACGTGTGATGACAAAACAAAAAGCTAAAAAAAAGCTTTTCATTTCTTCTTACTGTGATAGAGTGGAACTTATGGCTTTGGCTTTCAAAGCTTTCAAAATCCATACTAAATGGTGATTTGAGCGAGAAGCGATTTCTGTTAAATAATGGTATCTTATACTTAAATATATAATAGATGGATAAGTAAATACTAAAATAAAATATTATTACATTTATTTTAAAATTAGCAACCCTAACTGCGAACCCACGATTACATTCATTTGCACTCTAGGGAAACTGATTAAGAAGTAGGTACCCATTAAAATTGCCCCTTTTTTAGGGCACGGTTTGTTTGTCTGTCAATTTATATCCGAACCCATTTAGCCACTTATGTGTGCTTACAGGCAAGCTGAATAAATTTAGGCTATTGCAATATGATCTCTCTTATAAAACAAGATAGTGATGACATGTACACATATAATATTATTGTGCAAGCAGTGGAAATATTTTTTTTTAAGTGTGCTACAATATCACATATGGCCTCGCCTGTAAGGATATTTGTATGTTTGTTGTAAATAAATAAATAAAATAAACTAAGTAAAAATAAATAAATTTTAGTTGAACTTAAGATTCCATTTGACATTTTAGAATGCATCGACCAACGACAAGACAGAGTTCAAAGCATAAACTAATTTGACATCTCAAACTTCCTTTTCAGAACCTGTTTGTCGGAAAGAGATGTCAATTCTCTAATTTTACAGTAGTTTATTATTAGTTATATGCACGTCCTCTGTGGCAAATAAACATTTCTCTTTTTGTCTTTCTTTCTTTCTTCGAAAGGAATTGGCGCCGATACCAATCGTATCACATTGAAAATAATATTTGAATGGTTTGGAAAGCAAACAGATGATGTAACTCAAAATCTATGTGGACTTTATTGATCAGATGGACTCCATTTCATTAAATTTCCTTCCCAGATTTTATTGATTTTGGTCAAAATTTGATTCCTTCTAGTTTCCGTTTTATGAGATTAATTTATGCAAATTATTCGACAATGGCTCTTCTCTGAGCTTGGTTTCCAAACATTTACATAACGCCCTACATAATTGTATAAAACTTCCTCAATACTTCATTATCTGCTTTGAATGAACTTGGGTTTTGAATTTTATCTTCTAGTTTGTGTATTTTATGTTGCCTACACAAATGTTCTTTCTTTGTTATCGTTCGTCAGACGTTGAGCTCTTTAGTTCTGAGTTGAGCTCTACGATTGCTGACAAATGCTTGCACTGACTAGACAGGTTGACACATATGTACATATAATGGTGGTTGGCCGTAGCTGCGTAATCGTTGTGTATTGCTTTGTTATTTTGTACGCGTATTGTTAAGTTTAGTTCGTAAATTTTAAAAATGTTGTTTTTTTGAGTACCTATAGGATCTCTGGTAGTTTTTTTTCATATCTGTGTGGTTCTTTCCTCAAAAGACAATCTCAGACAGTAATCTGCATGGTCCTCACATGATCTGACCAAGATATTATCTGACCTATTAAAAAGAAGACTGTGACCTCTGAGTTTGTTTCGGTGTTTTTTATTCCTGAGTAGTCAGGTAGAGAAACTAAAACCTAATCTAATTCTATTATTTACTCCATTATATCAAGTGTAAAAGTGTTTTTTAAAGCTTATTTTCAGAAACAAATATCATTTAATTTAGCTAGAGTTTACTGAAGGAGCTGAATACTTTGAGGTTCTAAAATAACAAATAATCAGCTTGTATAAACTATTGCTGCTAGCCTTAAGTAAAGTATCGTTAGAATATTCTTACGATTTTATCTTAATATTTTTACGACAGTTTGTCATAAGCACCATTGGTTAATACACTATTACATACCTTTTTACCATGCGCAGACACAACAGAACACCACTTGGTTCGTTTATTACATAATCCTCTCGTTTCGTTTTCATAAAAACAAATGAACATGTGTGACAAAAATATGGTATGAGTACGTAGCAAATTTAATCATCACTAAAGTCTGTGATCACAGGACTCAGGTATTAGATAAAAATTTGACAGTTTTCACATTAATCATCATCTGCCTAGCCTTTTCCCAACTATGTTGGGGTCGGCTTCCAGTCTAACCGGATGCAGCTGAATACCAGTATTTTACATGGAGCGACTGCCTATCTGACCTCCACAACCCAGTTACTGGGCAACACGATACCCCTTGGTGAGACTGGTTGTCAGACTTTCGGGCTTCTGACTACTCGTAACGACTGCCAAAGATCTACAAATGACAGCCGAGACCAACTGCTTAAAGTGCTTTCCGAGGCACGGAGGAATCTCGATATGTTACGAATGGTCACCCATCCACAGACTGACCTCGGCAAGCGTAGCTTAACCTTCGATCAACCCGTGCGGCTGTTTTTATTTAGCCACGAGCTCCTCCACATTAATCTCGTACATAATTTAGCTTAATATAACATCACGCCTGTATCATCCTAAGGGTAAGGCAGAAGTGTAGCTATAGTACACACATAGTGCATATGCATAGTTTAGCATGGTAAAAAGAAAAAAATGCCAGATATTGTGTGCCATAACAAGACCTTCGACTTAATGTTTTGTTCCAAACGAATCGAGAGTATCAAAATGAAGGAGTCTTTATTACCACGAAAAATTTAAAACGAATTTTGTGGTACGTGAATGTTCTTATCTTAGTACTACAATATCTACAGAAAGGTACACAGTAATAACCAAATAATCAAGAAATTAATGTAAACAGCCTATGAACCTGAATTTCAGCATGTAATAACGTAATTTTACGGTAAAAGATAACAAATTGCGACCTTTAGCAAGGGGCATGCAAAATTATTATGCCTATCCAATTTCCTCATATTTAGGAAGGTCCTACGAAAATGTTCGGAATTCTATTCCTTTTGTTTTAAGATCGTAATTCCGCTTTCGGTGGGTCGGGTTCTGAGATACCTGAAATTCAATTATTTCCCGGATCCTGAGATCGAAACAGACCTTTTACAGTTGACACCTACCTACTGCACAATCGTCACTTTGCAGATAAAATTAACTTTCACATTTAGGTAGTTTGACTGCCTCGTTGGTCTTGCGGTCATAAATTGACTGCTAAGTTTGAGGTTCCGGCTTCGATTCCCGGGTCAAGCTATGTGATATTGGGATTTTTTAATAGGAATTAGGTTTCGCCCTCAATTATATGTTAATTAAAAATAACTGGCGATACCATGATAGACTGGTTGGTGTTACTATATGGGGTGCACCTCTGCCCGACTCCTCGGAGGATACTTGCGTGATGTTATGTGTGAATTTCTGGGTAGCAACCCAGAGTTTGGACGTGTGCCCGGTTGATGGCAAGAGGCTCACCCCCTATTACATGGGACTCAAAAACATAACCGGTGAAATGTTGGTGTACTGTATGCACACTTCTGCCCAAACCTTCAGGGAAATACAGGCGTAATGTTTTGCTGATTACGTAGGGAATTAAACTATATACTAGGAAGTAGGAATTAAACTAGTAGGTAGGGTTTTTTTTTTTTAATAATGCTGGACAATCCACACAGCATCATCTAGTCCCAAGCTAAGCCGAGCTTGTGTTATGGGTACTAGACGACAAATATACTTAATACATTACATAGATAGATATATTTTTATTATACATAGCAAATACCCGGAACACCCGAAACAAATATTTGTAGATCGTACAGACATTTGGCCCAGGGCGGAAATCGAACCCGCAACCTCCTGCGTCTCAGGTGGACCATCGCCCGCCGCGCCACATCGGTCGTCAATTAAACTATAGCTACACTAGGAAGTGGTGAAGGGTGGGCGTTTTAGGAGACTGTCTTTTTTGTGACGTTCAAAAAGTGCTGATTCTCAGCCTAATTTGAATAAAAGAATTTTGATGTTTATTTTGATTTTATAGAAGTTAAGTAACTAAGCTATTGCAAAAAAATACATTGCAAAAAAACCTAACAAAATTTGACGCGGGCTGCCGCTACGCATAACATACTTCATTATAATTTCGTCTCCCATTCAGTAGCTTCCAAAAATAACGGAAAATGACATACCCAGTTCACTTCCATGACGTTAATATTATTCATAGAGCTCAAAAAATGAATACGGTTCTCCCCAACGGTTCGAGAAATTTCAAAAGCTCACTCTAGTGAACTCTAATTAGATTTTCATTCGTTCAAATTGTCTTTCCCGACCGCCAAAAAGGGTCTTGTTTTTCGCGAGTTTCTATGTATATTTGTAATGGTGTTTATTACGTCGAAACAATAGTACTATTAACATATAGTTTGATTTATCTAAGCCAAATGCCCTAGGTCAACAGTGTTGTAACAAAAATTAGAATATGCAAATAGCACTCTTTCATATGGTACCCCCCCCCCCCCCCCGTTTTCTTAAAACCCCCTTTCTATACCTGTTTCAATAAAAAAAAATATAAAATATTTTTATTTCTTTCTTATTTGCAAAATAGTTGGGCAGACGTCATGTTAAAACTATTACAAATTTCAAGTAGATAGCATTATTAGTGCTTGATGTATCCAGCTATAACAGACGGACAAGCAGACTGAGTCGCACCATAAGGGTTTCTTTTTTACCATTTTGGTACGGAACAAAATGATACCCAGTAACTGGGTTGTGGAGGTCAGATGCTCCATGCAAAATACTAGTATTCAGCAACTGCAACTGGTTAGACTGGAAGCCAAACCTAACAAAATTTGAAAAAAGAAAGGCAGATAATGATGATAATAAACCCGTTGAACGCCAAATGACCAACAAACAATACATTTTCTATTGTGTCTCTTTGTTTGGCAGTTAAGGTGTTACGATACAGAATAACAAATTTTACAAGACCTATGGCCTTCATGTGTATACCCCCTAAACATGACGCCTTAAAACCATAGCAACTTGGAACCCGACAGTCGTAACAGTAAAACCATTAATTTAAGCATTCATTAGTGATAAACATATCTACCTAACTTTGAACGGTGCAGACGGTACAAGGTGGTCCTTGGTACAGAATTGTGACATAAAATACGTGCCTACTAATATTAATAGCCTGAAGTTTGTACGTGCGCTGGTAGAAAGAAACTTTTTCGATCAGAATATCTTTTGAAGAACGCTAGCTCTCTAGCGTTCTTCCAACAAAAAACTACGGAAAAACTTCATAGTGTAGTATGATCAGCTGCCTAATTTTGGTTCAAACAGATACACGGGTATATCTTTGAGGTTAAGCAACGCTTGCCGAGCCAAAGCAGTGGATGGATGATTATCCGTTACATAGGAAATATCAAAACCCCTCTGTGCCTCGGAAAGCCTGTTAAGCTGTTGATCCTATCTATCTATCTATCTACGTTGGTTATCATTCCTAGATCTTTGAGACTTAGTATGGGTAGTCATAAGTCCTAAATTGTGACAAGCAATCTTACCAAAGGGTTTTGTGTTACACGGTAATTGGATTGTGGAGGTCAGATAGGTAGTCGCTTCATGTAAAATGTGTATTCGGTTAGACTGAAAGTAGACCTCGACATAGTTTTTTTTTAAACCTTTCCCCACACTAGGATTTTTTCGTGTGTCGTGGGTGCGTTTACAAACATTCAAACCCACATACACAAACAGCCAGACCCGGAATAACTATCGGTAGGCCAAACAAATATTCGTTCCGTGCGGGAATCGAACCCACGGCACGCGGGGCAGCAGTCAATCGCTCAGCCCCTGCGTCAACCGTGCTGTCGAGAGTTGGGAAAAGGCTTGACAGACGATGATGATGCTGACTCTAACAATCACTTTTACTTTGACAATTCAATAAAATTCAATGGCGTTGTCAAGTACAACATTTTTGTTAAACAGTGGCTTAGGGATAACCCTCCAAATCCTTCGGATTGTGATATAAAAAGTGTGTTACGCTGTTGGCGAGCAGAATAAGAATGCAAAACAAGGAAAGCTGTAAATGTGAGTCTAGAATGTAGGCTTAGAATGTCTCTTTTATTGTCTATTTCAATCACTGAGTAGAATGAATACTGTAGAAATCTAGCAATTCCAGTAAGTGTGTTCAACTATGACCCCGACGTTGTTTTTTTTTTTATTTATTAAAAAAAAAAATACCCCAATTGCCCCACACTAGAAATTTCTCCTATATCGTGGGTGCGTTTACAACCATTTAAACTCACATACACAAACAGCCAGACCCGGAACAACTACCTGTAGGTCATACAAATATTTGTTCCGTGTGGGGATCGAACCCACAACACGCGGCGCAGCAGCCGATGGCTCAACCACCGCGCCATCCGTGTCGTTGTAGAATGTTTATTTTATATAAATGTTATGCCGACGCCATTTCTTTTGGTAACCCGATAACTTGAGCCCTGTTCAATTTGCAAAATTATATTTTTATTTCTGTGAATGGGTTTTAAAGAACACTTTTATTAAAATAAATAACTTAAACCTAGATGAGGTCATTGTTCTCTAGCTGACTACACTGAGAAGAAACACCGAATAAAACTCAAGTAGATAGAGGTTACTGAGGTCACTGTCTCTTTTAAAGTCCAGACATTGTCTTGGTTAGATCGATCACATAAAGCAAGGCAGATTAGTATCTGAGATGGTATTTTATAAATAAAATACACGCAGATTGAGTGGATCAGTCAAGTTAGTGCACGCATTTGTCAGTAGTTGTACAAGGTAGCTGGACGCAGAACATAAGGAGCTCGACGACAATGTGACATACTAATGGATACATAACATATACATTTCTTGCGACAGAGATTGATTGAAAAAGCAGAATTTGTATGTCTGATTAAAACCATTCACCTGTCAATTTACTCAAAAAAGTTCTCAATGACTGACTGACTATTAACAAAACGAATAATGGAAGCGATCCAATATTTCATTCACTGCAAGTCATCAATAGCCAACGTTTTCCGTATAAACTGGAGTCTCTCCGGAATCTAAATCGAGATGCGGCTGAATATATCAAGCCACGGTTCAATGCCCCAACTAGTTCCAGCATGATAAAGCGTGCGATCCCCACTGACCGAATAAATAGTACTACTGCTAGTAACAATCCGTATGGAAGCAGGGAACATTAGAAGATAAATGGAAGTATTAAGGTCTTGAGATAGGTGGGACGTATTACAGTTTATCGAGCCCATATAAAAACCCAACCCAGAAAATCGAGTCCTTAACGTTTCTCGAATCACTTCGAATAATTACTGTGATAAAAAGGCTCGGAGGCGGAATAAATTACAGCCAGTGCACTTTTAAGCGCCTCCATCAGTTGGGACTTTAGACAATTGTTCGAAAAAAGAATGGAGAAAAGAAAGGTTAAGTTTTACATTCAGTCAGCTTTATCTTTTATGGATTTGAAGCTGGGAAAGTTGCATGAATTGCTTGAGGAGTGGTGATGCAAATGGTTAGTTTATTGGATATTGCAGTTTAACATCTTCATCATCAATTTTGCTTGCCTTTTCCCAACTATGCTGGAGCTCCATAAAGTCTGACTAGAAGACTGGAAAACGCAATGTAAAATACAGCTATTCAGTTGCCTAAATACCAGTATTTTACATAGTGACTATCAATTTGACCTACACAACCCAGTTACTGAGTAAAACGTCACCGTTGGTGACACTGGTCGTAAAAAAATGCATAAAACAATTAGTAATAAATCGTATCTAAATAATTATTGCTCACAAACAATATATTAGCTTGTCATTTGCTGGATGATAACAACTCACATGCAATTGCTTAGATAAGCTTCATTACATTAGTGGGTTTAACATATTATAACTTGGTTTGGATAGAAATAAAAAAATATACAAATAAATCCTGACAAAGACACAACATTTCATGGAAGCTAGGGTAACGTAGATTGTATTTGACTTTGACTTTGAAGTTGTCCAAGTTGGTAAACTTGATACTTTTCAATTTGGATAGCTTTAATTCAACGCCTTGCCTTGAACTTAGGCTACCTAAATATGAACAAGTCGAAGACCAACATCACCACTGACTCCACGAGAAACATACGAGTACATGTACGCAGGTAGAATTTATACTCGTACGTTGTATCCAAGAATGCATCTACTTGGCCCGAGTAGTATCTATGCAGGCAAGGCATGATAAAGAAATTGTAAGACGAAAGGAAGACCTGCTGGTCCATGACGGAGCAATTTCAGGGCACTTTGCCCATGTCTTTAAAGCCTAAGTAATGAGCATTATCGCCATCTAGATAAGAGTACCCAAGCTGCAACCACAGTGTACTATAGTACACAGACTTGGTCTTTGATTAGCATCTAAAAGTTCAACCTGTTGGTTAGCCAAGGTGCTATGGACCGTAGTACCTATCTTATGATGTTAAATTATCATTAATCAATTAGGTGTGAAATGCAAATAGTTGACTGTGCTCAAACGCTGCTCAACTTAGGTGGGTCTGGATGGGTCACATCTGTCACATGCTGCAACGAGCTCCACGAAGACCACGAAGGAGATAGCGGGGTGACCTGGATGTTTCCTTAAGAACTGAAAAGAGATAGTGCAGAGTCACAACTGATGGAAGGAGGGAGCCCTTGCCCAGAAATGGGTCAGTCCAGTCTGGTAATATTGTATTGTATTGTTAGACGGGCCGATTTACGCAACTCCACGACGTAGCGCGTTAGTCTGGTAATAATAATAATAATAAATAAATAATAATGATACCAAAAGAAGAAAGAAAGCTTTCTGAAATAAATGAATAAAACCGTAACACTGGAAAATCCAAATTGAAAAGCGGTGTAATTTTAGTGAAGAACTCAATTGTAATGGACTATTAGCATAGGAATAATCAGCTTATAACGTCCCCAGTGATGGTACACAGGCTTAGTCTCAGGGAGAGTGGCTGGGTCATAATCTACCACTCGGGCCCTGTGAGGTTCAAAAGATTAGAAATAAGAGGAGCAAATAATAGAAAAGATGAACAATGAATTCTATTTCAGGCACCTGCCAACTGACTGCCGCGTTGGTCTAGTGCGTGCAAGCGTTTTTGGTAAGCATGAGGTTCTGGGTTTGATTCCCAGGTCGAGCAATGTGTTATTGGGATTTTTCGTTAGGAATTTCTCAGTAGCAGCTAGGAGCTTGGATGTGTGCCCGGGTAATGGCAATAGGCTCACCCCCTATTACATGGGACTTAAACTAACTTGAAAAGGCGTCGAAAAATTTATCCGTATCGCTGTCGACTGGTAAAGTGCGCAAAAGACTGGCAGAATTGCCACGTTGAATGGCAACGCAATAAACAATTCACTACGGAAAGGTATACTACAAACGCTTTTTAATAAATAACGCAACGAGAAAGTTGACAGCATCATGAGACAACAATAATAATTATAAACAAAACCGCAACGCAAGACTAGCTTTCTCGAATATAGACAAAGTTCTAGGAACTTTAATCAGTCTTGATTAAGAAGATCCCGAGATCCATGTCGCTGAACTCACTAACGATTATTTTGAACATTAAGTAACTCCCACAGCTGATAAGCCAACTTGTGTACTTTATTATTAAATAAAGTTTGATTAAGTTTTGTTGTAACTATCCAAGATAGGGCTCAAGTAAGATGAAGTGTCTGACACGTAATGTGCTCTGTTTATGAGTTGGATGACGAAATCAGAAAGTTTTCTGCATTTCATGAATACAATGTAATCCTTTCAGTATCATCACCTACCTTGCCTCTTTCCAATATGTTTGGGTCAGTCTCCAGCTTAACAGTTTCCGGGACTTACCGCCTCATGACGTTATCTCGATATGTATGTTATATGGCAGACCGCCTATAGACGGTTCCGTCTGTAGCCGCACTGTCTCATTACGTTACTCACTATTAGTCATCGTATGACGTTCCGCCCATAGGCGTCAACGTCTGTTGCCGCATTTGTCATATCAAAACATTAAAAATATGTAATATGGTAGTACGGCTGTAGACTGTATGACAAAATGTACGGGATTTTGAAGTGTCATTTGCAAATAGTCAAGTGTCCCGTGTTAACAGAATCCAACAGATTAGCCAAATTGCCTCTTATGTTAAAAAATATTATATTATTAATCTGCCTAACCCATCAGGGAATATAGGCGTGATATTATGTTACGATACTCTAATATTACATTAACTTACTATTTTGAATATTGAAGATTCTGTTAGGTTATAACTACGGAAATGTAGAAAACACAAACAAGTCTGTGGAAAATATATGTAAAGATTTGTTCATCGTGAATGTCAAGACTTGTAACGGATAAGATAAAAAAGAAGTGATAATAACTACTTTCGTTCTACAAACTTTGACCATGACAATTTTAACACATTGGTCGAAGTCAGTTGATCCCATCTTGGTAATAACCTTACTTATAGTTTTCGTACTAAACCTGGTTCTGCAGCTGGTCCGAACTTTCAACACGAACAATATTTTTCTATATGTAGGTAGGTACGTGTGTAATTTCACCAAACTAGCGGAACTTTACTAATATACAATAATATATATATATATTAGGTCTTTACCTATGAAATTGCCGCTCTGCAGTACTGGCCATTTCAAAACAAAATATTTTTTGTTTGGCTAAGAATTCTAATTTCAAATTAATTTTATTTTAAAAACATGGATTTTTTTTTCCAAAAGTAGTCATTTGTTTATTGATTAGTGTTACATTTTCATCGCATTTAAATCTTTTTCGTCATCATGGATACGTTAAAAATTCGAGTAATTATGGAATATGAGTACCGTCGTGGCAGCAACGCGGCACAAGCGGCACGCAACATCAACGACGTTTACGGAGCTAACACTACAAACCAACGCACTACCTGTTATTGGTTTGCTCGCTTCCGTTCTGGAAATTTCGACCTGAAAAATGAACCTCGCGGTCGTCCGAAGACTTTGGTCGACAATGACGAATTAAAGGCGATTGTGGAAGCTGATGATACACAATCTACGGCTGAATTAGCAGCAGCTTTCGACGTTAGCGTCAAAACAATATTGGTCCATTTGCGTCAAATTGGCAAGGTAAAAAAGCTTGACAAATGGGTGCCCCACGAACTCAATGATCGCCAGCGCGAAGTACGCGTCGAGACGTGCCTTGCACTGCTCAACAGACACACAAATGAAGGAATTTTGAACCGCATTGTTACCTGCGATGAAAAATGGATTCTGTTTGATAACCGCAAGCGCTCAGCAAGTTGGTTGGATCCTGGTTCAGCACCTAAACAATGCCCACAAAACGAAAACTTACCCCAAGAAAAGTGATGGTCACTGTTTGGTGGTCTAGCGCCGGTGTGATTCAACACAGCTTCTTACCAAACGGGGTGAGCATTACTGCAGATGTGTACTGTGAAGAATTGAACACAATACTTTTTTTCCTTTTAAAAGACCGTCTCCGCTGCTCCTGCACGACAACGCGCGACCTCATACTGCACAGCAGACGGTCTCCAAGTTGCAAGAACTGGGGTTGGAAGCTCTCCGTCATCCGCCCTACTCACCAGACCTTGCGCCTACAGACTACTACTTTTTCCAGAATTTGGATAACTTCTTGGCGGGAAAAAAATTCAATACCCGAGAGGCAGTACAAAATGCCTTTGAAGAATTTGTTGCCTCCCGTCCAGCTGATTTTTTTAAGAAGGGCATCAATAAACTGCCACTGCGTTGGCAAAGATGCATTGATTGCATGGGTGATTACTTCGATTAATACAAATAAAAAATACATGAAAAAAATTCATTTAAATTTTTTCATACAAAACGGCAATTTCATAGGTAAAGACCTATTATATATATATTTATATATATTATATTTACAAATTTAATAAAAACAAGGGACCCGCCCCAGATTCAAACGGTTACAAATATTTTTCTTTAAGATTTTGGATTAATTTTCATACAAAAATACCATCCGAATTTCCAACTTTTCTAGTGAATTTCCTTAAATTTTCCTTTACACAAACCTTTTCCTGACAATAACGAACGCAACTTAAATAACAGCCAGGTCGGTCGCCCGCACTTAAGTGATCATGACTCATGCGACAGCTGATTTTTAGTTATATATACACATACATACATAATTATATAAATCACGCCTTTTCCCATAGGAATGGGTCGAAACTTCAGAACGCCATCTGCTACGATCCTAACATACTCTTTTCGCTTCGTCTACATTCATACATCTAGTCATACACGCACGCCGGTTGCGAGTACTACGCACTAATAAGGTCAGTGTATGTCCGTCTAGGGCGTCTCCTCCCAGCGTTTCCGCTTACATCTGCCTTATAAGTACCTTTTTTTTTTTTTTTTTTTTTTAAAAAAACGTTGCCCCACACTAGGAATTTCTCCTGTATCGTGGGTGCGTTTACAAACATTTAAACTCACATTCACAAACAGCCAGACCCGGAACAACTACCTGTAGGCCATACAAATATTTGTTCCGTGTGGGGATCGAACCCACAACACGCGGCGCAGCAGCCGATGGCTCAACCACCGCGCCAACCGTGTCGTCAAACAGATTTTGTTAGTCGTCTTTCATTCATCCTGTCAATTCATTCTCTTCAATTTTAGTCACCACATTTTCTTTTAAACCACAACGTTGTTTTATAACATCATTCCTCAATCAATCATTCAACGTTACACCACACATACTTCGTAAAGAACGCATTTCTACCGCATTTATTCTGCTTTCTGTCTATCATGAGTCTTCTGATAGATGAAGATATATTTTTTTTATGTTAGGTATCTTCTTTATTCACTTAACTTACTTACTAATTATATTTTAAAAACACATTTAAAAATATAAAAATAGTAGCCCACCATTATCGGGAAATTGGTCCAGCTACCAGCGGTCAGGGCTCCAGAGAGAGGAACCGCCTAACAAGACGCGCCGTGTCCAGAAGAACTGCTTCATTATTGTTATTTAGATCTTATATCTTCACGGGGTTTTCCATCTTATAGTAAGTTCCCACATGATAAGTCGTCAAATTCCTTCTATTTTTAGTACCAATCTCGCATGCGTTTTATATGTTGCGGTAGGATTTATGTTTTTGTGTGTGAGGTGCTATAAATCCTGAACTATTTTGATTGATTTTTCTTGTGAACGCCTGAGAGCTATTAACTTTTTCTATGATACAAGTATAAATAACAGTTTTTGTCCATATTCTATTAACATAAGTTTGTATTTTGAACTGTATAAAAATTTGAAACGCTGACAAGACGTATGAACTGATTTTTGTACCTACATTCATGGCAAATAACTGAGGAGCTCGTGGCTAAATAAAACCAGCACACGTTTCGATCGAAGGTGAAGCTACGCTTGTCGAGGTCAGTCTGTGGATGGGTTACCGTTTCGTAACATATCGAGACTCCTCCGTGCCTCGGAAAGCACGTTAAGCCGTTGGTCCCGACTGTCATTTATAGATTAATTAACAAGGTACCGTGTTGCATAGTAACTGGGTTGTGGAGGCCAGATAGGCAGTCGCTCCATGTAAAATACTGGTATTCAGCTGCATCTGATTAGACTGACAGACGACCCCAACAGAGTAGAGAAAAGGCTATACAGATGTTGATGGAATGACAGCTCACTTCACCTTCATTTCACCTACATATTCACAGGCAGTTTGTAACAGAATTGTAATGCTGTTCCTTTATACTTGGCGCGAATCAGGTTCTTTTATCTGGCGTGTTTTGTAAAGAAAGTCGAACTTGCTTTCTATGTGATCCGCATCCTAATGGAAATACCTTGTAGCGCCCGTAAAAGGTAGAAATGCTGTATATAATTATTGTGCCTAAGATTATCTTCACCCGAACAATTTGCCTCTTAAACGAACCGGAGAATTGTACTAATATTTTCGTGCAAAATGTGTACAAATACAAGTACATAGAACTTATCAAAGATAATATAGCTGTTTAACTAGAAGACAATTTCATCATGTAAAAAATATGTTCAAGTTTTGAAATAATTACGAGTATGTTTGACATAGTAATATATGACTAATTGTTTTGAGATAAAGGATACCAAAGAAACGATGGATGGATTGTGTGAAAGATCTAGATATGGCTAGGAAGGAGGTGATTTTTGAGATAACAGCAAATTGAAATGTATGGACCCCAAATAATTAGAGACAAGGGCATTAACGGTAGCTTTAAGAGGAAAAAATACCTACAAACAAAATAAAAGAAAATGTATGAACAAAAATAAATTCAATATAATACCTTCTAAAAATATCTTATTTATAAAATTCTCGTGTCACAGTGTTTGTTATTAAACTCCTTCGAAACGGCTAAACCGATTTTCTTGAAATTTTGTATGCACATTGATTAGGTCTGCGAATCGGACAACATCTATTTTTCATCATCCTAAATGTTAAGGGTGGTCCACCCCAAACATTTGATATGGCAAAACAACGTTTGCTGGATCAGCGTCATTTAAATAAACCACTTGAAATTCAACCCCATTCCCGTAAAAATAAAAACAAAACACTCCGCGCAACATTTTTATTTCACTCATATTGCCAGTTACGGTACTTTGGAAACAAGCAGTAAAAACAAATATCCGTACATATTTCAACGGTCTCACTCCATGTAACATTTAAAAGCAACGAATCAAAAAACAGGTCGAAAACTACGTGCCAAGAATTCAGTAGTCAAAAAATCGTGACGTTTATATTGTAAAAAGTGAAGTTTTTACATTTTAGCCGGTCTTTCGAGACGGGATCAGTTTTGAAACGTGACTGGGGTCCACATGACTGACTAAGAGAGGATACATTTTCCTGTGATGGTGTTCTGAAACATTTTACGATATAGTTTTGAGTGGCTTTTGGGATAATAACTGCTAGGGAAAAGGAGGATGAATTTGGGCCGAATTGCAATTCGGGTCACCCCATTCTATAAATTGCAATTCGGCTCGAAGGAGGACGCGCAAAAATATATGGGGCTGGGCTGTCTGTGGTTATTTTTAAATTTAATGTATGGAAAAATACTGTTAGTATACAAGGTATTCGTAATTTGTGTTTGTCTGTCCGAAATATGTTATTTTGTAAGTGTATAACACAATTTGTTAATCAACACTCACACACACACGTTTTGTCATATGTGCCATGGATTAAATATCAATAATAATATAATATATCAAAAATTGTGAGTAAAAACTTGCAAGCTGTAATGTTGTCTAGTTTACAGCCCATACTGTTAGTGGAGCAATTATGCGGGTATAACGCAAGAAGTGTGTGTAGTTCAACTTTCAGGATTACATCAAAAGCTTTTTCTGAACGTTTTGACTGTCAGTACTTAAACCACTGCTGCATGGTTCACTAATGTTTTTTTTTTTTTTTTCTTTATTTAACTAAAATAAAGGAACTTTTGAACACACGTTCACGCCAGTTAGATTAAGGTATGATGTACCTTAATCTAAACTAAACTACAATACATTATCTTAGTGTTTAATATTATATTTTATGCTAGTTAATCATTACCAGGTTATACACCATCTTGGCCTCTCTTGAGGTGGGTTTAGATAATAAACTTAGAAAAATACCTACATCTAACTCATTAATTTTAAGCGTTTTAACTATAATTTCTCTCTGAGATTGGTTCTTGACGCATTCGACCAAAAGGTCAAGGTCAGGTCTTCACTAATGTTAAGATAATGTTTTTGTTTTATAATAATTTTAATTTTTATGTGTTATTTTATTTAATATTGTTAAATAATTTAAATGTGATTTTAATTTTAATTGTGCTGTTGATTAAAATGTTATTATGTTGATTATTTTTTTTTTTTTTTTTTTTTAATTCTCTTTAATTGTAGATATGATCCAAAGTTGATTGAAATAAATAAATAAAAGGCCAATTCCTATATTTAAAAGCGTTCAAAACTTAATAGGAATCTCATTTTGGCGTCGATCAACGTCAAAATCATGTCATACATGTTAGTAAATTGGACGTATTTTTGTCAGATTTAGACTGAGATTATAATGCGGACATTTTTAAAAACACTGGAATAGGGTAGTGTCCTTAAACATACTGATTGGTCCGGAAGTTGGATCACTCAAAAATATTTGACACGTATTTTTTTCTTTTGATGTGCTATATCATTGTCACTTTTTATTGATTTGAGTAAGCATAAAATACGTGTCCAATATTTTTTAGTAATCTTACTGACGGACCAAATAGACTTAATATATTTTTACCTAGGACACATCCCTATTGCCCCACTGGTATTCTTCTTCAGTGCTCACACAGCTGATAACTTTTCCTTTCGTTAAATCGAAAATGAAATCTAAAGTCCATTTATACTAGCAACTCTTAAATGAATGCGTAAATATTATTACACTGCAGGCTTGTCAACTCTCGTCATCAAGCCGAGCGTTCAAAAGCAAACACTGTACGTTTATTAAGGCATCGTCTAGTGTTAGTGAAAACGGACATGAGTCTAGCCTAACAAAAACTACGCAATAACTATGTTTCTTCAGGAGTCCCTCAGGGCAGAAATAGGTTATAACAGTTTTCAAAGGCGATGGCCCGATACTGTCAATACTTGAACACTATTGTAACCATTCAAGTTAAGATACAATAGTCCAACATTTCAGTATTTATCTCCCTTGAGACGATCTTGAACAGAGCGAAGTGTCGGATACAGTAGATAATAAAAAAGGCTGTGGATAATAAAAGAATTCCTTACGGCTTTTGTTCTTGATGATGAGTCTTCATTTGAAAACAATGCTGGTAGGTATATAAAAGAGATGTACGAGTATATTGTTCGTGACAATAACATTGTAATACGACACTGACGAGGATTTTCGGATTGTGTTACAAAATGTGCTGACAAATATTTGCGAGGTAAGATTATTTTTCTGCTCTCACAACGATGACATTTTAAGGCTAACATCAAAAAGAAAGATGGCGATGCATCAGTTGCTTAATGCCCCGTGCAAGTTTTAAGAGCCTTAGAAGTAATGGCACTTCTCGCAACAACCTAGAATTGTACAGTAATTTTGTACTTTAATCTTTAAAATTAATTATCAGTAGCGAAATGAGATTTCTAGCTGAAATATTACTGCAGTGCGGGTAAATAAGTGGGGAGTGAGTCTTCCCTTGCAACTTTAATTGTGAAAAATATTTTATGAGAGTAAAAAGTAGCTGAAAGTGCTTGAAGCATATATTGCAATCAAACATTCAACTTCGCCAACAAATGAATTTGGTAACCTTCATAAAAACGAATGAATGTGAAGCACAAAAAGAACAGCCACACAATTGGACGGCATCGAGTGAGTTTTCAGTCGAGACACAATCGTACAATTCGGTTGAAATTGGTAAATTTTCTGATGTACAATATTATGAATTGCAAATTTATTTCATGCAAATTTATTCGATGTGCTGTTGAATCCTTGTTCAATTAATTCACCTGGGGCTCCATTTAACTTAATGTGACATTTGGAATCATTTAATTAAAATTTGAAATTATTTTGAAAAAATTCGAAATGAGTTTTGGTCATTTTGATTCACAAAAATTCATAAACTGCGACTTTTTTTTATGGGACAAGCCTGCCACACTATTTCCAAACCACTGCAACTCCTGAAGACCGGAATCAACAGTGGTGACCACCACAAAATCTTTGAGACAATGAATCCCGATGAGTCCCGGAGAAACGATTAAACTGTTTTGGAGGAGTTGGAAAAATACATAATTTTCACATTCATCATTTCATTTTATAAATTACAATAATTTATTAATTATAATTCTATTCATTAGTTGACAGACTTTAAAAACCTTTAAAAATTTTGATAAAACGAAAACAAAATAACGAAATCCTAATATCACCCAATTTCAAAGACTTGTTCCATAACTCCAACAAGGATCACGTTGTTATTCGAATAAGGCCAAAATAACAACATTGACGGGTAATCCAATTTCGGAGAATTTACAGCGAACGTTATACTAAGATTATTTTTACATAAATGGTTTCAATATAACAAACATCTTGTAACTCAAAATGTAAATCACAATTTCTTAGAAAGGTACCGCAGTCAGATTATTTCTCCTTTGCATTCAGATCAAAATACATCTTCAAAGGAAAGAACATCGTACCAGGTGAAAGAATTTCAAGACACTTGATAAGGGTAGGTATGATTTTTAAATAAGCTCGCACACATCGGCCTCTGAAAAAGGTGACTGTTCTCCCTGGGCAACCATTTCGTTGGCAAATATTTACCTCCCCAATCCAATACACCCAACTCCGAATATGCGAATAGGAAAAGATTTCAATACATTATTTTACTTTGATGTTGAAATGTTACAGAAAAAGGAAGTAATGATGACGCCGTTTAAAGAAGGCGGTATATTTAATTCACAGTAAACCTTTGTTGAAATGGGTAAAAACCTCCTTACAATGTAAGCAATAGCGTTGTTCAAGTTTTTTTAATGTCAAAAGTCCATTTTTTCTTTTATTTGTTTTTAATTCAGGTGGTTTAATTTTAGCATCATCACCATAATTCATATTATCTTCACTACCCTAAGACGGAGCGCCACAATGGGTCTTACAATAAACTGTGGCTGTATCTATGTTAAATTATTTTTAGCTCACCTTACCTAGATTTTCAGCACCATTCTTCAAACACCAGTGCAAAGTTGAAAGTTGATAAAGACTGAAATATCATCATGAATCGCCTAGCTTTATCCCAACTATGTTGAAGGTGGCTTCTAGTCGAACCAATACCAGTATTTTACCAGGAGCAACCGCCTATCTGATCTCCACAACCCAGTTGCTTAATACAACGTTAATCAAACCTTATTCTTCTTACTGTACAATATTAGTTATATCTTTATTCATTATGTCAAACTTTTACCGCCAAATTGCTCAACCACAGCACAAATTACACAAGTTTTGCTTTCGACATTTCTATTGCGGATACAAGGCGTGGCATTTGGCAATTCGTTTCCCTGAGTCCCTCCTTCGACACTTTCTTGTCGTGGATAAATGGCGGCGCTTAAGACACACGTGCCGTTGCAACATTGAATTAAAGTTTCTCTGTATCTATGTGTTTTGCATACTATTAATCGTTCATGTTGCAGCGTTCCTTTGCTTTTGCGACGCCCATGGATGAGTTTTATTTTTTAAGATTTTTCACAATTTGCTTTAACAGTCGTATTGTTTTTTTTTTGGGTTTCGTATCCAGAGGGGAAAAGGGACCCTGTTACTGAGACTCCGCTGTCCATCCGTCTATCTGTCCGTCTGTCACCAGGATGTGTCTCATGAACTACGGTTCATGTAGTTAGACAGTTGTTGAAATTTTCACAGATGATGTATTTCAGTTGCCGCTATTACTGCAAATACTACAAAACAGATTAAAATAAAAGTTTAAGGGGTCCCCATACAACAAAGGTGATTTTTTTGCCGTTTTTATAGATGGTACGGAACGGTCCGACTCGATCTTTTTGTTTATACTGGAGTGGAATGGACAGGCATAACCTGATACAGACACCTGAGTTTGGTGCATGATTATGGACCCTGAAATTTTCGTCGGATTTTTTTGCAATTTTTACTTTTTTTCTCATGTTGTTTTTTACTTTTAACTGTAAAAAATCATGTTTAGTAAATAACCAAGTGAACTTTTATAAAAAAAAAAATAGTCACTTCTTCCAATCAAAATATCATTGGGTTAGATAGAGATCATGACTTTTTACATTTATTGAACAAGTTTATACAGTTTATTTTGTTACTAAAATTATGAATGACAACTCTTGAGATGACGGCAAATAGAGATGTATGGAAGAATTAAACATGATGCGCCGACCCCAATTAAATTGGGACAAGGACAGGAGGATGATGACAAATTTTTATTTATATATAAAATCAGTGCCGGAACAACGGCTAAGCCACATTTTTATCATTTTCTGTTTTTCATTCGTGCCTTTGATATTCTCTCAACAAAAAACCACTTATTTACCAAGCTCTAAACGGGCCTACCGTCAACTTAATGTATTACTTTCTCATAATATTATTAATGTATGAACTTTACGATGTTTTTCATTCTGTTCTATGGAAATAAACGAATAAATTACTCGACGTCCTGACACGTCGTTGTACCGCCGGCGTTTTGAACATTGACGTCTGAAACGAGGTGAAATAACTTATAAACGCTCCGCGCAATCTTGCTTGCATTGATTTTATTTCATCGTAAACCTTGGTGCTGTATAGCTACCCAATTTTGAATAAGGCAACGTCCTGCTTCAACCATGAATGGTTTCGGGATGCGATTCCTTAACCAAAATGAAAAGAAAATGAATAACCGTCTTTATTCTCATAAAAAAATACATCAAAATCAATAATTGTACATAGAGAATAAAGGTCGTGTGTATATAATAATAAGATAAGATAGTAATAATAAGATAATAATGCTGGACAATCCACACAGCATCATCTAGCCCCAAGCTAAGCAAAGCTTGTGGTATGGGTACTAGATGACTGATACACTTAATACAATGCATTAAATAGATAGATATTTTTTTATTATACATAGTAAATACCCAGAACACACGGAAAAAATCATTGTAGATCGGACAAACATTTTTCCCAGGGCAGGAATCGAGCCCGCAACCTCGTGCGTCGCAGGCGGTCCACCGCCCGCCGCGCCACATAGGTCGTTCACATAGTAATAAATTCATTTCCACTCATTTAGCATCAAGAACGCAAGGAAATTCTAGCTTGAAGTGAAATTACCCATTGTATAGTAAAAGTCAACTGAGGTTAACTGAGCACTTAAAGGTGACTCCTTACCTCGTAGATAATGAAATTACAATTTGACATTATGTAGTTAAAGACTATCGCGATGTAGAACAGTTTTGAGATGCTTTTTATAGCTTTTCTCTGGTTATTTTTTCACTTAATACTTTACCGAATGCGCACTAGGTAGGTACTGCGGCAAAAAAAAAATCGGAAAATGTTTTAAGAATGTGTAATTTTCTGGTATAAAGATAAATTATGTAAAGCTGCGATGCTTTCAATTATATTAAAATCTCTGTGCACATATACATACCTACATAACCTCATGCCGTCTCCCCAAAGGGTAGTCAGAAACCATAACTAACTAATTAATAAGTTAAAAGCTACCCTGTACTTTTCTCATCCTACAAATTGACCCCCGACCAACATAAAGGTAAGTTACATGCCAACCCCAATAATACAAACATTTTATTTTTCCCCACGGAATTACCACCGACACTTCATTTACTAAGCAATAACTGGCATTAGACCCAGATTAAAAATCCGGAAAATTTACTAGTATGGTAAGGCATTGGCGTTATTCTCTTAATCCGCGAACAATGGCCTGGTTTCATGGTATGGTGGGTTGGCTTGGTGCCAGGGAAAAACGCATAATGTTACACGTAGTGCTATGAATGTATGGGTAGGCACAGTGGGCGGAGACGCCGCGGTGCCACCGTGATTTTGCAGGGGTTTTAAACTTTTATGTCAGTGTAAAATATACGGGAGCATTTATTTTGCTGTTGTTAAATATGTTTTATTTATTGCTCGATTGAAATGTATTTTATGAATGTTTTTAAATATACATTTTCAAGGACCTAGGTGTTATAATATACTATCTTTAGACATACTATTCAGAATCAAAATAGTAATTAGATAGAGAGTACGAAATACCCTCCCGTACATAAATAAGAGGTGAAATGATGATTCAGAATATCTTAAATCTGCTTTAGAAGGATTCAACGTTGAGGAACTGCTGTTTTCCATATAGTTTAAAATTATTTTCACCCTACCTATTGGCATACAAAGAAGAACAAGTTACGCCATCACCATTTAAATTCGAATCATAAATTTCTCAAAAATAGCAGGCAAGCTCTATAAAATTAAATCTGTATGTTTTCAAAAGCTGCACGGGGATGTCGCCGCTGAAAAGTTATTGTTAAGTTTTTACTTTTTATTTTACAGTCGCGATTAAACTTTGTTGAAGGCTCGTTACATTAATTATTTCAGGCCATTGCATCGTCAATGGGACGAATTAATTTAAAAAAGAAAAAAATCTAATGAGATATTTGAAGGTTGGTTCCGAATTCAGGAATGTGGTAAGATGGTGTGATGCAATAATATTGAATCACGTAGTCAGAGGCTTGGCAAAAGTTCAGGTCTGCATGTACATAATATAAGAGTTCATTGACATGCCTAGGTATTTACGTAAAACTTGTATATTTGAACAAAATAATAAAATATAACGATTATTAATTTATATGTTTGTAGAAAAATGGCAAAAAACTAACAAAACATTTAGAAAGAGTTTTAGTAAAAAGTACTACGAGTAGTTTAAACTTAACTTAGAAACTAAGAAAGTAAGAGATAACTTTTTACATCCTGAAATATACCACCGACAAAAGAAAAGTGTATAGCTGAAAGACGCCATACATTTCGCCACAAAAAGCTCTATTTCCATACACATAAAAAAACCTGAAGCGTATTAAAATTAGACACAGAAACTCACCGTGTCATTTCGGCGCACAAAGGGCTGTTTTTCACTGAGCTATCCAGGCTTGTGCCAAGCGGTATTGAATCTTATTCCCCTCTGCCACATGTGTCAAAATCGCTCGCACTTTTACTGGAAACACTTGTCAAGGACGCGTCACTTGAATTTTTTTGGAAATTGCATTTTAGGTTCAATATTGATAAGCAATGAGAGAGTGCAATGCGGAATATTTTATACGGCGGGACGTGGAAGCGGGTGCGGCCACTACCGTACGGCCGCGAACTACCCCGCTTGACTGAAGTAGGGATGGGCTAGCGACGTTTGCCGGTAAAATTTCGCAGTAAATTATTGGTAAGTTACTGGCGGTAAATTTTGTTTATGGTGTTGGTTTTAGCAAGGTTCAAACGTTCATTTTGCTGATGTTTATGAGATGACATAAATATACCTACCTACAGGGCCCTCCAAGTCACTTTGATAAAAAAACCTTCTTACACAATTTAACAATAGAATGGAATTTTCTCATGAAGTCAACATTATTTATTACTCACAGGGATTCGATTTTATTGATTTCTCTTCGTGTATTTTATTAACCTTGTTTGAAGCAAAGAATATTATTAATTAAGCATAGGTAGACTTTTCTTTCCCTTATCAACTTAATAACAAAGCAAAGTACTGAAATTGGTTAAAAACTTTCAGTTTCGTATTCTTGAAATTTGATTTATTTGAAAAAAAAAAATACACACTCAACCTCTCAGAAGCCCATTTACTTAAAATAACAAACACACCATTCAAAAGTAAAACCGTCCACAATTACCAACTTTTACCGTGTAACCGTTTTACCGGACGCTTGTCATGTCGCATCCCTATAAACGTTCTACGCATGCGCAGTCGACACAGACGGACAGACCCCAACGCTTCGTGGTAAATAATACATTTCAGTTGACTGTGGCACCACACCGCTACGCAAAGATATGTTTGGCTTTAAACTTTGTAGGTTTGGAGTTTTTGTAAACTTGATCCCGATATTATTCAAGTTTTATAGAAGGATATTTTTCAGAAAAGCTTTTTTTAGTAATTCTAGAATGACTTTGGGGCAAAGTATCAAAAAATTAGTTAGATCACTAACACTTTAATATTGAATTTACAGAGAAAAAATACTACTTTGCCAAGTCCTGTATAATCCTAAAAGAAAAGTCTAGGGTTACTACTAGGTACTCAAAACTAAAGAGCTTAAGTGGTAGAAGTATAAGTACAAGATCATTCATCATCATCATCATTAGCCTTTTCCCAACTATGTTTGGGTCGGCTTCCAGTCTACCCGGATGCAACTGAATACCAATGTTTTACATGGAGCGACTGCCTATTTGTCCTCCACAACCCAGTAAATGGGCAACACGATACCCCTTGGTAAGACTTGTTGTCAGACTTTCGGGTTTCTGACTACCCGTAACGACTATCAAAAATCTAAAAGTTACAACCGGGACCGACGGCTTAACGTGCTTTCCGAGTCACGGAGGAGTCTCGATATGTTACGAATGGCCACCCATCCACAGACTGCCTCGGCAAGCGTAGCTTTACCTCCGATCTACCCTTGCAGCTGTTTTTATTTAGCCACGAGCTGGAGCGCCTAGAAGTAGATTGTAGATAGTAATAATAATAATGCGCACAGCAAAAGAGTGGAACTCACTGCCTGCGTGTTTTTGAAAGCATTCAACCCGAATGTCTGCAAGTTGGAGTGAACAGGCTTCTTCTGGGTAAGCTCACTCCATTGTCGAATTCGTCTCTGTCACCTCTGACCAAGACTAGAGTCAAGAGCAAACATATCTCAAATAATAATAATAAAAAAATTGACCCTATTGGGCACAGGAAACCGTAGTGTCAGTTGTATGGTATGGTATTACTATCCAATGAATTTATAAGCACTGGGATGGAGGAACGATGCCAGGTCGATGCGATTTTTACGGACTACAGTAAATGTTTTGACCGCATAGATCATAGAGTACTTCTTCAGAAGCTACTGTCTGCAGGTATTCACGGCGACCTATTCCGGTGGTTTTCGTCTTATATAGATAATCGGACGCAGGCTGTAGTCTTACGTGGATACATATCGGGATGGAAGTCTGTCCCATCAGGAGTGCCTCAGGGCTCAATTTTAGGACCTTTATTATTCACAATATTTATCATGGACATAAAAAAATGCTTTATAAACTCACGTATCTTACTGTTTGCTGATGACATGAAGGTCCTAAAATTCATACGCACACTATCTGACTCTGAGCTACTTCAGTCAGACCTTGACAGATTCGTACAATATTGCAAAACCAACAAACTTCAACTATACGTTACTAAATGTTTCCATGTAACATACACTCGCCAGAAATCTGTCATTGGTTCAAAGTATAGCCTAGACGGTACTTACATACGCAAAGAAACCAGTGTCAGAGATCTTGGTGTAGTACATGATAGCAAGCTACTTTTTGATGAACACATAGAGACGGTCGTCAACAAGGCGTTCAAAACTTTGGGTTTCATCATTAGAGCTTGCTCTGGCTTTCGTTCCTTAAAACCACTCAAAGTCCTTTACTGTTCCCTTGTGCGTAGTCACCTGGAGTATGCTTCCCAGATATGGAATCCTCAATATGAGATTTACAAATCTCGTATTGAGTCTGTCCAGAGAAAATTTTTGCGGTACTTGGACTTCAAGGCTAGGCAATTCTCAGTTGACTATGAACACCGCTGCAAGCGATACCATTTCTTACCATTGGAATTAAGACGCAACGTCAATGACATCTGTTTCTTAGCAAATATCGCAAACGGCTCGGTGGATTGTCCCGAACTACTACGCAAGATACTTCTTCGCACAAACCTAAACCTAAGAAAACGGCCACTACTCCATATGCCATACACATTGACAAATTACAGGCGTAACGCCTTCTGTATACGTGGTGCTATAGCCTTTAATAGTTTACCACCACACTTGGAAATTGACTTATTCTGCTCCAGCGCACATAAAATTAGAAAAATTTTGAGCAATGAATATTTTGATAGTCGCAAATAGCTTTTCAATTCTATTTTCGATGTTGCACGACTTGATATAGAAAGTAGTTAATTTTAGTTATTTTAATTTTTATTTTATTTTTTAATTTTAGTTAGTGTTATTTTTGTAACCAGTTAATTAATTACAGTCACCAACGACCAACGCAAATGGCTTGTTACTAAATGGACTTTTATATGTGGAAGCTTGTCATTAGCAATTGTCCTTATTTATAAAAGATATTTATAATTGTTATTAGTCTGTAAGCTTTCCTTAAAAAATAAATAAATAAATAAATTAGGGTCGGTTTCCAGTCTGACCAAATCCAATAAATTATTGGTAAGTTTATCCTTATTCGTAGGTTCCTAGAGTAAATTTTGTTCATGGTGTATGTTTTAGCAAAGTTCAAACATTATTTTTGCTGATGCTTATGAAAACACATGTTCAGTACAGGTCTCTCCAACTCACTTTGAAAATAACCTATATTTTACATGAAGCGACAAAAACAACACTCTAAAACAACCTTTGCCTTTGTATCAAAAGAAAGGGTATGTAAGTTACGTTTTTCTGCCTATTGAGGCGCGGTTCCCTCTCACTGAAAAATTTAAAATTTTGTCCGCGTGTACTTTTGAGACCAAATATTTTAAAAAGAAATCTCACTCAGTTTTAATTATTTTTGAACCTGGAGCCCTTTACATATGACTTCCACAACCCATTTACTGGAAAACAACAAATCCTTTATTAGCACTGGTTGTCAGACTTTCAGGCTTCACCTGTAGCGACAGTCAGAGGCAAAATCTAAAAATGAAATGACAGGTGGTACCATCGCCTTAACAAGATTTCCAAAGCACTGAAAGGAATGCAATAAATGATCACCCATCCACGATCCGTCCTCGGCAAGGAAGATCGACAGGTCTGGCTGTTATTAATTAGCAAAGAGCCCCTTTTATAAATGATAATTCGTTCTGTAAATTGGTTTTATGAAACACGTCACTTAATAAGTTGTAAATAAGTATTTATTAGTAGCTAGTTTAGTTTGAGTTATTAATTAAATGTATATGTTTTCTCTCTGTGTTTTCTTATAAAAATACTAGCTGACCCAGCAAACGTTGTTTTGCCATACAGAGGTTGGTGATAGAATGGTGAAAATTTGTATGCTGTTACAAGTTGTAGGTATGTATTTTTGTATGCGGTTACATAAAAAAATGTGACGAATGGTCACCCATCCACAGACTGACCTCGGCAAGCGTAGCTTAAACTTCGACCAACCCGTGCGACTGTTATTATTTAACCACGACCTAATCTGTTACATTATTACGATTTATTAATTCACAAAAGTCACAAGCAGAACGTATTTTGGATATAATTATACCAAGTATACGACTGTACACACTTGTTCTTGACGCGCTTGTTCCCGGTGTTCTCGGCGCTTCAAAGTTTGAGAACGGCAAACATGTTCGCTGCCAAACTCAGATATTCTAAGTGCTATCAATACTTGGCATATTAGATGTTTACGGTCTGTATAATTGTGTAGGTACTGATAAGATAACATGTAACGGAAGTCGAATTCAAGTCGCATTATAAGAAGATAGAATGCAAGGGGAAGTCTGCAAGGCCTGATACAGAAGGGGGTATTCTTCGATACGACTCGCAATGTGAGGAGGCTCCTATCTCTGCAGCCCCAAGCACCTGCTACTGCCATCGATTAACCATATTTTAAAATTTTGAAAGAATTTTTTTTTTCGAATATTTAAAAATATAGAGAATGTGTATATTAAATAAATAAAGGACCGAAATACGAAACACCACGCTGCACTCCAGAACGCAAATTGCTGACGCAGCCTATAAAGCTGCAAGACTAAAATGGGACTGGGCAGGCCATATCTGCCGGATGCCAAAAAGCTATAACAACGGAAATGCGAAGAACGGTGTGCGTCTCAAAACTGCAACGTTTTAAAAACAAAAAAATAAAAATCAAAAATATTTAAGTTTGAAGCTTCAAAGTTGGTTAGCTAACTACTGCAGATACTATTAATATTGTTTATTCTACGGCTCACTGGTTCCACGACACGCGTATATGCAAATCGTTTCGCTTCGTCAAACATTTACTCAAGGCAGTGTGTCAAGCCTCCCTCTGTGACCACATTATGCAAGGCGGCATTCCTTTACAACGGCCCACTACTCAACTTTTAATAGGAGTTCTATTTCCGAACAGGCACGTGGGCCTTATATTTTATAATAAATATCTTATATTATGACAAAGTTGTAATAATTTGGGTTGTGAAAAGTTTTAGTTGGTCTAAAAAAGTTTGGAGGAAAAATATATTAGGTGGACAAAGTTTCTACAAAAATTTAAATACCAAGGTCTTTCAAAACACCCACTCGCATTATGCTTAACGGTATTTAAGACTTCAATTCCTACGACTTTGGATGCTATCGGTGTATTTCTTGTGGTATTTCCTGCAATGACAATCGTATTGATTGAGACATGCAGAATAGAATATACTTTGTATTTTATACCATTAAAACTTACAAATAATCATTTTTATGTGTAAAACAGAGCCTTATCCTAAACAGCAATCTCACTGACTACCTCTTGATAGACTAAAAAATTGTCTTTCCCCTCCTGCCCTACTTCTCAAGAAAAACTTTTGCCAAATCTCACACTAATCCGTGCGTGCAATATTCTTAAAAAGAAACCGAATTTCTCGTATTAATATACAGATACAATCTGTATCTGTACCAGCCTATTACTGTCCCACTGCAGAGCAAAGGCCTCTTCTCATACAGAGAAGGCATGAGCATTTAATCACCACACTTGCTCAAGACGGGTTGGCGATTTAAGGCTTATATTAATTATATATATGAGTCCAGGTTTT
This sequence comes from Phlogophora meticulosa, assembly GCA_905147745.2. NCBI lineage: Eukaryota > Metazoa > Arthropoda > Insecta > Lepidoptera > Noctuidae > Phlogophora > Phlogophora meticulosa. The sequence goes on from LR990523.1 coordinate 16,092,930, forward strand.
CTCACGATGTTTTCCTTCACCGATATCAGTGATGTCCAAGATAAACTTAGAAAGTACATATGAATTGAAAATTCACATTGATACTTGCCCAGGTTTGAACCCACAACCTCTTGCACAAGAGGCGAGGCCTAAACCACTGGGCCATCATGACATGACATGACACACACAGTTACAATACAAAACTATTTACTTGAGCAGAGCCGGTATTAAACTACACAGCGGCAATACAGGTTGTTTTTTGCAGCTTTCAGGATCAGGGTACCGTTCAGGCAGGGACAGGGTCCATTTTGCGCTTAAAGGAATAACACACCAGTCTAGTTGAAAAAAAGTCCGTAAGTGTCTGTTAAAACCCATTTAATTTTACAGAAATAAATATCACTATAATTATCTGATGTTGACCCAACTGACGCAATTCTTTAATCAAATCAGAAAGTGGCCTGTGGTGACACCATTTGTGTGACGAAACAGTAATCCATACTAATATTTTAAATGGGAAAGTGTGTGTGTCCGTCTTTCACGTCAAAACGGAGCGACGAATTGACGTGATTTTTTAAGAGGAGGTAGTTGAAGGGATGGAGAGTGACATAGGCTACTTTTTGTCTCTTTCTAACCCCCCACTTACCTAAAATGGGGGGTGAAATAAAAAAAAATGAGTATCGGATGGAAATTTGTGTGGTTCTAAATCAGGAAAGGGGAACTGTGTTACCTCGAATTTAACGCGAGCGAAGCTGAAGCAAAAGCTAGGAATATATGATAATAAATATCTCTCTGGGGTCTGGCTGTTTGTGTATGTGACTTTGAATGTTTGTAAACGCACCCACGACACAGGAGAAATTCCTAGTGTGGGGCAACGTTTATTTTTTTTTTTAATTAGAAAAGAAAAATAAAGTCTTACATTAATTATAAGTCCTTTCCTCGCGATGTTTTCTTTCACCGATATCTGTGATATCCAAGATAAACTTAGAAAGTACATAATTATGACTTGAAAAAGTCACATTGGTACCAGGTTTGAACCCATAACCACACGAGGCGAGATCTAAACCACTGGGCCATCATGACATCGAACACAAATCGACAACAAAACAATATTGAAGAAGAAACATTGTCGCGAGGTGATCGCTCTTAGTTACAAACTATGTCGCAACAAAGTTTTTCGGACGTCCACACCCCAAAAGTTAGAAAAATATTATTATTTATGTAGTCGCTCCAGATTTTAGATATTTCAGACACGTACTTACTCAGCATTTTGACCTCTTTGCTCCTACCTACTGATGATACTGATGCTAAGTTGTATCTTAACGTGTTTATTTTTTCGTCTTATTAAGTTAGCAACCGATATTTATAAGCTAATGTGACACATCAATCCATTTGGATTACGTCCGACTTCAATATTCATGATAAATTTATGCACAAGTTAAAAAACCTTACAAAGACGAACTTTATTCCTTAGACATTTTCTACCTATCTACCCCAGGGTAATGCAGAGACTGAGTATGCGCAGAAAAAGTGTTTGTGTGAAGAAAAACTAACTTGAAACTAAAAATATAAGTAAAATACATTAATAAAAACAAAGTCACGAGAGATATTATGTAGCCTCAGGACGGCCTTAGAATCCATCTCGCAACGTGGGTATGTAGGTAGTCCAGACACGTTAATTTAAATTAAATGTCATCGAAACTTGAACGATTTAACTTCCATAACATTAAAATAATCCTATAATTGCGTAAATGGTAATCACTAATATTCTGGTCAACACTTATCACTTTAAAATACACTTTGTTTTATGCAATGAATAGCGATTTGTCGAAAACGTGGTGCGCTGGCGACCGCTCTCCAATAAAGGGAATTCTAAGATGGCCGCCCCGCTACCATCGACTCGACGTTCCGCTAGAGTGACGTTGACAACCTGTCACTCTTGACAATGCCTTTCTTGTGTTTAAATACGTTTACGCAGAAATACTAAGTTGACCAATCAACTCAAGCTGACAATATCCACGGAAGTACTTTTGTGAGTTTTCTTTATAGACACTTTTTAGCACACAACGTCACGAAACGGTTGGCGCAGTATCTGAGCGATTGGCTGCTGCGCTGCGTGTCGCGAGTTCGATTTCCGCACGGAACAAATATTGCTATGGCCTACATTTAGTTGTTTCGGGTTTGGCTGTTTGTGTATGCGAGTTTAAATGTTTTATACGCACCCACGATACAGGAGAAATTCCTAGTGTGGGGCAAGGTTTAAAAAAAAATACAATTTATTTATTCAATTTGTCAACATACATTTAATAAATTGAATACCTACTAATGATGATAAAGATAAATCAAAATCTGCTCCAGCGAAGTAATAAAAAGTTTTAGGGAACCAGATGGCCAAATGCATATCTTCCAATCTATTTACAACCCACTATTTCATGCATTAAGTACCTTGAACATAGTTCGTATATCTTCAGTAGCAGTAGCTAGGCCAAGGGTATACAATTAGGAAGGGTCCCTAAATTATGTATTTACCTACATGTGAAATGTATGTTTGCTGAAGGCTTTAACCCTTTGCTCCGAGATCCAATGTTTATGTATGTGATTGCGAATGTAATCACTACCCAACACTGTGTATTTGTGTAACGACTATCTGTTTATACATAAGAAGATGGTGGAACATCATAAGTCCCAAATTATTTGTCTAAAATTGTTTGTTTGGATCGCAGGAAGCCGATGGATGAGGGCAGCGCAGGACCGATCGCTGTGGAAATCTTTGGGAGAAGCCAATGTCCAGCAGTGGAAGTCTTTTGGCTGAAATGAAGAATGGCAATTTGTCTGGAAGGCCATAGCATAATAATATGAATTAATATTTGCATCATCATCATCCTCTTGCCCTTATCTCAATTTCATTTGGGGTCGGCGCAGCATGTCTTCTTCTTCCATACATCTCTATTTCCCGTGATCTCAGAAGTCACCTCCTTCTTAGCCATATCAACTTTCACACAATCCATCCATCGTTTCCTGGGTCTCCCTCTACTCTTGTAACCCTCTACATTGATACTCAAAACTTTCCTCACAACATGATCCTCATTCCTTCGCATCACGTGTCCATACCATGACAGCCGATTTCCACACAACTTCTCTGTCACAGGCGCCAGTTTCAGACTTCCTCTTATATACTCATTTCTTATTCTATCCATTCGCGTAACACCATACATCCCCCTTAGCATTCTCATCTCAGCTGCATGCAACTGCCTTTCATTCATTCCTTTTGTGGCCTAACATTCTGATCCATACAAGACAGCAGGTCTAATCATTGACTTATAGATCTTCCCTTTCCCTTCCTGAATGAATCATCGAATGCATCGAAGCAAAATTGAGTTTATTTTTGGAAGGTAAGAAAATTTCAACACAATAATAATTATGTCGTAACTCTCTGCGCTCGTTGCGTTAAGCATACCTGGCTCAATGGTTGCCTGACTTCCATGTTTTAGCTTGAGCTGCTAACTAGATACATAATTATAACTACCTCGTTGGTCTAGTGATCACAAGTCTTACTGCAAAACATGAGGTTCACATCGGGCAAAGTGTTATTGCGTTTTTTTCATAAAGATATCTAACAGGAATGAAAAAGTTCAAAAGAAATATTGAAACTGTAAAGGAATACTTCATGAGACAACCGGCTTTACTTAGAACAGGTACTACGTAACAAATATCAGAAATAAATTTGTCATGAGACAACCGGCTTTACTTAGAACAGGTACTACGTAACAAATATCAAAAATAAATATCGCCAAGATGTTGACCCAACTGATGCAGATCTTTAATCGAATGAGAAAGTGGCCTGGCTTGACTTAAAACAGGTTCTATGTTGCAGCCCGGTGTTTGTATAAGTGCTTTATGCCCGGTTGATGATAAATAGCCCCCTATTATATGGAATTTAAACATATTATATACTGGCGAACAGTGTTGATAAAACTGCACATCTGCCCAACCTGGCAACCTTTGACGACGCGGTTGGCGCATTGGCTGCTGCGCTGCTTGTCGTGGTTTCGATTCCCGCACGTATCAAATATTTGTATGGCCTACGGGTAGTTGTTCCGGGTCTGGTTGTGTTTATGTGAGTTTGAATGTTTTGTAAACGCACCCACGATACAGGAGAAATTCCTAGAGCAATGTTTTCAAAAAAAAACCTTTCGGGGCATACAGAGTTGAGGTTAAGCTGCTGTCTACGTGAGATGTACATGACACTATCTGTCGTCAAACATGTCGCCACCCAGTCTAGCTGAAAAATCTTGTCACGTCTATCCACGTTTTGCATACGACGTGTATTAGAGTATTTTCCACTTTTTATTCTGGCACGGTAATTTCCACGTCATTTTGACGCCACAACTAATCCTAGTTTAAAGAAAGAGTAAGTAGAAAAAGTATGTAAGGGGAAGTGGCGAAAATAATTATGTCTTTAGCCCCATTACTGTCTCATGTATCGCCATTTAAATTAGAAAGAAAAGGTTGCTGTTTGTTTCGGAAATGTAGTTGTAAACCAATATTTAGTGATCGAGATCTAAATAAATAAATAAATAATGCTGGACAATCCACACAGCATCATCTAGCCCCAAGGTAAGCAGAGCTTGTGTTATGGGTACTAGATGACTGATATACTTAATACAATACATTACATAGATAGATATTTTTTATTATACATAACAAATACCCAGAACACCCGGAACAAATATTTGTAGATCGTACAAACATTTGTCCCAAGGCGGGAATCGAACCCGCAACCTCCTGCGTCGCAGGCGGACCTTCGCCCGTCGCGCCACATCGGTCGTCAAAATCTAGTGAATCTCTCGAGATCTAGTGTTATAGTTTTCTTTTTCTAGTGTTTATTGATCCTCTTCTCAATCAATTTCTTCTTAACATACAGTTCTTGGAAAAGGTAGAAATTGTGAAGTTGTGTGGAAATCGATTTTCGTGGTATGGGATAGTGATGTGAAGAAATAAGAACTATATCATGAGGAAAGTTTTGAGTACGAATGTGGAGGTGACTTTAGTGCAAATAGAGATGTATAGAGGCAAAAGACATGGTGTGCCTCAAAAAAAATGGGATAAGGGCAGGAGGATGAATAAAATATATGTGTCTTACTACTTTTCCCGCCTAAAGTATATTTCTACAACTATAACCTTATCACTCCTCATTATTCAAAAGTCGCTGGATAAGTTATATCAATAGGATTGCAGAACCGTTATTATTTCCTATAAAATACTGCGATACCAATTTGCGAATGCTATGGTACGTATTTTTCACTGGGTAACGATTAAAGGTTCTGATATATTTTCAATAAAAGTAGTAAATAGGAAAAGAGATGGCACTTGATATGACAGAGAACGCAGATTACTCAAAATATCGCATTTCCTATAAAACAACCCGGATCTCCTTCTGGCTTCCTAAAGTGCCTTCGTAGCCAAATAAACTTATTGATTGTCTGCGTTTGGCAGGCTATCAAGTCGTTCCCCTACAATTCAAAACGAACTTTAAACTTTGACTGATAAAGTTGAATGTTGGTCAAAGGAAAATTTCAGATATTAAGATGTTTCCTTTAAAAAGAAGTAAACACGGCCTTAGAGATTAAAAGGGGAATGGTGAAGTATGGTCTTGTAAAATTTTATTGGATCAGCAATTGATGGTTATTGGTTATCATTGCAGATGGGGTGGCATAGAGTATGAAGCGGTATTTGGCTGAAAATGAGGTCACTGGCTTGTTGGTCTAGTATTCGCAAGCAGTACTGCTGAGCCTTAGGACCTCGGGTCGATTTCCGGGTCGGTCAAAGTGATATTGGATTTTTCTATCTGGGATTTCTCAGTAGCAGCCCGGTGTGAGCAATAGGCTCGCCCCCAATTGCATGGAACTTATATATAACTGGCGAAATGTGGGTATACTAAGGGTTCAGCTATACCTTACCTTTGACCCTTTGGGGAATATAGACGGGATGGTATGTTATGACATTTTAGCTGTATTTTTAAAAAAATATATAACATTTGCAAAACAAATGTTATATTTTTTTATTTTTTCATGAATATTTTAATGTTTAAGCGGCGATCACGATATTGAAACTACAGCATTGAAATAAAAAAAAAAACCGGCAAAGGGTTAGTTGAACTCGTTTCCTTGAATTCCACACCTTGGCAGGAAAGTATTTTCGTTAGTCAAAAACTATGCGTTATTTGGGGACAATCTTTATCGAAGGAGTCCATCCGGCCATCTTTGCTGGCTCTGTCGAGATGTCGCTTGCCATGTAAAGAGACTCTTTGGCCCACTGACCGTCTGACAAGCGGCACATGTGTCCAGCCCAATTCCACTTTATCGTGGCAGTTTCCCGTATATTTCTAACCCGATCTTGAAGTTTAATACCCAGAATACTGCTTTCCACAGCGCTTTAGCAAACCTCATGGACCCTTGATAGCCATAGATAGAGAAAAGTGGAAAGAAAGTAGGGCAACATTTGCCCTGCAGTGGATAAATCACAGGCTAGTAACAATAATATATATATCTATCTATGTAATGTATTGTATTAAGTATATCAGTCATCTAGTACCCATAACACAAGCTCTGCTTAGCTTGGGGCTAGATGATGCTGTGTGGATTGTCCAGCAATATATATTTATTATTATTATTATTTATTAATATTATAATAATAAACACTATGCGTCATAAATGAAAAGACAATAATGTGGTTTAGAATGTTGGTACATAACCCTATAAATGCTACAATCACTACATAAAAAAGATCTGACAGTGTTTTGTTTTTTTAATGAATTTTTGTTACCTTTGTCATATTTTTTTTTTGTATTATATTTTAGTATTGTATGCCTGAGCATATGCTAAATAATTATTGTTTTTCTTTCTTCTATTATTTATTCAGTTTATGGAAATCATAATAATTATTGCAAACAGCTGTGCTTTTCTACTTTCAAGTTCCACAAAGTCTACACCCAGTAGGTATTGAAATGCAATCTTTAGAATTTCTGACTTTGTCTTTGTCTAGAAAGGACGGACCGCAGCTGCTATAAAGCTTAAACAAATCTAAGTTTCGTGACCAAACTTGGTGTAGAATTTTATTTATTGATGTGTTTTTAAGTCAACGCCACTGCAAACGGAAAAATCTCCTCAATACTCATTCAAGGTATGTTATGATCGGTATATTTGTCCAGAAAACCATTTAAAATACACCTGTCGAATGTAGGTTTAATTTGTTAAAGCTACTAGTATTTATACTCAAGAGACTCGAGTACGAGTATTAATCGTACTCAAGAGATTTTCGAGGGAAAATCTCGCGAAAATTTGTCGAAACAATGATCATGCTTGCATCTTCAAAGTTTCTACTTTCACGCAATTATTCTACCCATTCTACACGTTTGTTTTCTGACAGTGGTGTAAAATGTGAACCTAATGCCATTAACACAAGTGCAGACTCCCTATAATTACAAATCCCTATGATATCATTTTTTTTTTAAAGTGAACATATATGTTTAGATGAATTGGTTTTCTTATAAGCGGTACAGTAGCGCGCTGCTGAGCAGATATGTGAGTAACGTGCAAATACTCTTGTACCGACATAATAAATAAATTTGGACGACCGATGTGGCGCAGCGGGCAAAGTCCGCCTGCGACGCAGGAGGTTGCGGGTTCGATTCCCGCCCTAGGACAAATGTTTGTACGATCTACAAACATTTGTTCCGGGTGTTGTGGGTATATCAGTCATCTAGTTTCCATAAAACAAGCTCTGCTTAGCTTGGGGCTAGATGATGCTGTGTGGATTGTCCAGCATTATTTTATTTATTTATTTAATAATATATGTTTACTAAGTTTGTAATAAGTTATAACCCACCTGTTGTTTTACATATTTTATTTAATTGTCATTAGTATTTAAGTTTTAGTGAATAAGCAGTGTTATGGCGAATGTGAGTACCAAAACAAATAATTCTGGTTTAATGGTACAAACTAAGTTAATTATGATTTATATTTATAAAAGTTTTTTATGATTTATAAATACAGAAGTTGTACACAACTTCTGTATTTATAAATCATAAAAAAAAACCTTTGCCCTACCCAAGAAACGAACTCAGACCCCCACGCTCAGGGCTGTGACCTCTACGCCAAACAAACATTTTCTTAAACACGAACAGGTAAGTAACTCAATTTATCTAAAGCCTGTAAGCTGAGTGAAATCCGTTACTCGTGTATTGGCTCCGTGAATCTGATATCTTGGCTCCTGTACTGTTTTTACACAATAGCATATTATATAAACCTTACAAGTAATGGTTCAGAACATGTGAAGTAAATTAAATGTGTTACGGGTTCCTCTTGCAAGTTTAATACCAAGATCCATATCTCTCCCTCTATCGGAAAAATGGAAAAGGCTTTGATCTTATGCACATATTATATGTTATGCTTGAAGATTTTTCCTTTATTTTATTTGTTAAAAAAAAACGTTGCCTCAAACTAGGAATTTCTCCTGTATCGAGGATGCACATTTAAACTGTACACATACACAAACAGCCAAACGCGGAACAACTACCCGTAGGCCACACAAATTGTTTATCTATTCCTTTGTAATATTTTAATAACGATTAAAGATGACAGCGATGCGGAGGAGTACTTTGACGCCTGAGTGTCTTGGTCGGCTTTTTATTTTATTTTGTTTTTGTAAATATGTATATAGTTAGTTTTATGGCATAATTGTAATCGTATATATTTAAGTACTTAATTTTTACAGAAATAAATACTTTGTAACATTTGTTTTAAAATTATACTCACTTAAATATAAAATAACCATATCCTTCAGGTACCTAGCCAACTGGCTATGTTTGGCCTCCAATAACGTGTGGTTAGGTCACCACATATCAATATTATCATTGAATTAGAATTCACCCGACTTACGTAATATGAATAGTCTCAGGTACTCGTATAAGGCTCTCACAGACAAGTGCGCCTCAGCAATGCGACACAATTTCGCGACATAATAATAGGGTAGTGTCCTTAAAATTCTGTTTGGTCCGATAGTTGGATTACTCAAAAATACTGGACACGTATTTTTTCTTTTGCCACGTAAACCACAAATGACGGCGAAATAGTGCGTTGAAATTTACGTGACGTCACGCCGTTTTACACCTTCTACGTAAAAGCGACGTCACAAGCCCCTTCTCCTGAACTTTGATGTGCTATATCTTTGTCACTTTTTATTGATTTGAGTAAGCAAAAAATAAGTGTTCAATTTTTTTTGGTAATCTAACTGACGGACCAAAAAGGCTTATAAACTTTTTACCTAGGACGCATCCCTATTATGTCTATATATCAATTTCTATGAGAACGCGTTCGACATTACGTGTTGCGTTGTCGTCCCGCGTTTATCATCGGAAGCCTTTTTTCTTCAGATACCTTTTATTACACACACAGGGTGGCGGTGAAGGTAACTAAATAGTATTATAGAGGAACAGTATAACTAATACTACTACTAATAGTATTATAGACTGTCATGCCTCTTGTGCACGAGATTGTGGGTTCAAACCTGGGCAAGTACCAATGTGAGTTTCTCAATTCATATGTTCTTTCTAAGTCTATCTTGGACATCACTGACATCGGTGAAGGAAAACATCGTGAGGAAACTTGGACTCATGTAATTTATATTAGTCTGAAATAGCCAACCCGTCTTGAGCAAGCGTGGTGATTAATGCTCGTTCCTTTTCTGTATGAGAAGAGGCCTTTGCCCTGCAATGGGATAGTAATAGGCCGGTACTTTTTTACAGAATAAGTTTATTGAGCCAAGAACAGTTACCATAATGTTTTAAGGTGGCCAATCTGGTCATGTCACCGATAACAATGGTCGACGGCAGAAAATGATATTCATTTTTAATGTAATTCCGAAGCAGCTGCATTCAAATTAATTCATTTCACTGACCACGAATTGAATTAATATTTTAATGCATTTGAAATGTTTCCCACAGTATTCCTATTTTTTATGAGCCAACACAATAGCATGCAATAAATTGTAAATGTCTGCCAAATTAGTTCTGGAAAAAGTAGCACAGCCAGTCGGGCAGATTTGTATGCTGATATCTGTTATTTATTTCAATATGCTCCGTTTGTTTGCAATCTATAAGATACAAAACTACTATACGTATTTATCTCTAGGTTTTATTACCGATACAATCTGCTGAAGTCAAAGTTAGATCACGAAGTTCTGAAATTATGTTGATTTGCCCTAGGCCGACAACAATACTTGTTTACTTGTCTATCTGATTAGGAAGATAAGCGGCCGATCTTAACAATGTAGGTATCTTAATTCCAATCTAGAGATCGATCTTTGTTTGTAACCAATCAATGGCCGATTTTGCAGTCTATAACCTTCAGAGGGCGAATTAGAAGCAGCAGTTTAAGATCGCGGATTGAGATTGGAATTGAGATACTTTATTGAAATTGGCTATTAGTAGGTGACGAGCCGATTCACTGAGAACTTGGTGAACTAATAAACTTTCAATGAGTTGGCAATGTGGTGTTGTCAGATGTGAGTTAATCAGATTTTCTTTATAGAAGACATTGACACATATCTACTGCTTAACCAAACTTTCCTGAGGGGACTTAATTAGAAATTAAGGCCTCCAGCCAGGACGTTAAAAACTTAAAAGCTAAGCGACCAATCGCTATGGATGAGCCTCGGATTATGACGTCGCTGGGAGAGGGCAGCAAGGGACGGGCTGGATCTAATAGATATGTTTTTTAGGGACTAATTTAAACAACTACTGGCTTAGCTACGCGGTCTGGCTCGAGCAAAGGGTCGGCCGCGCGGGCCTCTGCGGCGAGGATGGAATGACGGCAGTCTGTGTTTGCGACCAGTGCTGGTGGCCCCATTTCTCTCCTGGAGGAGAGTGATAGGGTCATCAGGCTCTGTTAGTATGACTAGGTTCCCAATGGTGGCGATGTTTTCTACGGAAACCTGTCAAATAGAAGTTGTTGTAACGTTCCGCATAAAATGACCGTGGCTTCTTTAAGTTGGAAGTATATTATTTTTATTTCAATTCTCACGTTCACTAACTAAGGTTAATTGTTTTCAATGCCTTCGTTTTCTGAAACTTAGAAATGTTATGTGAGATGTCAAACACTTTTTAAGTGGGAAACAGAGGAGGCATTATGCATGTAACACACACATTTTCACACCTTTAACCATGTTTTATGCTAATAAATAGATTTTTTAACAATTTCTTATATTATTTTTTATACATATAAATTATATTTTTAAATATTTCAAAATGAAAACAAAATAAAAACAAAAAAAAAACATTTATAAGTATAAAAATAGTTGCCTACCGGTATCAGGAACAGGGTCCAAGCTACCGGCGGTCAAGGCTCCAGAGAGAGGAATCGCCTAATAATACGCACCGTGTCCAGAAGAACTGCTTTCTGAATAAAGCCCTTGATCCAGCTGCCTAACGAGAGCCTCCTTAGATGTTGGTCAAGGCTCTTAGCTATTAAGCCATTGGCTGACACGACTATCGGTACAACGATTGCTGAGTCTACTTCCCACATGTCGACAACCTCGCGAGCCAAGTCAAGATACTTTAATTAATACTTTCATTTTATTATTCATCATCTCATCTGTCTAGCCTTTTCCCAACTATGTTGGGGTCGGCTTCCAGCCTAACCGGATACAGCTGAATATCAGTTTTACATGGAGCGACTGCCTATCTGACCTCCACAACCCAGTTACTGGGCAACACGATACCCCTTGGTAAAGACTAGTTGTCAGACTTTCTGGTTTCTGACCACCCGTAACGACTATCAAAGATCTCCAAATGACAACCGGGACCATCATGTGTAATTTTGTGATTTCCGGAATGAAAGCAGGCTGGAAATCAGAAGATTTCCCTTTTCCTATTTCCCGATTCTACGAAATCAGCGTTAAAGTGGGATTACACCTTCAACCCAATATTATTATGTATTCCTAGAGGAAATCCAGCGAAAGGGGATCTCTTGGAAAATTAATATTCCTTCAATATTCCGGGTTCCGTGATATTAGAAAATATCTTCACTTTCATCCCTCTCGCATTGTTTGGGAGCACGATTAGAATAATAAGCGCGTTAGGGTGTAGGTATGTGGGGTGTAGATAAGTAGGGTGTGTTATGTTTAGTGTTAGTTGTAATTGTTATGTAAAATTAACGCCAGCCACAATAATGACTGCGTCGTTGGTCTAGTGGTCGCAAAGATACAATAGAGCATGAAGACCTGGGTTCAAATCCTGGGAGGAAGCAGCCTGGAGTCTGGATTTGTGTCCAGTTGATGGCAATAGGCTAGCCTCCTATATGGGACTTAAACACAACTGGCGAAATATGGGTGTACCAGTACTATAGGAATAGGATCGTTTATTTATATTCATCAAGTAATCGTATTGTAATACTTATATATTTTGCTCGGAGTTTTTTTATAGTCGTAAAATAGTTGATTTTATATCTGAATATAAACTTAGCCCTATTTTACACTCTCCAGCTGCCTAACCCGGTAACCCAGAGACCGATAAAATGAAACAAAACCTAGTTCGAACTTTATATATAGGTAATACTGGTGCTAAACATATAAAAACACAGCCTTAGTCTGATAGCTGTTTATAAAAGCAATAATACCCACTACAGGTCAAAGGCATCTTCTCTTACAGAGAAGGCACGAGCATTAATCACACCGCATGCTCAAGGTGAATTCGCGATTTCTGACTCTCATTAATTATTCATCTCGATGTTTTCCTTCACCGGTGTCAAAGTCGAATAAGAAAATACTTATAAATTGAAATAAACTTGTTGATACTTTCCTGATTCCATACTCAAAAATCACATTGATACTTACCTGGTTCCAAACTCAAAAATCACATTGATACTTGTCTGGTTCCAAACTCGAAATTCACATTGACACTTGCCTGGTTTCAAACTCAAAACTCATTGACACTTACCTGATTCCAAACTCAAAATTCACATTTATACTTGCCTAGTTCCAAATTCAAAATTCACATTGATATTTGACATAGTTTTGGACTCCAAATTCACATTGTTACTTGCGTGGTTCCAAACAAAAAAAAATGTGCATGAATTGCACGAAATCAAATCAATATTACGAAGAAAAAAAGCCATTTAACAACATACAAAAAATGAAATCCCATTAAAGTTCAAAGCAGGTTTTTGTTCGCGATAAAGTGCATGCTACCACGAACAGCCATTTTAAATAATTAATGCCGCATTCAGGAGTTTCCCTGTGGGAACCGACCGTCCAGCGGCCACTGGTTGGCGAATCAATTGTTAATGTACGTAAGGCGACAGAAGGCTTTATTGTGCTTTGAATTTATTATCATTTTATATGTGGTAAGGTGTTTCGTGTAAAGGTATGGTCAGAAAGTTTAAAAAAATCTGATACTATTTAATAGGGATATCTCCTAGGTAAGGTGTATAAAGTGCATTAAGTCCGTCAGAAAGATTACCAAAAAATATTGTCTGCTTACTCAAAAAAAACAAAAAAGGGACTATGATATAGCACATCAAAGTTCGGAAGGGGCTTGTGACGTCACTATTACGTTAAAAGTGTGCACTTCGTGACGTCACGCGCAATTTCAATCCACTATATCGTCGTCATTTTTGGTTTACGTAACAAAAGAAAAAATATGTGTCCAGTTTTTTGAGTAATCCAACTTTCGGACCAATCAGAATTTTTAAGGCCTCTACCCTATGGCAATGACCCGAAACCGTGGTATGCGGCATGTAACATGACGAACAACGACATATTAAAAGGCAGCAAAAACTCATTGTAACAGAAACTTCTTTTTATACATATATACTCGTAATATGACAAAACATACTCGTAGATAACACTAGATATACTTGGCATGGTCTTTTTTTTGAGTTATAATCAGGTTATTGGGGACTAAAAACGATTTTCGTAATAATACAATCATGTCAGGATTTTTGCTAAACAACCTAGTCAATCAGACCGGTTTTTTGAGATGACTGGAAACTAGAATGCTAATTGACTATTGTTTGAGAATCAATTCGAATAATTTTATTTACGGTTGGCAGTACATTCACATGTACCTAGTTATAACAATCGCCGCATTCGTCAGCCCAAAACCTTTATATCAGTCAGTCAGCATTAAAAGGCATCGTCGTTGTTCACCGTTAGGGTTCAATCAGGGTTTTTTGTAAAGACCCTGATATTGAACTATTACGAAACCCTTTAAGTCTAAGTTTTTTGTAAACCAATTATCCTGCGACGTATATTTTCGTGGAGGTTGATTAGCATACTCAAAACCAGTGAAGCCTCTGCAGTACTTATGATCCGTAAAAGGATGAGCAACTGAGATGACTGGAAATGAGTTAGAATTAAAGGATACCAAGTTATACAGTATGTTATAAGTTTAATTAATAATTACAAAGTCAGACGTCGGATGTCATGAAAAATAAAGCGGGTAGCGCGTGGAAATGAAAGGATAATTTGATACAGAATAATTACTATAATTTGAATGAAAATAATTTAAATTTCTCATAACTAGGCTGATGAAATTGGGTAATAATTATTTTGCTTGCCTGCAAATTCGAGCCCACATTATTAGCTTGTTAGGTTTTATTCATATAGTAGTAGTACCAGCCTATTACTGTCCCACTGCAGGGCAAAGGCCTCTTCTCATACAGAGAAGGCACGAGCATTAATCACCACGCTTGCTCAAGACGGGTTGGCGATTTCAGACTTATATTCATTATAAGTCCAGGTTTCCTCACGATGTTTTCCTTCACCGATGTCAGGGATGTCCAAGATAGACTTAGAAAGTATATATGAATTATTGACGACACGTTTGGTGCAGTGGTTGAGCCATCGGCTGCTAACTGGCAAAATGTGGTTGTAATATAGATACACCCACCTTTTGCCTAACCGTTCGGGGTTTACGGGCGTGATGTATCGTCAATGGGGCGAAGACCGTCAGTCGGTTAAGATCGTACAGTAAGAATAAACGACGAATACTTATTAGCTACAAAGAAAGCATGGCCTAAGATACAAAAATGTAATGTTTCTTCGTATTTCTTTCTTAACGATCATAGCCTATGACACACAGACACAGACGATCTTAGGCTACTGACGGTCTTAGCCTACTAACGGTCTTCGCCCCATCGACCTTAATGTTATTTTTACACATCAGAGGTTTTATTAGAATTAATCTGTGTCTGATCTCCGTAGATCTACTTAAATGCACTACTAATAAATCCAAAAGCACCCCGATGTTACCTAGAAATAAATTAACACCAAAGTATAGCATCAAACACCACGCAAATAGGGTGGGCGAAAAATGTCGATGTATCGATATTTTTTGGTGATAATATTATATTTCGATGTAGGTATCGGTATTTATAATATATATTTCTATTAATATGGGCCGGTCACAGTAATACATTTATCAATTTGATATACTTGGTCCTTAGTCATAATGATCGCTTAACACTGATGATTAAGCGGGCAGTATTCATATGGCCCGGTTGATCAAACTGCCCGTAACATTTATAAAACAAAGTCTTGTTAGTTTCACTACTTTTAACTCAAAAACGGCTGAACCAATTTTAATTATCTTTGATTTATCTCCGCCCCCAATAACAGAATAACTATTGAAACTTTGGAAAAATTCACGTAATAAAATTCTGATGCTGTACAAAGTTGGCCGGATCTGCTAGTGTCGATATATATAACAAGTATCGAAAACATTCCATAAGAAGAGTGTTATTGATATCTATAGAAATCTTCCTAGTCTCAAAGGCCCCTAGCCTTTGAGACTAGATACTATATAAGATACTAGATCAGATACTATACAAAAATACAGCACCCACTAAGCTTGTCAAAAAAAACAACAATATTTTAACATAACACCAGGCCTATATTTCCCGAAGAGTTAGGCACAGGACTACTTACAGTACTGCCACATTTCACCAGTTATATTTTAAGTTCCATTTAGTACGGATTGAGCCTATTGCCATCAACCTGGCACACATCCAGACTCCGGGATGCTACTGAGAAAATCCTAACAACACATTGTTCCATCCGGCAATTGAACCCGAACCTCATGCTTAGTAGTAGCGTTTGTAATCACTAGACCAACGGTATAGTCAAAGGATACATTGAAACTATATGTTTATTTGGAATATTCGACGGCTTAGTTGGCGCAGTGACTGAGCGATTGACTGCTGTCGTGGGTTTGATTCCCGCACGGAACAAATAATTGTATGGCCTGTTTCCGGGTCTGGCTTTTTTGTGTCTGTAAGTTTAAATGTTTGTAAAAGCACTCACGATACAGGAGAAATTCCTAGTGGAATGGGACACGTTTTTTTTTTGAAAAAAAAATAGAAGTATATTGATGTGATATCGATATAACATTTAAAAATATCGATATTTTTTCACACTTGTGACATCCTTAACAGCCGAGCTTCAGATTAGAAATAACGCCTGAACAACAACCCTCAACAATTTATTCACAGTCGACCGCCGATCACTCGGGTCACGTGTTCGATTCCTGCTCCAGTGCACACTGCCTATTAGTGTACTGCGGGGAACGGGTTAATTTAAACTTAGTTTACCCTACTTCATGCTTTTATGATTGGCTTATTGAGCATGAGTTTATCAAAGGAACTATTTTGTGTATG
This sequence comes from Phlogophora meticulosa, assembly GCA_905147745.2. Classification (NCBI taxonomy): domain Eukaryota; kingdom Metazoa; phylum Arthropoda; class Insecta; order Lepidoptera; family Noctuidae; genus Phlogophora; species Phlogophora meticulosa. Next base: position 16,109,618 of record LR990523.1, read on the forward strand.
GCATAGTGTTTTTAGAAAGGTACGGTATTCATCATCATTTCATCCAAAAGAACTCCACCGTTGGATATATGTCTCGTCTAATGAGTTCCACAACGATCGGTCCTGGACTGCCTCCATCCACCGGCATCCTGCGATCTACAGCAGGTTGTCAGTTTTACTTGGCCACCTTGGCGTACACACTCTGCATCTTTCCGTACCTACGTGATTGCCACACGAGAACCATTACGGAATTTAAATTAAATTACGGAACATTAAAAAGGGGCTAAGAGGCTAAATGCTTTGAGGTCTACCTGCGCGGTCATTTTAATTCTAGAAGTCACACCACGCCATTATCACAACAGTTAAATAACATGAATTTTGTTTTATTCTGTTTCTCAGTATGGCCTATTGTATTCTAAAGTGAATTGCAAAAGTGTAAATAAATAAATATAAATATTGCTGGACAATCCACACAGCATCATCTAGCCCCAAGCTAAGCAGAGCTTCTGTTATGGGTACTAGATCACTGACAGGGTCCATAATTGTTTCTCTCTAATTGTATCTTTTGACGACCGATGTGGCGCGGCGGGCGAAGGTCCGCCTGCGACGCAAGAGGTTGCGGGTTCGATTCCCGCCTTGGGACAAATGTTTGTACGATCTACAAATATTTGTTCCGGGTGTTCTGGGTATTTGCTATATATAATAAAAATATCTATCTATGTAATGTATTGTATTAAGTATATAAGTCATCTAGTACCCATAACACAAGCTCTGCTTAACTTGGGGCTAGATGATGCTGTGTGGATTGTCCAGCAATATTTATTTATTTTATTTTATTTTATCTTTACCACGTCCTGTATATGTACTTATGTAAATCATTTGAATTGAATTGAATTGATAATTATACTTAATACTATACATTACATATATTGATATTTTTTATCATACATAGGAAATACCCAGAACACCCGGAACAAATATTTGTAGATCGTACAAACATTTGTCCCAAGGCGGGAATCGAAACCGCAACCTCTTGCGTCGCAGGCGGACCTTCGCCCGCCGCGCCACATCGGTCGTCAAGTGTATTTAGTAAATAAATCTAAAATCACCCCTTTATTCCCCGAAGGGTTAAGCAGAGGTGTAGTATTTAGGTGAAACATCTGCGCTATTACTGAGCATGAGGTTCCCGGTTCGGGCAAAATGTTTTCGAAGTTTTTACATCTGTCATTTCACAGTAGAAGCATGGAGTCTGATTCAGTGGCGTAGTTGTTCCAGGGACCAACAAGGTAGTATATAATAAATAATTTAAAATATATAAAAACAACTGTAGGCCCTATAGTAATCATCAATTGATACAAGTAGTACCTCCAGGAAAAAATAACACGATATTTTTCTCATGAAATTATCAAACTTTTAGTACCTTAAAAATGTCACACACACATTATTTTATCCAACCAAAGAAAATAAATTAAATTGCCAAGTTTCACAGTACCTCATAACGAACAATATTTTATTTTAATATGGTTTTACGTTTGTTTTTTTTTCACCTTATTTCTAAGATTATTACGGGGTGATTATTTATAATGGTCAGCCACGCAGCAATACTTTGCACGCACTATTAAGAAGTGGGTAATGACGTCATGCGAATACCTCTAACTTAGTATAAGTGAAAGGGTTTTATCTAATTTACTTTTGGTGTTTCTTCTCCTATTAGTCAGAATATAGAGAAACATCAACATAGTTAAAAAAAAAAACTTATTGACGTGTAAAAGTGTTCCTAACAACCCATACAGAAATAAATATTATCATCAGATGGTTTGGTCACGTTGAGAGGATGAATGAAAGACGACTAACAAAAGGAATTAATAAGGTAAGCGAAATGCCGGGAGGGGAGCCCCCCTCCCGCTGAGCCGGTAAATGATTAAATGTCCCTAAATCATATATCTATTTGATCCAGCCTGTCCCTTGCTGTCCTCTTCAGCGACGTCCTAAGCCGAGGTTCGTACCCCGCAGGGGGTGCCCTTAGCGATCAGTTGCTTAGTTTTTAAGTTTTTACGCCTGGCTGGAGGCCTTAATTTTAATTAAGCCCCCCACAGGAAAGTTCGGTTAAGCAGTAGATATCCCTAAAGGATAAACTGCGAGATGCACATTCCAAAAAAAAAAAAACCGTGAGGGGACGCTCTAGAAGGACATACACTGACCTAATTGGTGATGTTCTTCAAAAAGGTCAGGTGCGTAGTACTCGCAACCACCGTGCGTGTATAACCAGATTTGTAAACGTAAACGTTACAAAAAGAGTTTGTAAGGATCGTAGCAGGTGGCGTTTTGTAGTTACTGCCCACCCCCCTGGGGAAAAGGCCTAAGTTTTTGTATGAATGTTTGTGTAAAATTAATTTTGACCATTTCTCATTGTCATATCTGCTATTATTGGCACGGTTAGCGCAGTGGCTGAGCGGTTGGCTGCTGCGCTGCGTGTCGTGGGTTCGATTTCCGGACGGAACAAATATTTGTATGGCCTACAGGTAGTTGTTCCAGGTCATATAAAATCATCATAAAACGTTGTTGTTGTTTTCCTCAGGAGCAGTACTTTTTTTCGGGATGAAAGGTATACCCATGTCCCTTTCTGTACACCTGATAAACCACCACGAATATACAAAATTTCAGGATGATCGATTCAGTGGTTTAGGCGTGATAAGGTAACAAACAAACTTTCTTTCGCATTTATAATTAAAGTTAGATTGCTCTTCTCACAATAATCAAATAGCAATCTTATTGCTACGAGGATAAATTTCACCGAGAAACATAGTAATAGAACTGGAATTTCAAGCCTTTACTGTCTAATAAATTCACTCTGTTAATTAAATATCTAGTTACTTAGTAGGTACGAGTCAACTTTTCAAGGCGCAGATAGCCATCACATACTGCCATCTATATAGACAATTGAGAACTTACTCAGAGTTGTTTTCAAAAGCCCATAGATGGCAGTTCAAGCGTAATGTTTTTGTTGAACTAATCAACCTCGAATGTTCCACCTTAGTACTAGTAGTACTGCAAAAGGTGAACAGATGGCACTATAAGACGAGTTTGTTCCTTCGGGCTCGAAGTTGTCGCTGTCCTCTTATTTGATTAAATAAGTCTAACTGTACCTAGAATTGTTTGGCATTAAGCTTTTCCAAACTGTCAGATTTTCCCAATTGAACATGAACCTTATTGTTTCGTAATAAAGTTCAAAACTTATCAAGGAAATTTGACACATTGGGGTAGCTTGATGTGCTGGCCTCTGAACATATGTTGTTTTTTCACGACGTATTTCAAGTAAAAGTTCAACAGGCCTTCCAGTCCTTATTTAACCGACTTAAAAAAATGAGGAGGTTCTTTTGTTTTCTTAACATTTTTCAGATTTTATTTTAATAATTGTGATAGTAAGGAATATATGGATTATTTTCTTATTCAGTTTAATTGTTTTTATTAAGTTTTGAGTCGACCTACATGATAATCGACAGATGCGTGCTCTAACAAGACCAGCTCAGGAACTACTCTGTGTGGTCCTCAAATGATCGATATGACCAAAATAATGTCTAATAAAACAGCCTTTGTGACCCCTGGCTTTGGTGACCCCTTATCCAGTTCTAATTATTATTTTTTTATTTTATTAGAAAAATAAAATATCGTTGTCATTTATCATTTTATCTTCCAATGATTATTTAAATAACTTCATTCTCAAAAAAAGACGCAAAAATCACTTGAGAACAATATTATCTTAGACTAAGTTTAATTCATCACTACACCAATTACAACTTAATTATATATACCCACATCTATCCAATGCATTCAGTATTGACGAAAGGTGCTATTTACAATCAAATGTTGTGCTAACTGGGTCTTAAATGCATTAAATGAATGTAAGTTTCTTATAAAAGAGGGTTTTTGTTATAAAACTGTGCTCCTTCATCTGTTACTTTGTTTTTATTATATATTTTTACTAGCTGACCCAGAAAACGTTGTTTTGCCATATAGATGTTGCTGATAGAAGGGTGATAATTTGAAGTTGTATGTATTTTTGTATGTTGTATCATAAAAAAAACAAAAATAAAAAAAAAATAGGGGTGGACCACTCTTAACATTTAGGGAGATGAAAAATAAATGTTGTCCAATTCGCATATCTAACCGATATGCACACAAAATTTCACGAAAATCGGTCGATCCGTTTCGGAGGAGTTTAATAACAAACACCGTGACACGAGAATTTTAAATATAAGATTTACAGATAAGACACAAAAACCGGATCCGAAAGTCTCTAATCTGAATAAGATTAGCTATAATTGAATCATCTTTTACAAACTATAGTTATGGCGTTTTATAATTTAATGATTTATATTATGATTTTTTAAATTATATTGATAAATTCGAGTTCTTCAATCTTCTCAGACAGTTGCGTTGTTGGGGAGTTTGTTCCGCAACTTCTTCTTCCCAGCAAAAACAATAGGAAGTGGTGAAGGGTGGCCGTATGGGAGACTGTCTTATGTACGTTTTGACGTTCGAAAAGTGCTGAATCTCAGCCTAAGTTGAATACATGAATTTTGATTTGAATTGATTTGATATAGATTTATTTCGGACAAAGCAAGTCTAAGCAACGTTGATTTTCAAAACGACAAAAAACATTCCATATCACATGTTTAAGCACGAGTCAATTCACGTGTTTTAAGTTAATGCCCCTCTTTTTATGTTCTAAGTAATTATGGGTATCAAATTGCTTATACAAGCCGAACTAGGAATTATATTTTTTGTTATCTTCGGCAAAAGATCTCACGGCATGAGGCCACGTGTTCTTCTTTAAGATATTATTCATCATCTTCCTATACTTTTTCCAACTACATATGTATGTTGGGGTCGGCTTCCAGTCTAACCGGATGCAGCTTTTCTTTTGTTTTTTTTTTTCTGGTGCGATAATCATCTTTTGACATCCCCCGTTCTTGGGTGGGGCGGGAGATATTGTCAGACTTTTACTGACTATAAACCCACTCCTGTTCCTTTGTTGCCTTTCGTACCAGGGCCGAGTCTTCCTTTCAGAATCAGACCCTTGGCCCCAGTAGGCTTCGACCCTGCTGGGCCCCTACAGATGCTGACATCTGCTTGAGGCACGCGCCGTCGACGACTTGGGCTCGGTCCGGATGGTTACCGGACGGTCGGACGACGAGCCATCCATTGCTCGCCGTTCGCAAGCCCGCGCCTACGGTGGCCGGTAATCGGGAACGGGGTCCCGGCGGCGGTAACCGGATGCAGCTGAACACCAGTATTTTATATGGAGCAACTGCCTATCTGACCTCCACAACCCAGTTACTAGGCAACACGATAGCTCTTCGTAAGACCGGTTTTCAGACTTTTGGGCTTCTGACTACCCGTAACGAGTTTCAAAGATCTACAAATGACAGCCTAGACCAACGGCTAAGCGTGCCATCTGAGGCACGGAGGAGCCTCGATATGTTACGTACGGTCACCCATCTAGAGACTGACTTCAACAAGCGTAGCGTAACCTCCGATCAACCCGTGCGATTTATTTTATTTAGCCACGCTATCCTCCTCCACGTACTCTGTGGCACCTTTTACCTTTAATAGGTACCACAGAGTACGGAGACGCCATGGCGATCGCCGCTATACAGCATAATAGATACCTAAGGTCATCAGATAACTTGGATCTAGAGTCACTATGGCACGGTTGGCGCTGTGGCTGAGCGATTGGTTCGATTCCCACACAGAACATATATTTGTATGGCCTCCAGGTAGTTGGTTCCGGGTCTGGCTGTGTGTGTATGTCACTTTAAATGTTTGTAAACGCACCCACGATACAGGAGAAATTCCTAGTGTGGGGCAAGGTTCTTTTTTTATTATTGATTAAAAAAATGCCCGTGCATGCCACCAGTTTTTTGATACATCGTTCTCAGTGGAAGCAGTACGGCTCTGGAATATTTGACTAGTGTCCGTACGATGGACTCAAACTCAAACTCTTCTTTTAAAATTGTGGTCAAGAATACCATGATAACGATAGTGATGAGGTTGTCAACATGTGAAATGTGGACTCGGCTGTCATTGTGCCGATCGTCCTAACGGAAAATGGCCTAATGGGCTAAAAGCCTTGACGACGATCTTTCGAGGCTCTCGTTACACGGTTGGATCAAAGGCCTGATACAGAAGGCAGTACTCCTTGCTACAGCTCGCATTGTGCGGAGGTTCCAATCTCTACAACCCTAACCACCGGTAGCTTGGACCCTGCTCCTGTCTGTCTTTAGTGGCGAGCATATACTTAGGGGAAATTAAAACAGCCGTACGGGTCGATCGAAAGTCAAGCTTCGCTTTCCGAGGTCAGTCTGTGGATGGGTGATTGTTTGTAACATATCGAGACTTCTCCGTGCCTCAGACAACATGTTAAGAAAAGAAAGTTTGACAACCAGTCTAACCACGGGGTGTTGTGTTGCCCAATAACACTGGGTTGTGGTGGTCAGATAGGCAGATGCTCCATGTAAAATACTGCTGCCTCCGGTTAGAACGGAAGCCAATCCAAAATACTAATTGGTATAAAGGCTAGGCAGATGGTGTATATATATATTATTTTTAAATCAAATAATAATCATCATCTAGCCAAAAGCTAAGCAGAACTTGTGTTATGGGTACTAGATGACTGATTTACTTAATACAATACATTACATAGATAGATATTTTTTATTATACATAGCAAATTCCCAGAACACCCGGTAATTCTTTGTAGATCGTACAAACATTTGTCCCAAGGTGGGAATCGAACCCACAACCTCCTGCGACGCAGGCGCAAATATATTATTATATAATACAAATATAAATAAATATTATACTAAACGTACACGAAGTAAAATACGTATGTGTCGATCGTAGCAGGTGGAGGTTTGTAGATAGTTTCTGCCTGTGAAAAGGCCTGAGATTATGAATATATGCATGTATATATTGACATGTATGTATTGACATGGGATAGCATTTATATGAGTCTATAGAAGAAATATTGATTATGTCTGCCAAAAAACATACCGATATCGAAATAGTTAATAAAAACAACAGTTATTAACGAGAGATTAGATGAAAAACTTGTTTTGTTTTAACATAGTCGTTAACTTTTGATAAATAAATAGAGCAATAGAATTAATTGACTATTAAAGGTAATTTGCATAATATTTCATCATTCTCAATAATAAGTTTACTGTATTTTTCCTTAAATTAATTTTAATGACTTTTAGGCTAGTAGTCTTTGGAATTTTGGAACATTTGGTCATTTTCAAACTTACCTCCTTTCTTATTTGTGGAAGCTTGTAAATAGTAAAAGCTAGGGAATTCAGACCAGAATTCTAAATGCAGCGAGGGATTTAAGCTATCCTAAGATAAATATACCTGTATCCCCTGGGAGAATACTTACTAGAGTATTCTCCTAGGATGGCGACTAGACAATACAAAATAAAAAGCAAGTCTTTTTTCAAATGAGTTCTTTTCGATACCTACAAGGTTTTATGATTACAAACTTTTAGTTGAGGTTCCAAATTCAAAACACAGTATCGACCAGCGGGTTAAGATGTTATTTTATTGGCCGGCTAGACAATAGGGCTTTGGGTTAGATTAGGTTTGCAAAACGTATAATTTGAATGTATCGTGCAGGTGAAGTAAAAAATAACTAAATAGCCTCAAGTCTCGATCAACATCTGAGGACAACTGGATTAAAGGCATAAGGCAGACGGTGCAGCGGCGGTGCTTCTGGGCTGATGTAATATTCCTTTGCCCACAGCCCTGGTCGATTGTAATGTTGGTTGTTCCCTATACCGGCCAGCCTTTTTTTTGTCAAATATTTAAAAGTGTAATTTATAAGTTTGTATGTACAATTAACGTAAGTAATATACATATATATATTTTTCGAAGTGAGATCTATTAACGATTAGTTTAAGCAAGCCGACTTCCGATGATGCGAGAAAGTTGTTCGACTTTATGGCCCTGATCCATTGATCTCGTTTGTTGTTAAATAATAATTGTCTTAGGGTACGATGGGACTGACATACGCTGTGCGTTATAAAAGTCCCTAAATTATTAAAGATAAAAAAAAACGATTACTTGATGCATACCGAGATCCAAGGATTGGCATTAACGTTAACCAGTGGCTTAGCATTGCCATTCAATGTAACAATGCTGCCAGTTTTTTGGGTACTTTACCAGTCGACAAGGATGTGGATGATTTTTTGTCGGTTTATTTAGTTAGTTAGGATAGTTGAAATTTTTTATTATTTGTTTTATGTACAATGTACTTGAAATAAAAACGTCTTTCTTAGTTTATGTTAGACATACATATACGGAATAATATAAATACGTTATTTGTAATAAGTATCTAAAAAAGAATTGGTAAGAACTGGACATATTGAAAGTTGTGTTTTGCAATAACTAAAACAATCGTGCTTCCAAATTATTCCATTAATTAGAAATAAATTAATAAGTTACACCATATTATTATAATATTAAAACATCTGTACAATTATTTCATAAGTTTAATAATTGTTTCTATAAATTACTTAATTGATCAAATAATTAAGGTACTCATTAGGGCAAAGTTATTTGTTTTAGGTAAATGAACTTTACGTAGGTTTTTCGGGTAGTTGTTTACACCGTAAATTCATAATAAATCTCGCTAAATTGTAAACTGGTGATTTTATTTACAGATGCGTCAAAATTTGAGCTATGTTAAAGTTCCATTTCATAGGAGGCAACCCTATTGCAACCAGCCGGACACAAATCCAAACTCCAGTCAAAAACCCAAAAAGCACTTTGCCCGACCAGGGATTTGAATCCAAGATCTCATGCTTAGCTATTGCAGTTGCAACCACCAGACCAAAGAGGCAGTCAATAATAATATAATTGTGACTATAATAAAACACACGGTCGGAATTATAAGCAGCATCTAGTAATATCTATGGTTTTTTTTTATATTTAATTATTTAAATACACACATTACAAATAACTCCACTTAAGTTATCAAGCCACATGTACGAGTATAAGCCATTTGGGGTCTATCTTAGCATGCCAGGACCTGCGATTTACTGCCAAACTCAATCCTAATCTCAATCCGCAATCTAAAACTGCTGCTTGTGATTCGCCCTCTCAATGTTACAGATTGCAAAATTGATATACGATATTGAAATTGGCAGTTAGTTGACGGTTGGATCTGTGATTGAGTTGTTGTAGTATTCTTCCAGTTTGCACTTTAAATTTCAACTATTCATAAATTCTCGAATCTCTACAGGTATTTTATAGAATAAAATGGGGATTGTGATAGAAATACACAAGCACAACATAATACGTAGGCATATGCTTATATAACAGCGTCTCTCAACATATAACATGAACCTCTAAAGCCCCGAGGCCCCAGATACTCGTATTTTAACAAAAATATTCGTTCAATCAGCTGAAGAACATCTCCGCTGATTACGGGCTGGCAATGCTTTTAACTAAATTAGATGTTATAGAATTACATTGGGAATGCCCTAATATAAATACCATTTCGACAGACGAGTGCCTTTCATTTGTTAAAAGCCTCGTATAATAATATTAACATATAAAATAAGCAAAGATTTAAACATACTGTGTCTGTGAGTTCTGAAAACATTCGAGAAATTACAAAAAAACGTTGATAATATTCCGAATAGCCTTTAGTACTAAGCAGTTATACTCACATTTATTTAAGAAATATTATAAAATTGGTACTGGCTGATGTTATACTAGTGTAAAGGATTTCTTAAATTACGAGTTTTAAATGATTTTTTATACCTAATGTATCTAATACTGGCTAATTATTTTCTTGGCGACTATCAAATCAAATGGCGACTAACTGTTTGCTTCTAAAAACATACCTTGGCAGCGATTAAATAATTGAAATCCTTCATTTAATCACACGTTCATTCATTCGTTCGTTGATTCATTTGCGCAACTCATATTACCGTTCCGTAAAAATAACCGTCCTAGGTAATTTTTTTAGTGTATGGTGACAAAAGAGGTTGGACAGTGACCCCGCTGAGACTTGCAGTCACGCTGAGCAGCAGGCTTCAGCTCTGTTTCTTCTACATCCAGGGTCTAATGGACATCGATACACAGACTGACACCAAGAATTCAGTATAAACGATTCCGGACAGACCAGCGTTGAAACTTTTCGTCGGCTTTTCCAAGTTTATACATTTATTTTTATCTGTGCATGCATTACCATATTAAACATCAGTCTCCTTCGAGTTACCAGATGATGATGGTGCGTTACTAACCTTGAATGAAAACATCTTAAAGGACGGCATTACTTACCCGCATAACCAATAAAACTAGGTAACGGTACGGTTAATAGGCTGTGGGGGGTCGTTGTAGGCTATTTCTGGTTGACCGTTTTTTTAAAGGGTCCTTTAACGTTACGATCGGAATGAAAGAAAAACAGTTGACTATAAGAATCTGTAAAGGGTTGATTTAAGTAGAGTAGTTGGTGGAGTGCTTGTTTTTTGTTAAAATTGCAGACATGTTAATAAAGCTAGCTGCCTCGTAGGTCTAGTCACAAGCGCTACTGCTGCAGCACGTTCTGGATTGTATTCCCGGTCTGGGTAAAGTGTTACTAGGTTTTTTGACATGTAGGTAATAGTGCTACTTAAATTTGTTTGACGGCATGGTTGGCGCAGTGGCTGAGCGATCGACTGCCACGCCGCGTGTCGTGGGTTCGATTCCCGCACGGAACAAAATATTTGTATGGCCCACAGGTGGTTGTTCTGGGTCTGGCTATTGTGTATGTGTCTTTAAATGTTTGTAAACGCACCCACAACACAGGAGAAATTCCTAGTGTGGGGCAACGGTTTTTTTTTTTAAAAAGAAGGGAATTAATATTCATGGGAAATCAAAATTTTAGGTATTTGGGATTGATTAAATACAGGCTTTCTATTACAATGTGTTTTTTTTTCTTACTATTTGGGTGATAACGTATGTATTGGAAATATCGTGAAATTTTTAAATGTGTAACTTTTAATGTTCTGTCTCATGTAACACAGTTGTGGTACCTGGTATTGTCAGGTCTAATTATGAAAATCAGATATTTGTACACTGTGCAGTTCCAGTAACCCAAGTCATGAGGATTAGAACCTGGCTTTGGGCTACACAAATAAAGAAGGGAAACGTCTTTTGAAAGAGGCTCATCCCTACGCCAGATAACTCTTACAAGGCAATCTCATCTGAGATAATTGGACCATTAATTTTTCATTACCATTATCCCCTTGAACTCAGACAAGTCTAGCAGCTCTTCCACATCAATGACGTCATTATTTGAGAAGGCGGAATGAGTTGATTGACTGAACTCACTTCGTTAGATCTTCTCTGTAATCGGTTTGACAACGTTTAGCTTCGGCGGCTTTCGGCTCTGATTCGGATTTGTCGGGATAATGAAAACGTTTCTTATAATTTTTACGTTACTGTTCTTTTTTCTTTGGAATTTCTTAGTAATTATCGCTGACTTCAGTGGTGTTAAGAATATTTGATGAAGAAAAATCATGCGGCAGGATTTTTGATGATAATTTACGAATTTAGTTGAGATTGACAGACAGTAGATACACTCCTGTATTTCCCGAAGGGTCAGGCAGAAGTGTACCTATAGTAGATCCAAATTTCGACAGTAATATCAATTTAAATCCTATGTAATCGCATCAACCGGTCACGGATCAACGTTTCAGGCTGGTACTTGTTTTTATTCCCAGCTATGCTAGGACCAGTCTAATGTAGCTGAATACTAGTACTTTACATGGAAACAGGCAGTGTTTCCTATTTTATCTATCTTATCTCATAATATATATTATCTTACCTCCACAACCCGCTAACCGGATAACATAATACCCCTTGGTAAGACTGGTTGACAGGCTTCTGACTCCCTGTAACGACTTACAAAGATCTACGAATGACAGTTGGAACCAAAATCACAGACACAACCAAAATCACAAATACAGATAGGTCTCGATGTGTAATAGATGGTCCACCATAGCAAGCCTTGCCTTACTTTGAAGTTGGCTGGTATTACGTAGAATAATTTTAAACATAATATAAAATCACGTCTGCATACTCAGAAGGGAGGAGACAGGTGTACTTAGGTATAGTACTCCCACATTCCAGTAATGTTCAAGTCCCATTTAATGGGGGGCGAGCCTTGCCACTGACTGGGCACACATCCAGACTCCGGGTTACTTAAGAATTCCAGATGGAAAAACCCCAAAACAAAACCTTGCAGTAATTTTAAAATAATAGAAAAACAATTAAGCTCATTTCTTTAAAATTAAACTCAGCGATTCATTTATACAGTCGTTTACTTTTAGATCATCGCGCAAAGAGGACGTCGTTACTCTGTAATATTAAATTCCTACACAAGAATATCCATGTCAAACGGAATCTTTTAATATAAGTAATCGCTGAAAAATACTACTGAAATTGGAACGGAAAACGCAGCAATTTGCTTTACGGGATTCTCGGTACGAATGTGGCTCTGTGCAAAAAACTTTTGCTAAAGAGAATATGGTGCTATGGTTTTTTTTTATGTATCCGTCACTGTCCCACTGCTGGCCAAAGCTTTTCCCCAAATTAATACGACGGTACGGGTCGGGTTTTTGACGGTGAGTATTAATTATTGTGTATCGACTCGTCACGTGACCAAAGGGCTGGCCTTTTTTTGGCCAAATAATCTATGCTGCCAGCCTTTTGGGCACTTTTCCTTAATTATAAGTCCAGGTTTCACGATGTTTTCCTTCACCGATGCCAGTAATATACATTACTGGCATCGGTGATGAATCATCGGTATCGACATATGAATTGAAAAAGTCACATTGGTACTTGCCCAGATTTGAACCCATAACTTCATGCACTAGAGGCGAGGCCTAAACCACTGGGCCAACATGACAAGACACCACGGATATAATGAAAAAAATATTGATCGGCTATCAATTGTGAGCCATTATTCCAATTCACGCTTGTGTGTATGGTATGAGAAATTGTCGTATAAAATAAACATTATTTTTAAAGCACACTCAGTACTGGTCTATAGAAGCTGTAAACCAACATGCTGTGAGTCCGGGCGATAATTGCTCTTATCAGAACCGAGCCAGTCCCACCGTTCTGTTTGTTTTAAAACAAATTAATTACTTCATCAATACTTATATACTTATTTTAATATTACAAAGAGGTAACATTTGTTTGTAAGTTTGTATGTAGGGGTAATCTACGGAACAAATGATAAAATAAATAAATAAATAAATAGATTATGTTCAAAATGATGCTTTACAGGGTGTGGAGGGGATGTTAAAGTTCGAAGGGAAAAGTATGAAATCCACGCGGACAAAGTCGCGGACGAAGTGCTAGTAATGATATAATTGTATTTAAAGTAGCTCATTTGACAGTGATGTCAATATTATGTCCAATATGGTATTAATTAACTAAAAAAATAAATGTTTTAATTTTCTATTTAGGTTGTGTTTCCAATTATAAATATTCCTGTGTATCCTAATTGCGTGTAATACATGTTCAACACGTTCAAATTAAATTAAGCCGTAAAATAGATACAAATAGATTGTAAAATAGGTTGGCGGGCACGTGTACCCACGGTACTTGAGACAAAGTGGGGCAAATCGTATTGATAGATTTGCATAAGCCATCTGACTTATATCAGTATTCATGAATAGACTAAGTTGTCGAAAAAATTCTCGAAATTGACCTCAATTGCTTTTAGAGTAACTGTTTTCTTGTGTACAGTATATTTAGTCATGTACAGATTGTGTGTGTGTGTGTGTGTGTGTAGTTAGTGTGTTAGTGTGTAAGTAATGTTTGTTTGTTATTTTTTTGAGGCGAGTTATCATTGAAACGCGCATATTAAGCCTCACCCCGTATTACATGGGAATAAAATATCTGGCAAAATGTGACCGTTCTTTTGGTACACCTCTGCCTTACCCTTTGGGGAGTATATGTATGTCCATTATAATACTCTTTATTGTACCTACACCATGAAAACATACAAATAATAAGTTTAAGAGCTACACAAACATAGGTTTATACATATTTTGAACACAATTTAATTTCCATTGATGTTTCATAAACTAAATTCACCCTTAAATGTTAACATAATACGATTGCTTGTTAGTATAACTCGCGATTCTACAGCACATTAGTTACCGATCCGTAATCTTGAACACTTAATCCTGCTCCAAGAAACTAAAGGTTAAGTTTAAGTCGTAGGTGGATCAAGACGATATCTTACTGGTACTCGTAGAATCTAAAATGTCATACTAACATTTTCCTAGCAAAGGGTGTACGGCAGAACGTAGGTGTATTTGATAAAGGCTTGCGTACGAATTCTCAATGGACGTTTTAAATTATTTAATCGACGGCTTTAGGAAAGCGTTGGGAACTGAATGTAGATTAAATTAACATACACCTACATGTAATCGCAGAACAGGGCTTATAACATAATCTTTTAGGTATCTCTAATTAGAGGAGTTCGTGGCTAAATAAAAGCAGCCGTTCAGGTTGATCGAAGGTTAAGCTACGCTTGCCGAGGTCAGTTTGTGGATGGGTGACCGTTCGTAAGATTTTTAGACTCCTCCGTGCCACGGAAACCACGTGAAGCCGATGATCCCGGCTGGCATTTGTAGATATTTGACATTCGTTACGGGTCGTCAGAAGCCCTAAAGTCTGACAACTAGTCTTACCAAGAGGTATCGTGTTGCCCAGTAACTGGGTTGTGGAGGTCAGATAGGCTGTCGCTCCATGTAAAACACTGGTACTCAGTTGCATCCGGTTAGACTAGAAGCGGACCCCAACATAGTTAGGAAAAGGCTAGGCTTGGGATAAATTTTGAAATGAACTGATTCATCATCATCTGATGATGAATCAGTTCATTTCAAAATTTATTCCTCATCTGCGTGTTACCAAAATGTCATATTTTTTTTTGCGTGTAATCCCATTTCTTTTTATAAATAAAAGACTAGAAGAAGTTACTCCGTATGACACAAGTCATCCATTAGTGAATTTCCCGTCAAAATCAGTTCAGCCGTGTCTAAGATTAGCCAAATCGATTTGATTTGATTTGAGGTTGTATTATAATATAATTTTTAGTATATTTTCTTATGCTATTGGTCAAATGCTGGTAAAAAAACAAACAACTTCTTCGGCTTATATATTTCTTTGACATATTGTATAGATTCAAGTTGTTCAAACTTATCAGACAGATGTGTTACTGGGCAGTTTGTTGCGCCACTTCTTTCCAGCCAAAACACGAGGAAGAGGTGAAGGGTGGGCGTTTTGGGGGACTGTCTTATGTAAATTTTGACGTTCAAAATGCCGATTCTCAGCCTAATTTTGATTTGACTTGATTCTGGTTCTGGCTGGTCTGGCTGTTTGCGTATATGAGTTTAAATGTTTGTAAACGCACCCACGGTACAGGAGAAATTCCTAGTGTTACCCAACGTTTTTTTTTAAAGAAAGAAAGTTATATTAAAATAGATAAAGAAATTACACGTTTTCATACAATAAACTTCAAGTGTATGTCTTTCTTCAAAGTTTAATTTACTTAAAGTATTGAGTAGTTTTGATTTCTGAGTGAAGAAGTAAATGATGGATGACCAAATCGACCAAAGTTATATTGACTCAAAGTTTAGAGCCCAGTAAAGATGAACTGTGAAGTGCTAAATAATCTTTGGAGTCGAAGATAATGATTATTTTAAGTTGTAACTCAGGAAAGTTTTGGAATTAATTAAGAAACCAGGCATTTGGAAGATATCCTTGATAAGTGTTTCTTGTAGTAAAATTAACTTGTGCACTATATATAACGCTATCAGGGTATTAGTGGGGCGTCGTTTTTGTAGCGCATGTGCGCTAACGCAAATGTGAATTGCTTGTTTAAGGTGTGTATCCCTGGTGCGCAGAGTACGGGCCAGCTCCATTAAAATCCTAAAAAAAGAGTTTGTTCATGTCCCAGCACTCGCTTCCCGAGTCGTACATGTAAAAAACTATAGATGTGATGTGAACATGCCCATCACCTCTTACCATGTACGTACGAATTATGGAATTCGCCAAACATTATGACATACAAGTTAAATCGTATTTTTGAACTGGGCAGCGCCCTTTCGCTGCCTTTAAGGAATAAAACAGTACTTTAACTATCAACAAACAAAATCGATTAAGCGTCATAGAACAACAAGAAACAACACAAAAACCATACGAAACTCTTAACTACACAACTTACAAACACCATGACGTTTAACAACATAAAGAAAATGATAAATGTGTCAAGTTTTAGACCCAGTTGCTTTGTTTGTTGATTTAAGGACCAAGTTTTGACTTGTCTTTGTTTTGAGACTTCTACACTAAGTATCTGTCTAGTTATGCATGGATGCAATAATACAATTTCAAAGTTTTGAATCGCTTAGATAAGAATCTATTTATTAAAACAGCTTGTTCACACACATTTTAAAAATCAGATATAAAGAAACAATATCTTTGTGTCGTGTTGACTCGAAGGATCGTAAGTTCCCGCGACCCCCGGCGTATGTCTGAGATGGAACACCGGGGTGGTCTTTACTCAGTATAGGACGTCCAGGAGGATTTTCTCGTATAAAAAAAGGGGCCTTGATTTTTATACACCTACAAGGGACTTCAGGGAAATTTTCCCCAACAAATTTCATAAACATTTAAGTACAGTCACGAGCATAAATAACTTAACCTAACACAAAATTTAAAAGAGATTTCCTCGTACATGAACGATTAAAACTGATTAAAGCTGAACAAAGTCCTATTTCATAATAGTATGGTTTCGAGAATACGGTGTTTAACACACTTTAATACTTACTTTCTAGGTATTTCCTATGTATAATAAAAAAATATCTATATATGTAATGTATTGTATTAAGTATATCAGTCATCTAGTACCCATAACACAAGCTCTGCTTAGCTTGGGGCTAGATGATGCTGTGTGGATTGTCCAGCAATATTTATTTATTTATTTATTATTTATACTTCTATCAATACTTTAGTAGAAAATCGCTTTTAAATTCCGAGTTAATGTAAGGTATTTATGCTCGTGACTGTACCTACGTTTAGTAAATTAAAACTTCCATTGTTATTTTAATACTCATAGCTCTCAAACAAATAGTAAAACCACTTAGTAGTCAGACGATTTGAATAAGACCACTACTAACTTTTAATTTACGTAAATTTGATTTTGAGAAATGAAAATTTTTATATCTCTGCCTGAAAGCGTAACTCAAATAAGGTAAATTGCATGCAAATTAAAATAATCTAAATTAATATTCACGTCAGTTCTTAGTATTTAAAATGCTACTGTCATACAAATATTTTATAGGCAAGATAAAATATTGTTCTAAAATATTTTTATTTGCAATACTTTTCATACGTCAGTATAAAACAGAGATACGATGTATAAATCTAACGATACATTCTTCACTTTAATATAGGACTTGCCTTTTTAATTGGCCAATGAATTAGTATTGCCATTCAACATGACAATGCTGCAAGTCTTTTGGGCACTTATCCCGTTAACAGCGACGCGGATAAATTTTTTCATGTACAATGTATAACATTATACTAACAATATTTAAAACTGACTGAAGAGAATAGGGAGACCAAAGAAAAGATGGATTTATTGTGAGAAAGATGATATGGCTAGAAAGGAGGTGACTTTTGAGATGACGGAAAGTAGAGATGTATGGAAGAAGAAAACATGCTACGCCAACCACAAATAAATTAGGATAAGGGCAAGAGGATGATGGCTTAGAACCAAATCTTTGTACAATTAAAATCAAAATATCTATCTGGTGCGACTAGCAGCTGATAAATTCCTTTCTTTCTTCTTTCTTTATTTTTAAAGAAAACGTCGCCCCACACTACGAATGTCTCCTGTGTCGTGGGTGCGTTTACAAACATTCAAAGTCACATGTGCAAATAGCCAGACCCGGAACAACTACATGTAGGCCGTACAAATATTTGTGCAGTGCAGGAATCGAACCCACGACATGTGGCGCAGCAGTCAATCGCTTAGTCACTGTGCCAACCAATTGTCATGATTATGTCGTCTTTGCCATGAACAGGCTAATATCAAAACTGTAAAGGAACTCATAATGAGGCAACCGGCTTGTCCTGGAACAGCTTTTCAGTAGCAGCCCGGAGTCTGGATTTGTGCCCGGTTGATAGCAATAGGCTTGCCATCTATTCCATGGAACAATAACATAACTGGCGAAATGTGGTAGTACTATAGAAGCATCTCTGCCAAACCCTTTGGGAAATACAGGCGATTTGTTATGATATGTATTATTATATTAAGTTGGAGCTGGGACTACGTTAAACTAATATTGCTTGTCAACTTGATACCAAACCCTGTACCTAAATAAATACTCGCTCGACTCGACTCGATTGGAATCGAATCGAAATCGCCAAGATCCTAAACCTCACTACCAACTACAACACCATCCTATTAAAACTTCTAATCACCACTAAACGAACAATCAAATTACCATTTGAACAACTTAACTAACTGCCCACTAATTAAATCAACAGCCTTCCATAAGATTATGATGCAATATCTCAGTTCGTTGCTCTATCTTCGAAGTATAAACAAATCGTAAATCAAACAAACATAATTAGATGCAGTTTGTATTGTTACATTGCCGTTTAGGGTACTTCTGGGGGAAGTAAACATAATTTAATAATAATTATGCACTCATTTATTTCAGAGATATGGACTGGCATGTGCATACATTGTGAAATTAAAAATACATATATATGCCAAAATATACGCCATTTTCCCATGTTAGGCAAACACTACAGAACGCTACCTGCTACGATCCTTATATTTATTTATATATTTATTGATTTATTTAATAGATGTGTGGTGTTACGCGAATGGATAGAATAAGAAATGATTACATAAGAGGAAGTCTGAAAGTGGCGCCTGTGACAGAGAAGTTCTGTGGAAATGGGCTGTCATGGTATGGACATGTGATGCGAAGGAATGAGGATCATGTTGTGAGGAAAGTTTTGAGTATGAATGTATAGGGTTACAAGAGTAGAGGGAGACCCAAAAACGATGGATGGATTGTGTGAAAGTTGATAAGGCTAAGAAGGAGGTGACTTCTGAGATGACGGGAAATAGAGATGTATGAAAGAAGATATATTTATATATTTATTTAATAGAACTTGGAAGACTTACAGCTCAAAAACAAAATAGAAAGGCAAACATAGTCGACAGAAAGCCAATTAAAAGTCCTCACGTGTAGAAATAGAATAATACCTACTTAAATTTCCACATCAGTATCAATCTTTCCATATCTTGTGAACACAATTCCCAAATATTCAATCTTATTCACTAACATTTTTTGTTAAAAAAACGTTGCCACACACTAGGAATTACTTTCTTACTAGAAATTTGTGTCGTGGATGCGTTTACAAACACTTAAATTCACGTGTCGTGGGTTCGATTCCCGCACGGAACAAATATTTGTATGGCCTACAGGTAATTGTTCCGGGTCTGGCTGTTTGTGTATGTGAGTTTGAATGTTTGTAAACGCACTCACGATACAGGAGAAATTCCTAGTGTGGGGCAACGTCTTTTAAAAACAAAAACAACAACAAAATAAAAATAACCCTCCAATAAATATTCCACACATATTTCTTCTGTTTCCCTGACGCGCCGCATACGAGGCAGTTCCAACAACCACCTTCGTTCGCATGGAGGATGGATCGGGATCTGGATTGCCCAATAATGCGGTAATGGATTAGGTTGCATGTTGAGCACTCCAGATCAGAACCTACATTTAGAATAATATGAAACATATAGGGAAACATCTTTTTGTTATTGTAAAATTGTAAAAAACACAAAAGAAAAAAATGAATTAAAATTTAACAATAAAAATTAAATAAAAGAACCTGTGTGTCGCCAAAATGGCTCCTATTTCAGCATATGCTGCGATATTTCAAGAAGGAGTAAAAATACCGCAACGCTGTTCTTCCGATAGGGTCCGCTGTGATGTCACGGACACATCCACGGACATACATTGCAGCCGTCTAGGGAGCAAAAACAAAAGAAAACAGCAAAAAAACAATAAAAGAGAGATAGCAATAACTAATTAAAAAGAATACAAAAAAAAAGAAAAATGAAAAGTATACTAGTAAGTAAGAGAGTAACAAGAGAGTACTAGTAAGTAGTGTTTAGTAACGTAAGAGAGTACATGCATATATGGTTTTGGTCCTTTTGAGGGGATGAATGTAAGACGTCTACTAAAGGGAGGTAGGTAGATGTGAGATCGTCAGGAGAGGACGCCCTAGATAAACTGTATAATTATCTTATGGTAATTGGCTGGTATTATTATAATATGGTCCCAGGTCAACCTAGTTTGTGTGTTTAATACAAACATTGATAACATAAGTATAATTTAAAGGTGCAGAACCATGACATGCATATATTAAAACAATATTGCATATGCATTAAGCTTCGGACGTCATGTTGACAAATAAATATGTAATTAATTACATCAATACTAGTTACACTGATTACTTAATCGCTTTGTACTAAGTTGTATTTTATACAATATATTGTTAATCTTATCGGTAATCTAGATAAAGCATGTGTTAGTAGGTTTAATAGCACTGTTCTTCTTCTTTTTTTTTTTTCTTCTTTAAATAAAACGTTGCCCCACACTAGGAATTTCTTCTGTGTCGTGGGTGCGTTTACAAACATTTATAGTCACATACACGAACAGCCAGACCCGGAACAACTACCTGTAGGCCATACAAATATTTGTTCCGTGCGGGAATCGAAGCCACGACTCGTGGCGCAGCAGTCGATCGCTCGGCCACTGCGCCAACCATGCCGTCAATGTGTTGTATCTTTAAGTGTTGGTATCTTTATAAACCTCACGCCTTTTTCCCATGGGGGCCGGCAGTACCAACAGAACGGCATCTGCTACGATCCTTAATCCTTTTTTTATCCGAATTAAAAAAAAAGGAATTGGTTTATAATAATTGTATGTTCAACTTAATGCATATTTCTTTTTTTTTTATATTTTCACCGGTTCTCCGTCAATTGAGAACAAGTTTTTGAGAATATTTTTTTTTAATGGGTATAATACTCTCGAGTTACTGTCACCAAATAAGTATGTGATGTTTGGATCCTGGAGAAATCGAGGGAACTATTCAAATACACACACATTACACTGTGTGTTACACCTATTGTATTGTATTGTACTGTTTCACGGGCCGATATCCGCAACTCCACGACTCTGCGCGTATTTTGCGTAACGGGTGGGACAATACCAAATAATAGGTTTTCCCTTTGAGTAAGGTAGGTAGGTTTAGGTAAAAAAATTATAAGTAATAAATACTTGTATAAACATTGTGGTAGATGCCAGACAGTCTAAACTAAGCAAAATATATTACAAATAGTTGTATATGCAAGTACTTCTATTTTGCTTAGACTGGTAAACTAAGTAAATACACAAGAACTTAACAGCCAACAAGCTTGTTTGACCCAACAGAGTTTAGTTGTAAACTACAAGTATATCGTAATGCAGTATTGTTGCCGTTAAAGTTTTCTCAGTTCTAGTTAAAGTTTAACTGAACAATGGTACATGGATTTATAGAGTGAATTGGTAGTTCGTCTTGAATATAGCCTGGAGTAAGTTTAAGATCTGGGCGAGACGCGTATTTTGTCTTTAGACCCAGACGAAAAAGAGGGGAGTTATAATTCTAACTTGTGTTTCTGTGTGTCTGTTTGTGGCATTGTAGGTTCCAAATAATTTAATATATAATAATTTATTAAGAAAGAAAGAAAACTTGAACTAAGATATATTTATAACATGTGAAACAGCATTCTAGCATCCCCTTTATCGGAGGAGGCTAAGATGCGTCGAATCCGCTCGAATAGACTTATTTAGATGACATAAGTATAAAAATAAGTAATACCCATTGTTTACTTTAGTTTTAATATGTTAAATGTAGCTGTTATCGTGCATTATCACCAAGTGAAACAACCCCTTAAAATAAATAATAATTTAAAAAAAGTAGATTTAAATTAAGTCAAGAATAAAATAAATAAATAAAAAATTAATGGACCGATTTCGATGAGTTTTTTTTGTACCCATTTTGCTGTGGACGCCTAGGTTTCCTCAAAGCGTTTCCTTAGGGAATTTCATATTCACCAATTTAATTAATTAGCTATAGCTAATTAATTAAATTGGTGAATATGTAGGTGCTGTAGCTTGTAGGTGCTTGTAGGAAGCACCTACAAGCTTAAGCTATAGCTTAGCACCTACATATAAGATGAAACAGTCATATTGTTACTTGGCAGGATTTTGACCCATATCCTCGTGCCAGAGTTGCGAGATCTTATCTAACATAATATTAATTCTTAAAATAATATATAACGTAACGTTACGCCTGTTTTCCCTGAGGGGCCAGAGGTGCACCCACATCTCGCCAGTCACAGATCCAAAGAAGATTCCAAGCTACCACTGAGAAATTCCAGATGAAAAAACGCAATACCACTTTGCCTGACCTGGAAATAGAATCGGTCAGTATTAGTACATGTATATAGTACATGAGTTTACTATACTAAATAAATATTAAATAATGGTGGACAATCCACACAGCATCATCTAGCCCCAAGCTAAGCAGAGCTTGTGTTATGGGTACTAGATGACTGATACACTTAATACAATACATTACATAATACCCAGAAGATCCGAAACAAATGTTTGTAGATCGTGCAAACATTTTTCCCAAGGCGGGAAACAAACCCGCAACCTCCTGCATCGCAGGCAGACTTTCGCCCGCTGCGCCACATCGGTCGTCAGAAGCGTAAAGAAGCAGTCTAAAAATAAAAACTACATTAATAGCTTGTATGCGTAATACAACGTTATTTATTCATTATTAACTAATCATAATTATATCACTATAAGAATTATTGTTGTGAATACGCTTTACATAAGTGGTGTACTCTTATGAAAGTGACTCGGGTATTGCATCATCTCCTATCGTGTTCATTAACATGGGGAACTTATATTTAACACCGTACCGACCTGATGTGTTCCCTTTCCTTATGTTACGGTCGTTAAGATGCAAATCAAATGAGTTACATAGTTTACTAGCTGCGCCTGCGACTTCTTTATTTATTCTCGACACTTCACGTGACAAGAGGACTAGCTCATGCCCAAGGAATTAGTATTGCCAGCAAACATCGCAAAGCTGCCACTCTTTAAGGCACGTTTACAGATGACAGCGATGCGGAGGAGTACTTTGACGCCTGAGTGTCTTGGTCAAAAACAAAACAAAATTTATTTATTCAAATTAGGCTGAGAATCAGTACTTTTTGAACGTCAAAAAAAAATGTTTACAAAAGACAGTCGCCTTAAACGCCCACCCTTCACTGGTCGATCCCAAACTGTATTTTTAATTGAACAAGAACCGTATTGTTTTTTATTCAAATTGAAAAACTATCAAAGAAAATCTTGAAATACGGATTGGGGTAGCTTGATGTGCTGGCCTCTGTACACAATACAATTTAATTTTGCCTGCATTTATAAGAGTAACAATTAAATACAGGCTAACACTATATGCACAATTTGTGGTTATACACTACATAATAAAGCATTGCTTCTAAATTAAAGTGGTCAGTATAATACATCTTTGTTTTCAATAATGTTTTCTTTCTTTAAAAAAAAAACGTTGCCCTACACTAGGAATTTCTCCTGTGTCGTGGGTGCGTTTACAAACATTTAAAGTCACATACACAAACAGCCAGACCCGGAACAATTACCTGTAGGCCATACAAATATTTGTTCCGTGCGGGAATCGAACCCACGACACGCGACGCAGCAGTCGATCACTCAGCCACTGCGCCAACCGTATCGTCTGTCGTGATAATAGAAGTTTATCCAACTTTGGTGTCTTGATTGCTGCCGCTTGATCGTAGCGTGGGGCCAAAATAGCTCATTGGCATGGTCAAGAAATATTTTATTTTGATTCAGGACACATCCCTGTTATAATATTGAATCTAATTACTGCAATTTATTACATTAATAGACTAAATATTAATAAAATAAATCATTATTGTCAATTCGTTCATTTATTTTAGTCATAGGTAAATATAATCTATTATCTTATACGTCAACTTATTAATAGTTAATAATAACTTCTTGACCACTTAAAATCAAATATACCTACATTTAAAAAAAAAAACGTTGCCCTACACTAGGAATTTCTCCTGTGTCGTGGGTGCGTTTACAAGCATTAAAACTCATATACATAAACCGAGAAACCCGGAACAACTATCTGTAGGTCATACAAATATTAATTCCGTGCGGGGATCGAACCCGCGACATGCAGCGCAGCAGTCAATCGCTCAGCCACTACGCCAACCGTGTCGTCATATATTCTTGGATAGTAAACCAATTTCAATAAAATGATAACAAATAGATTAGACGACACGGTTGGCGCAGTGGTTGAGCCATCGGCTGCTGCGCTGCGTGTTGTGGGTTCGATCCCCGCACGGAACAAATATTTGTATGACCTACAGGTAGTTGTTCCGGGTCTGGCTGTTTGTGTATGTGAGTTTAAATGTTTGTAAACGCACCCACGATACAGGAGAAATTCCTAGTGTGGGGCAACGTTTTATTAAAAAAAAAAAAAAAATTGAACAAATTATGAAGTAATTGAAACTAATGGGCCATTGTCTCATCATCAGCCTAAGATAGACTGATATCTCGTATTGCGGGATGTTCGAAAGAGTTACTGTGACCCCGGAATGTAGGGGGCAAGGATCTTTTCTTCTAGGTAGACGCTAGACGGCTGTTTACTGCTTAACCGGACGATCCTGTGGTGACCTTTAAATTAAGGCCCCCAGCCAGGGCTATACCCTATATTTACATTTAAACGACCGCTCGCTAAGGGTAAGGGCAAGGACGGAACACGGATGGGTTTTAGTCAGTAAAAGTCTGACACACCCTCCCGTTCCACCCAGAATGGGAGAAGTCATTGGATGATTGTGAAATGTCACGATGGCCCAGTGGTATAGGCCTCGCCTCTTGTGCACGAGGTTGTAGGTTCAAACCTGGGAAGTACCAATGTGAGTTTTTCAATTCAAATGTACTTTCTAAGTTTATCTTGGACAACACTGACATCGGCGAAGGAAAACATCGTGAGGAAACCTGGACTTATATAATTAATATAAGCCTGAAATCGCCAACCCGTCGTTAGCAAGCGTGGTGATTAATGCTCATGCCTTCTCTGTATGAGAAGAGCCCTTGTGGGACATTAGTAGGCTGGTACATTGGATGATTTAAAATCCTTAAATAAAAAAAGGTAGACTGTTAGAAAATGACTTTGGCAATAAGTCCACCTTTGTACGATTTTTTTGTAATTCTGTATAAGGTTTTAATAAGTAAATATGCACAAAATTTGTGCATAAATGTTATCCACATTAGTCGTTTACTTTTACGTGATGCGCGTGCAGGATCCATTTCCAGACGCATAATCTGATATAAACCCCAAAAACAAAATGGGTTCTATAAGAAACGTCTGTTCCTCAGAAGCGGATGAAACCGCAGGGCTCAGCTAGTATATTTAATTAATGATATAGGTAACTAATGATATTAATTATTATATAATTATTCGCAATCGGTATCATAGAAAAAAGCTGTCTAGACGTGTTGTGGTTAGATCACAAACATAAAAAAATCGCATATTTATGAGACACGGTCACACACACCCTAACTACGCCATACTAACGTTGTTTGTAAACAAGTAAGAACGCATTTTTTGTATTATAATATCATCACGCCTATATTCCTCGAAGGGTTAGGCAAAGGTGTGCCGACCTATAGCACACGCATAATTTGCCAGTTAAGTTTAAGTGTCATGTAATAGGGGGCGAACCTATTACCGTCAATCGGGCATTCTGCTACTGAAAAATCCCTGATGGAAATAACACAATATCACTTTGCCCGACCCGGAAATCGAATCCAGGACCTTACACTCGGCATTGTGACCACTCGACCAACGATTCAGATTTTTTGTATCACTGTATGACTAAACAAAACTTTAAAACCAGTTTGAATACACGGAAGTTGAAAACTAGGCCAAGTTTGTAACACACACGGTCATGGCGAACGGGCCGCTTTAAATGATAAATAGATCACACATAGAGGTACAGACGCCAGCACATTCAGCTACCCCAAACTGTCAGATTTACCCAATTGAATATGAACCTTATTTCTTTTGCGATAAAGTTGAAAACATATCAAAGACATTTGACACATTCCTCTGTACACAATCAAAAATTCAACCGCCTCTTAAAGAACACTAAAAGGTGTAAAATAACTTTAGTTTCGGAAGTCGGCGGCTTTGGGTGTTTCATTTGTTTTATTCCAATCGGTTTATTTTTTTTGCAAAAAGGTAGGTAGGTTCTTTCACGCTTTTTAGTGGGTCGGTTTGTACGAAAACGGTTCGAATGCAGTTCGTGATGGAGAAATCGAAGAACGTTAAAACAAAACATATGTATGTAACATATGTACAATAAGCTACCTAAATCTTGGAAGGCATTAAATCTACCTTCATTCAAAAAAAAGCTACGCTCTTTTCTAGTGGGTAAAGCCTATTACAACATTTCAGAGTTTTTTGCAGAAAAAGAAAATGCATTTGTTTAACTATTAAACACGGCTATCACTAAATGTTGAATGTTATTATGTAATAATTATTTTTGTTGCTGGTCTTGGACCTTTCGCATGCCTAATGGTAAAATGTGGCTGAACTTTGCTAATTATTTTTTACACCATGTACTGTACCCATATTTGCGAAATAAATAATCTTATCTTATCTTATCTTATCTTATGTACATACAGTCGAACATAGAACCTCCGCCGTTTTTAAGTCGGTTAAAAAGGCAGAAGATGGCATTTTATTTTGATTAAATTACAATACCACCGCATTAAAACAAAAACCAAACAAACATAGCGTATTAACTATCTAAGATCCTCATTCAAGTAACTTATGTTTATCAAATAAATGATTCTTTTCTAAAATGAAAATCACGATCATCTGCCTAGCCTTTTCCCTACTATGTCGGGGCCGGCTTTCAGTCTAACATGGAAGGATACAGCTGAATGTAATCCGGGACAATAACAATTTATATTTAACTAACTGACCTGACAGACGTTCTGTTCGTTCTGTCAATGGCGCGAAGTTAAAATAGTCGTAAAGTTTTGTGATTTTTTTCCAATCCTCTGAGCAATTTTCTGAATTTTCTTTCAATAAGAACCTTCTCCTTACAATAAAAAAGACAACAAAAAAAGAATTAGCGAAATTAGTACAGCCGTTCACGCGTGATGTCGTGACCAAGGGAAATAGGGATTCATTTATATATGTATGTATATAGATACATTACACAGATACATTACATTTTTTATACAGTTACCAATTACAGCAACGCTAAATTAAAACCACAATAATAATATATGTATATGGTTTTATCTTCCTTTCTTTCGAAAAACTTACGTATTCTATATTATTAAAGAATTATTGTATCTGAATATACTTAAATATATTGATTACTCATTCAGTCATCAATTTCATGAATAAAAATCCTGTCGGAAAACAAATCCCACAGGGCAGTTAATTGAAGCTCAAGCAGTACGATGACAAAGGAAATACTTTTCATCCAAATTACATTTCCAGATTAAGTCTATCGTACGTACAAAGGCCAGCACATCAAGCTACCCCAATGTGTCAAATTTCTTTGGTACTTTTTCAACCTTATCGCAAAAAGAAATAAGGTTCATGTTCAATCGAAAAAATCTGACAGCTTGATGTGCTGGCGTCTGCACAATGGGTGTTTGAGATTTGGTACGAATTTCAATAGATTTTAGAGAAAACCCACTTTGCAATCAGGGAATTTTGTCAGAGATACCATTCATTTGTTTGAATGAATTTAGATCTTAAGGTCTGAAATGTCTTTTATCTTTATAGGTTTAGTCTGATTAAAGCCAATTCACCGGCCTTAAGAAGCTTCATAACCATTAGTGTCTTGAAAATGAACCTTCTAATATTATTATTAAAATTTAGTCCGATATTATTACCATAATTTTTGGGTATGAACGTGGAGGGTTACAAAAAATTAGGAAGACCAAATAAAAACTGGATGGATTGTGTGAAAGATCATTAAGGTTTGATTCATAATACTTCAGTACCGATATGACTAAGTGTTGAAAGCGTAGCTGTAATGTTAAAAAAGAATTTTGGTGATTTTGTACGTGTAAACTGTAGTTACGTATTGCATTACACTATTGTTCACTATTACACATGTCAGTACATCACGCGTGGTCGTGTTTTACCACAAATATGCAAAAAACTCTCTTCTGTAAAGTATAAGAAGACTTGGAAAAGAAACAAGATTAAAATCGGTAAAGCGTTGTCAAGTTCTGGCGTGACCAAGGGAGACAGGGATTATTGTCATCAGCATCATCCTCCTTCGATTTATTTGGGGTGGGTGAAGCATGTCTTCTTCTTCCATACATCTCTATTTGCCGTCATCTCAAAAGTCACCTCCTTTCTAGACACATTTGAATAAGAAAGATTATTTTTTAAATAAATAAATAAAAATATAAATTACGTCTCTGTAAAATGTTTACTCAATAAAAGGATTGTGTGTCAAATTACTAGAAACAAAACACTATCCAAGTTCATGGTTGGATAATATCGATAACATATAAGTAGTTTAAATCCAAGGTCGCATTGATACACAATATTTATTTATATTTAACAGTGTAGCCATACCAACGCCTATGACTCATGCAATATGCACGACAGTGTACCTATTTAGTATTAATTTGGTTGACATGGTAACTGAATGATTATTGACACACATTTTAATTAGATTTGAGAACTTTTAATTAGTTTTGTTTTTATGCAATATAATGCACGTCAGTGTATTAGTTTATTATAATATTATATTAATTAGGTTGACATGGAAAAATAAAAAACGTTTTGTTTTTTAATGTGGTAACATGAATAGTCAGACAAGGTTGTTAACTTTGTATTGAACTGACAGTCCAAGGTGCTCTGGAAAGCAGATACATTGAATAAAAAGATATCTAACTCCAGTCGTTGAGAACGCCACTTTAAAAAAAAACTTTTTGGAAAAAAAACAATCAACTTAAAAAACACAAACAATTGCTAAGTAACTATAATTTTGGAAGTTTATTTTGATGAACTTTCAGCTACTGAATTCCGAAATTAGAGTTATTTCACACTTTTTAGTGATTAATTTCAAATTTTCAAGTCGGTCGCATTTTTGTGCGAAAAAGCTTTTGTTAAGCGCTATTTTATTGGGTCAATTTATAATTTATTTCAGTTAGAATCGCCTTATGTCAACTAGACCCTCCTCTTCTTCCGTCGGGTAAAAAAGAGGCAGTTATGGGTACTGACGACTGATGTGATAACTTAAAACTTTGGGATGACTGTCAGTCTGACGCAACACGTCACACTAGCATGTCGGTGACGTGGAACCCATTAGTTTTGGTCCTTCCATAAATCGCTCAACTATTCTTGGAGTTTTCACTTTATAAAGTTTATGAGTTTCTGACGACACGGTTGGCTGAGCAAATTTGACTGCTGCGCTGTGTGTCGTGGGTTCCATTCGGGAACGGAAAAAATATTTGTATGGCCTAAGGGTAGTTGTTCCGGGTCTGGCTGTTTGTTTGTGAGTTTGAATGTGAACCCACGACACAGGAGAAATTCCTCGTGCAAAGAAAAAAAAAAGTGTAGGTACTTGAGAGGTGATGCTGCTAAAAACTCAAGTAAGTGGATACTTGGATACCTTGAAACATTTCTTTTTACGTAATATTACCTTTACCCAGCTCATGAGGGTTTGGAGCGTGATGGTAAATAAAAATCTCAAAAATCAAGCTATCAAACTAAAAATACTTTTTTCAAACTCATCAGATCAGATATGTGAAAGTCCCGTCAAAATCGGTCCATCCGTTTAGGAGTTAACCTCAAACAAACAGACAGACAAACAGTTGACGACCGATGTGGCGCGGCGGGCGAAGGTCCGCCTGCGACGCAAGAGGTTGCGGGTTCGATTCCCGCCTTGGGACAAATGTTTGTACGATCTACAAATATTTGTTCCGGGTGTTCTGGGTATTTGCTATATATAATAAAAATATCTATCTATGTAATGTATTGTATTAAGTATATCAGTCATCTAGTACCCATAACACAAGCTCTGCTTAGCTTGGGGCTAGATGATGCTGTGTGGATTGTCCAGCATTATTTATTTATTTATTTATTTATTTAGTTAAAAAACTTTGTGTTTTGGTATAAGTCAAAAGTAGCAAAAGTATCTATAACATCATTTATATGCCAATGAAAGTTCCGTCCTAATCGGTCTATCGGTTTAAGAGATTCGTCAAAACAATCAGGCAGACAGACAGAAACGATGCTTAGTAATTAAAATTTAATGAAAAGCTGTTATTTTAAAATTACAAACAGACAATTCAACGTTATTTCTTGGTTACTTAGATTCTCGTATATATAGTATTTATGTAGATTTGATATTAAAATTTTGACATTTTTATGTAAATAATTTGATGACGACCTTTGCCATAGGAAAACATGTGCTAACTAACGCGTCAGTCTGTAGATGGGTGACCGTTCGTACCATATCGAGACTCCTCCGTGCCTCGGAAAGTACGTTAAGCCGTTGGTCCCGGCTGTCATTTGTAGGTCTTTGGCAGTGGTTACGGGTAGTCAGAAGCCCGAAAGTCTGACCACCAGTACCAAGGGGTATTGTGTTGCCTAGTAACTGGGTTGTGGATGTCAGATAGGTAGTCGCTCCATGTAAAAAACTGGTATCCAGCTGCATCCAGTTAGACTGGAAGCCGACCCCAACATGAACTTGAGAAAAGGTTAGGCAGATGAGGCATTTTGTGTAAGGTAAAGAAAACTTGTTTTAATTTACTTTTCTTGTAACCGAAAATTGAAATATTTTTATAGTTATACATACATACATGCCTTTTTCCATAGACGTGGGCAGAAACAACAGAACGCCACCTGCTACGATCCTTACATACTCCTTTTGCTTCGTTTACGTTCATACATTATTACATTTTTTGTAGTACCTAATACTTACAATGACTTCAACTTTTTACTACTCATTTCTAACTATATAACATCAATTGAGCTACAGAATAAATAAAATAAGAAAGAACGTCTTGTAACATTTTCTATTTATAAATATTACTGTCGATATTTTATGTATAAGCTTTTTCTATTATTATGATTCTGCGTATTTTCAAAGGTCAGAATAACGTGTATTTGGAAGCTAGTAACATGATTGGAGATACCTAGATTGTAAACTACAACTTCGTCCGTGACTTTGTTTGCGTTGATTTCCTACTTTTCTTTCGAACTTAGAGGTTTCGAGGTTGTGGGTTCAAACCTGGGCAAGTACCAATGTGAGTTTTTCAATTCATATGTACTTTCTAAGTATGATTATGATTATGATTATCTTGGACATCACTGACATCGGTGAAGGAAAACATCTTAAGGAAACCTGGACTTATATTATTAATATAAGTCTGAAATCGCCAACCCATCTTGAGCAAGCGTGGTGATTAATGCTCCTGCCTTCTCTGTATGAGAAGAGGCCTTTGCCCTGCAGTGGGACAGTAATAGGCTGGTACTGATACTAATTGCGAACTTAAAGACCCCCTTCACCCCCTGTAAAGCGTAGTTCTGCGAATAAAATATAGTCTATGATGTTACTCGCAGATGCTGTAGCTTTCTATTAAACATCGGTTATAAAGTTATTGAGTTTATCTATTACAAACACACAATCAAATCTTTCCTCTTTATTATAATATTAGCCAAGATATTAATACACAATACATGATAACAAAAACACGGTAGTTATAGATTGACAAGCTTCTTCAACAAAATCGGAGTTTAGCTTTTCTATACAGTTATTTTTTACCGCAGGCCGGTGGCACATAGTACTTACATACATACATAGTAATTTAAGGTGTGAAATTCCTCATCATTTCTTTGAAAAGGGAGGATCCTGACGACGACTGAGGTGACGCGGCGGGCGAAAGTCCGCCTGCGACGCAGTAGGTTGCGGGTTCGAATCCCGCCCATGGACAAATGTTTGTACGATCTACAAAGATTTGTTCCGGGTATTTGCTATGTATAGTAAAAATATATATCTATGTAATGTATTGTATTAAGTACGAGTATATCAGTCATCTAGTACCCATAACACAAGCTCTGCTTAGAATGGGGCTAGATGATGCTGTGTGGATTGTCCAGCATTCTTTTTTTTATTTTTTTTATTATCCTCCAACCGGGTGCTGTGTCTGGTGAGCTACTGCCCGACGGTTGTTCTTAGGCTCTTGTTATGTTTAATCGCGAGAATAATTTTTATACCACGAACTAGTACACATCAGTTTAGTTCTTTTCTGGTGGTATAGACCTCGCTTAAATAATACCAGACCAAAAAGAGGGCTTTGTCCTGGAGTGGGACAGTTTCCACTGCAATGCACAGGCCTCTGCTCATACAGAGAAGGCACGAGCAGTAATCACCACGTTTGCTCAAGGCGGGTTGGCGAGTTCACCCATTAATTACTGTAGTCCAGTGTTCTTCACGATGTTTCCTATATCCGATGTTAATAATCAATTGGAAAGTGCATACAAATTGATAAAATCACATTGCTACTTGCCTGGTTTCGAACTCATAACTTCGTGGATGAGAGGCCTTAACCACTCGGCCATCACGACATCTATATGAGTACCTATCAATTTTATTATAGTGTATGTACCTACTCGAAAATAATAACGTCAGGACTCTTGTTTATCAAGATGTACTTTTACATCTCAGAACAAGAAAACCATTTAATTTTAAGGGTTAAAAGTCGTATTCCCAAAATGATAACCCGTAATTACAATGAACTCTTAATAATCGGTCACTGTAGTTTTAATTGACTTGGTGGAGTAGGTATGGAGGATCATTCGCAACTGTCGTGGTATCCGTTCTTTTTAATAAAATATTCCTTTTGTTCTTTAAATTCAGCATAGCATCTAATCAATTAATTTTCATTTTTTAATTTGACTGCACGGTTGGCGCAGTGGCTGAGTGATCGACTGCTGCGCCGCGTGTCGTGGGTTCGATTCTCGCACGGAACAAATATTTGTATGGCCTACAGATAGTTGTTCCGGGTCCGGATGTTAACGCAACATTAAAAAAAAAAACACATGCTTGGATGACCATCAAATTCATATGTCTCGGAAATAATGTCAAGCCGTTGATCCCAGCCGTCGTTCCTAGATGTTTGACAGTCGTTACGATGAGTCAGATGCCTGAAAGACTGACAACCAGTCTAGTATCGCTCCATGTAAAATACTGGTATTCAGCTACATCTGGTTATGCTGAAAACCGTCCTAACTTGATTGGAAAAAAACTAGGCAGATGATGATTATCTGAGCAACCACAAGACAAATCTGCCTCTGTACTGACTTTGTACTGTTTAATTCCTTCAATATATTTATCTGTGGAATGCGCTCCCTCTCCACCAAATCGGTAGTATCGTCACATCACTATTTTTTCCCATTATTTTGTAGAAATTGTTTATGTATGTTTGTGCATATATTCTATACAGGGTGGAAGACGTCTTGGCGTGTCTCATTTTCAAAAGACCGCATTTCATCCCACGAACGTCCGATATCGGTAGCGTTGGCAAACTCGTTTCGATGCTGACACGATAGACCGTGTTAATGTTATACGTGTGTGTGTATATTGTTTATATTTAACGCGCGCGGATTACACATAACAATAGCTGTACGACCAAAATATGTTTTTTTTATATATTTATGTATTTTACGGCCGACAACCAACGCCAAAATTCGGCTTGATTTCCATTTCTTTGCTCTTTAACAAGCATCATCATCTGCCTAGCCTTTTCCCAGCTACATTTGTTCGGCTTCCAGTCTAACCGGATGCAACGAGATGCTAGTATTTTACATGGAAAGACTGCCTATCTGACCTCCACAACCCAGTAACTGGGCAACACGATACCGTCTGGTAAGACTGGTTGTCAGATTATCGGGCTTCTGACTGGGTAGTCAGAAGCCCGATAGTCTGACAACCAGTTGTCAATATTTCTTGTATGTTTAACAGTCTTTAAGGGTGTAAAGACTGTTAAACATCTACAAATGTCAGCCGGGACCAATGCAACGGCTTAACGTGCTGTCCGAGGCTCGGAGGAGTCTTGATATGTTACAAACGGTTACACATCCACATACTGACCTCGGCAAGCGTAAATTTACCTTCGAGCAATCTTTAATCCATTTAAACTTAGTCACTTCATTTATACTTTTCACTGACGAATTAACTGCTTCGTTGGTCTAGTGGTTGCTGGTCTGCTGAGCATGAGATACTTGGTTTGATTTCCGGGTCGTTTTGGGTTTTTTCATCAGGGATTGCTTAGCCCGGAATCTGGATTTGTGTCCGTTTAATGGCAATAGGCTTGAACGGAACTTAAACATAACTCTAGAAATGCAGATGTACTATTCACCTCTACCTAACCCTTCCGTACTGTTTGTGTATGTGAGTTTAAATGTTTGTGAAAAGCACCCACAATACAGGAGAAATTCCTGGTGTAGGTAAGGTTTTATTAAATAAAGTATGATGTTATATTTTGTGTCACGCTTCCAGAATTGTGACGAAACATTGATCATACAACTAATTATATCACACATTCTTGACAATCAGGTAAACAGAAACAGGTCATCTCGAGCAATCTATTACGATTACACAATAAAAATAAAATTGTATTTTAACCATTATTATCAGTAACCATTAGATAATGGCTTGTATTATTCCGTTTATATTGTGCAATAGTTTCTTTGTTGCCCACGTAATACGTTACTCTTTTATTTATAAGTTCTGTAGGCAGCGCGACTGTGGTACAAAACCAGTATGAGCTGGTTTTTTTTTGGAATGGGCATCTCGCAGTTTATTCTTCAGGGATATCCACTGCTTAACCGAACTTTCCTGTGTACTAACTAATACATTTTCAAAGAGTTGGTAAGTCCTTCGTGTTGTCAGTAAGTTGACAAGATTTTCTTTATAGAAGACATTGTTGTACTAGGTTACATTTTATTTTGTTTTTGAATGGGCATCTCGCAGTTTATCCTTCAGGGAACTTCTGAACTTCCTTTTGGGACTTAATTAGAAATTAAGGCTTCCAGCCAGGGCGTAAAAAACTTAAAAGCTAAGCGACCAATCGCTAAGGGCACCCCCTGCGGGGTACGAGCCTCGGCTTAGGACGTCACCAGGAGAGGACAGCAAGGGAAGGGCTGGATTTAATAGATATATAATTTTGGGACTTATTAACAACTACTGGCTCAGCTACACGGGCATGCTCGAGCATAGGGTCGAGGGGAAGTATAAGCTGGTCTCTTAGTCTATTTGAAACTATATATTATATTGAATATACAAATATTACAGATTTCTATATGCATATACGAGTATATTGATACATATATTATATTGAAACTCCTTACTGTGCCAGGCCAACTCACAGGATTGGAAACTTTTAGATTTTTTTCTGATATTTTGGGCTATTTCTAAGATGCATTTGTGTAAATCGTGTTTTTTATGTTGTTCTAAGTCTTTTGTGCACACAAAATAAAAGTTTTTTCTATCTGTCCCAAACAAATCTTCATCAGAGACAAAGTGCTACAAAGAATGTCAATTAACAAGCAACTGACAGTCGCGAAACGTATAATCGATACTTGTCCTACTTTTTATTCAAAAGCAAATCGATACAGCTTTTTGTTTTTTTTTTTCGTGAGCCACTATCGAGTACGACAGTCTCTATGCGCAAGCTTTATGATCGTAATATATTTCTGTAAACTCATGACGCACAACAGAATCGTCGTTCAACTAAAAAAATGTGCGTATGAATTTTTTGATGGGGTATCTGTGGATGGGTGACCGTTCGTAACATATCGAGACTCCTCCGGAAAGCACGTTAAGCCTTTGGTCCCGGTTATCATTTGTAGATCTTTGATTGTCGTTACTGGTAGTCAGAAAACCGATAGTCTGACAACCAGTCTTACCAAGGGTATCGTGTTGCCCAGTAACAGGGATGTGGAGGTCAGATACGCAGTCGCTCCATGTAAAACACTGGTATTCAGCTGCATCCAGTTAGACTGGAACCTGACCCCAACATAGTGGGGAAAAAGACTAGGCAGATGCTGGTATGATTCGTTATATGACTTCTTTACATGAGCATAATACTTACATTAATAAAATTATTACTAAAAATTTGCCCTTAGCTGAGAATAGTACTAACACGTTTCTTCACTACAATTTTAGTTGATGAGATTTGACGAAGTCCAATGAATCCGTTGTCATGTGCTAAAAAATTCGGCAAAGATCATGTTAAGTTTAAATAAAATAATATAAATAAATAATGCTGGACAATACACACAGCATCATCTAGCCCCAGGCTAAGCAGAGCTTGTGTTATGGGTACTAGATGAATGATATACTTAATACAATACATTACATAGATAGATTTTAGAGAAATTATTTTTTAGGTTTTTAATTATTGATGCAATTTAATTTATTTTGATTCTATTCTGTTGAATGATAATTTCGATTTTGTTATATTTAATTTTTAACAACTATTTTGAATTTGTTTAACTTTTAATTTTATTATGATTTTAATTCAATTAGGTTTTCGATAATAATTTTGTTTCGTCCTCAACTTTGTTTCTGTCTGTGATTTTAATGTTTTATTTCAATTTTTAGTTTTAATTTGGCCTGAGGAGCCCGATTGCTCTGTGTGTATCAAATTATACATTTAATCAATATGTAGTGCATGATGTGCTTACCTGTAAGAGATTGATACACCTGATCCGATTTGATTTAATGTAACCCATAATTGTTTGAGTGTACTCAATTTTTGGTGAGCCAAATAAATAAATAAAATAAAATAAATAAAAAAATAGATATTTTTTATTATTTACATAGCAAATACCCAGAGCACACGGAACAAATCTTTGTAGATCGTACAAACATTTGTCCCAAGTCGTCAAATAAAGCAAAGTGCAAATTACAGCCATATCGGGCCGCAGGACACCAGATCTCAATACAAAAATGGGCGGTGCGGCATGCTGAAGTTTGCATATAATATGAAATATTGAAAAACAAAAAAAAAATTGAATGAAATTATATTAATGTCAGACTTAATATCATTAGTGTCTTTATAATTATTATATGTATATCTGATTTATTTTATTCCAACAGCCTCTAGCCTAGTTTGTAGTTGGTAGTTACTACCAGTCTCTTTTACATTTCAATGTAAACTAAATGACGTTGACGTTTCTTATCTGACTGATCCCTGAGAAGAAGCGCCGAAACAAACTCAGAGGTCATAGTCTCTTTTAAAGTGCTATAATAATTATGTTAAGACATTATGTGAGGCTAACGATGCATCGTAAAGTCACAAAAGATCTATTTTTTGGAGAACTACCTGAGCCCGCGACTTCATACACATTGAAATGTACAAAATTTCATGGGCTTATTTTCGGAGTGAACGCTATTAAAAAAAAATTGCCTAAGTTACTCCTTAATACACCTCAGGTCTGTGAATCTTATCAACATCAGTGCAGCCGTTTCGGAGATTACCTAAAATAAACAGACGGACATACTGAAAAAAAAATGTCCTTTTGGTACAGCTATCGTATGAGAATTTAGTAAAAACCTGTTCTTGTAACAGCATTACAAAAAGACACTTCATTTTTATTTATTTGTATGGTAGAGCCATTGCAGCTTTGAGTAATGCAATTAACTGATTACTGAAGTGACCCATCCTGGCAGATGGTGCAATGGGTCATACATTTTTTTTTTATAAAAGAAACGTTGCCTCACACCAAGAAAATCTCCTGTATCGTGGGTGCGTTTACAAACATTTAATATCACATACACAAATAGCCAGACCCGGAACTATTACCAATAGGGCGTACAAATATCTATACCGTGCGGGAATTGAACCCGGGACACGCAGCGCAACAGCCAATCGCTCAGCCACTGCGCCTACCGTGCTGTAGGTAACTGATGTAGGATTTGACAATTTTTTTTTTTTTGGGATGGGCATCTCGCACTTTATCCTTTAGGGATATTTACTGCTTAACCGATTTTTTTTGGTGGGGGTTTAATTAGAAATTAAAGCCTGGAGGCATTAATTTCTAATTAAACCCCCACCAGAAAAAATAAAGTTTTAAGGGGTTTAATTAGAAATTAAAGCCTGGAGGCATTAATTTCTAATTAAACCCCCACCAGAAAAATTCGGTTAAGCAGTAAATATCCCTAAAGGATAAAGTGCGAGATGCCCATCCCAAAAAAAAAAAAATTGTCAAATCTTAAAAACTAAGCGACCAATCGCAAAGGGCACCCCCTGCGGGGTACCAGCCTCGGCTTAGGACGTCGCTGGGAGAGGACAGCAAGGGACGGGCTGGATCGAATAGATATTATTTAGGGGCTTTTCAAACATTTACCGGCTCAGCTTCGCGGGCTGGCTCTAGCAAAGGGTCGGGGGGAGGGCATTGACTGGGTCATCGCGACGGGCCTCAACGGCGAGGACGGAATGAATTTGACAATGCATTTGGGCTCGCTCATATAATTATCTGCGTTAGCCTTAAAGGTTACGACAATACCATTAACCATAACTTGAAACATTTAATGTAATCTTTATCTCTACCATGAAATCTAAACAATGAAATTAACACAGTTCACCTGCCCACTTCAGCGAAATTGATGCAAACGAAGGTTGTTAATATAACGTTCACCGCTGCTTTTCTATCGATCTCAGTTTACTCTGTTGCATTCAAAAGCAGCAATGGAAATATTTCTCGAAATGTTTTCCCGCATTGATGAGTAAATACGTAAATTAGTTAAAGGTAATCATGACTTTTAAATTTAACTGAATATCAATATCAGATAATCGTGCTCATATTAAAGGATGTGGTTACAATAGGGAAAAACTATA
Organism: Phlogophora meticulosa; assembly: GCA_905147745.2. Taxonomy (NCBI): domain Eukaryota; kingdom Metazoa; phylum Arthropoda; class Insecta; order Lepidoptera; family Noctuidae; genus Phlogophora; species Phlogophora meticulosa. The sequence goes on from LR990523.1 coordinate 16,148,764, forward strand.
ACAACGAAGATTCTTAAGAAATCTTGCTAAGGTTAGCGATCCCGATAAATGAGTTTGTGGTTCAACAAAGAAAAAAATAAGTCTTACTTGTCTTATTTTTAGGGTTCCCTTCCAAAATGGTAAGAACGAAGTCACTCCACAAGCGTCTTCGTCTGTCTGTCTGTTGTTTTGAACGTTTATAGTTCGAAGCAATGCTTGTCTACTTGCAAATAATTTGAAGAATAACATTTTTAAAGTCGCTTTTTCGTTTTAATAAGAGCCTAAGTAGAGGGGTACAATTTAAAATTGAAGTTGGAAGACACGAAGGCGCTAAATGGAAGTCTCATGTGAAAGGACATTGTTAGCACATAACAAATCATATTCTCTCTTTCCACATAAATGATGAACAAATCTATAAGCAAATACCATCCGACGACCTCCTCACTTTAAAAATAGGTTCAACTATATGAATGAAAAAATAAAGGCACGGAACCCGCGCTTGGCAATTCCAACTCGCTCTTTGTTTTTTATTCCATAGCTAAATTTTACGTGCATTAGGAGTTAGACATTATAATTGCCTATATCATCCTTTTATGGATTGTGGATAGGTACGTGAAAAAATTATGAGTAGTTTTTCATTGACCCTAATTCGCAAATTTTATCTATTTAGCGTAAACATAATATGACGATAACATGGCCTGAATCTCAGTAATGTAATTTAAATATTTAAATGTAATTCACTAATAAATGCATTGTAGTTCACCTAAATGGGTTGCCAATAAAAAGTGTAAATATTTGGATAAAAACAGTTACAAGCATCTAAAGTGACGTCGTTATTTTAAAATCATATACGAGTACAACTATCATCACAGGCTTACTAATAATACTAATAAGACTGCTGCGCCGCGTGTCGTGGGTTCGATTCCCGCACGGAACAAATATTTGTATGGCCTACAGGTAATTGTTCCGGGTCTGGCTGTTTGTGTATGTGACTTTATATGTTTGTCAACGCACCCACGACACAGGAGAAATTCTTAGTGTGGGGCAACGTTTTATAAAAAAAAAAAATAGTCTAGTTTAAGTTACAAAGATTATACAAAACAAATAGATTTAGATTCAATTGTTTGTTTGTAATGGATAAACTCAAAACGTACTCGACCGATTTTTTTATTCTTTCACCTATAGCAGGCTACGTTACCAGAGAATAACAGAGGCCATTTTTTTTTTAATGGACAACCTCACGAAATCTTCAATAATG